>BSBK01003345.1:1200000-1815000 GCA_027943335.1 Chamaecyparis obtusa
TCTTTTTATATTAAGGAAATAAGAGAATAATATTCCATCTTGCTTATTATCAAGACCCACTCTTTTTAGTAGCTTTTCATTTTGAGGTTAAGTTGTGGTTAGACGGTCTCTGGAGTGATTTCGCTGCAAACAGAATGTGTACAATCAATAGCATTATTCTTAGTTGGGGACTGTGCTTACTTTATCGGTTCTAGTGTTTTGTGGAGGAAAGCTTTACAGTTTGATATGTTGTGATACTAGTCGGAACTCCAAAACTCAGTAAACTCAATCCCTCTACATCATATTCATCAATAAATTCATAACAGTAAATTGGTTCGAATCATTACAATTAATGATCTCTAAGCGCTTTGGTTTGCCTCCAATGTCTTCTCCCTTCTCAAGACAGGAAGTAATAATATAATCAGTCTTGTAATATGTGTTGGGAATAGCCAAAAATTCTTAAATCATTATTTTTTCTTTATTTTTATTGCATTTGTTATTGTTAAATTAGCAGGGGACATTACAAGTGGTATCAAAGCTTCTTTCCTGCCACCTTGTGGAAACATAGTTAATGCAAAGGGCTCAAAGAGCACTAGAAAGGAAAAGAAGGAAACTAGTAACAGAAACTAATAATACAATGAATGAATTAATGGGTGGAGAAATGAGGTCATTCGTGGAAATAACAACCAAAACACTAATGGAACAAAATGAAAGAGCCCAGGGCATCATGGAAGCCTTGAAAAATATGAATGCTTCAATTAACGATCTTAGATCACACCCCAGTGGAAGAGACGTTAATACAAATCAGTCCGAAAATAATAGTAGGACATCCACCCCAAGAATAAAAAACCCTTCCTTTCTACCAAGGAAGAATACACTGAGGGAGGAAGAAGGGAATAATCACCCCCCTAGCAGCACAGAAGAATTAGCAGAAGCATACTCAAAACTAAGTCTTGAAATAAGGAGCGTGTCTTTTAGAGACTATTGTGAGGCAAAGAGATCAGAAGCTCCTAGGAGAGAGAGGGACCAAACTAGTAAGGACTTGAAACACAAGGTGAATAAGGTTACCATTCCCAACTTTGATGGATCTGGAAAAATCACAGCCCATGGATGGCTGCAAAAACTAAACACCTTTTTGAACCTCAACTCCATGACCGAAGAAGATGCAATCCAATTCGCCATCTTACATTTAGAAGATGCAGCCCATGATTGGTGGTACCATGGCATCGATACCCAAGGCTACGAAAATATAACTTCTTATGAAGAATTCTCACAAAAATTAATAAAAAGGTTTGACCGTAAACAACCCCAAAAAGACTTTTGAGAATTAACTCAACAAAGGCAAACAGGAACAATGGAAGAATATTTTCGTAGATTCCAAAGAATTTCAACAGGTGTTACAGGGCTAGATGAGGAAAAATAAACTTACCTATTTGTGGATGGACTAAAAGAATCAATTAAAGGGCTGGTAGCTGCATTCAAACCAACCACCTTAGATGATGTAATAGAAACAGCCCTGAACTTAGAAACATCATCCACTAATAAAACTTCAAATGATCATGTAATAAATTTTCATAAAAAAGACCACCACCACAGGGACGATCGAAATCGAGACGATCTGAAAAGGAAAAACTTATGCCTCAAATGTCAAGAACCTTGGGAGAGAGGGCACAACTATCATAAGAAAGGGTTAAACAATAAAAGATAATGTTATAAATGCAAAGAGAAATGGGAACCCAGCCATAAATGTAAGAGTCAAGCCCACCAACTAGAAATAACATCAGAAGGGGAAAGCGAAGAAAATCTTAACAAAAGAATCAAGTATGATGATGAAGAAAGAGTGACTTTGGCTACCATCACCCAAACCACCAAACATCATCCCTTCCGCATTAAAAGCAGCCTTAGGGGACAAAAGGTCATTATTTTAGTTGATAGCGGAGCTTCCCATAACTTCATAGATGAGAAGTTGGTGACAAAAAGGAAATTAGAAACTAAAGATTTCAAGTGTTTCACAGCAGCAACTGGAACAGGAGCCATGGTGGAGTGCACCAAGATAGTACCCCAATTGAAAGTATTCTTGGGAAAACACCCCATTAAGGAAGATTTCTACGTAGTACCCTTGGACGCTGACATGATTCTGGGCACTCCATGGATATATTCCTTGGGATGCTTTATGTTTGATCTACCAAATTTAACCATTTCGTTCCAACATGAAGGGGAGGAAGTAACATTAAAAGGGCTTCCTAGCAGCTCCCCAAAGATGGTCTCTTGCAAAAGGATGGAGAGAATTTGTAGGAAAGGATAAGGCGAATGGGCAGCCCAATGCATGATTCTCGACAAAAATAACTCTCAAGAAATGGCTATACACATTGATATAGAACCAATCTTAAAAAGGCACAAAAAAGTTTTTTATGACATCCCTCCGAGACTAGCCCCCAAAAGAGGATTTGAACACATCATAGAATTAGAAAAAGGAGCACAACCAGTAATCACCACTCCATATCGACATCCACAAAAATTTAAGGAAGAAATAGAAAAAACTATAAATGAATTATTAGAGATGGACCACATTCAACCAAGTTCCAGCCCATTTGCATCATCAGTTGTACTAGTCAAAAAAAAAGACGGAACAATGAGAATGTGCATTGATTATAGAGCCATGAATAAAAAGACAATCAAGAATCATTATCCTATCCCTAGAGTGGATGAACTTATTAACGAACTCCATGGAGCCAAATACTTCTCGAAAATTTACTTAAGGTCCGGATATCACCAAATAAGGATGAGAGAGGACATTCCAAAAACAGCATTCAGATGCCACTATGGACACTTTGAATTTTTTGTCTTACCCTTTGGGTTAACTAATGCTCTCGCAACATTTCAGTCCTGTATGAATCATACCTTTAGGAAGCAACTCAGAAAATTTTTATTAATATTCTTTGATGATATCCTCATATATAGTAAAACTTGGGAGGATCATCTTAAGCACATTGATAAGGTATTGGAATTTCTTGACCAAAATTCACTTTATGCCAAATCCTCAAAATGCGAATGTGGTCTGAAGGAAATTTTATACTTAGGCCACAAGATCAGCGAACAGGGAGTAAGTGTGGATGTGGAAAAGATCAAGGCTATTAAAGAGTGGCCTAAACCCAAAACCTCAACCCAATTAAGGGGCTTTTTGGGGCTTTGCAGTTACTACAGGAGGTTTGTTAAAGGATTCTCAAAATTAGCCGCACCCCTCACAGATTTGACAAAAAAGGGGATTTTTGGATGGAATGAACTAGCCCAACAAGCTTTTGAAGAGCTCAAAAAGACCATGAGTTCATGTCCAGTACTAGTTGTCCCCGATTTCTCTCTACCATGTGAGTTACAATGTGATGCATTAGGATGCAAAATAAATACCCAATTGCCTTTGAAAGTAGAAAGCTCCACCCACCGAGAGATCCTACTCCATCTATGACAAAGAAATGTTGGCAATTATGCATGCATTGGAAAAGTTTAGACAATACTTGATTTGTGGGAAGTTTTTGGTCAAAACAGATCACAATAGCCTACAATTCTTCCTAAAACAGAAAGGTCTTAATGACTGTCAACAAAAATGGGTAAGCAAATTACAGGCTTATAACTTTGACATAGAATATATAAAAGGGAAAAATAATATAGTAGCCGATGCACTACCCAGAAGGCCCTATTTGTGCACCATAACAGATATCACAGCGGACTGGAAACACTCCATTATCACAGAATATGCCAAGGATTCCCATGCCAGCAATATCATCGAAGGCCACATACCAAATGAAGATTACAAGGTGGTAGAAGGAGTTATCCTCTGTAAAAATCGAATTTATCTCACACCTAGCTCAAAAATGAAAGCAATCATCACCAAAGAATTTCATGACAGCCCCCTAGCAGGACACCAAGGGTATTACAAAATATACAAACAAATAAGGGAAAGGTATTCTTGGAAGGGACTTAAGAAGGACATACTCAAATATGTTCAAGAATGCATGATATGCCAAAGAAATAAAACAAAACAAACACACCCAGCCGGATTACTTCAACCCTTACCCATACCTGATCAAAAATGGGAAAGCATCTCCATGGACTTCATAGTGGGCCTCCCCAAAGTACAAGGGAAAGATTGTATATACGTAGTAGTAGATTGGTTGACCAAATGTGCACACTTCATGACCATATCTACAGAATATAGAGCACCTCAAGTTGCCAAAGTTTTTTTCAAAGAAGTTTTCAGATTGCATGGATTACCAAAAAACATTGTTAGTGAAAGAGATAGCCGATTTCTAAGCATGTTTTGGCAAGAACTTTTTCGTTTGACAGGCACAGAGTTGACACCAAGTACAAGCTATCATCCTCAAACTGACGGACAAACAGAAATTGTAAATAAATGGATAGAAGGGTACTTGAGGAATTACGTTACAGGCCAACAAAATGCATGGGTAAAATGGCTACACCTGGGTGAGTATTGTTACAATAACACACATCATCTGTCCATTGGAATGAGCCCATTCAAAGCATTATATATCTATGAAGCCACTTCTTTTGGGAGTCTAATTCTTCCAAAAAGCAAGGTACCTAGAGCTAGAGATTTTGCACAACAAAACATGGACATTATGAAAAGTCTTAAAGATAACCTACACCATGCATAGAACCAACAAAAGATTTATGCCGACCAAAAAAGAGCCGAACGAGTATTTGAAGTTAGGGATTGCATTTTCTTAAGGTTACAACCCTATAAGCAATTATCAATAAAAACTAGTGGAGCAAAAAAACTTAAGCCGAGGTTCTATGGACCATACAAAGTTGTAAGGAAAATCAGTGAAGTAGCCTACGAACTAGAGTTACCTGGGAATAGCAAAATCTAAAAATAATTATGGACAGATTATTTTTTTGTATTGATCGAATAATTACAAAGAGTTGCACGAGCTCATATATACAATACTAAAGATACAATATTTAGCAACCATCTAAATCAAGATAGAGCATGAAAAGAATTAAAAGAATCTTCCGAATATTAGAAACATTCTAATACCCTCCCATAATACTCAATCTGTCAATAACACCAATAGCCTCCCTAAATTTTACAAATTTATCAGAACTGAGAGACTTGGTGAAGATATAGCGAACTGCTCTAAGGTAGGAACATACAGCAGCTGAATAGATTTGTCTTCAACCAGCTGACGAATGTAATGACAATGTGTTTCGACATGCTTGGTTCGTTCATGGAAGACCGGATTCTTGGCTAGTTTGAGCACTCCCTGATTATCACAGAATAGAGGAATCAGTCCTGACTGAGGAACATGCATATCTACAAGCATCCGCCGAAGTCAAACGGCCTCACAAGCTGCCTTAACTGCTCCTTGATACTCTGCTTTGATGGACGACAGAGTCACTGCCTGTTGTTTCTTACTAGTCCATGTGACAGCATCGGACCCCAAATTGAACACATATCCAGCGGTAGACTTACGATCATCAACAGAACCGGCCCAATCTAAATCTGTGTAGCCACATAGTGTAGGATCAGAGCTCTAAGTGTACAGAAGACCATAGTCAAGAGTACCACTAACATAGCACAGGACACGCTTTGCAGCTGTCCAATGATCAGTCTTGGGTGCTGTCATAAAGCGAGATATGTAGCTTACCACAAAACTAATGTCAGGTCTGGTGGCAGTAAGGAAAATGAGGCTGCCCACTAGTTGTCTAAACAAAGATTCATCCACAACTGGTGAATCGGATTGAGCTGATAATTTGAGCTTGGGTTCCATAGGAGTGGGAGCAGGTTTGCAATCCTGCATTCTGAACATGTCCACAAGACTTCTAGCATACTTGGACTAAGAAAGAAAAGATGTTGTGCTCAGTCTGCCAAACCTCAACCCCAAGACAATAGTGCAAGAGTCCCAAATCTGTCATATCAAAAGTGCGACACAAATCTTGTTTGATGTCAGTGATCAAATATGCTGAACTTCCAGTGATGATCAAGTCATCCACATAGACCACTATACACAATACATCATCACCTACATGTTTGATATACAGGTTGGAATCCGATGGACTCCTCTGAAAACCATGATCGGTTAGGTATTTATCAATTTTCATGTACCAAGCCCGAGGAGCTTGTTTCAGACCGTAAAGAGCTTTGACAAGTTTACAGACTTTGTGTTCCTGACCAACAACCTTAAATCCAGAAGGTTGCGTCATGTAGACTTCTTCCTATAAGTCACCATTCAAAAATGCACTCTTAACATCTATCTGATGAACTTTCCAACTAAACTGAGCTGCTAAGGCAAGAACAAGTCATATGGTACTCATTTTAGCTGTGGGAGCAAAAGTTTCCTCATAGTCAATACCTTCCCTTTGTGAGAACCCTCGAGCAACAAGACGAGCCTTATACTTGTCTACAGTACCATCAGCTTTGTATTTTACCTTGTATACCCATTTGCAGCTAACGGGTTTCTTCCTTGTAGGAAGATCAAAAAAGACCCAAGTGTGATTTTTCTGAATACTCTGAAATTCAGCTTCCATAGCCTGTTCCCACTCAGGGATACCTTTAGCCTCGGAATAAGTTTGGGGCTCATAAACACTATGAATGTTAGCCATAAGAGCAAAATTAACTGTAGGGTGCGGTTTGCCCTTATTTCTAGAAGCTCTACCTTCGAGGAGCTCATCATCCCTGAGATCACTAATAGTTTTAACCCACCATTTGGGCCGGAGAGTAGACGAGCCAATCTCTGGAGGAGCTAGAGGAGGTTCAAGAGCAGCAATAGGATCATGTTCGGGGACCTCAGGGCAAGCATTATCTATATCATCCCTCCCATCAGGTGGTGCTAAAGGAAGAGAAACACTGTGAGGCTATTCCTCGGAACACTGCTCAGAAAAAGAAGGAAAAGGTCCTCAAGTTTCATCAAAAACATCACGACTAAAGATAAGATGCTCAGTGTCGATATCTATCAGTCTGTAGGCCTTATGGTTGTCACTGTACCCTGTCATCACGAGTCTCTAACTCTTGGAATCTAATTTGGAACGTTTAGCATCAGGAATCCAAACATAGGCAAGAGAGCCAAAAATCTTCAGGTGGTTGATCTTGGGCTTACGACCAGACCACAATTCTTCGAGAGTTTTGTTCTTGACAGCCTGAGTAGGAGAACGATTAAGAAGGTAAACAGCAGTAAACACTGCTTCTGCCCAATACTTATTAGGAACACTCCTGTGTCATCACATAGAACGAGCCATCTCAACAATCGTACGATTGCGACGCTCAACAACATTGTTTTGCTGAGTGTAGGGTGTGGTGAACTGGCGTTTGATGCCGCACAAAAAACGGAAAATGCAGTAGAACAAAATTTCCCTCCATTATCTGTTCTAAGAGAAATGATACTGCAACCAGACTCGTTTTCAACCAAGGAATTGAAATTCTGAAATGTACTAAAAGCATCTAATTTTTGTTTAAGAAAGTACACCCACATCTTTCGAAGATGGTCAGCATTCGCTGCTTCCAGGTGTTATAATTGCTGCCATTAAACCGTTGACTGTTTTCTAGCATCAAGTTGGTCAAAGATGCCATGTGCGCGAATTTCGAGGCAATTTTTGGACTAACCCAGAAAAATCTGATAAGAACCCAAAAGAGCAGACAGAAAACCCAAAAATAATCTGAAACCAAAATTCAAATCTGTTGGCTCGAAAAATGAGGCACAAAAAACGAGATACCCAAAAAAATTTGATGAAGACCCAGATAGGATCTCGAAAAATTGACCACGAATATGAAATAAATAAAAATTTCGAATCCCGAAAATTAGGGTTTTCGCGAAAAAACGGCTCTAGTTTCGAAAGACCACAACCAGAAGCCAAGATATTGCAAAGAAATACGGGTCGCACCGAAAGAGAGACAAATCGCGTTTGAAGAAAACAAGCCGTGCCGGAAGAGAAATACACGGCACAAAAACGTGAGCAGGGCAGGTCACAGGTCGCAATCAGTCAAGTCGCGTTTGAAGAGAACCAGGCCGCGCCGGAAGATGAAGGTCGTAGACGAAAATGAAGGTCGCGAACAAAGCAGGTTGCAGGTCACAAATGAAAGTCGCGGACAATATCACAAACAGATCGCGAGCAAGGTAGATCGTGGATGGAAAAAAAAAAAAAACACAAGCAGAGAGAAAATATTGCCCAGATAATTTGGAAAAGAAATTTTAATATTTTCGGAAGGATTTTAATCTAGCTCTAATACCATAAAAATAATTATGGACAGAATATTTTTTGTATTAATCGAATAATTACAAAGAGCTGCACGAGCTCATATATACAATACTAAAGATACAATATTTAGCAACTATCTAAATCAGGATAGAGCATTAAAAGAATTAAAAGAATCTTCCGAATATTAGAAACATTCTAATAGAATCCACAATGTCTTCCATGTATCACGGCTAAAAAGAGTCCTTGGACAATAGATTACTCCATGTGAAGAATTACCCCCAATTGATGATGAGGGGAAACTTATCCTAGAACCAGAAAGAGTCCTCAATATGAGAGAGAAAAAGTTAAGAAATAAATCATTCCAGAATACCTAATCACATGGAAAGGCCTGCCTAAGGAAGATGCAACTTGGGAAGGAACATATATTTTTGAACATCCAAACCTTAAATTGCTTGAGGACAAGCAAATTTAGGAGGGGAGGACTCAGATATACCTTGCCAATTACAAAATTGATAAATTAATGATTGAAAATTATATATTGATCATGTTAATTAACAAATAAATAACTAAATAATTATATATTAATTATGTTAATCAATGTTATCAATAACTAATTAATGAATAAATAATTAAATAATTATATATTATGTTGATCAATGTTATATCAATTCTATGTAATTAGCAAATAAAAGTTAATAAGGAAAACCTACGGAATAACAAATAAAGGATATATTAATAAATATATTAATAAAACGCAACACTCATAAACAGCGTTTTGTGTATTATCATTAGGCCCGACGCGTTAACACACCCGTATCTCACGCACGAGATACCCAAACATTTGGCAAGCAACGGTGACACGGGAGGGTCAAAGGTTCTCAACGATGTATTAAGAAATGAAAATAAATCGCAAGGTTATGAATCCGCATCATTAACAAACGGTGGGAAAGCATGAGCCACACCTTGGAAGGGCATAAGATGCGTCTCTTGGCAAAGCATGAGTCGCATCTCCTGGACATTCCAAGTATAGATACAAAAACAGGAACCATTCAAGAGGAACAGAGAAGATCATTGGGATAAAAAGGAGCATCAATATTGAATCCTGTCGTAAGTGAGAAGACCACCAGTTAATGCTTCCTGGCACTGAAACAGTAGCCATAGAACTATGAGTAATTAAGTTATCAATCATAAATAAATAAAATATTTTGTTTGTAATCAATTTCTTGAACATATGTCTATAAGAAATTTAAGATAATCAAGATAACCAAAACAAAATATAAAATTGATTTCGATTACTACTTCTAACACGAGAATGGAAGGCAGAGGCCACCAAAGAGGGGCAGTCTAAATCCAATAGGATAGCTCCCAAGATAGGGTAGGGACCAGCCCCCTCTTTAACCTTGAGAGCTTGAGCTTGAGACAGGTTAAAGGCTGAATCTGTAAGCTTTGAGGGAGTCTATTAATGGTCTCTAAGCGCTTTGGTTTGCCTCCAATGTCTTCTCCCTTCTCAAGACAGGAAGTAATAATATAATCAGTCTTGTAATATGTGTTGGGAATATCCAAAAATTCTTAAATCATTAATTTTTATTTATTTTTATTGCATTTGTTATTGTTAAATTAGCAGGGGACATTACAATTACAAAGGAACTGCCAATCAATGTAATCATCAAGATAACAGATAGGTTGTGAGCCACATTCATATACATTCTGTCTTCCCAGCATCGTTTCTTGGATTTGTCGTCAGTCTATGACTCTATACAATATCTATCATTGCTATCACACTCTCACATCCACTTCCATGCCCTCCCTGATTAAAGCAAAGCAACCATAGGAATTTTAGTGCTGATGATATCTATAGATGAGGTTTCATGCAACTAGTTTCTCTCAACTTAGTGACAATTATAGGGGTAAAGTGTACATTGCGTATAGCTACTGATTGTTGCAATCATATCATATTTTAATTGATTCAGAGCCTATTAAGGATAGCTTTGGGAATGCCATCGTGAGTCTAAGCTCAATTCAGAGTACAGGAGAGACTACCCACTCTAATCAATTGGCCTTTAAATCTCCTCAATCTATTGATGAAACCTTATTTAACCTTCTTGATGACAAAATCCTAGCCTTGAAAGTAAGATGAATTCTAGGATTACGAACAAGCAATTTCTAGATCCAACACAGCTTTCCCAAAATTTTCTTTTATCAACCACTGAAACTCACTCTATATGTTACCCAAATCAATTGTCATAACATCCTCGTAAAAATTCTTATGTGGAATATTAGTAATGAAATTAGAAACAAGCCTCTCTGCTTCATTCAATTTGTTCTTTTGTTTATGCAAAGTAGACATAGCTTCATCTGAAATTCCCATCAAAAATTTGTATTGCCCCTTCCCTGTAAAATTCATTTCCCTTGTAACTTAGTTAGTCTTGGGTACTGATAGGTTTGAGTTTCTTTAAAATTTGTTTATAACTAGGAAGTTTTAAAACCATACCTTTTCCATCCGAGTGATCTCATATATATCTTCCTTTGCTTTGGATATAAAAGCATATAACTTAACCAACTTCCTAGTACCCCAACTATAATATCATCAATCTAGTTTTCCATATTCTTCCTGCGTGCAACTAGCTGATCTAATTCCCTCTACCCATAATTGGAGTCTAGAATCTTGGACGCAAAACTTGTATAGTTAGAAATAGTCTACAAGAGGTGAGTTATGAATAAGTTGTTCGATTTTAGCCTTTCAGATTGTTTTGTCTTCTCCATCTTTGAGGAATCTTTCCTTGATGTTTTTTGTAACAACCTCTAACATGTTTGCATCACTATGACATGTGTTAACCCCAAATCAGTCCTGGCTACCTGAATTTCAGCTAGATTGACATTTTGTGTAGCCTTATCATTTGAAGGAATGGCAATCTCCATGATCAAAAAATGACTTGTGGTCCTCTTTATTCTAGATTGTCTATTACAGATTTTTCTTGTATGTCTCAAATGATGGCAAAAAGTGCAACAAAAGTTATTTGGTAAGGTGGGATTTTCCTTTTTTTCAAAATTAGCCACTGATTGTACCCACTCTAGAGCCTCTTTTCCTCTTTCCTGCATATTTTGGGACACCCTAATGGATGAAGAAATGCCAGTGACAAGGTAATTTAGGATAAGGAACATGGTGAACAAGAGACGGTGGAACTCAAAAACAAGGTGGAGATGGAATGGTAGTAGGAATACGAGATTCCTATAGAATGAATCTTAATGTAACATCTGTGGAAACATCAAGAGAACGCGGTCTAATAGGAGATAATGAAGAAGATCTGTAAGGAGAAGGAATAGGAAACAAAGTGGTAGAAAATACTATCAATGGTTCGCCCCCAAGCTGAATCACAAGAAATTACCAATGCTTTTTCTTAGCAACCAACTTCAGTTTGCCAATATTTGGGGATGCCTATATATCATCAACCACCTTCTTCTTGTTTCCCTTTTGTTTACCAGTTTCTTCATTTCCTCTACCTTCTCCAATTATTTTACCTATCACTATTCTTGAAGATGATCGAAGAGGCCCATAAATTACAGGCACAGCTTTGAAATCTTAACTTTACCTTTCACTGTATAGGTCTCCCTACCATCTTTTGTTGTAGGAAAAATTTACTACAATTCAAGACAACCTTCGCCCTTTCCTAATTTGAAGTAGCTTCCTTCTTTGCCCAATTTACCGAAGGTAAAGGCTGCTGGTCTATGATATTATTCACAAACCAAGGAGAGAGAACTTGCCAATTCATAATTTGAATTGTCTTCCACATCCTATAGAAGTATATCAAACAAGTATATCATAATTTGAACTTTATTCCACATCCTCTAGAAGTATATCAAACAAGGAGAGAAAACTTGCTATTCATAATTTCCATTGTCTTCCACGTCCTCTAGAAGTATACCTACCAAGCACTACATTTGTTTGGAGAACAAGCAAATCCTGTCCGGGGAAGATTACTATTTTAAGCGCAAACTTAAAAAGGCCATTGAGATCAATAACCACCCATACAACCTCAACCAAGACGAAGGATGGAGCCTTAGTTCCTCTTGGCAACCCTTGCTCTCTTACCTTAGGAATCAGCCTCCCCGTCCCTAACCCTCCTTTCTCTCGACTCCTCATTCCTTTCTTCTTGGCTAGACCCCTCTCTATTTCCTCTTTTCTCCTTTCTCTCTATTTTGTAGATTCAACCTTGTTAAATTCCCCCCTCCCCTTTCCAGTTCTTTCGTCTCTCTCCTGATCTCTTCTTCTCTCTTACTTCTCCTCCTTTTTTGTTGTTGTTTACTTTCAGCTCTTTTTTATCTTACTTAGCCCCCACCCCCCCCTTTTTATTATTTATATTTCATTCTTCCTTTTACTTTATATTTTTTTAGCATTATTTATTATATTTATTTTTAATGTTATTAATAATATTAATATTTTTATTAAATATATAAATAATGAGACTAATCCTATCTTTCTCATTATTAATATATTTATTTAAATAATTTTTTCTTTGCTCGATGAACAAGCTGAGGCATTAACACCTTCTTGATTACAATGGGGAAACCCTCCTTAAGCCACTTGTCTCCTTATCGCTCCTCTCCTCCTCCTTCACATCCATTGGCAACATGTCCACCATGAGAGCCTAGTCACAACATGAACTAAGTGTGAGGCTTTTGAACCTTGGTTGCACCATTAACAATGCAACCACTTAACAACCATCACACTATGTGATGAACCCCATTAATAATATTAATATTTTTTTTTATTGGTGAAAATTATGTTTATTTTTATTAATCATATAAGATACTACATTGTTGTTCGTCATGAAATTGAAAATCAAATGAGCTAGATATCAAGTCCTCCCTACCTCTACTACCATCCACTACTGCTACTAATAACAAACAAAATCCGTAGAAATATTGCTTGGGCCTATACAAAACGGGTAAACTACCATCTGAGATATCAATTTAAGCCCATGTCTATACAAAATGGGCAGACCTACTTCCGAAACCTGATAAGCGTCTTCAGAGAACTGATTAGCAAGCCCCTTCATTAAAAAAAATGGGCTTACTCTATCTGGAGCTATTAAGCAAAACAATACCAAGCCCTATTCAAAAACTTAAACAAAGATAACCAGATCCACCTATTTGATGACCTTGGCCTTGTAGATAGGGCCCTTGGAATTTTTAAGGATGAATAGGCTGCCCTTTGTGTCCAACAGGGCCCTTCTTGGGTCTCCTTTTCTCCAATTCCATGTGATGCTTCTCCTCCTTCCAGAGCTGCAAAAATTCAAGCAGCATATCCCATCCTCCCTTTGCCTCTACTATACAGTCTTCCTTGTGGATGAGCTCCATACTAGAAAAGGCTTAAAGCTCGGAGAAGTTCCCTCCACTACTCTCCAAAATCTGTCTCCTGCCCTCAAACCCACTCTTGATTCCGCCATAGCTAAGATTGGGATCATTCCCCCTAACTATTGGGGCTTCACACAAGCTCACATGACCCTCAAGGCCTCCTCTTTGGAACCCAATTGGAGTGCCCATGCGAAGAATGTCGAGGAAATATCAATGTTAGTCATGAAACAATGGTCAGTCATCATGAATTCTTCCCCCAGAATCACATCAACACATTGACAAAACCTGGGGTCATCTATTCGGAAGATCCCTTCAATCTCTTCACCCTCACCTCGCTCCTAAAAGCCTACATCTAGTTGAGAGTGTGCAATGCAAAATTGGCTTCCATTTCTCCATGTTTGACACTCTGAAACCTAAATCACCTGAACATCATATAACCAAATAGACAAGCTGATAAAATCAGAGGGCAGATGTAATACTAAAATCTGCCCATAGGTCTTTAAACTTCCTCCAGACGCTTCTAAAACAATTACCAAAGCACGCCACCATTCTTCTATGTCAGTCTTGCCACGTGTGAATTTAATGGCTATGTGACTTCTTATAGTTCTTTGTGGACTTACCACCTTTCCTTCATCAAATGAAATACATTACCTTTCATAATTGCTTTCAGTCACACAAGCTAAGAATGGGCGAGTGCAAATAAGTTTAAATTTGGAAATATAAGCTATTACGCCCTCATGGGCTTTGATTGCAAACAAATCTAGTTGAGACCCCTGCCTCCAAGGCCCAAAACATCTGATTAGCATTTCTAAATCAACTGTAAGTGTAAGTCCTTCCCATCAATGTCCTAAAAATCTTCAACTGGTTCTTCTCTACCTTGATCTCTCAATGCTACACCAACTTTTGACATTGTGTCAGCTACTTCATTCCCTTCCCTCAACACATGAGTTACCTTGAATTCCTCAAAGGATTCCAAGAGAGATTTGATTTGTTGAATATACTTATTGAGGTATTGATGCAAGAGAATTCTTGGGCCGTTGGCAATCTTGCATCACCCAAAAATATTTCCTTTCAGTTTGTTCTTGTTTTCCAGCTTCATGTGTTTTTAGTAGCGTTCCTTTGTTTGGATCATTGCCTGCTGCAAACGTCAAGATTGGTTTTGGACATCATGTTTTACTTATATCTGGGTTTGCACCTCATTGGGATACTTTGTTGTGGAACTATTAAAGATTCATGGTCAGTTCTATGTGTTCTTCATGTTCCAACGGTCAGATGGAATTTTCCGATCTTGCGAAGCATTTTCCCGATCGGCGAAGCTTGATGACTCATATCCTGATGTTCGTAGATCTTTGGCCAATGTATCTCTTGGATCGCGTGTCATTTCTTCATCTTGGGGATCTTATGATTTGAGTCCTGACCTATATTTTTGCATTACATTTTCTTAGTCTTGGAAAATGTAATTGATCTGGCCAACATATGTGTTGTGAAGCTCTATATATTAAGGCTTATGATCTTTGTTTTAGGGGGGGATTTCTCAGGAAGATAACCTTCAGGAGGTTAGCACTAGGGTTTAGATCTGAATTCTATTGTAATCAGGCATGTATGCCGAAAGTTTGTAATCTGCATGTTGCAGGCCAATATGATGTAAAATACTTGATTCTGTGATAATGTGAAGGTCTATTGTAGCATCTTGATTGTCTATTCTTGTTTCTAAGTTGGTTGTTTCTGCTATGTTGACTCTTGTTGCATGGTTGGACCATCTCCATTGGGGAAACATCGGCCATGACTACATCAGATGGTATCTGAGCAAGGTTGATGTTCATGTGGTAGCAGATTGAGTTCCTGAGCTTGCGAAGCCCTAGATGTTGGTTGTGGGGTGACAGGGTGTGAGTTTGGCCCGCAATTGCAAAGGACTTGCACAAGGGGATCACAACGGAGATTGTTGTTGGTTGAGAACTTTGTTTAAGGCATTCCATAGGTGAATAGATCGCCAAGTTGGTGGCAGGTTGCAAGTGTGTTTGATAGATTGCCGAGTGAGAGGCAATTAGCACCTTGTAATCAGATCGCCGAAGTTGAGGCAGTTGTACTTGAGGATTGGAAAGATGTCGCCTAGAAGGATGAACCCTAGAAGGCTAGAACAAATGGTGGACTTCAAGAATGAGATGAGGACTGAGATCTGAAATGCATTGACTGGATTGCGAAGGAATCCTAAGACTAAGGAGGAATATGAGGAAGTTGTTGAAGATCTTTAGACTATAGATGCTGAGATCCCTGCAGAGGAAGAAAGATTGTTGAGGGCTATGGCACAAGTAAGTAAAAGTCATAGGATGGAGGTTTCTAATTTCTCTAGTTCATTACATCCCAAGGATTTGATAGATTGGATTGGTGAATTAAAAGATTATTTTGAGCTAGAAGATATTAGAGATCCACAAAGGGTTAGGTTAGCACAGACTAAGTTGAAGAGTCATGATGCCTTATGGTGGAAAGAATTGCAGAAAGATAGAGAGGAACATGGTGAAATGAAAATCACTAGATGGAAGGTGATGGTTGCTAGATTGAAAGCTAAATTCATTCTTGAGGTTATGAATTGGAATTGTTCAAGAAATTGCAAAACTTGAAGCAAAAAAGGACATGAGTGTGAAGGAATACACCAAGGAGTTTTACAAGATGACAATCAAATTTGGACATCGAGAGATATCCAAGAAGGTGGCTAGATATATTAATGGACTGAGATATAATATTAAGGATGAGCTGAGTATATTGTGCATTTCTACAGTGGAAGATGCTTATCAGTATGCATTGAGGGTAGAAGATAAGTTAAAGAGAAGACAAAGTAATTCTCGAAGAAACGAGAAGCAAGTGGCAATGGCAAGGAAAAACAAACCCTTAAGGTAGAACCTGATCAGAAGACACTTAGGAGAGGAAGTGGTAGCAAGGAAATCAAAGGCGCTTGTTTCAAATGTGGTGGCATAGGACAGAGCTTTTCAATGTTCTAAAGCATCGAGTAAAAGCTTGGGTAAACAGAATCTTGTGGCACATGAGGAACAGTCTATTGATGAACTTGTTGAGAATATGACAGAACCTGAGATGGGAGAATCTCTTATGCTTAGGAAAATCATGTTGAGTGAGAGGGAAGTTGAACTGATAGAAAGGAGGAATTTGTTTAGGACTGTTTACAAATTAGGAAGTAAATATTGTAAGGTTGTTATGGATAGTGGTAGCACTAATAATTTGGTATCAGAAGAGATGGTGCAAAATCTTGGCTTGAAGAGGTTTAAACATCCTTGTCCTTATCCGATAAGTTGGTTTTCAGATGATCATATGGTGGAGGTGAAGGAGCAATGTCTGGTGAACTTCAGCATTGGTCCTTATAAAGATGAGGTATTATGTGATGTGGTATCTATGAGTGCTTGTCATGTTCTATTGGGAAGACCATGGCAATATGATAGAGTAGCTATCCATGATTGCAAAAGAAACTTGGTCACAACAGAGAAGGATGGGCAGAAGTTTACTTTGGTTCCATTGAAGGAGGGGAGAAGTGCAAGAAATCTGAGCATGGTAAAGAGTTATTGTTCAAAAAAGAAAAATACAGAGTTTGATATGGACCTGAAGATTAATCTTGGAGGCAGATCTGAGAACGGATTGGTATCAAATAATAGGAAGGGTAAGGTATTGCAGTAGAAGGCTTTGGATCAAATGAGGGCTTGTAACGAAGGTAATTTAGTTGTGCAAAGGATGAGAGGTGGTGGTAAGAATTCTTTACTACCTGATGCTGATATAAGACATGACAGGGAGAGTACAGAGCAAAGTTAGAGGATGGATCCGATTGAAGGAAGAGCGGAAGAGTAGAGAAAAAACGTTGTTGATAAAGAGGATATTTGGATTAGGAATGAGCATGGGATTTATGTTCTAAATACTACAAGATATTCATAAGCTCCTTTTATGGAACATCTTCTTCTCACCAAGGGTGTTTGATGCAAGAGCATCCTTGGGTCATTGGCAATCTTGCACCACCCAAAAATATTTCCTTTCAGTTTATTCCTGTTTTCCAACTTTTTGTGTTTTTAGTAGCATTCCTTTGTTTGGATCATTGGTTGTTGCGAACATCAGGATGGTTCTGGACATCATGTTTTACTTATGTCTTGGTTCACACCTCATTGGGATACTTCGTTGTGGAGTTATTAAAGATTCATGGTCAATTTTGTGTGTTCTTCATGTTCCAACAATCAGATGGAGTTTTTCGATCTCGCAAAGCATTTTCCCAATCGGCGAAGCTTGGTGACTCACGACGTTCGTGGATCTTTGGCCGACGTATCTCTTGGATCACGTGTCATTTCTACATCTTGGAGATCTTATGATTTGGGTCCTGACCTATATTTTTGTATTACATTTTCTTAGTCTTGGAAAATGTAATTGATCTGGCTAACGTATGTCTTGCGAAGCTCTATATATTGAGGCTTATGATCTTTGTTTTTTTTGTTTTGTTTTGTTTTTTTTGGGGGGGGGGGTTCTTAGGAAGATAACCTTTAGGAGGTTAGCACTAGGGTTTAGATATGAATTCTACTATAATCAGGCATGTATGCCGAAAGTTTGTAATCTGCATGTTGCAGGCCAATATGATGTAAATACTTGAATCTGTGATAATGTGAAGGTCTGTTGTAGCATTGATTGTCTATTCTTGTTTCTGAGTTGGTTATTTCCGCTATGTTGAGTCTCTGCATGGTTGGACCATCTCCATTGGGGAAACTCTGGCCATGACTGCATAAGGAACCAAACTCCAAACTCACCTTTGACAATTGCAATAATTATAACTAACGAGTAGCCTTCCAAATGAAGTTTGGGAACTTGAAAGAGCTTTGCCATTTTGATTGCTACAAGAGTAGCCTGAACTCTGTCTCAATAATAGTGCCATCCAATAATCTCCTCACCCCCAGCATCAAAATACAACCAGTCCAATCTTGTACAACAAATCGTGCACTGAAAGGACCAAGGTTACCCTTTTAAGCTCCGTCAAAGTTAACTTTTATCCATCCTTTGTTTGGTGGAATCCATGACACTACCCTTACTAAGGAGGAAGGAGGATTAGCCCTCAACAACCCATTAAAAGGCCTGAACTTGATCTGTGGACAGCAAGATTGCAAGAGTAAGTCTTCTTGATCAAAAGGAACCGTAGCCACATTCACTTGAGAAGCTGCATTACTAACTAGTTCTAAAATTGGCCTCTCTAGCTGAGACAGAAAAATCTTCAAATCTTCACTCTTTTCTTGAAATATACGCCTATTCCTTTCCTTCCAGATTTCCCAAATGATAGTAGGACAAATCTGCCAAATGCTTGAAAGGCTGACTTTGTTCTTGGCACATACCAACTCTTGGCTATTTCTCTCAAAGATCCAAGTAGAGGACTATACCATCCAAGTTGTTTCATGAAATGTTTCCAGCATTCCTGGGAGAAGTCACAATTGAGTAAAAGGTGATCTAGCATCTCCTCCTCCTTATTACAAAGAAAACATTTAAAAGGACCCACAAATCCAATTTTCTTCAGTCTATCACCAATTAAAATCCTCCCTCTAAAAGGCCAGCCATGCAAAGGCTCCTACTTTAGGGAGACAAAATTTGTTCCAACACAGAAAGCTCAACCAATCCTCCATATGAACTGCATTCTCGATCAATTTAGAACCTACTTTCAATGAGTACTCACCTCTAATAGATCCACACCGAATAATTTCATCTTCCATTTAAGAAAGAGCTAAAGGTCTATTTCTAAAAATGTCTTTCAAAGTATTAGTATCATTTTCATTCATGTCCAACTCACTTGGATCTTTCCAGACCCATTCGCCCCCTAATTAGTTATCCCTAAACTCAACAAAGTCACTTATCTTCACTCCCCATCGCTGCTCGATGGCTGATTCTATCAATGTTTTCTTGTTCAACCAACACTACCTTTCCATGCCATGAATCAGTCCAAGAGTTAGCCCTTCTACCATTTCCCAATTGCCAAGTGATATGATATGTTATCACCTGTCTACACTCGACAATGAAATTCCAAAGAGAAGAGCCTCATGGGGGTCTTGAATCGTCAATATTCTCATCCTATCATTGTTGTCTAGGTACCTGGCTCTTAAAATTTTTACCCATATTTTATCTGGAAACTTATACATGTGCTACACAAGTTTTGCACCCATAGCCTCATTAAGGAATTTCCAATTCTGCATTCCTGCACCTCCCGAGTCTTTTGGTTTGCAAATGTTTTCCCAAGCCAAGAGAGTTATTTTTATCCTGGCCTTGAGTTCCATTCCAAAAGAATTTCCTTATCCTCTGTTCTATTAGACGAATCACTTTCCCTACGATTTGTAAGCACATCATAGAAAAAAGAGGCATAGCCAAAATGATTTTTTTTAACATTAAAATCCTACCAGCTAGAATAACCCACTTACTTTTCCAGCCCTCTAATTTACCAATGCACCCATTTATCAACCTATTCCAAAGAGAAGCCTTACACATACTTGAAAACAAAGGGATACCTAAAATTTACCCGGAAGTCTACTCGAGCAAATGTTGAAAATTCTAGAAATTTCTCTCTGAGCATCCTAATTTGTATTAAAGAAGAAAATCTCTAACTTCCTCTAATTAATCATTTGTTCGAGACCTTGTTGTATCTATCCAAAATGCTTTTCATAACCCTTGCCTCGCGCAAAGAAGCCTCACCCATCAAGCGAGTGTCGTTTGCAAATTGGAGATGAGAGGTTGGGTCCACTCCTCTAGCAACTGAAACTCCCTTCAATTGGCCTTGATCTCTCCGTTTGGAAATCAATTTGCCTAGCACTTCTGCCATTAGAAAGAAGAGAAAGGGAGAAATGGGATCTCCATGTCTTAACCCTCAGCACGATACTCAACAATCATGCCTTTTATCCAAGATATCCATCGATCACTAAAGCCAAATTTCTCAAGAACTCTATACAAAACCTCTAATTATTCAGTTTGATCGAATGAATTGCCTCATGGGCTATAATAATACCTTCTACTATGGATCTATTTGGAGTAAACCCGCTTTGCTCCTCAAATATCAATGAGCCCAAAATCTTTGTGAGTCTATTTGTTGCCACCTTTGAAATTACTTTGCAAATCACATTACACAGAGATATTGGACGAAAAATCCTCAAAAGACTTTGTTGCCTCTTTCTTTGGGATCAAAGCCACCAAGGTATTATTGAAATCCTTTAACACAACCCCATTCTGCCTAGATTCCTCCACCACTTCCCACAAATGATTCTTTATCACCTCCCAAAATCTCTGATAAAATAATGCTTGAAACCCATCCGGGCTAGGTGACTTATCACCCTCTAAAGAAAATAGTGCTTCTTTGACCTCCTTGAGTTGTACCAATGCCGATAACATCGTATCATCTATTTCTGTCACTAGACTTGGAATAACCCTGAGCACCTCTTCCAATTCCTCTACAAGAGCGATGTCATCAACAGACCAAAGTAATGAAAAAAAGGATACAACCTCTACATTAATCTCATCAGCCTCAAAACATCTTTATCCAGTAGCGTTACTAATTGAGGAGATTCTATTGATTGACCTTCTAGCTTTCACTGAGCTGTGGAAAAACTTCATAGTGCGGTCACCCTCTTTCAACCAATTCTCTCTTGAAATCTGCCTTCAGTAAATTTCCTCTCTAGCTAAAATTTCACTATATTGTGCCTGAAGCTCCTTTTCTGTCAAAAAATCCACTTGATCCATACCTTTTGAGATCACCTTATTATTTAGAGGTTCAAGCTGACCTTCAAGAATCTTCTTTCTGCAAAAATATCTCTGAAGTGATTCCTATTCCAAGCTTTCAAGCAGCTCTCGATGTATTGAATTTTCTTGAAAAACTGAAAAACTCTTGTTGCCATGCCAAGGGGCGTTTCTCCACCACTCAGCCACCATCTCTATAAAGCCTTCTTCTCAAAACCACATCCTTTCAAACTTAAAAGGGCATCTCAGTGGTATCAAATCCTTCTGCACCGTCAAGGCCACCGGGAAGTGATCCATCCATGTGAAAGGCAAAATTGAAGCTTCAAATACCAAAGGAAGAGAGTCTCAACCACCAGCCAGAAAGAAACAGTCTAACTTCTCAGCAATATTAGAGAACCCTGCCTTCAATTGGTCCAAGTAAAAAGACAGTTCTGAGCTTGAACTTCCCATAAGCCATTCTCTGTCACAAAGTTCAGAAAATCCTTTTGAGTTCTACCCAACGAACCTTTACCTCCCTTCTTATCAGCCAACTCAAGAGTGGCATTAAAGTCCCCCCAATGATAAAAATTTCCTTATCCATACTCCTTAAGATATAAGAGATTGCATTCCAAACTGCATTCTTCTCCTCATTATAGGTCAATCCATATACATTAAAGAGAAAAAGGTTATTATGCAAATGTTGCATGTTTACCTTAATCAACTGCCAAAATTTTGCATGCGAAATGAGCTCAACCCTAACAAATCTCGGATTCCAAAAAATGCCTAAGCCACCCGAAGCCCCCACTACACTAACAAAAGTCCCGAACCAAAATCTTCTAACTCCTAAAAGAATCGCAGCATCTTGCTGCTTGAGTTTGGTTTCCTACAAGCAAATCACATCTAGTTTCATATGATGAAAACATCGCTTGATCAAACAATGCTTGCCAAGGGCATTGCAGCCCTTGACATTTCACGAAAGAATTTTCATTGCTGCCTAAGAGAGAACAAGTCTCTCTCAGATCTCAATTTGCTCTGGTCTTTCATGTTTCCAGCCATCACCAACGATTCCTAAGCTGATTTTCTACCTCTCATTCTCCCCCTAGTGTTAATCTTCTCAGACGATTTTGTTTGAGAAATATTCCTCTTTTCCAAGATGCCTTCCCCATCTGTTACTCCCAAAATGTCCTCTTCGTCATTAGGATGAACCAACCCATCTCCCTCCAACCCTTCATGCTCTTGTCTAGGACTCTCCTCTCTGATCAGAGACATGTGAATATCTTTGAATTGTATCACTTTCTTTCCATCATCTTTTTCTTCGTCATGATGTCCAATATCATCCAGTGACTCAAGCTTGCTACTATCTAGCACTTCTTCAACCATCTGCTCTTTATCACATACATCCTTCAAAGGAAACTCTCTCTGATTCTCTAGAACCACTCCAAGGCTTTCCCCCTAATTATGGCTCCCACTTTCCTCTTCCTCGACCCCTTGGCACTCGTCTGCCTTTCCAGACTCTAAGTCTGGCCCATGCTTTTCGCATTCCTTCTTAGAATCCAAGTTCTTTGTATGTAATACTAAAGGCATCGCCATACCAATAATGGTCGGGTGACCTTGTGAACTTTCCCCTCTGCTTACCACATCTCCTTTTTGAGCTACTTGATTGGGCTCAATCGCTTATGTTTCCATTTGGACCTCCGGTCATGCTACTATGACCGCCTCATTTTGATCACCTTTATTGATCTCAGCCAAAGTAGCTAGCTTCAATTCCATAAGGTTTTGTTCCAAACCCTTCCCTTTCATGTCAATCTTACATTCCTCTAATTGATGTCCCCAAGATTTGCACTTCTTACACTACTCTATGATCTCTTCAACTTTTATCTCCTGCCACCAAAGCCCTTCACTAGTCCATATTTCCACTGCATGGGATAAAGGTGGATGGGGCTTCCACGCAATACGGATTCTTGCATACAAATTAAAATCCTTTTTCTCAATAGCTTCATCGGCTTTCAAAAAAATTCCAAGCTTGTTTCCTATGATTTTCATGGTCTCTTCGTTCCAACATTCGCGGGGCAAATTATACAATCTTACCCATATTGGAACCTCCTCTATCATGGCTTGCTTGGGATTAAAATTTGGGGACCAATCCTTAATATACAGATTTACATCACCCATCAATAAAGGACCATTTTACATCACCTACTGCTTCTCTCTTGCACAACCAATGATAACCAAGAAGAAACCATTAGGGAGAGTTTTCAGAACAAAGTGCTTACCCCAATTCTCGTCAAACCATTGTTAGATCCTAGGGTACGTAGGCCAACCTCCACCCCATTTCATAAAGAAGGCGCAATCCTTGTACATGTTTTGTCATGTCCCCCTAGTCGAAGCTCATTGGCAATATCGTCATCTTGTTTTAAGGAGTCTATATAAGACAAAATTGCAATAATGAAATCAATCAGGACTTAACGCAAAAAGATTTGATAATATATAATAATCAAAATATGAAATATAAAATAAATAATACATTAAGGGATTATAATATATTATTTACATATATTATAATGATAATATATAATAATAATATATTATATTATAACAATAGTAATTTATAATATTAATAATACATTATAATGATAATAATATATTATTATAATAATAATATATCATAACAATAATAATTAATGAAACATATTATTTATTAATATTATAATTATTAATAAAATTAAAAGGCTAAATGAATTATTAAGTGACCTAGTCGTGACCCTGAGGAGGAGAACTGTGTCTCTCCTCTCTACGCAAGTATAAAGGAGGTCTAGCCAAGTTAGGAAGGAGGGCAGATTTAAAAAGAATATACATCGAACATTGCATTCGGAAAATACAGAGACGGGACTTGACCAGTGATGGAAGAGGAAATAAGACAGTTTTATACACGCTGGAATAAATCAGCGACAGCAAGGAATTCCTTGCATTCAATCAAATTATAAAATATATACTCAGCACATGAAGAATCCTTGAGGGAGATAATATTATATCAAGGAAGATACATATTCCAATATCAATGACCAAAACTTTGGAATACGACTACGCACTCATAACTACAGCTCATTTTTCCTCACCGGCAATCCTTCACCAAGACAATAGGTAGTCGTCTATTTACACCCGGGAATAGATGATACGAAGGGCATGAACATAACAAGACAAGTTAGGATGTTGTACAGGAAAGACGATATTCATTTGCAACATCCAAGGAAAAGCAGCCAGCGTACAAGAGATTAGAAGAAAATATTTACTGTAGACATAAGCAGCAACTACTACAAGAATCATGTGTTGAGGTTCATATATGGGTCTTCATGTTTTCGACAACAGTAAATAGAAGGAATATCTCATATAAGTCAAACACACAACACTAGTAGAGAAAATAAATAAAGGAAATACAAATATCAGTGAGCTGGCTTAAGAACTCCCACAGGTTGAGTCCTTGTGTCTCAATACCTTTTCTACATATTTACGTGCCTGTCCCAAGATTGTTGGTGCACACCACAGACCATACCGCACCTCTTTCTAGGCTCATGTCATTCTCTCCATACCTCATGTCTTCACTACAATTGCCACATCATTCACCAACGAAGCATACTATCATCAGCCAACCAGTACATTGAAATCTCTCATGTCATGTATTAAGTTTCTCAATTGGGCTACCAATTGCGAAGGATATAAAATACCATAAATGAATTTCACGAACTCACATAACTTTAGTAGCTCGAACAGATATAAATGAGCACAGTAGATTTAAAAGGGAGAGGTGGCAAGTAAAATAGAAGAGAGTATGAATCACTTTGTACTAATAAGGAAGAGATATGAAAGGCCTCCAAATTATAGTAAACTATAGTAAGCAGAGAAGACTACAAGAAATCGTTTTGGTTTTTTCCAATCAAACCAAGGAGAGGACATTACACCATATGCTATGGGTGATCTAATATGTAAATATCATACTGCAGTCAACGAATTATATATGACTGGAGGAGAATTAAAGATGCCACATCGGCGTTGATCGATGGGTATAATATACAATATAAGCATATCAGAGATCTCATGTTTCCTTTAAGTGTGAGCTATAATTTGAGGATGATATTTGACATCGTGGATCAATTCTAAATTTACTGTGACAAGAACAATTGATATTCACATCAGTTACCAACACCTACATTCACTCACTAATATACAATAGTGACCATCATGGATAGAAGAAACTGACATAATCCTTCAAATCTCAATTCGATCACAATAAAGGTTGAAGGTGTGTTATCATCGAGAAGAAATACAATTCATCAATGACTAATCAGATGAATTGGCAGGTGTTATTTTAGGGGACAAGTGTTATTGAGGAAATTGGTTCCCTGACTCATATAATTGGCAATAGTGAGATTAGGAATTTTGTGAAAGTTTGAAGAAATCAGTTAGGATCAGGATAGGGACATTACATTTTTACTGAATCTTTCCACCCTTCTGAGACTCTATATGCACATAAATGACTCTATTGTCCATTGTTGTCAATTTCTCTTTGGCCAGTTGAGATGGGTCAAACGGGTTCTTCGATCTCCATTCCTTATTTTCCACTGCCTTGAAACCACCCTTGAGACCTTTGATAATCCTCGAGTAACCCCATTGGTTTTTATCAGTGCCTTTCCAGTCGTGTTTTGACATAGGCGCATCACAAAACGATCATTCCGGCCTCCTTTGTGGAGCCTCCCATGCCCTACCAGGAGGACACCAGACTGGAAGCTTATTCCACACACGGTAATCTCCTTGCTGCTCTTGGAAACCACCATTCTATCTCCCTCCATGAAGCCCTAGCCCTCTACGCGCCTCCACCATTTCCTTCAAGGATTAGATGCTTTGTTATGCTTATATTTCTTATTAATAATATTAATATTAATAACATTGCTTTTATATTTATTAATATTGGGACTTAGTTTATATTACCTTTCTTATTATTATAATATTCATCCATTATATTAATAGTTTTAATTTAATTATTAAATATATTAATAATAAGACTATACTTTTCTTTCTCAACATTAATATATTCATTAATTATTTCGATAATATTAATATGTTTATCTTTATTATTAATATATTAATTATAAGACAATCTTTTTCATAATTAATATATTGATAAATAATATTAAGAACATTTAATTTTACTGTTATGTTTATCATATATGTTAATTAAGATTTTAATCCTTTCTTTCAATTAAATAATATATTCATTAATTGCTTTTATTATATATATTCATCAATATTTATTATTTTTTCAAATATATTAATAATGAGTTTAGGTTCTTTATAACCAATCATTCTGAGTTTAGTGTGATTAAGCCAACTGGCTCTTATCTCTGAACTAGCTAAAATCTCAAAAATTTATTGAATTTTCACCAATTATAATTTTTTGCAATTAAAACTTGGGATTTTCTTGATAATAGACAACACCAATATTATTCATATATTCAGCAAAGTTCATACACAAGCTAGAAAATTATTCAATTCATTAAATGTATTACACAAAGGAAGCACCTTATAAATAAAAGTCTTCAAAGTCAGAATCGCTTCTTGCTTGGTGTCCACGCAGCACTTGGGAAATGAAATACGGTTCCCAAAGAAGTTACGCAGCCCCCTGTGAATCACTCCTAGCCTCAAGAATTCATAACGCAGCCCCCCAAAAATAACACCACAAACACTAACCAATACGCAGCATATATCCACCACCCAAAACACATTGTTCTCAGCACTACCAATTCCGTACAGCATGTATGGCTCCTACAGGCACT
The DNA here is from genome assembly GCA_027943335.1 of Chamaecyparis obtusa. Lineage (NCBI taxonomy): Eukaryota > Viridiplantae > Streptophyta > Pinopsida > Cupressales > Cupressaceae > Chamaecyparis > Chamaecyparis obtusa. Next base: position 1,227,090 of record BSBK01003345.1, read on the forward strand.
GTACGGCAGCCTTCTTGGAATGTCTGTACGGCAGCTTTTAATTGAATTGTTCTTTGCACACCAAAATCTGCAATCATTAATTGATTGGTCTAGGAACCAATTCAAATTGCATTCAAATCTGAAAGAGTTCTCTCTTGGAAGAAGACCAAACTCTTCAAACCCTTGTTCTCCTGCAACAATTTCGAAATTCTCTTCAAACAGAATTTCCACACAACAATCACTTTCAGCACAAGAAAAATCCAAGAGTTCTCTCCAGGAATTGAAGACCAAACTCAAGAAATTGCAGAACTTTCTCCAAAAATGAAGACAAGTTCAAAACCCTAGCTTCTTTCCAAGCCAAGCAGAATTCTCTCACAAAACAATTTATCAAATCATCAATGGTCATGAAAAGTGCTTTTTTGAAATGAATATATAGCTTTTTGGAAAAAGCTTCAACTTCACTTTTTTCACTTAAGAGGCTTCTTTATCACAATTTCATTTTATAACAATAAAGTTATAAAGTCGTAAAGTTATTAAATTAAAATAACTTAATTTAATAACGACAACTTAAAATAAGAAGCCACCGAAATCTACTGACTGCAACAAACTCATTTCTGACATCAGAACCTCAATCTCCAACTGCCCTACCAAAAATAGCCCACTGCCAAAAATAGACTTACTATAAATAGTAAGTCTCTCAAACTGGAGATCCCCTGAAACTCAATCCAAAAACATCTGACACCCCGTGCAGACGCCCTGCTAAACCTGGCCATACCCAAAAACACCACTTACTAAAAATAGTAAGTTGACCAAACTGACCTGAACGAAGAGCAGAGCTGGTAATCTAAACCTCCAGAATGGAATCCCAACACTGGCTCTGCCAACTGACCCCCTCTTACCACCTGATTAGCTTGTGAGGGTCGCCAAACCAAGCTAATCCCAAGAGACTGAAAAACGGGGACATTACATTTAGGTTCTTTATAACCAATCATTCTCATTGTTAATATATTCATTAATAATGTTAATCTTTCTAATATATTTATCATCTATATTAATAATTTTTTGTTACTTTTTAATTTCATGGTTATGTTTTTAATTTTTCTTTTTTTGGTCTTTGTTATTTTTCTTTTTTTGTGTTCTTTTCATTCTAGGGTTTTCATTGTCTCTCTTTCTTTTGTTCTCTTTTGCGTCCTTTTATTTTTCATATTCTTTTTGGTTTATCTTTTCTCTTTATCTACTTTACCTCTAGGATCATTTGTTTGACTATTAGCATATTGGGTTTATATTTTGTTTCTCTAAGTCTTGATTGGTATTTTTTGGTTTAATTTTTTTGGTTCCTTTTTCTTTTCTTACATTTTCTTTTTGTTTGTCATCGATCCTTGCGCCTAACCTTTTTGTTGGGAATTAGTGTTCACATAGGTTAGGAACATTAGGTTGCATAAAATAATAAGTTGATAGGTTTGTGGGATAGTGATAAATGTGTGGTAAATAAGTGTCATATTAATATTAAGTTGTTCAGAAACAACTTAATATTATTAGTCACAAAGTTTGTTTGATATGTTATTATAATAGTGGTATATGTTGAGTTGTTACAAACAACTTAGTCTATTTAGGAATATTGTTTCCTAAATAATAGGATTTGAGAATCCTATAGATATGTAAAGTGTATCAAATGGAAAATATGTAGAAGAAGCACGTATTGTTTTTGGATTGAATTTTTTCAGCTTCTTTGCCCATATTTCTTATAAAGACCTTGGACAGTTATGTTAGTCCCTATCCTTGGATCCATGAGTAGATGTGTCTGCCCCTACTCTTGTCTTATAGTGTTTGGTGAGCTAATGTGTGGTCATCAAGTATTGTGTTGTACTTTCACCCTGCTGGTTCCCAAAACCGCAGATTGAAAATCCAAGAGCTTGCCAATTCTCCAATAGGATTCCAAATCAGTTCTGGCCAACGAACGGGAATAATCCAAATTCCCCTTCACTTTAGGCTTCGCTACACCTAGGCGGGTAAACCTTCACCTCGAACCTGATCACTTTATTCAAGGCTTTTCTATAGCGAATTTAAGCTTATGAGTTCTCCGGTTGACAAAATCCTCAAACTCGATCAATATAAAGTTATGTGATTACTTAAAATGATTTGAATGTTTGTGTAAGGTTTATCAATAATTGATTAGATGCTTGCAAGAAGGAAGTATATAGATTTATGATTTCAATTAATAACTCCAATAATTATATTCCAATGATTTTAAATGACCAGTGCCTTTGTTTATCCGAGCGATAGAGTAGACTATAACAAAGATTATTACATGCAACTTTATGAGACAATATTTATCAAAAATATCATCAATTACTCCTGAGCTCTGCAACAGATACCTTTTATATGCAATTCTATGCTAGCCAAAAAGAAATTTAACTTCTTAGGTGGGAAGTTCGATAAGCCAAAGACGAGGAAACACATGTATATCTCACGTCATCCTTGTTTGTTGAACACAAAATGCGGAAGATACCCAATGCAAAAGAAAGCCTTGTCGAAATAATTCAATAATCTCTTTACTGATCATAAAGGACGAATCAACATGCCAGTTGTAATCTCTTTGCCTCAAAAAATAAACAAAAAGGACATTTTATTTTTATTTATTAGTGAAATATAATATTTGAAATTTGTATTAAAGTCTTGCTTCAATAATTACATCTTCCCTTACAAATATTATTCTTCTACATGTTTATTCAAATGTCTCCCTCCTCTTATTTCATAATAGATTCTCTATATATATGTGTTTGAGAAGCTTTCACACCTCTTTAGGGTGAAAAGACACAACCCTTATTATAAATTATTTTGAAAAAACAATAAACTAACTAAAAAATAACTACCTAACTTTCGGATTTGGGTCTGGTCGAAAAACCAAAACACCTCGGGGAAAGCTAAGATTTTAACTGGAGATAGGAAATTTGATTTCTTGAACTGGGTCGTTTTTAGATTTTTAAAATTAGACCATCTTCAGGCTCTGTCGATATCATCTTTGCAGCAGGTTGAAATTCCAGCATTTTCTAAAGGCTTTGATTAGTTAGTTCTATTTATTTGTGTCATAAATCTTCCTTCCTTTGACTTTTTTAGTATGGAGAAAGTTGCTTGTTGATAATGGATTGGGACTCCTAAATTCTCAAAATTTAGGGTACCACCACACCCCATGTTCACACTAACGGGGGGTGTTGGGAATTAGTGTTCACGTAGGTTAGGAATATTAGGTTGCATAAAATAATAAGTTGATACATTGTGAGATGGTGATATATGTGTGGTAAATAAGTGTCATATTAATATTAAGTTGTTCAAAAACAACTTAATATTATTAGTCACAAAGTTTGTTTGGTATGTTATTATAATAGTGGTATATGTTAAGTTGTTACAAACAACTCAGTCTATTTAGGAATATTGTTTCCTAAATAATAGGATTTGAGAATCCTATAAATATTTTAAGTGTATTGAATGGAAAATATGTAGAAGAAGCACGTATTGTTTTGGATTGAATTTTTTCCAGCTTCTTTGCCCTTATTTCTTATACCTTCTCCTCTACCCCTTTAAAGCCTTCACAAATCTGTAACCAGCCATCTTTCATTTCCATGAGCATTCTACTATCCTGATGATGGATCGCAGAGTGTGATATGAAACATTGATGCAAAAAATGCATACACAATCGAAACCAAAAGCAGCCATAAAACATTTCATATCATATGAACATTTCTCATAAAAAGGTTTGGAATCAAGCCTTGCTATTTTTACAACTAAGGAATTTGGAATCAAGGGTGTTTTTGCAATGGCGCATACCACCTGCATTCGAAAATCTATTCCCAACTTGTGTCGACGTCTCAAAAGGAAGTGTGCTTCTGAAATTGCTGCAAGTACTCCATCAAGATGACTTCATCACTTGGATATCTTTGTGTTGGATAAGAAGACAAGCCAAACACCTCGATGTATGTGTAGGTTGGAAACAAAATGTATCAATTTTCCAAATCTAAGATTACTTCCCTGGTGTTCTCTAAAACCTACAGATGCATTTGATCATCTGTTTTCTGCACTAAACGCATTAAGAAAACATCATTCATCCTATTGTAAATTTTAAGAGATTCAACATATTCCATTCTTGGGAAATGTCTAAAGATGTAAGTTTGTTGACAAGGCCCAACTATGTTAAATCCTATGAATGTTCTTCTTTGTGCCAAAAGATAGACAATACAAAAATTTAATCTAGAATTCATGAATTTGCTCAAATTGTCAATTGTTTACACAAACACTATCAACACAGCCTAGTTAATGTATACCTCTCCTTCACATATTGTGTGCAAGAGGTAGACATCCATGGCCTAGAACTTGTTGCTTTGTCCTACCCTCTAACTAAATTCAATTAGATAATCATGATTGAGAATTCATCTTTGAGTTCACCTCTCTTCAAAATCTTCAGCACACATGATTTCTTTTCCTTCAGTCACTACTTGCCAAAATGCTTCTAACATTCAAGCACTGATGCAGGGGCATTCTTGGTCCTCGGTGAAACTGCATGGTGGTTTGTTACTTGGCCAGTATTTACTCGGTTGCAGCCTTAACCGACGATCTCGGTTATTGAAGGAAGCTCGGTCGCTGAAGGAACTCGGTTATCTTTGGCGCTCGGTGAAAGTGTTACTCGGCGATGTCTGTGGTGCTCAATTGACACTGGTGCTCGGCGATGCTTGGCATGCTCGGTTATTTCACTGTTGCTCGGTAGTTCTAGTTTACCGACTGGAGTTCTGTGTGATTTGTTGGGCCGACTTGGTGCATTTATTGTTGGTAGCTGTTGTTACAGGCCGACATGTTGAATTAAATGTTTGTAAGGCAATTTATGAGCCGACTTGTATGGCATTTAATATTTGTTTGTAGGAGTTAAGGGTTTCATCCAGCCGACTTGTGGCTGATGATTAGTATTTAAAGGGTGTTTGGGTAGTTGTTCAGGGGGGAGATCACAACGAACATCAGTTTGGATGTGTTGGAAGAGCTGGAGTTGGTGAAGTTGTGGAAAAGATCCTGCGAGATCTTGCAGATCATATTGTTATCTGATAGTTTGTAGTTGCCGAGCTAGTGGTTCGCACACTTAGAGACAAGGAGATTGCTTGGAGGCTTGCGAGCTCAAGTTTAGATCTGCCTTAGGGTTTCCATCAGTTACTGATAGTTTTCAGAACTGAACTAGCTAGAGTTGTATTGGATCTCGTGATCTTGCAGAATTGTTTCTGATTGTAATTGGCCCTAACCCGGAAGGCCTTACAGCCGGGCATGTTAATGGAAATTACTTTGAAACAATTGTTGTTGTTGAGTATTCCGCTGTGTTGATTGTTGGCTGCAAGGTTTGAACTGTCCTTAATTGGATCCACCATAATTGACTGCGTCAAGCACCTTGCTTTTCCAAACACTTTGGCACTCTTCAAAATTGACATACCATGTTTCCTCGTAGAATGGTAAGGCAAATGTGATCTCATCTCCTCCAAATCTAGCTTGCAAAGAACTTGATCATTCACCAAGTCTATCTCCCACTTTTCGGTATCATAATGCTTGAAGCACGAGAGAATAAATTCATGACTTGCATCAAAAGGAGGAAAGAGACTGCTTGAATGAATATGTTTTCAAATTCTTGTCTATCTTTTCCATTTTTTATCAAATTGTTCAAATTTAGCTGCTCCACATTGACATGACACAAATTGGTTTCATGAATTTTTGGAAATTTGCTGACCAAAACTGATGCAACCTTAATGGATTGATAGCAATGTTTTGTATTGAAAAGCTAAGATTTGCTGATTTTGTTTATTTCAATCAATAAAATTTGCTGAAACATTCATGCCACTGTTGCAAAATCATTACATTAATGAATCAGCTCAAAGACCATAGCAAATCTGTTGATGTTTTGTAGCTGCAGGAGATATTCTCCATACCTACGATGGTTGCATCAGCATTCTAAATTCTTTGCTTTGCTATGTAAATGGTATTCCTATTCCCTGCTTTCGTCTGTTCTACTTCTTTCATTGAGGTCGAGTGACAAGACTGCGAAGAGTCTTCTACTTGTGTATGAACGGTTCAACAAATTGAAAGGTCACGGCAGAGCATTTGAAGAGTTGGTCGGTGAAAGCATTACCACCTCTTGTAACAGCAATCAAGTTTCTAAGTGTCGTTCTTTCATGTTGATATTCAGAATTAAAGTATCTTATTCTTGCGTAGCTCTTGGTAATCAAGAGTCGTATGTGTGTAACTGTTGATCATCGTAGACCCACATGTCGTTCTGACAGTTCAGTCCATATATAAAATATTGGAGTTGTTGTATGTTACGGCAGAGGCTGCAAAGAGTCATATTCTTGGGTAATGGAAAGCCGCATCATTGAAAAGGTCTCGACAGTCTCATGAAGAGCCACGTCAAACAGAACTTGAAGAGTTAATCTTACCATGCAACGGTGATGAGATTGGTATTGTATCTGCTGCATGTGCCTGAGGACAGGGAAAACTTGATTTCTTGTTTCTCGAACAGGATCTTTCTTCAGTTTTGTTCACATTCTTTTCTTTACCGCAGGGGCCTATGGGTGTATTGCTGTAGGTGTACAGTTTGAGATTTTATCGTGCTTGTTTTGTTCTGAGCTCACAGGGAGTATTGGTTCGGAGATATAGCTGTTATTCATTCTGTAATTATTGGGGGAGTATTTTTTATGTGATCGAGTGTGTAGTATCTATCATCGTAATTAGAGTATTCTGAGATCACTGTTCTATATTAGTGTGGAGAACATTGTTATTGTTTAAGCTTGTGAGCTTTCACTCTCTGATTATTCAATAAAGTGATATTTCTTGGTGTGGCTGGGTTTTTCCCTCAAGAAGGAGGGTTTTCCCGGAGTAATTTTGTGTCTGGTGTTTTTGTGTAATCTTCTATAGTTATCTGCTCTATGTTTATGCTATTCTAGTACTTAATTTTAACAAAATCAACCATCGCCAAGGAAGATTGTTTCTTGCAAATTTTCTGTTTGAAGACTCATATATGCTCGTAAATTTGGCTGAAATGATGATTTGTGCAATTTGGAAAAGTTAACAGCCAAGAATTTGAAGATAGATGAGAGCTGAAAATTAGACAAAAACCCGAGGTGAGTCTAAAATTTGAAATTTTTATAAGTAAAATCCACTTGATACAGGTAAACCCTACCAAAAAACTGAAAATACTCTCTGTCTGACCTGCCAATAATTAATTGCACAATCTGCCAAAACTCAATGAAAATTATTGCTAATATCAGGCACTTCTATCAAAAATAGCTGAAAAACTTAATGAAAACTTTGCCTTTAATGAACACTACCTTCCTTAGGTGCTCATGTCATAAATCAAAGATTATGACAGTGACTCAAATTGATATAAATCCTTCTTCTCTGCTGCTGCACTTTTTATGAATGAAGTGATGGGAAATAATGAAATTTGAAGGTCCGTTTAAATACAAACCACTGCTATTTCAGCTCTTTGTTGCCCAAATATAAAACTTGTTTTTTCTTTTGCTTTTCAACTGCTATTTAACTAATTTCTCCTGAACTGGTTGAAAATCTATATATAACAGATATTTTGCTATGGAAAAGCCATAACAATTCATGAAAGGGAGCACTCCTTTATATGACACTTGCAGTTTTGTGACAAACTAAATTGTTTCCTATAATAAGTGCATTTCTATACATGGAGGTAGAGCATTTGATTTGAAAGCATGCCACCTCCTGTCATTTGCAAAAACCAATATACGCTAATTATAATTTTTAAGATTAAAGCATTTTTTCCTTTATACGATGGGTGCCTAAAAGGTGTTGACAGATTTGGTTTATCCAAATTTTGTGTCTGTTATAAGGTGCACAATTGAGTGTGTGGTTGCACATTTTTGATGAAAAAAATCCTGCTTTTCTTATAACTGGTGCATGGCATATACCTTTCATAGAGATTTTCAAAAATTCAAAACTTGTCTTTCCTTTGGACAGCACACTCCATTGCATAGCTGTTGCAATCTTTTATTTCAAAACATGCTTTATCTGTGTCTTTACATTCCAGGTGCCATAGTATGCTATGCAGGTTCTAACATAATGAAATATATTCCTCCTGTTTGAAGGCATGCAGAGCCTTGTGCTCGTGCAAACTTCAACTTCAAACCATGCTTCCTAACTTGTTTGGAGTGCATTTGAGCATGGTTTTGCAACTTTGTGCTTGAAAGTGTCCATATGCATATTCAAAAGTGTCTGCCTGAGTGTATGTTATATCTAAGTTGAGAAAACATATTTCCATGTTCAGGGGAGCATGCCCGTGAACATTATGGTATAGTTTTACTTAGTTTTTCACTGATCCCAAATCCAGTGCTCGCCAATCCATTATGCCATATCCTCTGCCAATTTTAAACATTTTCCACTTCATTATGTCACACAACCAGACATGGACCTGCACATACACATGCCTTAGTAATTTTTCAATTACTTCTTCACCAATTGACCTCTATTTTTTGCCATAACAGGTGTCTTTAAAAGCTCTATCTGGTAATGCTACAAATATACAAATCGAAAGACAACAAAACAACACAGATGACCACAACCAAGCTTGAAACGTGACTTATGTTTTGACAGAAGACAAGGATTTAGCTTGCAGTTTGACACAATACAAACAAAATTGTATGGGTGCAACACTCCTAACCTCCACCTTATCCCCTTTTCATTGCCTTTATCATTATCTGAGATGTACCTTGAATTACAACAGATAATCTGAAAACACATTAACATAGTAACTAACTCGTCTTGATTATTGACCTCTCTAAAACAATCAAAATTAACTTAAAGACAGCTTGAAGAGGAGAGGGTCAAAAGGTCTTCGACTTCTTAGACCTATCCAGACAGTAGCCACCATCAGCTCAAGTTCCACAGAAGGCCATTTAATACACTAGCAAATGCTCTAAACTGCCAACAATTGGTGTCTCTAAACAACTAGTGACCTCTAGCAGAACTGGATTGCCTTTTGCAGAACAATCAAAATTTTAACTTTAAGACATCTTAAAGAGGAGTTGATCAAAAGGTCTTAGGTTTTTTAGAACTATTCGCATAGAACCTTCTGTTAAGTTTTCAAGAACCAGAATATAGAAATGCAGCAGAAACATGATAAAAAAATCAAATGACTCTCAGAGTTATCCTGGGAAAAAACCCTCTTGAGGGAAACAACCCAGCCCGCCAAAATGAAGTCTTTATTAGAGTTCAAATCAAATACAAAAGATTTTCTCCCTTACGATTGACGTCTACTCACTGTCAATCAATAGGCCTGATTTCCACTACAGAAATCTCAGTCTCACTCAATAAACAAACAACTTACAACTAATGTGAATCATGTGCACAAGAAACGATCATTCACAGATCGTGAGAATGCTCAGCAACAATAATATGAAAATACTCTAATATATATATAGAGCAGAATGGATGAAGACACTCCAATCACTGCTAAATCTTCAGTATCACAGAACTAGTGTCATCTTACAGCTGAATACACAGAACAGCCAAATCAATACCATATCACTGCACACAAATAATCTTCGAATTGAGAGAAAACAAGAAGTCCCGCACGTTGAGAACAATATCACATGAAACTCCAAAATGGCAACAACGCACAAGTTTGATACCCATCAAATAGAAGAGAAAAACGAAAACCGCCAAAACAAAATTCCCATCCAGAAGAAGTCGCATCCACACCACAAACATATCTTTCACGTGAATACCAAAATATTTTTATTTTTTTTCTGACAGACAATGATCCTGATCGCCTTTTGAGAGAGACGCAAACTGGCCAAAGATGAAAGGTCGCCCATTCTCACCAAGCGACGGCAGTTACCAAGGACGTCTGGCATCGTTACAATGAGAACCGACAACCTCATAAGAAGGAATGTTGCCTTACGTAAATGAATGAACATCTTCAATTTAAAGTTTAAACTGACATCATAACTGCCCAAACACGCATGGAGCCACAAAGGATGCCAAGTCGGATATAACAGGAAGAATGATATCTCTCACAGCTATAAAACATTAACACCTGCTACCGTGTGAAGGTCCATATAAGACCATTTGATACACTACCAATCACTCTAAAACCTGAAATTGTGCTTCTCGATCTTAGATTCTTCTTTCAGCCAACCATTGGGAACTTATGGATGGCTGTTTCAATTGTTTAGACAGATCTTAGCAGAAGAGGAGCTTTTTCTTTTAATACTACGCTATTTATTTCCACAAACTCCATGCGATTAAGGGAATAGCATCAACCCTCAAGGGATCACTTCTTATTTTGACATGCCACTAATCAATTAATTTTTTGACAGAACTTCGAAAAGACCAAAAGCAACATTACTTTCAACAAGAACAAATACCAAAATTTCCAAGTTTATGGTCAAAAATCTTTGAACTCGGAACAAAAAGTGAAAAGTAAAGAACCATGCAAGCATCTACTAATTAATATATCAGACATCAAAATTAGTTCCTTTGCAACCACCCACAAGAATGCTATCACCTTGGGGAAACATTTGCTGATTCAAACATTTCCATGAGGTAACAACGCAATCAATGTTTTAAAGCCTCCACAAGAGCCTCCTTAGATATAGCCCTAACAGATGCTTAACCAAATTGCCTTCCCAAACCATTCTATCTGTGCCACCTCAATGAACAAGAAAACAAAGGAGCTTGATTTTCAGAAGGGATAACTTACCAGTACCGAACCACTAAGACTGTTCTAGATCTTTCTAATTTTTGAATTTATCATTGTCTGATATGGTCATTTGCCATAGGTCCCAAAATGTTAGATTGCATCTTCTGCTTGTTCTCATAGCTTATTTTGGAGATTTAAAGGCAAATTGTTGGGCAATACATCTTGTCAAAATGCAATAGGTTTCCCAATCTGATCTGCCATCTAAGCTTAGGAATGGAACCTGCAGATCTGATGAATTTCCAAATGGATAAGCCAAGAGAAGAATATCCTGCATATAAAACCCTTGAAATAAGCTATGAATCTAAATATATCTGAAGCCATGGCCCCTCTCTCCTAAATGATTTCCACAATAATTTAGCTCCTAGGATTCTATTCATTGAATTACTAGCCCTTATACCGTGTTGATCCTTCAATACATAAGATTTCTTCCAAGCAAGGAAATAGATTGTGTTCTTATCTTTTACTCTGCAACAGTGCAATGAAAACAAAATGCACGGTTGCATGTAAAAGATTTGTTGCTTTCTTAGGAAGTGAAGAAGATATTGGGGTCCAGAAAATATTATTCTACTTGGGATTCCAACAGACGAACTTATTGGACAAGCTTGGTGATTATTATTAAGCAGCATACAATTTTTGAATCTGAAGCATAGAATTCCATAAACAGAGCAACTTTGGTCATTAATATATTAATAATTATCAAACAAATAGTATAAGTCGTAGGCTCTGATATTTATCAAAAAGAATGATGTGTATATCTACAAAGCTAAAAGAGCATTTTGGACCCTAAGAAATAACTGCAATCAAAATAACCATATAACAGAACTCTTGCAGTTATAATTAGCACATGAGACTGAGAAAAAATAAAGAGTTCCAGAAACCTGAAGCTCATGTGCTTTCTTATATGCATTTTTATATTTGGCTCTACTAATGGTATTACAGCCTAACATTGTGTGCTAATGAAAACACTCGAGGAAATAGAAAGAAAAAATTAAAATAGATATGGGGGAACCCACCAGATGCTGAGAGCCAAGGCAGTGATAATATATTTTCTAAGAGCTTGTTGTTAGACAGCCAGTCTCTAATGGCTATTTTTTAATAGATAATAGTCTTTTGGTGGCTGATTTTATTAATTAGTGATATCCTGTCAGTAAGTCTCCCCTATGCATCTAGTGTGTTATTAAGCAGCTAGTCTCTCATGGCTATTTTTTAATGAATAAACTTTTGGCGGTTGATTTTATTAGTTTTTACTTTATTAATTAGTGTGATCCTCTAGGTGGGTGTCCACAATGCATCCAGTGTGTTCATTGGAATTATATACGTAAGGTGCTCTTAAATCTGCAATCCAATTCACTTCAATATCATGATGATGGATCACATAGGATGAATCCAAATATCAATCAAAAATCATTTGTAAGGTCTTTCCAAAAGCTTTGTTCTACTATCAATGACAGTGGAAACTTAACCCTTCTAATGGATCATTCAGTTCGCATCCTTCACAACCTCATTTACAATTCCAATTTGAAACAGCCAATCGGAAAACAGATTAAAAGGAAAGTAAATAGTAGAGTAGCTAACTATGCCCAGCATTCTTAACACCACCATCCAGAAAGGATTTTCAGGTTTCTCAAACAGCTGTACTTAGTGTTGATATTATGGCCTTTACAGCAATAGATCAACCATCTTGAACTAATTAAAGGTAATAATAAATAATAATAATAATAATAAATATATATATAGGATATATATATTTATTATTGTAAAACGATATAAATAATAATAATAAATATAAGTAATATTTATTATTTATTGTTTGATCGATTTGCATAAATAAGTTTATATTTAATTTGTACTTGGGAGGGCCCAAGTCAGCCACCTTGAGGTGGTGGAATTTATCTCCAAAATCTCATATATATAATGATTCGATCCTTGAGGAGAAAGGTATCAAAAACATAACATGCGATTCTCCCTCAAGGATCTCAAGTCTGAAATTTTCTTCTTCATTCTAGGAGTTCGAAACATACATTTAAGGCTGCCATTAAAGTGTGATTGGATCAGCGTTTTGGAGCATCCAAGAGCGATATTTATCAAGTAACTTAGGATCGTATTCATCCTCTAAACTGGAGCGAAGTCTTGCCTCTTGTATGAGCGAACTTAATCAGCCATAATAGAGCAAATATTACTGTGTATGGTCTGCGAATATATCAGACATATAATCATGCGTTGGGAGATATTCGAATTGTGAAGGGCAAACCTTGAGGGTTGCGGATATATATATATAGATAAAGTGCAGATATTCATCTGACTTTAAAGTGCGACTTTGGACCAGCATTAATGATCTCAAGGGTTGCGATATTTGTTCAATGATATCGAGGGTTTGATCAGCAAATCATACTTGCTCATATAGTGCATATAATTCACTCACTTGGAGCAATCAAATCCAATTGCATATTTGAGAAGAATGTATTAGGCGGCTACTTGAAGGGGCTATCTTCGAGTACCTCAAGTTGCAGATCAGAAGTTATTTCCAGGTATTATCTTATTTGCTTCTGTGCTTATTTTATTTCCTGTGCTTAGTTTAATTGAAAGATCTCTATAGTTTGTATATTCCTTGCCCTAAATCTGAAAAATATTAACACTTACGACATTCTCTTGTTCAACTTTGGCATAAGAGTAGACAGCATCTAAGTTCTAAACTTCTAACACTCATATATTTGAAGCATCTTTTGTTTCTATTATAGTGGCTTGCATCAAACAGGATATCATAAGAAGGGTCTTTTCTCTTTCTAGAAGGATCTTTTCTCTTTCTAGTTGTGGGTAGTGCAAATCAGAAGATCAGTAATGGATCAGATTTAAGGGACAAGAGTCTGCCACATTATGACCAAGATGCTTTTTGTGTCTGAGACAGCCAATAACGAGCAGCATAAGGCCAAGTTACAGGCAAAATACAATCTGAGGGTTTTGTAGCATACAAATGTTGGTCTGACAGGTTGGCAGAGGCTGCATTCACCCATGTGCTGGCACAGACATTCATGAGACGTCATTGCACATAAATTCTCTGTTTTTCCACAGAGATTGCACTCTTAATATATATAACGGATCTTCAGTTTCAGGCTGGTCATAACACCACCTCTATTGGAGATTATGTCAGACTTCTCTATTCTTAATTAGAAATTAAATGCTGAGTTTAATTGTGTGGTGACTACTAACTAATCATGGGGGCTTTCTGATTCAGACTGTCTAAAAGAATCATGAAGTCCTTTTCTGCTGCTTCCTCACTCTTGTACCTTTAGTAACCTATTACTGGGAAATGTTTGACAAAATCCCTCTGCAGTGGCTTTGGCATATCAATATTACAAAGAGATCAGCAATTTGCACAGCAGAATCCACAGGTTGTCCAATCGATTAATTCTCCACTTTGCCAGGAAATCAAAGACCATGGAAGATAGTCAATCCACACTTGTAAAATCAAAATGAGAAATTAAAACTGTCATCAACATTTGGAAAATGATCACTCCCCTTCATAAACAACAGAATAAGGTCAAAAACCATAGGAAGGGACCCACAAAATTAAAATTCATTCCTCTGAACATGTCATTGGTTATCTTCAGCCTGAAGTATCAGATAGCAGAAATAAACAAGCAGAAACTCTATCATCATTAGCAGAATAAATCTTTGAACTCACCTAAAAATGAGTTCATTAATAAACTGGTAGATGAGAATAAACCCCATGTCCAGGTTGTCAAAGAGGAAAGGCCCTGACAATATTGAGTTAGATGTAGACACAACACTGGGAAAGGAAAGAGCTAGGATAGCAAAGCCATTGACTCTTAGGGTTTCCTGTCTCCCAAAGCATGGGAATCCTCTACAAGGAAGGTAGAACTTTGTAAACAATATACCTCACTCAAAAAACAAGAGTGATAATATACTCTTGTCAAATCAGACTTTTTAAGACATTGGAAGACAGCTTAAGATACTTGCAAGCTAATAAAAAAACTTTTTGCACTTCTTAACAAGATTTTCCTAATTGCAGACCTTTCTTCACTCTTGGTTGGGGAGCTTAAATACATTTTAACGGCTGGTGCACATGTTCTGGCAGCTAGAAAAAAGAAATAGAATAATACACAGATATTTAAAATTGCAAATTATGGATATCCAATACTTGAATCATTATGTTTTACTGATGAATAATTCATCAGACTTCTGTGATATGTGTTTTATGATGAATTGCGGTACACAGAGATGTGGATATATCATTTTTTATTGAAAATCACGTTGGATTCCAAATTCAAATGGACAGCGACAAATTGAATAAAAATGTTTAGTTGTGTGAGACTAAGAAAGGCTTCAGAAAAGAAACAACAAACCTTGGCTTTGTTTTGAAGCTTTTCTGCAAAGGTAAGATATCGTTTTAATGAATAGTCATTTGAACCGCCATGAGCTGCCACCATGGCCTGTGAATACCAAAAGAGAGAAAGAAGAATGAGAAAACCAAAGAAAATGCTCAAAAGTAAACAGTCTGCATATTGTTTGGTATTTGGTGCTTTAGATCATAGGTTTGAACCACGCAACTGGGCTAAAATCACGATTGAAAAAGTTTTCAGGACAGACTAGCCCAGCACTACCGCGTACTCACCACCAATTCCAGCCCGCGAATGCAGCTCCCCCATACTCATGTTTTCTACTAATTTTCAGCAAGTTTTACAAAAATGTTTTATAAATGTCTCAAATAAGAATGAGCCAGCTGTTTAAGCCTTTTTGTAAGAAAACAGAGTGCAATGCAAATGGGAAGCTCACCTCGTCGGACATGAAGGGTGCAATTTGGGGCGCATATGCAGCAAGAACAGCAGAAGCAGTGGCGGGGCCCACTCCTTTGATAACACACAGCGCAGTCACTGCCTCTTTCAAATCAGGAAGCGCTGCGAAGGCCTTTTCTGATGTTTTTTTCACTTCCTCTTCATCCGCTGCAGAAACAAAGCTCAAAAGCCTCGGCCTGCATTCCACTCTTAATTCAGCACGCTACACTCAACAACAAAAGCTTATCTTCATACACCGAACTTACCTCCATTTGCCTCTGCTTAGTTTCCATTCCATGATCTTTTTGAGCTCTTCTTTGGTAATGTAGGAAGTAGGGTTTCGAGCTTGCAATATAGGAGGAAGAGCCTGCGTGTAGTACCTATCCAACTCTGCAAGCTTACTGTTTATGTGAAGGGCGTAATCGGACAGCGCTTTTCTCCATTGCACAACATCACAACTACCGAAGTCCATCTCCTTCTATTAACTTGTACCTCCAATATCAGCATTCAACTTTTGATCTCCACTGCAGTTGCTGAAATCTATTAACGAAACCTCAGCTGAAATCGCAATTCGGACAATAACAGCCTTTTCCCACCACTAAGAACTCTTCTCATGCTCTCGGGTGCGCCTTCTTTTTTTCCCGAACCAAATTTCGGAATTTTCCCGTCTTTCAAAATTTGCATTTTTCAAAATTTGCAATTCTTTGTTATAAAGAAGATTGCAATCCTTTCTAGCTTACAAAAGAAAGTAATCATAGTAGGTAGCAACACTTTAAAAAAAGAAAATTATGAATGAATGAATAAAGAATTTTAATGAGGTTCACGAGACCATTGGTTTAAGGGACTACGAATCATAGTCTTAAACTAACTCCATCTTCTTTTTTAGATATGATCTTCTACTATGAATCTTGACAATCAAACTAGTAGTTTGCCTCATCTTATCTTCCTCAAATAGACTATGCATGCTTGTGTCAGCCTCCAAGATGACCCCGTACTAGGCTCGAATGTCTTCATATGTCGTGCACTCAATGAAAAAGTGTCATTTAGTCTCAACTGCATCTTTTACGCAGAACCTGTAGATTCTCTCCTCCCACTCGTCTTTGGGCCTTTTCCATCTACATGTCTCGCATCTGAGATGATGAGAACCAGTCCTCAGCTGAGCTGCTAGCACCCTAGCCTTACCTTTAATATCTGACCTTGGGTAAGCTTGATCCCCATGCCCTCGAGAAGGGTTGAACAATTAGAGGAGTTGTTTATTCTTTGTGGAGCATTTGTTTTAGTTATTTGCAATGGTTTAGTTTGGTAGAAGTAGTATGCTAATTTTATAAAATGTAAGCTTTTAGTTTTGATTGTGTAAGTGTTTATAGCATCAACGTTTCGGATCACACTGTGATCCAACATCGAGATGAAAGAGAGTGCCAAAGATGAAAAATGAAATGAAGGATTTTAATGGCATTCACGAGACTATCAGTTAAGGGACAACGAAATCATAGCCTTGAGCTAACTCCATATTCCTTTCCATGTCTGACCTCTTGCTATGGATCTTGACAATCAAACTAGCAGTCTAGTTGATCTTATTTTCCTCAAATACATTGTGCATGTTTTCGGCCTTCAAGATGATTTCGTATTGAGCCCCGATGTCTTTATATGTTGTGCACTCTATGAAAAAGTGTCATTCAGTCTCAATTGCACTTGTCTCGCAGAACATGCAAGTCCTCTCTTCCCACTCCTCTTTCGGCCTTTTTCTTCTACTTATCTCGCATTTGAGATGATGTGAACTTGAACTCAATTGTGTTGCTAACAACCTAGCTTTCATTTTAATAGTTGCCCTAGGTAAGCTTCATCACCATGTTCCTGGGTTGGGTTGAACACTTTGATATAATGAACCTTTTTCCGACCCATGTGATTAGTCCACGTGGCAGTCTAAAAATTTTCTATGACAAACTTTTTAATTTCCTCATTAGAATTAGGACACTCTTGTAACTTGATATTCAACATGCTCAACCACTTTATGTTTTGTTTCATCCAAAAAAAAATATAGTGAACCAAACCCTCTTTCATCGCAATGTTGGGTCATCGTTGGTTATCCATGTTTTCAAGTTTATTTAAATAGCTTATTAACTTAGTTATTGTTGTCACCTCCAATGAGAAAATATTGGTTTTCACTAATAGAATTTCATATGACTTTGAGACTGCTTGTGATTAAGTCCTTTTGAATCCTCTCTAACTATCTCCACCCACATTTTGTCATGTTGCCTCCCCAAACTTTGCAGCCATAAAGAACAACCAGTGTGATCAATAAACTAGAAAGAGTTTTCTTGGTTTTCTAGTCCCAAATCTTGGTATTTTTACATCTATTTTAAAGCAGATATGACACTTTACATCCCCTATATCCTTTTTGCTCTACAAGTCTCCTAGCTAAGTCTATAATGGAAGTCAATCCCCAAATATTTGTATTATTTGACAATTTCTAATGGGCTACCTTCAAAAAGAAAGGTAGTGTGTTTTCTTCCTCTTCAAAGAAAAAATCATGATTTTTGTTTTGGTGATGTTCACATGCATCCCCACTTCTTGACAAAAGTGTTCCAAAGGCCATAAGTGATCTCTTAACCCTTGAGTTGTTTTTTATATCAAGATAAGATCGTCGGCATATAAAAGCAGCTTCACCACATAACCCACCAATTGGACCCCTTCTCCATCTATTTTGTCTAACAAGGTTTCTAATTTATCAATGTATAGACCAAACAAAATGGGGGATAGCGAACATCCTTGCTTCACACCAATGTCGCTATTGAAACATTCAAACATTCCTTCCTTAGTTATGATTATGGATCTAACTCTCTCATATAGTCTATGCACGTCGCTCTATACACATCTAGAATGCCTAATTATTCCATCATGTTCCACAACTTGTCTTTAGGCACCATGTCAAAGACTTTCTTAAAGTCCACAAAACAACAATATGCTTCTCCCCCCTAATTGTCCCATATTTTCTCTATCAAATGTCGTAAGGGTGATGCAATGATCAAAAGTAGAATGTCCAGGTCTGAAACCCGCTTGCCCTTTTGCTCTTTTTCCTTCACCTTCTGCCCAACTATTGATTCTACATTTCACCATGCTCCTAAAAAGTTTTTTGAAAAGAGGGTTGACCATAATGGTATGATAATTAGATGGGTTATTGATGTCCCCACTCTTAAAGAGAGGAATAACCATAGTAGTTCTCAAGTCCACCGAAAACCATCCTGAATGACACTATTAAAGACTCTTTTTATGTGAGGGGAAAGGAGATCAACTCCCCACTTTAAAAATTCAGCTTGAAGCCTGTCAATGTCACTTGCCTTCTCACATGATTTGTGTGAGAAAATGGAAGAAGTTTTTTTTATAACAAAATGATTTATTTAAGTATTTCTTAAACCAAAAAGGAGCATCTTGAGACAAAAACTCAATGTATAACAATCTTCCTCAAATCCACTAGGATGGAGTAGGTTTACCAAGAGAAAGCTACTATGCAGATTGAGTATGACAAGGATTTGGATGCTGGTTGCGCTAAGTTATGAGAAAACGTTCCTATGTGATTCTCAAGAAGAAGGCTACCTTTGTGCCAAAGGAAATTCAAAACCTCATGAACACAGTGGAGAACATGATTGTTATGGAAGAAGAGGTTGTAGCTACTCTGAAGAAGATGGCCTTGGCTTTCTTTATGTGCCCTGGTTTTTTGTTTTGTCTATATGTCTGTGTTTGGTTATTTCTGTGTCACTTTTTTTGTCTGGTCTTTAGTTGGTGTTGGTTGCTGGTTTTTTGGGTTCTACTTGTTGGGGTTGTGTCCAACAATGATTTATTTTGATGGACTCTAATGCTTATCTTTTGTAACTTTTTGTAAAGAGTTTCAAGGCCCCTCCAAAACCTATTTTATTTTTCTGCAGTAAATAGCATACGTAACAAATAAACATGAAATTAGCAACAAATATCTTCTCTAAATACAACTCCAAATGAATGAATAAAAGAAGAAAATGATAATGTTGATTGGGTGTCCAGTAAATTAAATAATTTAATCATGCAAACAGATGTGGATGTGGATGTGCAACCTTATGCTTTTACTACTAAGTCTTTGTTTGTCAAACATACTGATTATAAGTACTTGAGGTATCAAGTTATTGATACGTCCCTAGTATTTTCATGCATTTAATCATATAAAATAATCAATTCTTAAGCATTAAGCATAGTAATAGGTCAATCTTCATTGTCTTCATTGTGGGGGACATTGGGAAACATGTTTGATATAGTCATCTGGTTTTGGTTAGGATAGTTCTAGTCAAAATATTGAAAGGGACATAACAAATAGGAGGGTTTCATGACCAAGAGCAACATGGATCCAATGCAAAATGCAATCATAGTCATTTATGCATCAATGAAGTTGATAACAATTGGTGAGGCATGAGCAATAAAAGAAAATCATTTTATAAACAAGGAGCAGTTGGAGATTATCATACTTTGGAGCAACAATCACTGCCATATGAAAAATTGTTCAAAAGATTTTTCCATGCTACTACATATTTCCATGTTACTACAACAACAAAATATTCATGGGCAACAATGACAATGAAGACCAATAGAACATAGTGCACATCACAGTGATGAAGAAACAATGCTAGTAGGGCAGTGACATACAAAGAGACTAGCTTAAGAGGGAACATAGATCAAACCGTGACATGCATACAAGGATAATAAATAATTATAGTATGTTCAACTAGAGATAAGAGATCAACCAAGGCACCTACATGAAATAGTCATATATCAAGTGCAATAACATGATCAAGAGATGGTTTAATCATTAAGAGTCACAACTACCAAGAAATAGAGCATCATGATTACATATGGAGAAGCCATCAAAAGTGCACTATAAATGACCAAAAATAACTCGAGGATAAAAGAGATGTTACAGGTTTGCATCACACATGCTTAAGGAAAAAGTTCCTAATACAACTGAAGAGAGTAATTAATATGGAAATTGAATCAAATGTAAGCAACATATGGCATTGATTTTCAAAGACATAGTGATAATTTAAGATTGGAAAGTTTGCTTATGAATGTTGGAAAAATATTGACAGGTGGTTGAAGTTCCAAATGTCTCTTGGGAAGATGGAGGGTTGGAAAATGTCAAGAGTGAGCTTCAAGAGGGTACACTATTTCTGCTTTTCTTTTCTTTTAATGTAGAAAGTTTGCTATGCAAAGAGATATTAACTAACAAAATTCATTATGAGTTTGATGTAGACTGTTCAATATCCAGTGGAGCACCTGAGAAATTTGTAAAATTTGTCATGTCTCCTTCAAAAGGAGTGTTATTTTATGGACCACCGGGTTGTGTAAAGACATTAGTGTGAAGGGCCTTGAGTTGTTAACAATGTGATTTGGAGAGAGTGAGGCAAATGTGAGTGGAATTTTTTATAAAGCCAGAGGATCAGCTCCTTCTGTCTTGTTTTTCGATGAACTTGATTCTATTGCTACACAAGTGTGTTGATTTTTTATGAGTGAAGTTTAAGTTGAGAACTTGATTCTATTACAGAGATTTGTCACCGAGCTTGCAAGTATGCTATCAGAGAAAATATTGAGAAGATGAGTTTCAATTGTGGTAGCTTTTGCAAACTAGATTTGGTTATGAATTTCTTAATGCTTTTTTTTGAACTGGTGTGTTAGAATTTTACATTTTTTTATTCAATTTTCCTCAACTTGTATCTTATTATTTCAATTTGTTAAAAAAAACAAGTGAAGATAAATATGCAAGGTAATCACCAACGACATCCTGCTCGGTGATTAGTCTAGATATTTATCTTCAGGTGTTACTTTGCATTAATATATATCACTATGTATTTTGTTATGTTACTTTACAAAAAATTTTAACGGTAATTGGTAATTTTATTAATCGTAACGGGTTAGAACCTGACCTGAACCAGAGATAGCTACATTATTTTCTTTGCCCTCTGGTCTCGACACCCAACAAGTTTTTTCTTTTCTCTGCCCTCTAGTGTGGTTGCTACCTTTCTAGCACTCTGCCCATCATCCAAATCATCCACTCCCTTTGTAACATTGGTCACTTTACATGCATTTCCAATTTCCCGATTCGATGTCTCACCATGCACAGCTTGAGAAAAACTCTTTTGTTGCTTCACCTTCTTCTCCATCGTATAATGATGGTGTGAGATGTCTTTCCACTAGGATGCCCTGTCTGAATACACCTCCCACACTGGAATGGAATCCCTTCATAATCCAGAGGTTGTTCCCAGCACCCTTTACTAGTTTTAAGTAATTTTATATGATCACTAGCACATTTCGTGCATGGATGAGAAATAGTATCCAAAGTTTCTAGATTTTGAGAAGAGGTATGAGTGGAGGCCAAAGAAGGCATATTTGTGAAGTTTTTCTAGATGTAGGTTACTGAATCATCATCTCTGCACTAGTACTCAATCTGGAAACCCTCTTATGTATATAGCCACTCTAGCAAATCTCCACATCCATAAAATATCCACAAAAATCCCTTATGGCCTCCACTACATATACGTCTTCTCAGAATCTAAAAACTCCCCATCATTGATTCTCATCAATGTACCAATTTGGATAGTAAGTCTAATTTAATTTGTCTATGGACAGAGACCTTAAATTATTGAGTTTCTCTTTATTTCGAGAATAATTTAACATTCTCTACTTAACAGGGCCAACCACGTGAAGGTGGAAGCTCATCTGGCCCCTCCTAGGAGCCTCTTATGACCCTTTACGACATTTTAATACCTCTAAGATGTATTATTAGGGATCATAAAGGGTTGTAAAGGGTCATAAGGGGTCCTGGGACACAACAGCTGAGAAACATAATTGTAGGCATCATTGTCACAATTTTTTGGAGACAACGTAATTGACTGGTATATCCAAATGATGCAAAGCAACTTCTGCTCCTCCGGTACCAAGTTGACACTGCGAGATCCAAAGAACATAGTTAAGGAATAAATTTAGAGAGCGAAGGAGGGCCATAATGACCAAAATAATATAGGATAAACCTCAAGTTAAATGAGGCAACTGCAAACATTTTAATAGATTTTTATTATTAAATAATGAAATTTGCATATACTAGTGTTATAAGCCCCCTCATTACATGATTTATTATTGTAAGCCCCCTCTGACTTACGCATCTAGAAAATGAAACTACAACCTATTGGGATTGAGACAAACCTTATAAAACAACAACAGCTAAGAAGGATCGCTTGCCAACATCTTCTAAATACATCTGTTGGAGGACCTTGTATTCATGAGTAGATGTTGGCAAGTGATCTTTCTTAGTTGTTGCTATTTTATAAGGTTTATCTCAATCCCAATAGGTTTTAGTTTCATTTTCTAGATGCATAAGTCAAAGGGGGCTTACAATAATAAATCATGTAATGAGGGGGCTTAGAACACTAGTATATGTAAATTTCATTACTTAATAATAAAAATCTATTAAAATGTTTACAGTTGCCTCATTTAACTTGAGGTTTGTCTTGTATTATTTTGGTCATTATGGCCCTCCTCCACTCTCTAAATTTATTCCTTATCCATGGTCTTTGGATCCCGCAATGTCAACTTGGAATTAGAGGACCAAAAGTTGCTTTGCATCGTCTGGGTATACAACTCAATAATGTTGTCTCCAAAAAAATGTAACCATGATGCCTACATTTATGTTTCTCAGCTATTGTGATATCTAAATTTATGTTTCTTAGCTGTCGTGTTTATGTGCATATTTCTTATGTGTTTGGGAAGACATCTTTCTAGCCTGGGCCTGGATCCTTCGACAATTAGCTTCATAATAATAATGAAGTAGATGACAGATGAGCAATTAGCTTCCCAAGAAAAATCTCATAAATGCACTTAGCGTACCCCAATTCTTGTGCCCTTTGTGCGTACCCAAAGGATATATTTGAAACAACAAGGGTAAGGCTAAGTCAAAGAAGATCAGTAGTTGTCTCAATAGGATTCATGTTGCAATGCCCAAGTTACGAGATGGGAAAGAGAGGCCCCCTTGTATTCCTCAAGTTATTTTGGATGACAAGGCGCGTGCTACCAAGGAGGCCATGAAGCTGGAGAAGGATATTGAGAATGAAAATGGTGGGGCTGGAGTTTACTCTACAAGCTTGAAGAAGTGGTATATTTTGGCAAATGAAGAGTGGAAAGAAGATGATATTCCCGAGATCATGGATGGACACAATGTTGTAGACTTTATTGATCCATATATCTTGTAGAGGCTTGAAGAACTAGAGAGGGAAGAAGGGATTAGGATGGTAGTTGAGGGTGACGATGATGGTGAGATGGGGGAAGTGGAGTTGAATCCTGATGAAAAGGAAGCTCTGGCTACAATTAGGAAGAAGAAAAAGATGCTTATCGTTGAACATAGATTGAAGAAGAGTACTGCAGAGAGCAGGCCTACTGTACCAAGGAAGTTTGACAAGAACAAGGAATATGGCTTAAACACAATGGGAAGACATCTTTCTAGCATGGGCTTGGATCCTTCGATAATTAGCTTGATAATAAATGAAGCAGATGAGAGCTGAGCAATTAGCTTCCCAATAAAATTCTCATAAATGAACTCTGTGTACCCCAATTCCTGTGCCCTCTGTGCGTACCCAAAGGATATATTTGAAACAACAAGGGTAAGGTTAGCCTTACCCTTGTTGTTTCAAATATATCCTTTAGGTACGCACAAAGGGCACATGATATATTTGAAATAACAAGGGTAAGGATAACCCCAATTCTTGTGCCCTCTATGCGTACCCAAAGGATATATTTGAAACAACAAGGGTAAGGCTAAGGGCACATGAATTGGGGTACGTAGAGTTCATTTATGAGAATTTTATTGGGAAGCTAATTGCTCAACTCTCATCTGCTTCATTTATTATCAAGCTAATTGTTGAAGGATCCAAGCCCAGGCTAGAAAGATGTCTTCCCATTATGTTTAAGCCATATTCATTGTTCTTGTCAAACTTCCTTGGTACAGTAGGCCTGCTCTTTGCAGTACTCTTCTTCAATCTATGTTCAATAATAAGCATCTTTTTCTTCTTCCTAATTACAGCCAGAGCTTCCTTTTCATCAGGATTCAACTCCACCTCCCCCATCTCATCATCCTCATCACCCTTAGCTACCATCCTAAGCCCTTCTTCCCTCTCCAGTTCTTCAAGCCTCTACAAGATATATGGATCAATAAAGTCTGCAACATTATGTCCATCCATGATCTCAGGAATATCATCTTCTTTCCACTCTTCATTTTCCAAAATATATCGCTTCTTCAAACTTGTAGAGTAAACTCTAGCCCCGCCATTTTCATTCTTAATATCCTTCTCCAGCTTCATGGCCTCCTTGGCAGCACGCGCCCTGTCATCCGAAACAGCTTGAGGAATACAAGGGGGCCTCTCTTTCCCATCTCGCAACTTGGGCATTGCAACATGAATCCTATTGAGACAACTACTAATCTTCTTCGACTTCATCTTAATTTCCACTTTCTGCTCTAACAACCTCTCACATGCCGCATTGACGCCTCAAGGGGTGGTCCAAAATACCAGGGGTATCAATAACCTAATACCTCAAGCACTTATAATTAGTATGCTTGACAAATAGAGAATACATTTCCAGGCATTATTTTTACTTGTTTATGCAATAACTTTATTGTTTTTATTGTTTATGATACCAAAGGAGTAACTGGTATTGTGTAGATAGTGATTGGCCAGATTGTTCCTGAAAAAAAATTACAAAACCGAACCAATGGCATGTTTACAACAAAAAAACAAATTACGAAATTGAACCAATGGCATGTTAATTCACAAAAAAAATTTACAAAACTGAACCAATGGCATGTTTACAACAAAGAAATAGAATGATAATAATATGTTGAAAATTCTATTATGTTTAATACATGCCAAAGGACTAGTCCCAACAATTCTTAAACATACTTTATCTGATATGATGAATTCTTAATAAAGGTCTAATTCTGTAGATTGCTAGCACGAAGGAAGATTTGACCTAGCCAAATCTTCCTTGTACCACACAAAAAATTGTGAATAACTATGTCTACTCCAACGTTAATTGTTTAAGAATTCATCTTATCAGATAACATATGTTTAAGAATTGTTGGGAGTTCTATTAAACCTTTGTTGTAAAGATGTCATTGGTTCAGTTTTGTAAATTTGTTTTATGTGTTAAATGCATAAATGGACATAATAAGGTTAATTTTTAATTTTGTTTAATTTTTATATTGAAAATCATAACGAAGTCATAAACAACAAAAAAGTTTATGAGTTTATCAAAATATGTCCAACGTATCTACTTGAAATTTAAAAAAAAATTCAATGTCTACAATAGCCCTCTGTTAACCACATTTACGCATATGGTCCCAACAAAGTAGTGCACAAACTACACAAAGAAGGCATCACATAAATATGATTTATGCTTTTTCCATTGAAGCAATCTTGGCGGTACTAGCTGCCTCTCGAGCCTTGCACAAGTTGCACTCATTTCCTACATCAGGTATAGATGTAGATGGGGTAGATGTAAATGTGGTTTCATCGACCCATCGAAAGTATTGAAATCCACTATTTCCTTGCAATACCAAATGTACATCATTTCTTCATAAAATGATAAGTTGTCACATTATTTTTAAACATAAAATATAATTATGTATCCAGACCTTTTTCCTATTTGGGCAAACCCAAACTTGATGACCAGGATTACTTGTTGTGTGTGACATCTTCAACATGCATGGGCCAACACCACATTGACACATAGGCACATTGATCGAAGTCATCGACGCTATTTCGACAAATATTGCATTATCACAAATATTGTATTGTCATTATTTTGTTCATTCATCCTAATTATAATTACAATAAAAAGAAACATACTAATGTAGACTTGCACATTTTTTGGTTAAGTCGAAGTCCTTGGTTTAAATCACTAGACAATCAAAATAATGGTAAAGATTTGCAGCAACCTTCAAAGATTTGCAGCGGTAAAGAGAATCCCCATATTTTATCAGCCTAACATAGTCTTTGGCCACTTTGGAAATGAGATTGCAAGTAGTTAACACAAAAAAAATTTACAAAACTGAACCAATGGCATGTTTACAACAAAGAAATAGAATGATAATAATATGCTGAAAATTCTATTATGTTTAATACATGCCAAAGGACCAGTAATGATGTTGGTGGTGTATGAAAACAAATGTCTCAGATCCATGAATTGGTAGAGCTTCCTCTTAGGCACCCACAACTCTTCAAATCTATTGGTGTGAAGCCCCCAAAGGGTATTCTGCTCTATGGGCCTCCCAGTTCTGGGAAAACCTTAATTGCTAGGGTAGTGGAAAATGAAACTGGTGCCTTCTTTTTCTGTATCAAGGGACCTGAGATCATGTCAAAGTTGGCTGGAGAAAGTGAAAGCAATCTCCGGATGGCTTTTGAGGAGGCTGAGAAGAATGCCCCATCCATTATATTTATTGATGAGATATTACAAAGATTTGTCAATGGGCTTGCAAGTATGCTATTAGAGAAAATATTGAGAAGGTGAGTTTCAATTGTGGCGGCTTTTGCAAACTAGATTTGGTTTGCATGTTTGCAGCATGGAAGCAGTGTTGGGGATGTCGGTGGTGCTGCAGATAGAGTCCTTAACCAATTGTTGACAGAAATGGATGGTATGACAACCAAAAAAATAGTTTTCATTATTGGTGCTACAAACAGACCCGATATCATCGATCTTGCATTGCTAAGGCCTAGCAGACTTGACCAGTTGATTTATATTCCCTTACTTGATGATTCCTCACGTTATCAAATTTTCAAGCCTTGCTTGAGAAAATCACCTATCTCAAAGGATGTGGACCTAATGGCACTGGCTCATTATACCCAAGGATTCAGCGGAGCTGATATTATAGAGATTTTTCAGTGGGCTTGCAAGTATACTATTAGAGAAAATATCGAGAGGGTGAGTTTCAATTGTGGCGGCTTTTGCAAACTAGATTTGGTTATGAATTTCCTAATGCTTTTATTTGAACTTGTGTGTTAGAATTTTACATTTTTTTATTCAATTTTCCTCAACTTGTATCTTATTATTTCAATTTGTCATGTTCTCTTTCCTCTGCACTTTTACAGGATATTGAATGTGAAAGAAAAAGAAGTGAGAACCCAGAGGCAATGGATGAGGATGATAGTGACGAGGTAGCTGAAATAAATGCTGCTCATTTTGAGGAGTCAATGAAATATGCCCGAAGAAGTGTCAGTGATGCTGATATTCGAAAGTATCAAGCCTTTGCACAAACACTATAGCAATCTCGAGGCTTTGGTTCTGAATTTTGATTTCCAGATAGACCTGTTGGTGCTTCTGTTGGTGCTTTGGATGTATTTGCTACAACAGATAATAAAGATGATGATGACTTATACAGGTTGCACATCCACATCCACATCTGATATAAAATTTATCATTATAAAGTCTTGTTATGGAAATCTATTTTATATTAGTTTATATTATTCTGAAGCCTTGCTATAGAAATATGTTTTATCTTAATCCTCAGAATTAGTTAGCAAATCTTCTTTCTTTCTAAATTGATGAATGATTCTATTTTTCTATAGTAAATAGCATACTAACAGATAAACATGAAATCAACAACAAATATCTACCTCTAAATACAACTCCGAATGAATGAATAAAAGAAGAAAATGATAATGTTGATTGGGTATCCAGTAAATAACAACGATTTGTTTTTAAGGGATAATGAATTAAAGAAGAAAATGATAATGTTGATAAGGCTGTGAACTATTAAAGAATAGCATCGATTTGTTTGTAAGGGATTGTGTTTCATTATGGAGGTCACGTTTTGACCAAGGCTGTGTTTTCAAAAAAGGAGGCTCATGCCACCCTTTTTCATTCTTCACGTTGCAATTTGGGAGTCGGTTAGCTTCAACCAAATCCTAACGTGACCACATGGCTGCGTGCATTTCATGTATGGTGAAGATTTGACATCCCAAGGACATGTGCGGTTACTGTTGGATAGCTGGTGAAGTTTTCAAAAATTTGAGAAATGTTATTGTTATGGGAGCAACTAATCGGCCAAATAGTATTGATCCAACACTCAGAAGGTTTGGAAGGTTCGACAGGGAGATTGATATTGGGGTTCTGAATGAAGTAGGCAGGTTGGAAGTGCTTCACATCCATACAAAGAATATGAAGCTCTCTGATGATGTACATATATTGGGGCCTTATTTTTTGTACTTTTATATCTAATATTAAACAGTTCTTGGATTTTGAAAGAATTTATTAATCAAGTGCAATAACATGATCAAGAGATGGTTTAATCATTAAGAGCCACAACTACCAATAAATAGAGCATCATGATTACATATAGAGAATCCATCAAAAGTACACTATAAATGAACAAAAAAAACTAGAGGATAAAAGAGATGTTACAGGTTTGCATCACACATGATTAAAGCAAAAGTTCCTAATACAAATGAAGAGAGTAATTAATATGGAAATTGAATCAAATGTAAGCAACATATGGCATTAATTTTCAAAGATAGTGACAATTTAAAAGAATTGGAAAAATATAGTGTACAAGCAATGATTGTGCACCATGGGAAGTCACAATAAGTATGAACCCATGGAGGATTTTCATTGTTTCCTAAAAGAAGATCATTTTCAAAGTGAGATTTAGCTACATAGAGGTGAAGCCATGACATAAAAAAGGTAAGAGAACCTCAAAGTTTCTGACATATAATGCTATCATGTCAAAAGGACAACAACGTGTAGTTTTTAGAACAATAGAACAACCATCTTTCTCAAAAGGAACAACCATCTCTCTTAAAAGGAACAACCATCATGTTATAGAGTTATTGAATATGGCCATTATCATGAGATCATAGGGAAAAACACATCTATCTACTATTAATGAACAATTTCTTCTATAAAGGCAATTTTGAAAGAGGTAGATGTTCTATATAAAATATTAGCAAGATATTTGTTTCAGTAGTTTGAGTTTTTGTACAGAACCCAGATTCTTCATTCATTACCATGGGATATTTTCTAATAGAGGATATAATAGATGGATTAGTATCTCTTATATTTTTTCTAATGGGACATGTAAAGTAAAATCTTAAAATGCAATCAAAATTGTCCCCTGTGACAGGACTGGTCACCAGTCAATTCTGGCACGGTTTGGGTCTTTGTGTTTAAAATTCCCAAAGGGCTCATTAAGATAGTCACCTTGACTTTAATTTAAATTCTTGGATAGAGTATCCCTCAAAGGCATAGGTCTTGGGTCCTATTCAATCTCCCAATATTCATAAAACTCCTCCAAAAGCCAAGAGGCCTGATACTCAGTTTTGTACAGTAGGTGCATCTTAGGCTTTATTCTTTTCCAAAACAATGATGGATTATTTTAGTGGTGACTAATTCAAGCCTAAATCCATGATTTTAGGTTCTAATTTAAAGCCAAACAAAAGTTATGGGGTCGGGTTCCTTCTAGCTATTCCTCTCTACCGGTCACATAGGGATGCCCGGTTAGGTTTTCAACAAGAACCCTCTACAAACAAAACCATCCAATCCAAGACCACATTCAATTGAAACTAGACTCACATACCTCTCATTCAAGCCTGGAATCAAAATTTCCCCATGGTTAAAATGATAGATATGGGCCAGGAAAGTCGACGGCCCTAGTTCTACGCCCAAACCCACCTAAAATCGACTATCAGTTGATTTCTTCCAGATTTATCAACCAATGAATCTCAGACTTGTTAAAAAAGGAAGATATGAGGACCAAAAATCTTCCTATGGTGTTCAATCAATCATTCCAATCCACATAGGTACAGGAAAATTCAAACACTAGTAAAAAAATGTTAAAATACAGTTTTCTTCAATTTCATTTTGCAATATTTCTTAAATCTATTACAACCAACCTCTGCAAGGTTCCTTCTAGCTATTCCTCTCTACTGGTCACAGGAAACCCTCATAGGTGGTCCTCCTTTGTGCACTGCAAGCTTACCTAATAATGAAATGATATATGAAATCTTTTTTTTTTAAGTTATGCCCGTGTTGGTCAAAATTTTGACCTACACGGTATTCATTGAACTTTTGACCAACACGGGCATGGATTAAAAAAAACAAAAGTTTTCCTTCTATAATCCGACCAACCTAAACCTTTTAATGTGATGGTCAAAAATTTTGGTAGAAAAACTAGGTCAAATGTACTAGTGATTGATTAGTCAAGGGAACTAATCATCAAGTTACACAATAAAAGGGCTAAAATGCACAACTTAGTTTGCGAGGCTATTTTTCACATAGGTTATCCTTAGCCTTGTGGATGTTAAAATAATTTCTTTCTTTCTTTCTACCAAGAATGTCATAATTGTCATAATGTTTTTTTCTCAATGAGGTCATATATGAACCTCATCCTCCATATAAACATTTAAGTAACATTCTATGGGGTTAAATTCTTGATGGTAAGAACACCATTATCACAAGTTAACCACCAGATGTTAGTCCTAAATTCATTTAGTGTGGTCATTAGTGAAGAAAAGATCAGGTCAGTGTGAGTGAGAAAGTTAATCATTGAAAAGAAAGCCAGTTGGTGAAGAGCAAGTCAATCGGTAAAGACAAGGCAGAACAATTACCGAGCACAAAGCAATGCATATACCTAATAGTGTATACCAACCAGAATGGACATCGAACAAATGTAATTAATCAAGTAGGAAGAGTACTGAGTAAATATGTTAACAAAGGAAGAGTATTACCAAGCAGGAATTATCGAGAAAGAACAACATGACAACTAATCAGATTAGGAAAGACAGTCGAGTGATACAAGATGAATATAAAAGTTTGATTAGATTCTACCGAGTAAGGAAATAGTTTATGAAGATCATGGAAATCGTTAGGTAAGATTTATTGGGAATGAAACATGATTGTAAATAATCCCAAGGCACAGATTAAACCAAAGAAAATAAAGCAAATATTTCTTAGAAAGAGGAAATGAATATGGATCGTTGATCTATTTGTTTGATTTTTCTAGAAGGATCCAAACCCTAATTAGGTCAAGTAATTAGGAAGCTACATGATTACTACATAAGGATGGATTGAGAAAAAGATCAAGAGAGAGAAGAGAGGGAAGCATAGAACATAGAGCAGGTAAGGCTACCGAGTAGAGGAAGTTGATGATTTGGTGAAAATAATAAGAGAAAGGTAATGATACTGCAAAGAGCACAAAGGATCTAACTTAGCATATAGGTAGATGCATTATTACAAACCAGTTATTACAAGAACACATTATTGTTTTTGTATTCTCAAATCCCACATATTGGGTAGGATTTAACAAGCTTTTTTTTGTAAATATCTTAACAGAGTGCACACTTAATTAGTGTTGCAAAATCCTTTAACTAGGTAGACTTTAGCAAGTCTTATTTTTGTATTACTCCTAATAGGGTAAATCATCAGAAGTGATATTTTTGTATGCTCTAATCGAGAAACCTTTATGCTACAGTAGTGAAGGATTGTGGGTGTCATCCCCACCACAATTTCCCCATCTAACCAAGGGTTTATGTGTAACCAAAACTATGTGTCAAGTGTGTTTGTGAGTGTTATGTGTGTATGGTTGAAAGAGTTTACTTTACTTTACTTTCATTTAGTAATAAGTTGTTAAGTTTTATGCATGCAAGGGAAAAGGGATAAAATAGTTATTGAAGGTTAAAATTTGTATAAGGTTCTAATTCACCCCCCATCTTTGCACCTTAACTTTCCAACAATTGGTATCAAAGCTGAGTATCTTATTTAAAAGTTTAACCACTTGAGAGGAATGATTCAAAGAGATAGAAAGCTATAGGTATGAAAAGGTGATTGAGAATATGAACATGGAACTAAAATTTGCAAATGATCAGATTGATGAACCAAGTAGAAAGTTGAAGCATTCACTAAACAAGAGAAAGGAGTTAGCCTATCAACTGAAAGATACTCAAGACTAGGTTGAAGAACTTGAAGAACAATTAGAGGGAAGCTTGTCTGATGAATATGAAGCTGCTATATCAGATCTAACTGAAAAGAACAAAACCCTAACTGAGCAGGTAAAATCATTGAAGAGGGAACAATAAGCTCAATCGGTAAGAATGTGTGAAGTCCTAGAACAAAAGAGAAAAGCTAAAGATGATAAGAGAGTTATAGAAGATGAGAAGAGGCCAATGAGTGCAAGACTAGATGAGAAAGATATGGAAATACAGAGGTTGACATAAAATCACTATAATATAACAAATCAATTACTCGGTGTTAATCATGATATTGCAAGGAAGATGGAAGAGATTATTGGATTGAGATCAAAAAATGAATATCTAAAGAATGAACTGAAGACTGAAAAAGAAACTAATGAAAGACTGAAGAGATCTGAGGAAAGTATAAGGAAACTGGATGAACAGTTGAGATATCAAAGAAGACTGAGAGATATTAGTGGATTAGGATTTACCGAGGACTCTACAACTGAAAAAGGAGAATCTGTTGGCCAAATGGTCAATGCTCCCCTCAAGAATTGTGACATGGATTAACCACCTCATGTGTCTTCTATAAGTCTAATGGTTGTATCAGGCATTAACAGGTCGATATTTTGGTGCAATGACAACCACTACTTATAACAAGTGGTATCAGAGCTTGGTCACAAGTTTGAATCCCCTTGGGTAACCCTAAGGGGGAGATTGTTGGCAAAATGGTCAATGCTCCCCTCAGGATTTGTGACATGGCTTAACCGCCTCCCGTGTCTTCTATAAGTCTAGTGGTTGTATCGGGCATTAACATGTTGATCTTTTGGTGAAACGACAACCACTATTTATAATAGAATCATCTAAGCAAGCCAAGAAAAGAAATGTGTATACAACTCCAAAACACAAGAAGCCAACATGCTATCGCTATACAAAATTGGGTCACACAACAAATGTATGTAAGACCAAGGTCGGTAAATTATTTACTACTCCTAAATTTGATGGATATTGTTATAACTACAATAGGTATGGTCATAAAGAATTTGAGTATAGATCCAAATTTGACATGACTCCAAGGCAACAAAAATTATATGGTTACTACTACACATGTAATAAGTATGGACACAAATCACAAGACTGTAGATCACAAAAAAAGTATAACTAGATACCGAATAGACAAGTAAATACTACCAACTGGGTTTACAACACAAGGATTACTTGTATAACTTGTGGAAGATATGGTCATATTATACTAAATTGTATAATATTTCACATGGGAGAAAATATTGGTACTTGGAAGACTCCTAGCATGACATGTTCTCATTTTCACAAGGTTGATCACTTGAGAAAAGACTCTAGGTACCAAAAGTATGCACCCAATGATGAAGACTCTAAAGGAAAAGGTACAACAAATATTGATGAAATTTGTAATCAGATGAACATAATATGGAAAAGAAAGACTGAAGATAGTGGAACATCAGTTGGATCAGTCGGTGACACCTCATCCTCTGGATTAGGTGACTCCACTACTACAAAGTAAACCATATAGGTAGGTATGGGAACTGTATTTGAATTGTTTTATCATACATCAGTTTCTCACAATCATGAAATAATATCCAAATCAACATATAGTGAGATGCGATAGGATAACTCTTATAATTGTGAAAGTCAGTTTGGTCGGTAAGCATAACCGAGTAAGATGGATGGTCGGTAGAGAAGAATTGGGTAACCAAGTGAAGATTGTTGATCAGTATAACTATTGGTCAGTGAAAGAGCATTTATTGCACATTAGCGAACCCTAAATGTGATTTTCACTATAAATACAAGACCAAACATTTTATTTGTTACTTTACATTTGAAGAGCATTGAAGAGAGATTTGTATGAGCATTTGGATTTTGAGAAGAATCAAGTGAATCTATTAGTAGTTTGAGCTATTTGAGCAATTTGGTGAAATAATTTGAGAAATCCCAAGTCGTTTAATTGTTACTCAATGAAGCCCTAGTAAAGGAAATCGAAATGGCATCTAGTTCTGCATAATCTAAGGCACCCAAGGTTGCAAAACCTATTTTGATAAAGAGTACAAACCATGAAGAGTTGAACTACAAGTTATATCCATAAATTGCTACAAAAAATGATGATATCATAGTGCTTTCATCCTTGCCTTTGAGGGTTTTATTGGTTCAAGACATTAGGTCATTCATTCACCACAAGATCGGTGAGATATGTGAAAACAAAATATAAGATGCATACAAGGCACTATGTATGGATGGACAATTGAAAGATGAACATAAACATTTGGAAACAAAGGGTTTGACTCATGCCCTCCATTTCCTAAAGGTTTTCAAGGATGAATGGATAATAATTGTTCTTAGTTGAGTGCACGAGAAATCAATGTGGCTCGATGGTCCTATCAAAATCACAAAAGATGTTATACATATGGTCATTGATTATCCGATTGTTGAGAACGATAAAGTTGTAAGAGCGGCACCGAAGGAAGAAATAGAGAAACATACTAGAGAGACATGGGATGGTCAAGGTCTTCAAGTGTCTACAATAAATGATGCAAAACTAAGTTTTCCACATGTGTTACTGCCTACATAATCCATCAATCTAGCAAACCGAACAATGTACCAGGTGGAGCTATTGACATAGCATTCAAAATTGTGAAGAAAGGTTTCAAAGTTGACCTAGATGAGATACTTTTGAAGCAAATGGAAGACAATAATGCATACTATCTGAGTTGCCAAGATGAATACTCTGAAGCATGGATCATTATTGGTATGTATGTTTTTCTACTTGAAAAATTTATTTCCTATAATCAGTGATGTAAATTGGAATATAGATAGGCCTATTACATATCAAATTAGTGATTATATCAATGGTTTGGGTGAGAATTTTGATAAAGTAATGATTGAATATTTTGAGCTATTTAATACCAAAATGCATCAAAGGTTTAGGATTCCCCCATAGCTAGTTGATAATTACTTACAAAGACACAATTTATTTCCTAGCTGATATAGACACATGTCTGATCAAAGTCATAGAATCGATAACATCATGGTTAAAACTGATGGGTTATGAAATAGATATTGACCGAGCTACTCTAGCCATTGAATCTTTGTTGAAACAACCAGTAGACAGGACAAAAAAATGATTTGGAACATTTGAAGAAGCAAAGAAGAGGATAAGACTTGAAATCCTAGGTCCTAAATTTCAAAATAGATCAATAAAAATGTTAAACACATTAGTAGAGCAATTTGGTGAAGAGAAGGATAAGTTGGTTGATGAAGAAACTGAGGGAGAAGAAGCTAAGGGAGAAGAAGCTAAGGAAGAAGAAATAGAAGCAGAGAAGTATAAACCGAAGAGGGGTAGGAAGGCCATAATAGAGGAAAATGTTAGTCTGAAGGCTAATAGGTCAAGGAATAAAGCTGCATCAACTCTCACACCGCCTACAAAGAAAGGTAGAGTTAAAACTATTATACCTGAGGAGATTCAGCCTAAAATAAAGACATATTAGAAGAAGAAGTACACACAAAATTTAGCACCCAAAATAATGAAGAGATAGTGAAAGGACAAAATTAGATAATGAAGATCAATTCAGAGTCGTTAATAATTTTGTACGAAAAATAATTGATGAGAATGTAGAAGCTCTAAGAGAAAATGGACATTTTGGTTGTATGCAGATATTAAAATTTCATAAGTTAAATTATGAGGAAAACAAAATACAAGATGCATACAAGGCACTATGTATGGATGGACAATTGAAAGATGAACATAAACATTTGGAAACAAAGGGTTTGACTCATGCCCTCCATTTCTTGAAGGTTTTCAAGGATGAATGGATAATAATTATTCTTAGTTGAGTGCACAAGCAATCAATGTGGCTCGATGGTCCTATCAAAATCACAAAAGATGTTATACATATGGTCACTGATTATCCAATTGTCGAGAAAGCTAAAGCTGTAAGAGCGGCACCGAAGGAAGAAATAGAGAAACATACTAGAGAGACATGGGATGGTCGAGGTCTTCGAGTGTCTACAATCAATGATGCAAAACTAAGTTTTCCACATGTGTTATTGCCTACAAAATCCATCAATCTAGCAAACCGAATAATGTACCATGTGGAGCTATTGACATAGAATTCAAAATTGTGAAGAAAGGTTTCAAAGTTGACCTAGATGAGATACTTTTGAAGCAACTAGAAGACAATAATGCATACTATCTAAGTTGCCAAGATGAATACTCTAAAGCATGGATCATTATTGGTATGTATGTTTTTCTACTTGAAAAATTTCTTTCCTATAATTAGTGATGTAAATTGGAATATAGATAGGCCTGTTACATATCAAATTAGTGATTATATCAATGGTTTGGGTGAGAACTTTGATAAAGTAATGATTGAATATTTTGAGCTATTTAAGACCAAAATGCATCAAAGGTTTAGGATTCCCCCACAGCTAGTTGATAATTACTTACAAAGACACAATTTGTTTCCTAGCTAATACAGACACGTGTCTGATCAAAGCCGTAGAATTGAGAACATCATGGCTAAAACCGATGGGTTATGAAATAAATATTGATCAAGCTACTCTAGCCATTGAATCTTTGTTGAAACAACTAGTAGACAGGACAAAAAAATGATTTGGAACATTTGAAGTAGCAAAGAAGAGGATAAGACTTGAAATCCTAGGTCCTAAATTTCAAAATAAATCAATAAAAATGTTAAACACATTAGTAGAGAAATTTGGTGAAGAGAAGGATAAGTCGATTGTTGAAGAAACTGAGGGAGAAGAAGCTAAGGAAGAAGAAATAGAAGTAGAGAAGTATAAACCGAAGATGAGTAGGAAGACCATAATAGAGGAAAATGTTGGTCCGAAGGCTAATAGGTCAAGGAATAAAGCTGCATTAACTCCCACACTGCCTACAAAGAAAGGTAGAGTTAAAACTATTATACCTGAGGAGATTCAGCCTAAAACAAAGACATATTAGAAGAAGAAGTACACACAAAATTTAGCACCCAAAATAATGAAGAAACAAAAGAATGATGATAGTGAAAGGACAAAATTAGATAATGAAGATCAATTCAGAGTCGTTAAGAATTTTGTACGAAAAATAATTGATGAGAATGTAGAAGCTCTAAGAGAAAATGGACATTTTGGTTGTATGCACATATTAAAATTTCATAAGTTAAATTATGAGGAAAATTTGAAGATTAAAGAAGCAAATATTGATGCAATGTACAAATTCAAAATTGTACCTATGGAAATTGCAGGGAAGATACCTGAAGAGCTATATGATAGAATAAGTGTAAGATGGAGATATGTACTAGACAGTGACAAAAAAATAAGGGAGAGAGCACTTGTATTATCAGTCCCAACATTGATAGTGCAAGAAATTAATGAAGCCCTAATAACTCACAAGAAGAGATTCACTATTAAGAAGAGATCATTAAGCATC
Source organism: Chamaecyparis obtusa (assembly GCA_027943335.1). Lineage (NCBI taxonomy): Eukaryota > Viridiplantae > Streptophyta > Pinopsida > Cupressales > Cupressaceae > Chamaecyparis > Chamaecyparis obtusa. Next base: position 1,265,073 of record BSBK01003345.1, read on the forward strand.
TTGATGGGAAGATCACATGAAGTGGAAGAAGAAAGCAATGGAGAATGGAGAAAGATATTTCAATTAGATGAACCTAAAAAAGTGGACATCTCAGATATCAAGTTGCCTACCGATGCACAAGTAGAGAATCTGGAAGTAGACCCTAGGGACATATAAATAAAGTAATTGATTATATTCCTCACATGGTCAAAGGTTCAGATGAAGAGGTTGTAATTGAAGACATCATAGAAAAGGATCTGGATGAAACTGTTAATAAGGATCAAGATGTCATGGACACTACTAAGGAACCCCTTGAAGATACATCAGTTACCGAGCGTGCAATAGCAAAACTAATGAAGGATGTAACAATTTTGGAACAAGTGCATGAATATCCAACTTATACACCTAGTGTAATAACACCTCCTAAGGCAACAACTACTATAACTGATACTAATATACTTAAAGACACTAAGGAAATGATAAAGGAAAATGAAAAGAAAAAGGATGTAGATAAGGGTGATGAACCCACAACCACCAAGCAATCCAAAGAGCCTACTACTACAAAGACAACAGATACTTCTGCTACAAGCATGAAATAGATGCACATGAAAAAGGAAAAGAAAAAGAAATTGAAAAAGGAAAAGGAAAAGGAAAAAGAGAAAGAAAAGGAGAAAGAACCCACTAAGAAGCATACCAAGGCCCCATTGCCTCCTACTATTTCACCTAGTGGAAGTGTACTTAGTTCTCATACTAAGAAGAAGAAGAAGACAAGTAGAAAGGAGAAGATATCACTGGATGAAGAGATAGTGATCCCCATATATGATCCAACCAAAATGAATCTTGATGAAATATGGTGAATTGATGAAGAGAAAAGAAGCACAAGATAAACTAAAACAAGAGAGGAAACAACAACAAGTATTATTAGATGTGAAAGACATCTTATTACAGATTGTACCTGAGACTCAACTTAATGATAATGCATTATAATTGATTAGTTAGTCTCACTTGTAAGTTAAGTTAATGAATCTGACGTTGACGCTGAAGAGAGAATGTTGAAGATAGCCGAACATAGGGCTGAACAAAAGTTAGTGAAAAAACTAATGCAAAAGATTTCAAAACAAAAGGTTTCACTTTCTATCACTGCTACTAAATTAGAGGACACCATCAAGGTAATAGTCAAGTTATTCCAATAACTATGCAATGTTTCTCACTTTACCCAACATGTCCTAGATATGTTGAAGAAGATAGATGAAGAACTAAAGGATAATGACCCTCAGACATTTCAAGCTCATTATTCAAAGATTAAGAATTTTATGAGATTACAATAGGATCTAGAGAAGGAAGAGGAGAAGATTAGAACAAAAATACTTGAACTACAGGCACAAATAATTCCTCATTTGGAGGTCATTCAGTGAAATATAAAGAAATCCAAGGAGATAATTGCCACACCAGAAATATCAGTCATGGATCATATGGAAGATCTCTCATCACAACTACAAGCACAACTTTCAACACTTGAGGCACTCAAGGAAACATGGAAATCTACATATGACAGTGAAAAATCTTCTTATAAAGAATTGTTTGATAAACTAAGTATTCTTTGCACTTTACATTTTTGTTTTTGGCATTATTGTCAAAAAAGGGGGATAGTAGATATAGTAGATTATATGGATAGTAAATATGTGTATGATGAAGAGAATATTGGTACTTCGTTAACTTTGTGTGTGTGTGTGTGTGTGTGTGTCTATATATATATATATAAGGGAAATGATGGAAAAGGAGAAGTATATGTTGAGGGGGAGTTATCACTGAGTTATCATATATTGGAGATATCAAATTTTGATTAAGTTATGAAAGTTTTTGTCGCTAATGCCAAAGGGGGAGAATGTTACTCCTAAATTCATTTAGTGTTGTCATTAGTGAAGAAAAGATCAGGTCAGTATGAGTGAGCAAGTCAATCGGTAAATACAAGGCAGAACAGTTACCAAGCACAAAGCAATGCATTTACTTAATAGTGTATACCGAGTATAATGGACACCAAACAAATGTAATTAATCGAGCAGGAAGAGTACTAAGTAAATATGTTAAAAAAGGAAGAGTATTATCGATCAGGAATTACCAAGCAGGAACATCATGACAACCAAGCAAATAAAGGAAGACTACTGAGTGATACGTGATAAATATAAAAGTTTGATCAAATCCTACCAAGAAAGAAAATGGTTTACAAAGATCGAGGAAATCATTAGGTAAGATCTATTGGGAATGAAACATGATTATAAATAATCCCAAGGCATAGATTGGACCAATGAAAACAAAGCAAATATTTCTTGGAAAGAGGAAATGAATATGGATTGTTGATCTATTTGTCCAAGTTTTTTGTAAGGATCCAAACCCTAATTAGGTAAAGTAACTAGGAAGTGACAAGATTACTACATAAGGATGCATTGATAAAAATATCAAGAGAGAGAAGAGAGGGAAGTAGGGAACACATAGAAGATAAGGCTACTGAGTAGAGGAAGTTGATGATTTTGGTGAAAACAATATGAGAAAGGTAATGATATTGTAGAGAGCACAAAGGATCTGACTTAGCATACAGGTAGATGCCTTATTACAAATCAATTATTATAGGAACATGTTATTGTTTTTGTATACCAGATGGATGTAAAGACTTGGTCATCATTCCCCCCAGCTTAAGGTCTTGTTGGTCGTTCTGCAAGCATAATTTTTTTTATCATGGCCTTCATGCGCAAGTCCTCTACAATCCACTACCCAGATGCTCCCTCCTTTTAGTTTAGGTAGCCCTTGTCTACTTCCAACTTGTTCCACTTGTTCAGCTCAACTATCATATCATGCTAATCTGCATCTTCATTCATTCCTAGCAAAGGATGCATAAGAATGTGTGGCTGAAATTTAAAGGGATACCAATAACTAGTCTTAGTTCTACCCAACATGATATGCCATGGAGCTTTGTGGCTTACCAAGGTCAAATTTTGTGGGGAATGGGGCTATTTAGCCCTTAAATCAGTAGGCATCCCGACCCATTTGTGAGTATTGGTTGCAATGGCTGCAAGAATCTTTGTGGCAGTGAATTCCTCATAATCCTTAAAAGCCCTTTCTCTTAAGGGATAAATCTTCTGCATACCACTGTCTCTCAATGTAACTTTTACCCAATCATAAAATGTCCTTTTGGCCTCCTTAGTTTCAAGTCTAATATAAAGTGGCATTTCCATTTCATCACCCCTGTAAGTTTGATCTTGGTGCTCTTGATTGATTTAGTTCTATACCCAAGACATGAAGGCTCAGAGTTGGACATCTCCCACATACATGAGAGAATTCCAATCTGTGTTATCAGGGACGACTACATTGTGTAGATACAATTCACATAACAAATTCTTAATGTGCATTGGGAAAGAATGAAATGCATCATAAAACTCATGTGGTGTAGAAACTGAAGAACTAAGTCCTTGAACTACTCCAGTCAATTGATAATTCAGAAATTGTTCTTTGAGGAACAATGCATACACCTGTGAAGGTGAACTGCACTTCATCAGTTCTGGAACAAGTCTAGTAATCTGTGTAACTTTTCCTTCTAGTACCACAATCTTATCTGATTTTTGTTCAATTTAATGAGTTTTCTCATCAATAATATGTTTCAACCTCTTCTTCTCTAACTGCCACTGTACTTTTTCTAGTAACATTTGTTGATATAAACTCAACCCATCTGTTAAGGGAGTAGATAAGTCTGGGGGTGGCATTGGTCCTTTATCATTAACATCAATCCATCTCGGGGCTAGATTAGGAATCCCTTTTTCCTTATTTCTTGTGAAATTTTTATCTACCCATAAAATAATGACCCGCTTGTTAGTATACAGATTTTTCCTTCAGAAATAAAAGTAAATAATGACTCAATATGCCTGAAAAGAAAAACAAAATGTACTAACAGTTGGATGAGTTATCATTGGTTGATAACCCTCCTCTGAATTAAGAGGTACAACTCCCTCATGAAAAGATATTCAATGAATTAGATAACAGAGTGTATCTTTAACCTGAAGATACAAAAGGCTTTTTGACATTCATCCATAAACATGAAATGAATGTGATTACAATAGAAAATATCCAGAGAAAAATAAACAAACGATCAGCTGGTCACTTATTCAATCTTCCCAAACATAGAGAAATCAAGGATAAGTTAAACATTTAAATTACTAAGCATGAGTACATAAAAAACCAACTGATTCATGATATATTCATACACTTGATTTGATGATGTTGAACAATACTCAAAAATACGATTGAAATGACCAACTGATCAATTTCAATCGGAGAAAATAATATTTAGACGCATAGATCCGATGTATCAATTTTTCCTTATTTCTAAATACAAAGCAAAATAACTTACATATCATTTTACTTCTACAGCTTCATTAAAGCTTCTCAGAAAATAAAACATATTCATTTCCCTCTGCTCTCTCTGTTACAAATTTTATTTCTAAAATACTTTGTCTTCCCTGTAGCCGACTGACTCCAGAAAAAGAAGAAGACCCAACACTCTTCCTCCTTTTTTAATACTTAACTCCCTTCTTCCTGACAACTTGCTTTTAGTTATGCTTATTGGTTCTAAAAACTTATTCTTGAATGACTTTTATTTCTAACATTAACATCTCAGAAACTTTTTTCAACCCCCGATATCTCTTGAGAGTTCTTTCATATATTTCTCTAAACTATTACCTAATGAATTATTAGGATCACATCATAATAATAAGACATTTTGTGATGTTTAGGAAAGTATTTTCATGCCAAGTGACTGCTAGATGTCATTCTTCTATCATTACACTCCACCGAAATTAGTATTTTTCCTGGCAGAGAAATTGGGTCTCCATGTAGGAGAATAACTTTTTTCTCCACCGTTGGATTGACCTAATTTTTGGATATGTTTTCCAAAACCTAGCTTGCTACAGTCTGACTAGAGCAATTTCAAAATTAATATTTGAGGTGAAAGATACAGGCTATTGTTTGAGGGTATATATCACTGTCATAAATCAAACTTGCTGAAATATTATTCTCAGTGACTTGCACATCTTCTTCTCTTCAATACATTGTGCCATAACTTTTCTATTTGCATGATTTTAGAAGAAACTCAAAGAGTGCATTTAAATGATCTAATTTAGAGCCACAAATTTATTCATGAGGCAAAATATGACAACCTTGTCATGTACTCACCTCTGCAATGATGCCATTTTCTGCATTCTTGAGTAAGTTAAAAACTATCTCAAATGAAACTTTGTAGAACCATTACCCAAATGATCTTTTTATCCTTCATAAGCTTTGTATTAGAAACTGTGAATATTATATGAACTTAAAATTAATCTCCTTTCATTGATATGGTATAGACATGATCATTGAAATCCAGTTGGGAAGGCACACATTGATTCTTAAACCCGGACTCACAACCTGGAGCTTTGAAACTAAATCACCAAACTACAAAGAGGCCAATCATATCACTGAATCATGGCATCAGTTTGAGACTCTTGAATCTTTGAATCTACACATATGAATTTACATTTTCATGCAGATTTCCCAATTTAAGCTTTGAACATAAAACTGTATGCTCCAGTATTCTGAACTTTAATTCTTGCATCCAAAATGTGAACTTTGATGTTTAAACCATGGACCTTGAATTATACATATTAGAATGTGACTTTGAACCTTGAATTTGAACTAGGAGCTTTGAACTTTTTCATTTTGGACTGAGCTTTGAAATTGGCTTTGAACTAAACTTGAACTCTCTGAATTTGCAAGTTTGATTTTGAACTTTGTACTTTGCAAACTGCATTTCAAACATTGAACTTTGAACCTTGAGGTTCTAAGTTCAAGTTCGACACATCCTTGAACATTGCCCTTTCATAAATTACACTTTACCAAAGCATCATTAGCAATAAAAATCAGTAAGATATCAAGACAATTTAGGAGCTTTTCTCATGGGACTGATTTTTAAAAGTTCAAAATTTGGGGTGTTGGAAGCAAGCCAACAACTGGCTCTGACCGGGGATGTGTGCTGTAAGGTGTGCAAAGAATTCAACTATCTCTGGTTAAAGGTCAGTGTCTAACCATTGGGCAATAGAGTCAAGGAAAATGGAGAGTAGGGAGTTGCTTCCAGAGTGGGGAAGAGCAGGGGAAAACTCAAAACAACTAAACTACCAACAAGAAAAACTAACCAACTAAACTAAACACCACCAAAAGCTCAGAGAGCAACAAGCTATTTACAAGTATATATAGGGCTAGCAGTCCATACCTTCAAAGAATACTCTTGCTGCTCATGTGAAGCCATTGACTAGCTGCGGGAAGTAGGATCCTTTACGGAGTAGCAAATGATGACCATATGATGCATATACTTATGGCATATGGCGACAATTATGATACTGGATCCTAGGTTGAATGAGTGAAAAAAATTTAGGCACTTGTGCTTGCATTCAAACAACCATTCTTCATCATACACCTTTGCAACCTTTTGGAAATAATTATCCACACTTCAATCATCTCAAACAGTTGGGACTTCTCTGCTATCAGAAATTTTGAGTGGGTGTTATGATTTGGATTAGCCTTTTCCTCATAAAAGTCTGAGATGTTAGCCTTGTCATTAATATTACCAATCACAAAATTTTCAGCCAGATTCGTGTCCTTCAAATGCTAACTCAACCAAAATTTTATCTTCAAAAGAGGAATCATTAGTAAAAGTTTTATCTTCTCTTATTTGTTCATGTATGATCATGCTTTTGTCTCTTTTGAGAACACATTCTTTTAGCTTGTCTCCGTCATATAGAAGGGGCAAATCTTTATCAGCTAATGGAAGATCATCAAATTCAAATAGAGGGTTATCCTTAATCTTAAAATCTTGGTTGAACTTTATAGGTAAATACAAGGCATTTACACTACCCCAATTGATTTCATTATCAACTTTCTTTGTTTTCCCTTTAGCTGCTACAATATCAATTATGCTTTCATTTTGATGAAGAAAAGAAACATCAAGATCCAAAGATTCTTTTTGCATGTCATAAGGTGAACTATCCTCATGATGTATAGCCAAGGGAAATGATTCTTGGACATTACTTTCAAGAATCATAGGATCAAATTTAGCATAAAAACCTCCTCTTTTTGGGTGTGATTAAAATCTTTATCAAATGAAAATAAAGATTTACAATCTGAAGTGCTCACCTCTTTACCAGCATTTACCAGAAAATTTTCTAGAACATGTGGCTCTTCTTGTTTAGCTTGTTTATGATTTCCCTTTTGCAACTGATCAAAATCCAAGGCACTAATGATTTTTCCATTGGTGATGAAAAATATTGATCTTCAGAGAGTAAGAGATTGGAGAGAAAGGGTTCTTTAATCTCATATTTTTCTTTAGATACCTTTGTAGCAGCAACAACTCCTTGATCAAAATTCTTGAGATTATTATATCTTTTATGCACACATTCCAGTAGTATGGCAGATTGATGATCTTGAGAAGGATTCAATTTGTTCTCTTCAGCCTCACAAATGCTCCCTTTGAAGGCATTCCAAAGATATTGGAGCATCTCATCTCTCTCCGAATTAATTTCATCAGCAGTAGGCTTCTTTTGAGGTTGTTCCCTCAAGTTGATTTCTTGTTCACTCATAACCGAGTAGTTGCAAGAGATATAACTCGATGAAATCACCAAAGCTTCTTCCTTCACAACCTCCAGTTATTTTTCTAGTTGTTGCACTTTTCTCTTACATGCCTCCAAATCTTTGAGCTTGTGAAATATGTGACACAAAATCATCCATAGCAAGGCAGAGGTGTGATCATCTTCAAGGCTTATCTTTAGCTTCACAACCTTTGAAATACTTTGTTTATAATGTTCCCAAAAATCTTGTAGAACCTTATCATTCATCCAAAGAATCTTCAGGATAGTGGGGACTGGTCTTTTTCCCATACTTACAACTCTTTTGTATTTGCATTAAGAATCTGCAGAGTCACCACTTTATCAGAGTCGCCAATCTCCTGCACATGGAGATATACATATAAAGTGAGGAAACTATTATTCAACGCTGATCTTCATTTTTGGTCCCCAAAAGAGTCACCAAAAATCTGTTAGTATACAGATTTTTCCTTCAAAAATAAAAGTAAATAATGACTCAATATGCCTGAAAAGAAAAAGAAAATGTACTAACAGCTGGATGAGTTATCATTGGTTGATAACCCTCCTCTGAATTAAGAGGTACAACTCCCTCATGAAAATTATTCAATGAATTAGATAACAAAGCATATCTTTAACCTGGAGATACAAAAGGCTTTTTGACATTCATCCATAAACATGAAATGAATGTGATTACAATAGAAAATATCCAGAGAAAAATAAACAAATAATCAACTGGTCACTTATTCAGTCTTACCAAACATAGAGAAATCAAGCATAAGTTAAACATTTAAATTACTAAGCATGAGTACATCAAAAACCAACTGATTCATGATATATTCATACACTTGATTTGATGATGTTGAACAATACTCAAAAATACGATTGAAATGACAAACTGATCAATTTCAATTAGAGAAAATAATATTCAGACGCACATATCTGATGTATCAATTTTTTCTTATTTCTAAATACAAAGCAAAATAACCTACAGATCATTTTACTTCTACAACTTCATTAAAGCTGCCTAGCAAAAAAAACATATTCCTTTCCCTCTGCTCTCTCAGTTACAAATTTTATTTCTAAAATACCATGTCTTCCCTGTAGCCGACTGACTCTAGAAAAATAAGAAGACCCAGCTCTCTTCCTCCTTTTTCAATACTTAACTCCCTTCTTCCCGACAACTTGCTTTTAGTTATGCTTATCGGTTCTAAAAATTGATTCTTGAATGACTTTTATTTCTAACATTAACATCTCAGAAACTTTTTTCAACCCCCGATATCTCTTGAGAGTTCTTTCATATATTTCTCTAAACTATTACCTAATGAATTATTAGGATCACATCATAATAATAAGACATTTTGCGTGTTTAGGAAAGTATTTTCATGCCAAGTGACTGCTAGATGTCATTCTTCTATCATTACACTCCACCAAAATCAGTATTTTTCCTGGGAGAGAAATTTGGTCTCCATGCGGGGGGCATAACTTTTTTCTCCACTGTTGGATCGACCTAAGTTTTGGATATGTTTTCCAAAACCTCACTTGCTAAAGTCTAACTGGAGCGATTTCAAAATTAATATCTGAGGCGAAAGATACAGGCTATTGTTTGAGGGTATATATGACTATCATAAATCAGACTTGCTGAAATATTATTCTCAGTGACTTGCACATCTTCTTCTCTTAAATACATTGTGCCATAACTTTTCTATTTGCATGATTTTAGAAGAAACTCAGAGAGTGGATTTAAATGATCTAAGTTAGAGCCACAAATTTATTCATGAGGCAAAATATGACAACCTTGCTGTGTACTCACCTTTGCAATGATACCATTTTCTGCATTCTTGAGTAAGTTAAAAACTATCTCAAATGAAACTTTGTAGAACCATTACCCAAATGAGCTTTTTCTCCTTCATACACTTTGTATTAGAAACTATGAATCTTATATGAACTTAAAATTAATCTCCTTTCATTGATATGGTATAGACAAGATTGTTGAAATCCAGTTGGGAAGGCACACATTGATTCTTAAACCCGGACTCACAACTTGGAGCTCTAAAACTAAATCACCAAACTACTAAGAGGCCAGTCATATCACCGAAGCATGGCATCAGTTTGAGACTCTTGAATCTTTGAATCTGCACATATGAATTTACATTTTTATGTGGATTTCCCAATTTAAGCTTTGAACATAAAACTGTATGCTCCAATATTCTGAACTTTAATTCTTGCATCCAAACTATGAACTTTGATGTTTAAACCATGGACCTCAAATTATGCATATCAGAATGTGACTTTGAACCTTAAATTTGAACTGGTAGCTCTGAACTTTCGCATTTTGGACTGATCTTTGAAACTGGCTTTGAACTGAACTTGAACTCTCTGAATTTGCTAGTTCGATTTTGAACTTTAATCTTTGCAAACTGCATTTCAAACTTTGAACTTTGAACCTTGAGGTTCTAAGTTCAAGTTCAACACATCCTTGAATGCTGCCCTTTCATAAATTACACTTTACCAAAGCATCATTAGCAATAAAAATCAGTATGATATCAAGATAATTTAGGAACTTTTCTCATGGGGCTGATTTTTAAAAGTTCAAAATTTGGGGTGTTGGAAGCAAGCCAACACTTTTGAGGATTCATTTTTGTACATTCTTCGACCACTTGAGCAAGGTTATCTAACCCATCATGTCTTAGCTTCTCAAAAATAGAATTGATAGTACCCATGTTAATTTCAGGAAAAAATTTAGAGGGAAATTCCTCTGATGTTCCAGCACAGGAACATTTTGATCAAATGGAATGTCTCCTCCATATGAGTTATCATCAATATCCATGGAGTCACATGTTTCATCATCTTTTCCCAATTCTAAACTTTATTTATTACTATCAATAATAATAAAATTAGGGTTATTTTCTTCATTTTGCACAGATGGTTCATTTGGGAACACAACGACATCATGCATGCTTGGAGAGGGAGAACTCTCAATGTTTATCCAGTCATCACTTGTATTTTCCATATTCTCTTCTGAAGGAGTTTCAAAAGACTCTGAGGAACTCAAATTAACTACAGGAGGTTTAGATGTCTCATCCTGGGGAAATCAAGAGCAAATCGAACATTTCGTCGGATAGGAGTTCTAGATGAGTGCTTAGGGTTTTTCCTCCTTTTATTAGAGTATGCTCCTTCAATGGAAGTTGAAGGAGGTTGTTTTGGTGCTCTCTTCTTTTTTGGAAAAGGAGTTTCAACATTCCTTGCATTACTTTCCTCTTTGCTAGGTCGTGATTCTGGGGTCAACTCCTTAGTTGTAAGGGCTTCTCCTTTTCCTCTTCTACTGGTAGACCTAGTTTTTATGGAAGACTGGGGTTTTTGTGAAGCAACAAACTCTTTATCCTTATCTTTCTGGGAAGTAGTGGAAGTGGGTTAAAAAATGTTCTTCTAGAAAGCCTAGGGCTAGAGGTGGAAGCTTCAGGAGTGGTTTCCAACCTTTCAACAATTTTAACAATTTCCTAGGTTGTTTTCTCTTGTCTGGCCAACCCTTGACCTCTAGGCCTGACCGTTCTAGGTGTTATTTCATCAATATCTAAAAATTATTTCCATGTTCCTAATGCATATTTGTTTAATTCCCTTTCTACCAATAATTCTATTAAACAATGATCAAATACATATTGAGGTTTGCCCATTTGTAGACTCACAACTTACTTTTTCAAAATATTAAATAGAAAAATGGGAAGATTTACCAGTATGTTCGCACGATGTAAGTTTCTGAGAATTTTGAAATGTAGTCCATGCATCTAAGTATATTGCCCCTTATAGGTGAAGTACTTCACCATGTACAAAGTTGGCTGCATATACTTAATTGGTAAAGAAAGCCTTGATGTTCCTTGCTTCTTGTCATCAACTAGCCTAGGGTCACCATGCAATGTAAATTGTTCCCTAGCTGAACGAGGGTCTAAGTCATTCTCATAATTTTCTTCTTGTGGCAAACTAGATACTTCTACAATAATTTATTTGCTACACTCAACATGGAGACCTTTAACTACTACGACTGCATCTCTCAGAGTATTCAAAAACTAGAAGGCTACCTCATCATCAAAGGCATCTAGTTTTAAACAATAATCCAGCTAGCCTTTCTTCTCAAACAATTATTGACTAGGAAGATAATTTAACAACACTGTATGGTTAGAAGGCCCATGCCTTACTAAATCACCACCCATGCTACTACACTGTAGCAAAAAATTACCTCCAAATCCCAGATGAATAGTTAAAATTCGTAGAGAATTTGCACACATAGAAACCAACAGTTCAAACTTCAAGAAATGTAGAACTCGCTTCTCAAAATACGACTAGTTCAATGGATTAATTTATCATAAGAGAAAAAGGTTACCATAACATTCTGTAATTACCTTTACACATGCCAAAGTCTGCCACCTTCAACACATCGTGAAGGTACTTAATGACTTAATTATGACATGGCACCTAAATCAGCCTTGCTTCAATCATTAATAGGATATGGAAAAATTAATGATAGGTCACATAAAATTTTGCAAAAAGATTGCAAAAAAACAAGAAAAAGTTAGTTTGAATATACACACGGTTAAATATTCCCCCCCTAGCTAAGTTTAGGTATGGGTCCCACCAAGCCACATATGCAAGAGTAGTAACGAAACAAATAAACCATTCCAAAAATAATGAATTAAATAATATGTACAATAGCATATGTTACTAACCTACAGTTGTTGAAGGAGAATTGTTGTTGTGTGAACATCCGCTCTGAGAACGATATGATGAATTGTGAGGGTGATAGAGACAGAAGGTTAGATGAACATTTATAATGGAGAAATTATTTCACAAAATGTGAAATGTTATTATGGAATCTTTGATGGAAATCAAAGAGTAGTGGAAATCTGGGTAGAAGACCCATATTCTTTTGTTGCAAGATCGCTGGATTCACCGTTGAGGGTGAACTACTATAGGAACTCATCTCTAGTTTGTGGCTTATGGTAGAGCTTGAATCGGTGACCGTTGACTAGAAGTTTGAATTAGACCGGATCAATAGTTGACAATTGCACATATCCATTAGTAAAAATAGAAACAATTTCATACAGACCTAACCAACGTGTTTGAAACTTTTGTGGAGGGTGCTGATAATGGGAATCATATAACAAGGCCTAGTCACCAACACATAATTTTGTATCCTTCATAAACTTGTCATGCCATTTCTTTCGCTGTTGTTGAATAATCTTTGTGTTATGCAAGGCGGATTTCCTGATTTCATCCAAGTTGTTAAGTTGCAGAAGTCATTATTGTTGAGCCCTATTTAGATCTATATCCATCTCAAGTATTGTCCTAAGGGTCTTATGGTGAAACTCGATGGGCATGGAAATAGATTTTCCATAAACTAACTCAAATGGTGCAAAACTAGTTATAGTTTTCCATGCAGTCCTATAGGCCCAAATTGCTTCATAAAGTCGAGTGGCCCAATCCTTTTTGTGTACAACAATTGTTTTGTTCAGAATGGCTTTTATTTCTTTATTTGTGATTTTGGCTTGACCATTAGCCTATGGATGATATGGAAAATATTTACCATGCCAGATTGTGTATTCATTCATCAAGGCAGTTATGCGATTTGAAGTGAATTGAGCACCTTGGTCAGTGACTAGCTTTCTCGGTACACCAAATCTAGTGAATATGGATTCATATATAAATTCAACCACTTTATTATCCCTACCATGCTTCATAGCTTTGGCCTCTACCTATTTGGTTGCATAGTTAGTATAGACTAAGATATAGGACTACCACGAGAGGAAGGTTCTATAGGACCCACAAAATCAATACCCCACTTGTCAAATGGTGTTACAACTAATCCATGAAAAGTTAAAACTTTTCTCAACTAAGATTATGTGATCCTTAAGAGAGAAGTGTGGAGGAGTACTTCCTATAGCAAGGTAGTTTGCTATATATGCATACCATGGATTATGAGTGATAATAGAGAACAAATGTTCATCAGGAAAGCTGTCATCTATAGCTATAGGATCATCAGGAACATGAAACCTAGATAGAAAATCAGCTACCACATTATCTTTCCTCGATTTATCAATGACTTTGATATCTGTTACACTATTTTTTCATCATGCAAAATAATAGAAAAATAGAAAGGGTGCATTTAGGTTCTTTCAATTTTTAGTGCTTTTCAGGTTATGTGAATCAACATTTTTTTTATTGCATTCATATCAGATTGATAAATTGTACTCTAAGTATTGATCACATGTCAAAACCTTCAAATTCATAATTGATCATTACATTGTGCATTCATACTGAATGTAATTTATAAATGTTCATTCATACTTCATATTTATTATCAATAAATAGAGTACAAAGTGTAGAATAGAAAGAAGAGATAGGGTATCAGTGAGTCCTCTGCATTGCCTTGAAGAGTCTGCATCTCTGGAGTTGGTTGTCATGTCTAGTTCAAGTTCTCTGGTCTTCATCTTGAGTCTGCATCTGTCTAGGTTCTAAGTCTTTAGGGGTTGTCCTGCATCATGGTTAAGGGTTTGTTAGATCCAACTGGATCTAAGCAATGCAAAAAAGAACGAAACATCATACATTATAAAATTCTTTCACGGTTGCATATATTTTTGATATTCAATGCAGTAACAAGATAAGCATGCACACAAATTGAAAAGCAATGTTAAAGATAGTTGTGTCACATTATGTTAGTGAGCACACCAGTGGTTTAATGGATGCTCAGAATTGACCACTGGGTCATGTTCACTAATTGAACGCGTTAGTTTCGATATTATCAAGCTATGAACATATTTGTTGCTGAATATAAAAGAGTGCTTCAAGATTATGCCATAATTGATAAAATGTTTACAGTTTGTTTTTACTGGGTGTCACGAACCCATGTTCGAACCTCAGTTATTAACATTTTGATGTTTTTGAGTGTCACGAGCTCATGCTCGAACTTCATTAACAGCGAACAAACATTTACATCTTGTTGTACTTATCATATCAAGTGTAGATTCAACATCAATGAGAATTGTATATAGTGGGCAAAGCTATAGGAGCAAGCTGAACATAAAGTGTAAAATATGTATAAACTGGAACAGAGTATGTACAGCTGATAGTTGAACATCATAAAGGAGAAATCTACTTATTTGCTATGGAATGAGTAATAGTAAAATACTATGATCATATTTTGTGTTCAAACTGTGGATATATGAGCTTAGCAAATAATCAACTTCATGTTACAACAGTGAAAGATAAAATGTTCACCAGTAAAAGCTTGAGCAAGGTCGAAATAAGCAAATGTTTGCAGAAATCAATTTTTAATATATTAGTAAGTTCACTAAACCAACTTCATTCTCATTCAGTGAATTTGAGCTTTCAAGAGAAAAGTGTAACAGTCACTTCCAAATAAGACCCACGAGCTACATACTGGTCTTCCAGTTATTAAAAAGTGTGAAGGTTTATTTTTCTTTTTGAATAACTTTGTTAATTTGTAACAGTCACAAGTTTATGTGTCATGACTGTTACTAATTTACATATGCAAAGCTCATAGTTTTACAACAGTCACAACTGGTTGTACATTGTTAAGATGTATTCATAGTTGTCAACAAAAGTGTGTTGAGCAGTTTCGGGTTCATAAGATTCGAACCCTTTATGGTTTGCAAATAAAGATAAACAACAGTGGGTGCCGTGAATCAGTATTGAAACTATGATTAGCACAAGTCATATGGTTGTTAACCTTAACATTCAAAGCCGTGACTGATATTATAAACAAGTTCTCAGTCGTAAGTTGTATTCAATGCCAAAGAAGAAGCAAAGTCATCTGATACCAATAGTGGCCATTAATAAGGTAAGTCTCAAGTTCAAAAGTGGCTGTTAGCAAGGTGGATGTCAAAAGAAACAACAAATACAAGCAAACAGTTCAGCAAATATAAAAACTGGATCTGAAGATATATTTGCCAGTTCTAAATTATTGCCAGCCATTGACTATCGACAAAGGTTATTATACAGTTGGTGGTTGTGAGTTTAGTCAAAAGAAACAACAAAATGTTAACAACAGTGTGAGATCTCAGTCTCATTCCAATAGAGCCGCAAATCATGGTATATACTTTCTATTTTACAAGCAAATAAAAATAACTCTCATATATCTGAGTATATGCATTGTTATTGCAAAATCATAAATGTAAGTTCATCCTCAGTCAAAGGAAATAACAAGCAATAACAATATCAGTTACGCATGGAGAGCCACATTTGGCTATGGATTTCATTACATTTGCAAAGATAAAACAGAGAGTTCAAGTGAATGAACTTATAGTTCTTTTCTCTCAATGCCAAGTTCTCTAGTTTGAGATACACATCAGTATACAATAAACAGTGATCTCTAGTGCAATAGAGGATTTGATTCCAGCAACAGTCAAGTTCTTTCATAGTCAATGCCGAGTTTCTTCAGCAAGGTCAAGTTCATTTAGCAGTGATGCCAAGCTTCATCAAAGACTTTCGAAGTTCTTCCTATGTTAGGGTTTCATTTCCCCAAATTTGTTTTGAAGAATGAGATAACTCAAGTGCATGATCAAATGAAGATGATAGAATTTGGAGTTTGCCAAGCTACAAGAGCTTTTAATGCGTTTGCAGATGTCAGTTCCAGCAAGTGCTTTGAAAACCAAGAACATGTCACCTATTACTCTCATCGATATATGTATTTGCAAGTGGATTGAGTCTTGTCGACTTTCCCACTTTGCTTATTTTAGACTTAGAGTCCTTAGTCTAAGTTAGGAGATAAGGATAGGTTAATTAATATTAAGTTTTTATTAATTTTTTGGCAATTTTCTTTGTAAAAGGATTTAATTCCTTATATTAGGCCAAAAATTTAGGGAAGAGGCATTTTTTTTAGGGGAAGCTTGTGAAAAGCTTGGTTGATGGCACATTTTTGGGCACATTTTTAGGCTAAAATTGGGCATTTTTTAAGAACATAGATTTTTGGATTTGAGGCTAGGATGGGATATAAAATTGATTTTTGATGATCAATTCGAGGTTGCAGATTTTGGAGAGAGAGCATTTTAGTGAACATATCATTCCTAGATGTTTCAAAGGCCATTTTTTGTAATAATCTTGTCAGATTTTTGAAGAAATGAACCAGATTCTTTGTCTCCCATTGTGTGTACTTGTTTTCAATATTGAATCATGTTTCATCTTTTCTAGCAAGTGTTAAAATTGGTTATTATCTGAAAGAAGTGAATGAAATTCTATTCCTTCTCAAGAAAATTAGCTATCCCTAGGTCTTGCATGAGAAATGTATGTTGTTAATTCTCCAAGTTGTTTGTGGTAGAACCCTGATAGCATGAGTTTGTTAACCTATATGTTGAACAGAGAATCAGATTGTTAAAAGTATTCATTTGGAAGTCAGGATTGAAATTCATCTTTTTGAGAAGTCTGAATTATTCATTGGTGTATCACCCTAATCTTTTTAGTTTAGTATTCTTTTCCCTTTTCCCAACAGTTTGCAGATCAGGAAAGTGATATTCCATATTTCATAGGAACTGACCTAGAATCCAGAGATTCCTCTTCATTCATAGTCTACCCAAGCTAGGAGAGGTTTCCATTATTGGGATAGAATTGTTGTTAGCCTTGATGCCTGATGTAAGGTAACAATTCTAAGCCTGAGCAATTTTTGGCATGCCCGATGGGGTGCGTTCTTCAATGAATGGGTCAAATTGCATTATAGTACTTACTAGTTCTGGTGTATGATCAACAAGATTCAGACATGAAAGAGGTCACATTTCGCATATCTGGTGGATCCGTGAAGGAAAATCTATTGTTTCAAAAGGAAGAAAAGCTGGTATGTTTCAATGTTGTTTTATATTTTGATTTCCAGTCTTTTAGATGAATAAAGATGTCAAGTTTTCAAGGAGGGTATGCTTACCCAGATGGTCAGTTTTCAATTTTTCCTTCATTTCAAGAAAATTTTGTTCAAGAGAATCATTTTCAGTCTAATCAAGGTCAACAATTCTAGTATGATTTCTATAATTCTGCAAATAATAATGGTTCACAAACTGGAGATACCGCAAGTATGTTGCAGAATTTGCATATGCAGATTGATGAGTTGAATAGGCAGCTAGAAGAGCATGCTTATTAGGCCTAGATCTAACAGCAACAAGCATTGGCTAAGCAAGATCAAGGTTACAAGAAGTATCTAGCTAAACAATACAAGAGAAATGAAGCCAAGCTTGCAGGTGGGTTAGAGACACAGAAGGATGTTTATGAAAAGAAGCTTAAAAAAGGATGAGAGCTCTTAAAAGCCATGTTTGATAGAGGCAATGAACTTCATTTAGAGAAAGAAAAAGAATTAAGAGCTCATCAGGAGTTTCATGAGAAGTTTCAAGAAGAAAAAGAAAAGGAACTGAGAGCACAACAAGAATTTATTGAGAAATTTCTAGAGCTAATAGGTGCCATGTTAAAACATGGTCATGAATATCAGTTGGAGAATGAAAGAGATTCAAAAGCTCAGGAGGAGTCCTATGAAAAAGAACTTCAGGATCTCAAGCAAAAGATGGGATTCCTATCTTCTACAGTTGAAAAGTATAAAGAAGGATATCATATGTAGATTGAGAAGTGTTCTCAGCTGGAAGAAGACAAGGAGACCATTGAAAAGGAGGTTGTTGATCTAAAGGAGGTTCTTTTTGAGCAAGTTGAGATAAGGAAGATTTCAACAAATCAGAACATTTGTGCTGATAAGAGTATACTTCTCCTACAAAGCAATAAGGAAGAAGAAGAAGAAGATCAATTTTGGGATGAGATGGAGCAGTTTTGCTTGCATCTTGATGACAAGCCCGCACTCTCGGAAAGCATTTATAAGCTACAGGAGGAGATTATTCACAGCTAGCATGATGAGCAGATCTATCAAACTGAAGTTATCTCTCAGGAACCTGAATCTATCAAGCAAAGCTCTAAGCTCATCACCTCTCATGGTTGTCCTATCAGGCATTTGGCCAAGATCGAAGCTAACAAAGAAGTACAAGATGTACTAGTACCTTTGCATGAAGTTCTGCCAG
Source organism: Chamaecyparis obtusa (assembly GCA_027943335.1). Lineage (NCBI taxonomy): Eukaryota > Viridiplantae > Streptophyta > Pinopsida > Cupressales > Cupressaceae > Chamaecyparis > Chamaecyparis obtusa. Next base: position 1,283,758 of record BSBK01003345.1, read on the forward strand.
AAGAAGAAGCTAAAAATGAATTAAATTAGCTTGCTGTCCCATATGACCAAGTAAGTAAAGTCCTATTGCTGATTGTTGATTGCTGATTCTCTTCAGAATGATGGTGATTGTAATCAGCATGATCAAGTAAGTAAATTTCATATCAATCAAATCCTTGTCAAACAACTAGCCATGTATATCTCCTATGTTCATCTCATGATAGCTTTCCATAAGCAGGTTGATTATTGTAAACTTAAAAGGAAACGAAGTTATTTTTCACAATCAGTGAATGGTTTTGTTTAACCAGGCTTCAAGCTGGTTAAAGTAGGTTAGTTTAGTTTTTCATTTCAATAAGTGTAGTCCAACACTAGGTTTTAGGTTGCATGAGTTTAGGTTTAGGTGCATTTTCATTTCAATAAGGTTGCATTCATGCATGTTCCAGTTATCTGACTCTACTTGCCCAGTGATAAGGTTTGAGTCCGTGTCCAGCAAGCAGACATCCAGTAGAAGTCGCCAAAAATGTTACACTATTTTTTCATCATGCAAAATAATAGACAAATAGTAAGGGTGCATTTAGGTTCTTTCAATTTTTAGTGCTTTTCAGGTTATGTGAATCAACATTTTTGTTATTGCATTCATATCAGATTGATAAATTGTACTCTAAGTATTGATCACATGTCAAAACCTTCAAATTCATAATTGATCATTACATTGTGCATTCATACTGAATGTAATTTACAAATTTTCATTCATACTTCGTATTTCTTATCAATAAATAGAGTACAAAGTGTAGAATAGAAAGAAAAGATAGGGTATGAGTGAGTCCTCTGCATTGCCTTGAAGAGTCTGCATCTCTGGAGTTGGTTGTCGTGTCTAGTTCAAGTTCTCCAGTCTTCATCTTGAGTCTGCATTTGTCTGGGTTCTAAGTCTTTAGGGGTTGTCCTGGATCATGGTTAAGGGTTTGTTAGATCTGATTGGATCTAAGCAATGCAAAAAAGAATGAAACATCATACATTATCAAATTCTTTCATGGCTGCATATATTTCTAATATTCAATGCAATAACAAGATAAGCATGCACACAAATTGAAAAGCAGTGTTAAAGACAATTGTGCCACATTATGTTAGTGAGCACACCAGTGGTTTAATGGATGCTCAGAATTGACCACTGGGTCATGTTCACTAACCGAATGTGTTAGTTTTGATATTATCAAGCTATGAACATATTTGTTGCTGAATATAAAAGAGTGCTTCAAGATTATGCCATAATTGATAAAATGTTTACAGTTTGTTTTTACTGGGTGTCACGAACCCGTGTTCGAACCTCAGTTATTAACATTATAATGTTTTTGAGTGTCATGAGCCCGTGCTCGAACTTCATTAACAATGAACAAACATTTACATCTTGTACTTATCATATCAAGTGCATATTCAACATCAATGAGAATTGTATACAATGGGAAAAGCTACAGGAGCAAGCTGAACAGAAAGTGTAAAATATGTATAAACTGGAACAGAGTATGTATAGCTGACAGTTGAACATCATAAAGGAGAAAGCTACTTATTTGTTGTGGAATGAGTAATAGTAAAATACTATGAATGCAATTTGTGTTCAAACTGTGGATATCTGAGATTAGCAAATAATCAGCTTCATGTTACAGCAGTGAAAGATAAAATGTTCACTAGTAAAAGCTTGAGGAAGGTCGAAATAAGCAAATGTTTACAGAAATCAATTTTTGATATATTAGTAAGTTCACTAAACCAACTTCATTCTCATTCAGTGAATTTGAGCTTTCAAGAGAAAAGTGTAACAGTCACTTCCAAATAAGACCCACGAGCTACATACTGGTCTTCCAGTTATTAAAAAGTGTGAAGGTTTATTTTTATTTTTGAAGAGCTCTGTTAATTTGTAACAGTCACAAGTTTATGTGTTGTGACTGTTACTAATTTACATATGCAAAGCTCACGGTTTTACAACAGTCACAACTGGTTGTACATTGTTAAGATGTATTCACAATTGTCAACAAAAGTGTGTTGAGTAGTTTCAGGTTCATAAGATTTGAACCCTTTATGGTTGGAAAATAAAGATGAACAATAGTGTGTGTCATGAATCAGTATAGAAACTATGATTAGCACAAGTCATATGGTTGTTAACCTTAACATTCAAAGTCGTGACTGATATTATAAACAAGTTCTCAACTGTAAGTTATATTCAATGCCAGAGAAGAAGCAAAGTCATCTGATACCAATAGTGGCCATTAACAAGGTAAGTCTCGAGTTCAAAAGTGGCTGTTAGCAAGGTGGATGTCAAAAGAAATAGCAAATACAAGCAAATAGTTCAACAAATATAAAAACTGGATCTGAAGATATATTTGCCAGTTCTAAATTATTGCCAGCCATTGACTATTGACAAAGGTTATTATACAACTGGTGGTTGTGAGTTCAGTCAAAAGAAACAACAAAATGTTAATAGTAGTGTGAGATCTCAGTCTCATTCCAATAGAGCCGCAAATCATGGTATATACTTTCTATTTTACAATCAAATAAAAACAACTCTCATATATTCGAGTATATGCACTGTTATTGCAAAATCATAAACATAAGTTCATCCTCAATCAAAGGAAATAACAAGCAATAACAGTATCAATTATGCATGGAGAGCCACATTTGGCTATGGATTTCATTACATTTTCAAAGATAAAATAGAGAGTTCGAGTGAATGAACTTACAGTTCTTTTCTCTCAATGCGAAGTTCTCCAGTTTGAGATATGCATCAGTATACAATAAATAGTGATCTCCAGTGCAACAGAGGGTTTGATTCCAGCAACAATCAAGTTCTTTCATAGTCAATGCTGAGTTTCTTCAGCAAGGTCGAGTTCATTTAGCAGTGATGCCAAGCTTCATCAAAGACTTTCGAAGTTCTTCCTATGTTAGAGTTTCATTTCCCCAAATTTGTTTTGAAGAATGAGATAACTCAAGTGATCAAATGAAGATGATAGAATTTGGAGTCTACCAAGCTGCAAGATCTTTTAATGCATTTGCAGATGTCAATTCCAGCAAGTGCTTTGAAAATTGAGAACATGCCACCTATTACTCTCATTGATATATGTATTTGCAAGCGGATTGAGTCTTGTCGACTTTCCCACTTTGCTTATTTTAGACTTAGAGTCCTTAGCCTAAGTTAGGAGATAAGGATAGGTTAATTAATATTAAGTTTTTATTAATTTTTTGGCAATTTTCTTTGTAAAAGGATTTAATTCCTTATATTAGGCCAAAAATTTAGGGAAGAGGCATTTTTTTTAGAGGAAGCTTGTGAAAAGCTTGGTTGATGGCATGTTTTTGGGCACATTTTTAGGCTAAAATTGGGCATTTTTGAAGAACGTAGATTTTCAAATTTGAGGCTAGGGTGGGATATAAAATTGATTTTTGATGATCAATTCAGGGTTGCAGATTTTGGAGAGAAAGCATTTTAGTGAACATATCGTTCCTAGATGTTTCAAAGGCCATTTTTTGTAATCATCTTGTTAGATTTATGAAGAAATGAACTAGATTATTTGTCTCCCATTGTGTGTACTTGTTTTCAATATCAAATCCTGTTTCATCTTTTCTAGCAAGTGTTAAAATTGGTTATTATCTGAAAGAAGTGAATGAAATTATGTTCCTTCTCAAGAAAATTAGCTATCCCTAGGTCTTGCATGAGAAATGTATGTTATTAACTCTCCAAGTTGTTTGTGGTAGAACCCTGATAGCATGAGTTTGTTAACCTATATGTTGAACAGAGAATCAGATTGTTAAAAGTATTCGTTTGAAAGTCAGGATTGAAATTCATCTTTTTGAGAAGTCTGAATTATTCATTGGTGTATCACCCTAATCTTTTTAGTTTAGTATTCTTTTCCCTTTTCCCAATAGTTTGCAGATCAGGAAAGTGATATTCCATATTTCATAGGACTTGACCTAGAATCCGAAGATTCCTCTTCATTCATAGTCTACCCACAGCTAGGAGAGGTTTCCATTGTTGGGATAGAATTATTGTTAGCCTTAATGCCTGATGTAAGGTAACAATTCTAAGCCTGAACAATATCAATTTTTTGCATGAGGAGTAACCATCCGGAAAACCTTCCAGAGATAGCAGGTTTGTTCATCAGATATTTTATTGTTGAGTGATCAGTATGTTACAAGTGTGGTTGTCATTGCACCAAAAGATTGACTTATTAATTCCTGATACAACCACTAGACTTATGGAAGACACAATAGGCTATTAAACTATGTCGCAAATCTTGAGGGGAGCGCTGACCATTTTGCCAACAATCTCCCCCTTAGCATTACCTGAGGGGATTCAAACCTGTGACCAAGCTCTAATACCACTTGTTACAAGTGTGGTTGTCATTGCACCAAAATATTGACCTATTAATGCCTGATACAACCACTATACTTATAGAAGACACAAGAGGCTGTTAAACCATGTCATGAATCCTGAGGGGAGCGCTGACCATTTGGCCAACACTGTATGCACAAATACTTCATAACCAATAATATAGTGTCTCAATTTATTTATTGCATACATAATTGCTAATAGTTCCTTCTCAGTGATAGTGTAATTTAGTTCAACACCATGTAGATTATTGATTATGTAATATATGACATGCTCAACTATTCCTTCCTTCTACACAAGCACTGCTCCTATGGAATAGTCTGAGGCATCTGTGTGGATATAAAATAAAAAAATTCAACCAGGTCCTCTCAATATGGGTGTTTTAGTCAAGACATCCTTCAACTATTGGAATGATTATTCACAGTCCTCAGTCTATTCAAAGTCTAATTCTTTCTTTAAGAGATTGTACAATAGAGCTACAATTTGACTAAAACCTTTGATGAATCTCCTGTAGTAACCAGCATGGCCTAGAAACTTATAATATCCTTCTACTTTGTTGGATTTGGAAGTGTGTTAATGACTTCTATTTTGGGTGGATCAACTTGAATTCCAAATGATTTAAGGTAGTGCCCTAAAATAACTCCTTCTTCCATCATCATATAACACTTCTCACTATTAAGAGAGAGATTGTGCTCCTAGAATCTTTTAAGGACTTTGTCTAAGTTGGCATGAGCCTCCTCAAATGTTGATCCATATGCAGTAAAGTCATCCATATAGATTTCAACACAATCAACAGATATGTCAAAAAAGATATTGATAACTGCTCTTTGAAATGCAGCAGGTGCATTACACAATCCAAAAGGTAAGACAAAATAGGCAAAAGTTCTCCATGGGCATGTAAATGTTGTCTTATCTTGATCCTCTGGTGCTATCTTTATTTGGTTGTATCCATTGAACCCATCCAAAAATGAAAAGTACTTTTTACCAACTAGGTTATCAAGGACTTGATCAATAAAAGGCAATGGAAAGTGGTCCTTCTTTGTGGTTGTATTCATCTCCCTATAATCCACACACACCCTCCATTTTCCTCCCTTATTAGGAACTATGACAAGAGGTGAGACCCACTGACTATAAGAAATGGGGTTAATAAAACCAGCATCAAGTAATTTATGCAATTTAGTTTTGACTATATCTCTTAGTGCTGGGTTGATTCCTCTTTGAGGTTCTCTGACTAGTTTACAATTAGGACTGTGGTGGGTACAAAGCCTTGGATCCAATCTTTCATATCTATATAATCCCAAGCAAAAAAATTTTGGCTATCTTGTAGGAGATTGAGAATTCTTGTTGAGTGTTCAAGAGTAAGGTTAACATTCAACTCCCTACCTGGGGAAATTTATAGCTCGACTACTTTATCCAACATGATGACTTCTGCAAATGAAGGTGACTTAATCTCATGCTGTAGCAATGTATGAAGGTAATCAATTATTTCAAGAAGTTGAGGTGAACTTTGCAGAGGCAATATGGTTTGTAAAGAACAATTAGGAATAATATAAGGAAAATGGTTTGACACCATATTTATTGGTAAGAATGGAAACAAGTATTTCATCTTCTTCTTGGGATATCATAAATGGATTCCTCTCTATGACCATTAACTAATGTATTGAATTTATCTCTAGCTCAATGTCACCTAGATCAGGCCAAATAACTTGATCAAGTTAGATTTGTGGTTTACTAGGAGAATATAAAGTTAACTTTTTAGTGATAACTCATAAGATATAGTCATCTTTCCAGAGTGACATGCTATGTAGGCATCTGTGGTGGCCAACCAAGGTCTTCCTAGGATTAAAGGATAACTACCTAGAGTAGCTTTGGGAGATAAGATCACAAAGTCTGAGGCATAGTCCAATGAATCAAGTGTTACAATTATATCCTCTACTACACCATCATGCCTTACAGTGGAATTGTCAGCTAACTGAAGGATTGTAGGAGTCTCTCTTAAGCCAATGATATTAAGCTTTAATATGACATCCTTTGTCGTTACATTAATAGATGCTCCTAAGTTAATCAAAACATTTTGGATCTGAATGCCATTAATATAAATGGTAACAAATGAGCTACCTGGATCAGAATATTTGGGTATAATGACATTGCTCAACATAAGATCAGAGAGTTGTTCTAGAATATGAACAGTCTTAGGGTATTTCTTCTTCCTACCTGGTTGTTTAATACAAATCTTTGATAGCCTTATTATATACTGGGACTTCCTTGAGGGCATCTAACAAAGGAATTTGCATAGTCATTTGTTTTAGTTGGTTGATCAGATTAGTTACAACTGGATTTTCTTTTGGGGGTATAGACTGTGTGAGCCTGTGAGGAAATGGTGGATACTTAGTTACTACAATAGGTTGTGTAAGAGTAATAGGTTCTTTCTCAGGGTTATCATTCTCAGTGGTAACTTTAGTTATAACAATACCTTTTGGTGTAGGCAATGTAGGTCTTGATCTCAGACAAATATCATTTATCATAATGAAATAAGTCTATTGCTGATTAGGCTGCATGTTATTAGGATTTGGTGAAGGCTAAGCAGGTAGTTGAGTTTTCTTTTGAGGGCTGGCATTGGCTATAGGAGGTGGAGGCATTATAGCTTGCTATTGAGAAGGTGGCATAATGGCCTGCTAATTAGGTTGACTAGGATGATTTAGACCCCATTGGGGTGATTGTTTCTAGTTACCTTACAAAGGCTGCCATTGGTTATTTTTTTAATTTTGATTGGGCTACTGCCATAGATTAAGAGGCGGTTGATGTTACCAATGTTGGTTACTCCATTGGGGTTGAGCTTGATAAGACCAATTGTTATTCCAGTTTTGACCTTGGGGACCATAATTCTGAGAATTTTGATTTTGCCAGTGATTATTATTGAAACCAAAATTTTGCAAAGGGTCATGAGGCATACCATGTCTCTGGGCCCATGGTCTCCATTGAGAAACATAAAAGATCTCTCCATTCTCATGAATAGCCTTGAATTCAGTTGACATCGACTAAGCCTCCAAGCATGAAACTATTTTGCATTTGCAGTTCCTTTTCTTTTCCCTACAATGGGAACAAAATTCAGCTAACATAGCCTCTACTTCTTCATGCTTCTTCCTAGCTTGAATGGTATCCAGTTGGGTGGCTATATTATTAATGATGTCTTGCGTGAAATCAAACAAGAGATTGTATATCTCCATCTTTGAGACACCAACACCATTGGTTTTGCCACATGATTGTCTAAGCCCTCTTCCTTTCTTTATTGTAGCTCGAGAGTAATTAAGACATGTCCTCTTAATTTCATTCTAGGTGCTTTGAGTGATATCTCATCTAGCTATCAAGTCAATAGCCTCCATGCAGGGCTCATTAACACCTCATAAAAAGATATGCTTCATGGATTCTTCATTCAAAGTATGTTGCGTATTTTTCTGGAGGTTAAACAAGAATCTTGCAACATAGTCCTCAAGCATTTCCTCATCCTTTTATGTCATCTTGAAAATATCATCACCTTTCATATCACTACCCCAACAATACTCTTTATATTTTTCCAAGCATGCATTATTCATTCCTTCCCAATCTCCTACATCATTGGCTCCTAGACCCATGAACCACCTTAGTGGTATCTCCTTCAAAGTAGATGGAAATAACTTAAACCTATGGGCATGTTCAGGTTTAGAATTGTCACCCTAACTCAGGCATTAGGGCTACACAACAATTCTATCCTGATAATGGAAACCTCCTCGAGCTGTGGGTAGACTCTGAGTAAGGAGGAATCTCTGGATTCTAGGCCGATTCCTATTAAATATGGAATATCACTTTCCTAATCTGTAACTTGTTGGGAAAAAGGGAAATGAATACTTCTAACTAAAAAATAGATTAGGGTGATACACCAAGAATTGTTTCAAACTTTGTAGAAAAGATAAAACATCAATCCTAACTCACAAATGAAGATCTTGACACTTTAAAGCTCTACTCAACATATAGGTTAACAAAACTTACTATCAGGGTTAGACCACAAATAGCTTGAGTAATTAACAGACATACATTTCTCATACAAGGCTTTTAAGCAATTGATTATCTTGAGAAGGAAAAAAAATCTACTCACTTCCTTCGGACAATAAATAATTTAGCCCTTGTTAGAAAAGATGAAGACAAGATCCTATATCAAAACAACTCCACAAATATGAATAAAAAATCTCTATTTCATTTCCTCCAAAATCTGACAAAAGTGATTACAAAAATGGCCTACAAAGCATGTAGGAACAATAAGTTCTCTATATGCCCTCTCTCCAAAATCTGCAACGCCTAAATTGACCATGAAAAATCAATTTTATATCCTGCCTATGCTTCAAATCCAAAAATCTAAAGCCAATTTGGCCCCAAAATTATGCCACAAATACAGCCTATAACTAAGCCTATGAAAGCTCGAGTCTAAGTGCCCCTAAATATTGGCTTATAATAAGGAGTTAATCCTTTACAATTCCTAACCAATATTTAATATTTACTTAATATTAGATAAAATCTAATATCACATAATCTAACTTTCCACTCCTAACTTAGATAAAAACTCTAAGTGTGAAATATGCAACATGGATAAAGTCGACATGACTGTTCAATCCACTTGCAATACACTAAAAACAATGAGATGAAAGTGTGAGGTGGCATGTTGCAGCTTTCAAGACTCTATAGAAATGTGACATCTACATTAATGGCATTGAATGTCATTCTTCTTGTGGGCTCCAAATTGTTATCTTCATTTTGTTTCATTCTTGGCACTTGTGTTTATCTCATTCTTCCTGGAGAAGAATAGGGAAGATCAAACCCTAGCTTATGAAAGCTTCAAAAATTTGATGAAGGAGCTCGACATGTTGACTGTGAATGCATTTGTCTTTTGAACTCAAGCTTACTGCTACTAGAGATCATTGCTATTCTTGATTGTGCATTGAAACAGAGAAAGACATTTGGCAAACTTCAGGTTGACTGAAATCTTTGATAACTTGACAAGTAGCGGTAAGTTTATCTTTGACCATGATTTATCTCTTGGAGTTTGTTTTTCTGATAATAAATACCATGAAATTGCATCATTTCTTCAACATAAGTTGTGGCCTCTCATTTTGTTATCTATTCCTTCATTGGTGCTTCTTTTATATGACTGTCGTTTTAATAATATGGGGCCATGAATAAGTCACAACTGTGACTGATGTGTACCTTGCTTTATGCACAAACTCAGTCATGCTGAGAGTTTCCTTTGTTTGCAAGCTTCAAGCTTCACTATGACTTTGTGTTGACAGTCATACAACTGGTGTTCTCTTGTAGTTTATCTCCATTTGTAAGTCACGAGCTGTGACTTGAACCTTGCATCATATCTTCGACTCACTGTTATTATGTAACTAAAACTACTCCTTTGTTTTGAATGCAAGCCGCGAGCTGTGACTTTGATCCACGACCTCTATTATTACTCCATTCCTTTGCTTCTTTTATGGGTTCGAAGATGTGAGCTCGAAACTGTTCAACCCACTTTTTTATAGCAGTCATGGCTTGTATGAGTTAATCTGGCTATGCCAAACCAAGATTAATGCTTACCTTTTGTTTACTATTATACACTAAGTTTGTGCCTTTCTTTCAAGCTCTCTTGGTCTTGATAACCTAGTATAACATGGGAATCATCTCTAGGTTGTGGGACCTATGCTAACTAAGATGAGACCTCCAGGTTCTAGGCTGGTTCCTCTTGGATAATCACCTTAATTTGCTTCTAGACATGAAAGTAAATCTTTTGAGGGAAAGGGATAGAAAGAATGCTTAGAAAGGGAAATGACTGAAAGAAAACTACCTACTAGGTGATGCACCAAAATGATGGTATGAATTGTAGTATAAAAGATGAAATCAATGAATAGACTTAGGCCTAGGTGATCACAACTCACTGAATAGGTTTGCATAAGTACTTCATAGAAGGGTCTGTAGATAAGAAGAGTTATTCAGGGAAAGAGAGATTCTTTCACAAACAATAACACCCCTTGGAATTAGACAACAATCTATGACCTGCAAACAAACATTCACCTCTGCAACTAGGTATAGGAATGAGACAAGATATTTAAGGGGTTGAAGTATACCCACAAAAGCACTCACATCCAATCATCCACAATGATACACAAAATTGCAAAAAGAAAGAGGGATCAAGAATCCTAAGATATCACTGAGAAACATGTAAATACTGAATTCATTAAGAAATAACTCACACAAGAAGGCATAGGGACATGAAGAATGTCACAAAAACACCTTCAATATCTGAATTATCAATGGGAGGTTACAAAATGTAGAAAACTAGAGGATAGAAAAACTGTCTCACATAGCCTTCTAAGAAAAGATATATTTTTTTCTTTACAAAATGTGAACTTTGAGCTCTAAAAGCTCCAAAAAAGATTATATACATCTCCTCTTGCACATAGGCAAGAGCAAAAATCTCATTAGGGTTACATAAATTTGCATAAAATAATCCAACCCTAAACCTATCATTTTTTATCATATATGCACATGAAAATATCTCAACCGATCAGATATGTCTTGAGTGCCCATCCCTGTATTGAAATCAACATGCGGACAAGCAACCTGGATTCACCAACCTTTCTGCAACAAAGCCCACCATGAATGCTAAAATGGTACCTCATAGGGACAAGAATCGACCCATGATAGCCACCCAGGCTTCCTCATCATCTTCTTCAACTGCAAAAGTCCCTGAAAACATAAATTTGAGCTACCCGCGCTTGCAAACGTTCTCTACAGAAACAACAGAAGGGAACCCATGAAAGATACTACAATCCCTCTTTGAAAAAAGTCAAAGGCCACATCACCAGTCAAAACCAATAAGAAAAGACCACCTCAGCATGACCAACACCTCAGAAGTCAAAAGAATCCAGACCCTGCATCAGACGGTGGTCGCATGATTACATGGGTTCGAAAGATCCCATGAGATCATGCAACCACCGTTGATCTTATTTGCAACCGAGAACTAGGCCCGCCGAGACAAGTGTCATCCTGTCACATGATCGCATGGGCTCAGAAGATTCCATGCGAACATGAGATAGCCACAAGTTAAAAAGGGGAGGTCGGGAGGAAATATTTGCCGGGAAGACCTAGGATTTTGTAGGAAATATTAAAAGGGACCCCGCCTGACAACCTAGAGACTTTAACACATGAAGGTGGTCACTTTAAAAGGGCACGTGCGTTTAGAGGGATTTAAGTGGCCCAAAAAGGTAACGGTGAAATAGAATAGGTCGCAAGGGTTTGCTTAGGGTTTTTAGCACAACAGCTACATTTATGAAAATTTTTAACTGCAGACCAGGGGATAAAAAGAATTGCAGAGCCTAGGAGACAAGACCTAAAGCCATGAAACTTTCAGGGATGCTTGGCAGGGTAAAAATAGAGACCTTGGGATAGATTTAGCCAAATTTGTATAAGACAAGAAAATTTGGGTAACATTTACCATTGTGAATACACCTCATGATCCACAACCTCTATTATTACTCCCCTTATCCATTTACGGGTACAAAGATGTGAGCTCAAATCTTGACTTACCAATAGTCACAACTTTTGCAACTAGTACAGAATTGTGAGCTTCACATTGTGACTTACTAATAGTCATGACTTTTATGAGTTAATTTCCTTGTTTTGAATATAAAGTCGTGACTATCATATAGAAATCAGGCTCTTGGATTTTTAAAACAAAGAGTTTAACTCACATACCATTTGTTATCTTGCAGTCTAGTATATAGCTTGTAGTTTTGACTCCACTTGTGACCGAGAATGAACTCACTGATATTGTGCATTGAAAATCGACTTGTTTTTGAAGATTTGTGTTTGTCTTCACCTTACTCGAGCCTTTGACTGGTAGACATTTTATAATTCCCGTTGTGTAACATGAAGCCCATTTGAACATTTTGTTCACACATTCCACACTTGCGTGGACATTTGAAATTTATTGTCAACATTGACTTCATTAAATTTTGTCTCTTTCTTCAACATATAACTGTGACAACAATGAAAACCATAATACTTGGACCGGGAATTTGGACTTAACAGATAATTGCTCTTTTTTGAATAACTTCTAAAAACACTCTATATGAAACAAACAGTTATTAGAGCTTGATTTTTAAAAAGTTTTCTACAGTTTGTACATAAACTATGATTGTAGCATATAGCATCCACACTATTACATGCTGTTGATATGAATAAATCTGTGTAACAATAGCAGTGAACTTGATGAACTGGTGAACTCATTCTAACAGAGCAATGAAACTGAGCCATTTTGTAAACGGTTCATGCTAAAACTACAAAACCCTTTTGAGATGAATGAAAATCCATCAGCATTCAAACTATTTCATTCTTTTTTGGTTATTTCATCAAATTTGTGAGCTTGTTACTGAAAGATGTGATACGTGTATTCAATTTTGTTATGACATCTTTCAGTCATAAGCTTCACAAACTTTGGGAGCTAACTAAAATGACTGAAAAGCATCAAGGAATAAAAGTCACTACGCCCATAACAGATAAGTACTTTAAACTTTCTTTACTGATAAATGTGCAATTTCATGTACTTTCTATTTTCACTTGTTACTTTACAGCTTGAATTCCACTTGATTTGTAACTTAGCTTTTAGCATCATAGCTCCTGTAGTATGTCCGCTGTTAACAATTTTCTTTGATGCTGAATCTGCACTTTAAAATATGAGAAGTACAACAAGATGAAAATATTTGTTCATTGTTAATGAAGTTCGAGCACGGGCTCGTGACACTCAAAAACAATAGAATGCTACTTAATGAGGTTTGAACACGGGTTCGTGACACTCATTAAAAAAAAAACTGTAAACATTTTATAACATTATGGCTCAATCTTGAAGCACTCTTTCTATATTTAACAAAAATAATGTTATTAGTTGAAGATGTACCTTTGAAACATCAAGGACATATTATACCAGTATTTATGCAACTACATTTGTAACTTGAACTTTGAATATTGGCAATCATTGGAAATTTATGTAGCACTTTTATGTTGGAAATTCAGCTTGATCTGCATCTTTGACAATGACTAAATGTAAAAACTAGTCAATTGCTATTTGCAAATTTTTTTGTTAAGCTCTCAAATAACATCATTATGAAATGCATTATCTGAAAAAGGTTTCTCAGTCTGAAACATACTAAGTGCCTTTAATTCAGACACCTAGTTAATAAAAGGACAACATACACCACAATGATCATAAGTAGTAAAAGGTTTCATGTCAGAAACAAGTCCCTTTAACACTACCTTGCAATGAGTGTCAGTGTACATTTCCTTATTACATTTAATTTTCTAGATTGATATGCAATATTAAAAACTTGATTGCTACAGTATGTTATTTGTTTCTCGTATATTGCTTAGATCCAACAGGATCTAACCATATTTTCTCTCTCATGCAGATATGAACCCTAAAGACCTAAATGCAGATGAAGACCTGGAGTATGAAGACCCTAATGCAAAGACCTAGCAGACAACCAGCTGACACAAACCAATACAAAGGAAATGCATGGGACCCCTATTCCATACTTCAATCTTTCTTTCAATTCTGCAATGTACTCTACTTATTGATATGAAATATGAAACAAGAAAGGACATTTGTATATCACATTCAATTTGAATGCACAATGTAATGATCATTTATGAATTTTAGAATCTTAGGAATAATAATCAATACTTAGAGTACAATGATGACATCTAGAATGAATGCAATAATGACATGTAAACTAACAAAACCTGCAAGGTAGTGTTAATTAGACAAACAAATGCAACCTTTTTCCTATTTATGCTTATTGTATTGTATGCTGTATTTTTTAGTAACAATTTTGGCAACTTCTGCTGGATGTCTGCCTGCTAGACATGACCTATAGACTTATCATAGGGCAACAAAATTTAGGAAAAATGAAACCATGAATGCAACCATTATTGAAATGAAAATGCACCTAAACTAGACTCAATGCAACCTAGAGACCTAGTGCTTTGGACAACACTTATTGAAATTGAAAAACTAAACCTAACCTATCCCTCAAAGTAAAGCTTGAGGTATATTCCATTAACCAAAATCTGCAAATCTTCCCCTTCTGTTGTGGACAACTGAAAAACATTGTTCTCCTTATAGGCTATTATAACAAAAGGGCTTGACCAAAAATTATCAAATTTATCATGCTGCCCTAGCCTGCTCTTTAGCACATCCCACTTGAGTACTAAATCTCCTTCCTTGAATTCTCTAAACTTAGCTTTCCTGTCAAAAGATCTTTTAGTTTGTGCTTGCTTAAGTTCCATTATTTCCAATGCTTTTCTCCTTTCCTCTTCACGCTGTAATAAATCAGCATACCTTACTTTAAGGGGATCTTCCTCTTCAAATAGTAACATCTGATCAACAAGCTGCAAGGCTAGAAATTCAGTAGAAACGGGCAATCTAGCCTCTTTACCATAAACTAGGACATAAAGGGAATTTCCAATTACCTATTTAGGTGTAATCCTATCCAACCATAAGGTTGCCTTCAATTTAGAATGCCAATCTCTCTTATTCTCCTGCAGAGTCTTTTTGATAATTCTGATTAGATTTTTATTTGTAGATTCTGCATGACCATTACCCTGAGGATAATAGTTAGAAGAAGTATTCAAATAAATCCCATTCTTCACAGCCCATTCTATAATAGCTAAACCAATGAAAGCCATAGCATTATCAGAAATAATTGATTGAGGGACTCCAAACCTAGTCACAATATCTTCATAGAATTTTAACACAACAGGTCCAGTAGCCTCTTTTAGTGCAATAACCTTAGTCCATCTTGTGAAATAATCAGTAGCAGTTAAAATCCATTTATGACCTACACTAGAATTAGGATTAATAGGACCTATAAAGTCCATTCCCCACTTAGCAAATGGCTGATCAACCACAATTGGTTTTAATGGCAGTGCTGCTAGCTTTTGTTTACCTTCAAAAATTGCACATTTCTGACATTTTCTTGCCCAAACATGAGCATCCTTAAATAAATCAGGCCAATAATAGCCTACCCTTAGTATTTTCCAGGCTATAGTGTTAGGACTAAAATGTCCTCTTTCTACTTAAGCTAAACTTTAGGCATATAATAATTAATTATTATTATGCAACCTAGGGTTTTATCTTTTTAGGGTTTCTGATCTCCTTTTATAAGGATGGATCTCATAACACTTTGTAACCTATTCTGACATTTCATTATTGATTGCAACTTTTATTTTTGCACATCAAGGATTTCTCCTCTCTCGTGGATCAATGCGTTCAGGCCTCCATAGTTGTTTGCTTCTCTCTCTTTCTGTGACAGGTGTTTGCGTGTAAGTGTTCTTGGGAGCTATGGGTTGTTTTTCATCAACTCCATCATCGTATTAGAGCTTCAAATCTGCTTGCCCCTGTCCTCTTCCTGAGAGATTCGATCATGTTCGTCAGATCTACATATTCAGAGAGGGTTTCCTATCAGATCTGGGGAGGACCTATTTTTCTAGTCATCTTGGCTTCAAATAGACCTCACGGTTGCGTTTAGAGTGTCCAAGAACCCTAAGATCCATATAAAATTTGTCCAATTTGGACAAAGTTGGAATCTATGAGAATTTTTTTTACAATCGGCCCTGGCACGGATCTCGAGGCAATCACTATTTTTTGGAACACTTCTGGTGCAAACGGACCTCATGATTGCATTTGGAAGGCTCGAGATAGTTAAAATCCATATAAGACTTGTCCATTTTCGACAAGTTGGCGTCTGATGCAAATTTTTTTTGCGTACTAGGGCTGTACTGCCCTTGGCACGCACTCTAAGGCATGAAGGGTACGATGATTTTTTTTTATTAAAAAAAAATTTGGCCGAGTAGCCACCCGAGTGCTACCCTGCAGCCTCCGCCCTCTGCAGGCAGCCACCGCCCCCGTGCCCGTGCCGCCGCCACCTCTCGCACTACCGCCCGCGCTCGCGCTCCACCGCCAACCTCAGCCCCGCCCTTGGTCACCCACATGACCGGGGCTACTTTCTTAAGCCCCCGGTAGTTTAGACCTGTGACGGCCATTTGGCCGTCATTTTTAAGCAAGCAGTTTGCTGACGTCAGCACTTCTTTGTTCAATTTTTGAGTTTTTTAAGGGTGCCTAGGCTTTTTTGCGAATATCTCGGGCATCTAGGATCGTAATTGGGCGTACGATATATCGTCGGAAAGATGGTTTCAAGCCCGATCCAAATTTACTAGTATGGTTTTTTTATTTTTCCATCTTGATGCTCTTTTTTTCTGTCAAAGTTAGATGTTCTCTGTGATCGTGGCGTTTCAGACCTCTTGCCTTTCGGGATCCGTTTCTCTTACATCCGGGCTCCATTTTTGGCAAACAAGATATTTCTAAAAATTGTTTTCTGATAGTTTATCAGATATGATGGTTTCATATGGTTTTTTATCCTTTTTCTGACATCACCCATCCTCAGATCCTTGCAGACACCTTCTTTGGGCCCTCTACCGCAGCTGTTGGTTTTTTGCTCATATCTTGAGCATACGGTGTCAAAATTTGGCAAACGAGATATTGTCAAAAAGTTGATTTTGAGCTCTTTCCAGATCTGGAGATTATTTTTTCTAGTTTTATTTTTTTGATGGTGTTTTTCTCTATCAAATCCAATTCTTCAGTTCTGCACTCTGGGAGCTCTATCTTGCACATCCGGACTCCATTTTCAGAAAATGATATATCATTGGAAAGCTTGTTTAGAGAGATTTTCAGTGTTATAAGTCATTTTTTCTAGATTCTGCTCTAGTTTTATTTTATTCAAATTCTTTCTTTTTTGCAGTCTGGTGGATATCTTGGTTGTTTCAGGTCCTGGGATCTCTTCCCTTTGAGGGATGGCTCATCTTAGGTTGTTCTTTTGTTTCAGCAGCCTTTGATCTTCTTTGAGCAATGTATACTTCACTTTTGTAGCATTCTTTTATGCACACGCACTGAGATAAAGTGTCATTCAATTGCTTTGATGGGATCTTGCACATGTTCGTGCTATTTGTACTCGCACTCCATTATAAAGTACTAGGGGGGTTTGATGTTTGCCTTTGTTTTCCATCTTCTTTTGTCATGTGAGCATTCCTCCAATGACATTAGCCTCAGGTATCTTTATTTGTGTTTGTACTCTCTCTGCACATTCGATGTTTCAGATTCATCTTCATCATGCAGTTCATATTGGATGATCTTTTTAGTGTACCTGTCATTACTCCCTTGTCAACAGTATGGGGGGGTTTCTACTATTGGTTCTACTGCTTCCTTGGTTTGATTGTGTGAGCCATGTATTTAGTATTTGATCCTATGTACTAGGTAGTTGCAGTGGTTGGGTACCTATGCATTCCGGTGAGATGGATCATTTACCATATGGACACTCTTTTCTTTCCTATTTTTGGATGCACTCTTCCAGCTTTGATTGATCAGCTCTTCAGGCTTTTGGTGTTTATGCCATTTGTATCTTTGAGTTCAGGTGTTTGCCTTTGTTTGCCTCCTGATTCAAGTAGTGTTATTTGAGGGCACTCATGCAGATTACAGTCTTCTTTACTTGGTCATATTTCTGTGGAGGATCTTCAGTTCATCAGTTTCTTCTTGACAGAGTTTGCAGATTCATGCTTCAGTGATGTTCATCTTTGTTCCTATTTTCTAGAACATTCCTAGTTTTGGAGGCTTCTTTAGTCCTTCAAACTAGTCTTTGTCTCCTTTTGGAGTAGATTTTTTCCCATGTGGTTTTCTCTATTTCTCCACTTTGTAGAGACTCTCTTTTGTACTTGGGTACCTGATCAGGCCTTTGTTGCCAGGACCCATTTGCTTTCAGTAGTTCTTTCTAGGTTTTTAGCTTCTCCCAAAGTTTCTTAAGGGGGGGTGTTAGAGTAATAAAGTGTTTACTGATTAATTGAATCATATTGATTTAATTATTTAGTCACTTATTACATCTTTCTAATTAAGCTAAACTTTAGGCATATAATAATTAATTATCTTTATTAATTATTATTATGCAACCTAGGGTTTTACCTTTTTAGGGTTTCTGATCTCCTTTTATAAGGATGGATCTCATAACACTTTGTAACCTATTCTGACATTTCATTATTGATTGCAACTTTTGTTTTTGCACATCAAGGATTTCTCCTCTCTCATGGATCAATGTGTTCATGCCTCCATAACTATTTGCTTCTCTCTCTTTCTGTGACAGGTGTTTGCGTGCAGGTGTTTTTGGGAGCTGTGGGTTATTTTTCATCAACTCCATCAAGATCCATCATGAAATTCAAATAAAATTTTGTCTTGATCTAGTGAATCAATACATTTAAGAAACATTCCAGAATAGTCCTTCATATAAAGCATACCATCAATAAGAACATAGGGAATAGATTGTAACCTGTAGTATCTCCTCTTTGCCTTATCAAGATTGTTTGGGCATTGTCCAGTTTGTAAGAATCTTGTCATATCTGATAACCAAGTTTTAGGATCATTGAATAATACAACATCACCTTGTAAATTTTTAGATTCTTCAGAAACCTCAGCCTATTTTTCCTCTTCTGCCATTTGAGCACAAAGGCCTTTGCCTCTAATCAGCTTATTCACATGAATATGTACATCATACTCCATAACTCTTGTTATCCAACTAACCCTCTTTTCATTAACATCTTTGTTCAACAAAAACTCTTTGATATTAGGATGAGCAACCATCAAATGTACTTTATTTCTGGCAATTAAATGTTTAAACTTCTTCAAAGCTTTAATAACAGCTAGTACATGCTTTTCAACAAAATTGTACCTTTTTTCATAGTCATCCATACCTTTGCTGAAAAAAGTAACTAGTTGCTCCTATTTTTCATCATTCTTTTGAACCAGCATTGCTAAAAGGGTATCAGAACCCCCATAGGCATACATAATAAAATCTTTAGTAAAATAATGATTAACAAGAGTAGGGGCTGAAGACAAAGCCTGTTTTATCAACTCAAAATTCTTTTTTCCTTCATTATTCCAGTTGAAAGGAACACCTTTCTTAAGCATAGTAGTCAGAGGTTTTAACAGGTTTGCAATATCAGGGATAAACCTTCTTACAAAATTAATTCTCCCAATAAAACTTTGCAATCCTTTCTTATGATTAGGTAATGAAAACTCTAGAATTGCATGAATTCTTTCAAGATCTATTGTTGTTCCTTCCTTAGACACCTGATATCCTAGGAGTTTTCCCTCATGAACTGCAAACACAAACTTCTTAGGATTTAAAGAAATCCCAAATTCTCTACATCTTTGTAAAATCTATCTCAAATGATCAATATGCTGGTTTGCAACCTTACTATAAATTATCACATCATCTAGGTACACTAGAACAAACTTATACATTAAGTTCTTGAAAGCCATATACATTGCTTTCTGAAAAGTGGCTCCAGCATTTGATAACCCAAATGGCATTCTTTTGTAAGCCATGGTACCCCATTTAGTTGTAAAAGCTATTTTAAATTGATCAGATTCTTTGACTAAAATCTGGTTGTAACCAGAATATCCATCTAGGAGTGAGAATCTCTCAAAACCTGAAACATATTGTAAAATCTATTCCATGGAAGGAAGTGGGTATCTATCTTTCAAAAATGCCCTATTAAGGTCTCTAAAGTCTACACAAAGTCTTATCTCTCCATTCTTCTTCCTTACTCAAACTAAGTTAGAAACCCAAGATGTGTGCTTAATAGGAAATATAATAACACCATCTAGGAGTTTTCTCAGCTCTTTTAACATTAATGGCTCTAACTTGGGGTTTATAGGCCTTTGCCTTTGTCTAATTGGCCTAGCATTAGGCTCCAATTCTATAGTATGCTGGGTTAATTTAGGATCAAAACCCTTCATATCAGAATAGTCCCATGCAAAAACATCATTATATTCTCTAAAAAGATCAATAAACAATTCTTTTTCTTTAGGAGAATTTATTTTACCAACCTTCAACCGCTTGTCTCTGAAAATTTCCACTTCCTCATAATGATCCTCTTTAATCATCAAGCTAGTTTTACCCATTCTAAACTGATCATCAAAGTTGAATGTTGATTCCAAGCTAACTAATCTCTTTGGAAGCTTGTTGGTTTCCAACTGAATAATCTGGTCTTCCATTTGCTGAATGTTTTTGTTACTTCTAGAAGCTGAAAAACCATCTGTTTCTGTAAAAAAACCTAAGATATGTTCATCAGTATTGAAAACTTGCCAATAAGTGTCATTATCCAGAATGGATGGCCTAACAATTATATTAATATGTGACTGGTTTGAAATTAGTCCTTTATTTTCTATTATTGCAATATGAGCACCAATACCAGCCAGCCTATCAGCATGCAGATTTTCCCTTCTAGGAATCGAAATCAGGTTGAAAGCATCAAATTCATCTAGAATGTCAGAAACTCTAGATTTATACATCTTAAGTAGATCATTTTTAATAGTATTGATACCTCTCACCTGTTTAACAATAAGCTCACTATCTCCAAATGCTCTCAAACACTTAATACCTCTCAATCTTGCCCATTCTAATCCCTGAATCAAACTCTCATATTCAGCCACATTGTTAGAACAAGGAAATGACAACTTAAATGCAGCATAAAATCTATCACCATCAAGTGATACCAACATAACCCCTGCACCAACTCCATCCTTATTCCTTGACCCATCAAAATACAAATCCCAAAGCTGGTTAGATACATCAGAATCAGATTCTGGATCTTTAATCAAATTAGGCACTACTGAATCAGACTCTAAAATCATGTAATTTCCAAAACCAGCATCAAACATGACATCATTCTGTTCATTCGTAGTAGCCCATTCATCTAGAACAATATCTGGATATGCTTTAGTTTGAGTATTATAAACTGAATAATCAGGTATTTCATCTTGATCCATAATCACACAGCTTGCATTAATAGGACTTGGATTATAAGGCTCTATGTGATTTCTTGCCAATGATTCTGATTTTATGGTTACCTGAGTACCATATCTGGTTTTGAAGTACAAATGTGACCAATCTGATGAAAAATAGCCATCTATTTTGGCTGTGAAGTCTCTAGACAGACACATAGCAAAATATGCTGGTAAATCAATAACATATATATCCTGAGGTATTGAAAAATTTGGGCAGGAGTGTAAGGTCAAACTTGTATTTTTAATGACTCCTAAGGTCTTAACTGAAGTTCCATCAAGTTGGACTACACACTTCTCAAGAGGTTCATATTTCAAATTTAGCAAATCTGCTATTTTTTTAGGCATGACAGTGCTAGTTGCACCACTATCAACCATACAGTTGTGAACTAATTTGTTTCCAATAATCAAAGAGACATAAAAAGGAGGAGGCTTTTTATTTGTAGATTTCTTACCTTCCTTTTCAGATGTCTTTTGTACATTTGATGGTCTCTTGTCAACATTTACTGCTAGTTTTTCAATATTTGCAGCCTTCTTGACTTCTGGTACTGCTGACTGCTAAACCTTAGCAGGATTTTTCTCTTCTCTTGGTACCTTTTCTTGAACCTTGAGAGGCTCATAATTAGTCATGACCACACTAGGTGGTTGCTATACTATTTGCTGTGAATTAACTGCCAGCTTGGACAACTCTTCTTTTAGAATCTCATACATTTGTTTTTTTCATTGTATTGACAATATTGAATGGAACAACAAACTGTACCTTATGTGAGGACCTAGGAGAACTCTAATCAACATTCCTTTGACTTTGATCTTTATTAGTGGAAACTAATGGATTCTTTAAAATAGAAACTGGTGGAGAAGAAACATTACTAGTAGATTGATCTGCTTCAAGAGATCTCTTTTTTGCTCTAGTATTTGCTACAATTGATGAATCTTCATTAAGTCCACAAAATTCTTCCTCTTACCAATTTAAGAATCCAGTGTCTGTAGCACTTTGATTTGGTTGACTTTGTACTTCTTCAACAGACACATTGTATTGTGAATTCATTGCATTTTGTACCATAAGAGCTTGGTTAAGAATTCCATTAGAACATGTAGACTGATCATGTGGCTCATTGCATGGAAAACCAATCAGTAGCAATATTATTCTGAGTAGAAACAATATCTCTAACAATATTAAGAGGTGCTAGATTGTACTATTTATTTGGTCTCATATTCCAATTCTGCTTGTTTGCATTAGTATTTCCTTGAAATTCTTGCCTATTAGCCTGGAAATTAGGCTGATTAGGATATTGGGAAGAAGAACCAGCAAACTGATTTTGAATAGCAGGGTTTGTCTGAGCTTGATTCCTCTTAAGGGCCACTAAATCATTACCAAAAGATTGTAACAAACTTACAATTTTGTTTTGACTGTCCTTAATAGTCTGTAGTTCATTCAGAGGAGCTATATGAGCTATTTCTGAGGGTTTATAAGATGGGACAATAGATAATGGTGGAACTACCAATGGCATATTAGAATGAATATTAGGAAAGAAAGGCATAGGAGGCCTAGGAGCTATCTTTCCTTCCTGGATAAGACTATTTTCTGCCCTAATAACAGTATCAAAAGCTTGGGGTAAAGTATTTCCCCCCATATATTGAATCATAACAAAGATATCACTATTCAAGCTCTTCAAATAATATAAAAATGCATATTCAAGTGAAGGTCTTACTATAATAGGAATTCAATTCCAAGTCTTTTGAAAATGAAGATTAAAGTCACTCATCTTGTCTTGCAAGGCTCTCTTGATAGTAGTTAATTGCTCTACAAGGGACAAGTTATCAGATTTGTCCTCAAAAAATTTAGATAGCCTCTCACCTAGGACATCCCAGGTAGCAATAGAGTCCACCGGGAGAGTTCTGAACCAATCAAGGGCTTTACCCTTGAGTGATGTAGCCAACAACTTCAAAGCTACATCTTCTTTCGTAACATGATGAACATTGCAAAGAGTTGCAACATCTCTGATGTGTTCAATAGCTGTTATTGGTCCTTCTCTAGTGAATGTTGGCAAGCCTTTAAGAGCAGCCAATGGAACATTATTGTGATTTGCAATCCTCAAAGGACTACCTTGATTGAATGTAACAAATGGTAGATTCCTAGCCATTGCTTGATGAGGAGGAGCTTGCTGCTGAATAGCCGGTGTAACAAAAGGTTGGGCAAGCTGAACTACCTTCCTTTGATAAGTCTTTAGATTCTGGGGAGTTGCTGCAGTACCACTTGTAGAAGCTGCAAGAATAGAATTATCTATAAATATATTTTCAACACTTGGAAATTATGATCCAGTATGATTAAGAACATCTAGATCTTCAGGAAGACTGAGCTCTTCAATAATAACCTCAAGTTCCTCTGAATTTGCAGTTTGATTTTAAAAAATGGGATTATCAAATGATGAGAAATCTGAATTCAAAGTACCTCTTGGATCTTGTGATGTTCTTCCACCTCTTGATGATCTTCCTCCCCTTCTGCTTGATTGTAATTCTTGATACATGAAACCCTCCTTATTTGATCTCGTTGGAGTTCTACTCATTAAAATCCACACTGAGAGCTGCAACTGAAATTAGAAATAACCATAGGTCTAGCATCTCGGAACTGAGAAGCAGTTTGTAGTCCCACTGGGCGTGCCAAAAACTATTCAGGTTTAGAATTGTCACCCCAACTCAGGCATTAGGGCTACACAACAATTCTATCCTGACAATGGAAACCTCCTCGAGCTGTGGGTAGACTCTGAGTAAGGAGGAATCTCTGGATTCTAGGTCAGTTCCTATTAAATATGGAATATCACTTTCCTGATATGTAACTTGTTGGGAAAAGGGAAATGAATACTTCTAACTGAAAAATAGATTAGGGTGATACACCAATAATTGTTTCAAACTTTGTAGAAAAGATAAAACATCAATCCTAACTCACAAATGAAGATCTTGACACTTCAAATCTCTGCTCAATATATAGGTTAACAAAACTTACTATCAGGGTCAGACCACGAATAGCTCGAGTAATTAACAAACATACATGTCTCATACAAGGCTTTTAAGCAATTGATTATCTTGATAAGGAACAAAAATCTACTCACTTCCTTTGGATAATAAATAATTTAGCACTTGTTAGAAAATATGAAGACAAGATCCTATATCAAAACAACTCCACAAATATGAATAAAAAATCTCTAGTTCATTTCCTCTAAAATTTGACAAAAGCGATTACAAAAATGGCCTAAAAAGCATGCAAGAACAATAAGTTCTCTATATGCCCTCTCTCCAAAATCTGCAACCCCTAAATTGACCATGAAAAATCAATTTTATATCATGCCTATGCTTCAAATCCGAAAATCTAAAGCCAATTTGGCCCCAAAATTATGCCACAAATACAGCCTATAACTAAGCCTATGAAAGCTCGAGTCTAAGTGCCCCTAAATATTGGCTTATAATAAGGAGTTAATCCTTTACAATTCCTAACCAATATTTAATATTTTCTATAATATTAGATAAAATCTAATATTAAATAATCTAGCTTTCAACTCCTAACTTAGATAAAAACTCTAAGTGTGAAATATGCAAAGTGGAGAAAGTCGACATGATTATTCAATCCATTTGCAATACAATAAAACAATGAGATGAAAGTGTGAGGTGGCATGTTGTGGTTTTCAAGACTCTGCAGGAATGTGACATCTGCATTAATGGCATTGAATGTTGTTCTTCTTGCGGACTCCAATTTGTTATCTTCATTTTGTTTCATTCTCGGCACTTATGTTTATCTCATTCTTCCTGGAGAAGAATAGGGAAGATCAAACCCTAACTTATGAAAGCTTCGAAAATTTGATGAAGGAGCTCGGCTTGTTGACTTTGAATGCATCTGTCTATTGAACTCGAGCTTACTGCTACTAGAGATCACTGCTATTCTTGATTGTGCATTGAAACAGAGAACTCGACATTTGGCAAACTTTGGGTTGACTGAAATCTTCGATAACTTAACAAGCAACTGTAAGTTTATCTTTGACCATGATTTCTCTTTGGAGTTTTTTTTTTTAATAATGAATACCATGAAATCGCATCATTTCTTCAGCATAAGTTGCGACCTCTCATTTTGTTATCTATTCCTTCACTAGTGCTTCTTTTATATGACTGTTGTTTTAATAATATGGGGCCATGAATAAGTCATAGTCGTGACTAATGTGTACCTTGCTTTATGCACAAACTCAGTCATGCTAAGAGTTTCCTTTGTTTGCAAGCTTCAAGCTTCACTATGACTTTGTGTTGACAGTCATACGACTGGTGTTCTCTTGTAGTTTATCTCCATTTGTAAGTTGTGAGCTATGACTCAAACCTTGCATCATATCTTTGACTCACTGTTATTATGTAACTGAAATTGCTCCTTTGTTTTGAATGCAAGCCGTGAGCTGTGACTTTGATCCATGACCTCTATTATTACTCCATTCCTTTGCTTCTTTTATGGGTTCGAAGATGTGAGCTCGAAACTATTCAACCCACTTTTTTATAGCAGTCATGGCTCGTATGAGTTAATCTGGCTATGCCAAACTGAGATTAATGCTTACCTTTTGTTTACCACTGTGAATATAGCTCATGATCCATGATCTCTATTATTACTCCCCTTATCCATTTACGGGTACAAAGATGTGAGCTCAAATCTTGACTTACCAATAGTCATGGCTTTTGCAACTGGTACAGAACCACGAGCTTCACATCGTGACTTATTAATAGTCACAACTTTTATGAGTTAATTTCCTTGTTTTGAATATAAAGCCATGACTGTCATATAGAAATCAGGCTCTTGGATTTTAAAACAAAGATTTTAACTCACATACCATTTGTTATCTTGTAGTCTAGTATATAGCTTGTGGTTTCGACTCTACTTGTGACCGAGAATGAACTCACTGATATTGTGCATTGAAAATCGACTTGTTTTTGAAGATTTGTTATTGTCTTCACCTTGCTCGAGCCTTTGACTGGTAGACATTTTATAATTCCTACTGTGTAACATGAAGCCCATTTGAACATTTTATTCACACATTCCACACTTGCGTGGACATTTGAAATTTACTGTCAGTAGTGACTTCATTAAATTCTATCTCTTTCTTCAGCATATAACTGTGACAACAATGAAAACCATAATACTTTGACCGGAAATTTGGACTTAACAGATAATTGCTCTTTTTTGAATAACTTCTAAAAACACTCTATATGAAACAGGCAGTTACTAGAGCTTGATTTTTTAAAAGTTTTCTACAATTTGTACATAAACTGTGATTGTAGCATATAGCATCCACACTATAAGATTCTGTTGATATGAATAAATCTGTGTAACAACAACACTGAACTTGATGAACTCATGAACTTGTTCTAACAAAGCAATGAAACTGAGCCATTTTGAATACGGTTCAAGCTGAAACTACAAAACCCTTCTGAGATGAATGAAAATCCATCAACATTCAAACTATTTCATTCTTTTTTGGTTATTTCATCAAAGTTGTGAGCTTGTGACTAAAAGATGTGATACGTGTATTCAATTTTGTTATGACATTTTTCAGTGATAAGCTTCACTAACTTTGGGAGCTGACTAAAATGACTGAAAATCATCAAGGAATAAAAGTCACTATGCCAATAACTGATAAGTACTTTAAACTTTCTTTACTGATAAATGTGCAATTTCATGTACTTTCTATTTTCACTTGTTACTTTACAGCTTGAATTCCACTTGATTTGTAACTTAGCTTTTAGCATCATAGCTCCTGCAGTATGTCCATTGTTAACAATTTTCTTTGATGCTGAATCTGCACTTTAAAATATGAGAAGTACAACAAGATGAAAATATTTGTTCATTGTTAATGAAGTTCGAGTACGGGCTTGTGACACTCAAAAACAATAGAATGCTACTTAATGAGGTTCGAACATGGGTTCGTGACACTCATTAAAAAAAAAAAACTGTAAACATTTTATAACATTATGGCTCAATCTTGAAGCACTCTTTCTGTATTCAGCAACAACAATGTTATTAGTTGAAAATGTACCTTTGAAACAACAAGGACATATTATACCAGTATTTATGCAGCTGCATTTGTAACTTGAACTTTGAATATTGGCAATCATTGGCAATTTATGTAGCACTTTTATCTTGGAAATTCAGCTTGATTTGCATCTTTGACAATGACTGAATGTGAAAACCAGTCAACTGTTATCTACAAAATAATTTGTTTTGCTCTCAAATAACATTATTATGAAATGCATTATCTGAAAAAGGTTTCTCAGTCTAAAACATACTAAGTCCCTTTAATTCAGACACCTAGTTAATAAAAGGACAACATACACCGCAATGATCTCGAGTAGTAAAAGGTTTCATGTCAGAAACAAGTCCCTTTAACAATACCTTGCAGTGAGTGTCAGTGTACATTTCCTTATTACATTTAGTTTTCTAGGTTGATATGCAATATTGAAAACTTGATTGCTACAATATGTTATTTGTTTCTCGTATATTGCTTAGATCCAACATGATCTAACCATATTTTCTCTCTCATGCAGATATGAACCCTAAAGACCTAAATGCAGATGAAGACCCGAAGTATGAAGACCCTAATGCAAAGACCTAGCAGACAACTAGCTGACACAAACCAATACAAAGGCAATGTATGGGACCCCTATTCCATACTTCAATCTTTCTTTCAATCCTGCAATGTACTCTACTTATTGATATGAAATATGAAACAAGAAAGGACATTTGTATATCACATTCAGTTTGAATGCAAAATGTAATGATCATTTATGAATTTTGGAATCTTGGGAATAATAATCAATACTTAGAGTATAATGATGACATCTAGAATGAATGCAATAATGACATGTAAAGTAACAAAACCTACAAGGTAGTGTTAATTAGACAAAAAAATGCAACCTTTTCCTATTTATGCTTATTGTATTGTATGTTGTATTTTTTAGTAACATGGCATATGTTGTATAGTCATAGCTTCTATACAATATGTCAAACTCAAAAAGAAAGGGCTCAAGGTCTTCATTAATCAAGACAATAACTTTGATTATAATTCTAGAACTATCAAAGATCAAGATGGGAAAACCATCATCATCCTATATCCAGATACAATAGATAGAATATTCAGAGTACCACCCACTCCCGCAGTTTAAAAGTTTTCAAAGGAAAATGCTTTGATAAGTTGGAATGAAGATAGGCAATACTATGTCAATTAAATCAATGATCATTGCCTGATCAATAACAACCATAATATTCTTTCAAGATGGCCAAAGGGTGTGCATCATTTTGAATTCAAAGAGGAGATCAATGATCTCATCACATTAGTTAGCAAGATTGCAGGACTCGGGGAGTTTAATACTTTTGAGGCATGGATGTACAAGTTCATATCCGTGACAATCAGTTCTAAGAAAAAGTTTTTTTGGGGAGAGGTAATCATTGATGTTTTGTGTGAGCAGTTGTCTCAAGTATCCTCTACATGTACATTCTATATGAACTCGTACATGGTATACATTGTTGCTTCCCTTGGATCATTTTCTAGTCTCTTGACCAAGGGAGATAGGACACTTGTACCTGTGTGGGAGTATTATGATCAGTTGCCTTGAAATCAAGCTAGGTGCATTATATGAGGGTATAAGATGCCTTCTTTGAGCACTATATGCACTTATTTGATAAAGAGTTTCCCAACAAGCAAGTTTTAGATGAAGCATGGAACAAGGTAAATGACTATGGTTGTATTTTCTTACAATTCTCCAACATCACCTACATGAGAGTTGTTTATTTTCAAGGAGATCCATATACTTTCCTACAATATCCTATTGACAAGATTATTTTTATGGAGTTGGCAAGATAGCTCATGGTAGTACAGACACACTAGTCCACATTGCATAGGCTGGGAGTGGGGATTTCTTCATGAAACTCACTCAAAATTAGTGGGTACTCCTTCGACACAATCCCGAAGGAAAAGAACATGAAATTTAAACTTCAATGGATCACTCTCAAGAAGTTTATGGCAAGAAGTTACTTTGATTGGAGGGGCTTGAATGATAAAATGAGGAGACAATTTGTATAGGTGCATTTCTTGGAGGACCTTTGTATTGAATTACACACGAAGGTGGATATTCACAAGATTGACTATTGTAGGTTAACCTTGAAGAAAATAATTGACTTCAACCTTGCATAGATCCTTGAAGGGGTTGAAGATGATGGAGACATCCTTGATCCTAATTATCTAAAGGATCATGTAAAGGATATTCCTATCCTTCCCCCTCATGGTCACTTAAGGAAAGTATGTCTATTTGGGACTGCTTTCAATCAGTTTTGGAAAACACTAGTATTTGGTTGAAAAGAAGGGGTTTGAGAAGTATCAAAGTCAAGCTAGGTAAAGGTTTTGATCCTGCTAGTCTAGTTGGGTTGAGATCTAAACTTAGAGGTGAAGGAAATGATGGTACTTCAACATCTTAGGCTTCAATTCCTTCACTTTTGAAACTCACAATTAAAGGAGTTAAGGCTAAGGGCAAGGTTCTGGAGATAAAAAAATTTAGAGTTTGAGAGGATTTACATTGGGTCTAGTGATGGTGAGATGGAGGAATCTATACATGAGGAACTTGTTCCTAAGGTGCCTCACTCTGTAGACAAAAAAAATGACAATACTTCTGGATTCTGCACCAATGTTA
Source organism: Chamaecyparis obtusa (assembly GCA_027943335.1). Classification (NCBI taxonomy): domain Eukaryota; kingdom Viridiplantae; phylum Streptophyta; class Pinopsida; order Cupressales; family Cupressaceae; genus Chamaecyparis; species Chamaecyparis obtusa. Next base: position 1,313,774 of record BSBK01003345.1, read on the forward strand.
GATGAGTCTCTCGATTCTCCGTTGGATACAGACATGGATTCATTCTCTATGGTACATGTTCCTCTACTAGACCCTACTAGAATTATGTCTTCATTGCCTTTCTCTTTGATTTCCCCTACTTTCTCATTAGAGGACTAGTATGGCTGTTTTGAAAATGTGTTTGACACATACTCTACTTTCTTCTCTATGTCTACTCCACCTTTGACATGGCTAGATACTACTACTACTCAGTTTGAGTAGTTCATGGTTGAGGTCACATTAAATAGTCCTACTCTAGTGGCCATATAGATGGAAACTCCTTCTATAGTTACTACTGTTGCACAAGTGGAGATAGTAACTACCATGGTAACAACTTCAACATCTAGTTCATCTTCTTTCTCCTTGCCTCCATGGTTAAGTTCTATTATGCAGAAGAGAAAGAAGGAAGAAATTCCACCAAAGAACTTTGATGTTAGGCCAGTCAACAAGACCAAAAACTCAAAAAGAAACAAAGAAAAGACATTTTCCAAGGTCACCGTAGATTAGAATACCATCAAGTATGCCGATGTAGGTAAACCTCTAACAGATAAGCCAACTAAGGAGATGTAGGTCTTTGATTATAGGTTCACTAGAGTTGAAATTGGTAAGAAAACACATATAGGTTGTCAGCAAGATACACAAGATGTAGTCCCTTCACTCACATAGAGAAATAATATACTATGAGAGAAGAAGAATAGGTATAAAGAAGAGGTTGCACATCTTCTGGAAACTATTGAGAAGATGAACAAGTCCTCTTAGAGGGTCAAACCCATCTCCACGTCTCTTTGAGAGGAGCATAACAGACAAACTGAGTTGATGGAGCACAAGGCCAAAGCCATTGATGACTGGTGTAGTAAATTACATTCACAGGGTGATCATGTAATCCGAGATGGGCTCAAAGTATTGAGAAATACCAGGAAAAGTGTTGCTAACTTAACTGAGTACCTTGCATTATACAAGCGATAAATTAGAGAGTTGGATGAAGACCTGAATGTGTGGAAAACCATGCCAGATATGGATTTAGAGATCTTATGTGAGTATGAGGTTATTTCCTTAGTAGAAACGTACCATGATTTTTCAAACTTGATGACCAATAAATAATAGGTCATCCAGGGGTTGGTACCAGAGTTGAAGGTAGTAGTGGACTTGTGGAGTCAACATGAGCATATGATCAAGGAGGGTTTTCAAGAGCTATCATGCATGATGGTCAGTGAAAGTGACAAACTTATGGAGGAAGAGACTATGATGAAAAGGTTCGCGAGATGATTCCCCTACAACTTGAGGTAAGTGATTTTCATTTCAACACCATTGACAGGCTGACACATTACAAGGTTTTGCTAAACAAACTTCAAAAGAGTGTAAGTAAATGCAATAAGATTATCTCCAAAGGCACAAACATAGTTTATAAAACAACTATCATTGCACGAAACATAGGAGCTCCAGATCCAACTATTGTGCACGAGTCTCTTAACAAATTTTAGACTTTCATAAACTCCTTTTGAAGATAGCTCTCAAGTGTCATGGTCACTTGATGTTTTTATATGCTTTGATAGAATAGATGTAGTTTTTATCGCAAATTACATGTAGAGCATGAGCACTTTATAAATACAGTAAAATATGTACTTGTATAGCCTCTTCATGGAATCAGGTTGCAAGTGCTTTAGGCGTTGCAACATTGAATAACTCAAAGTTAGGTAGTTTGTTTTTGAATAAGTCAAGGTGGTTAAGGGCTTCTCCTTTTCTCTCCACCTTTTCTCTCTCCTTTTTTCCTATATAAAGGAGGAAGCTCATTTTAAATAATCATCTTTTGTTTTGGGCAAGAAGACTATGCTATGATCTCTTGTGTCTTGAAAACTTTATGTTTCATGGTGCAATTTTTCTAAATTGAATAGAATAAACATGAATTTTCAAACTTTGTGTTGTGGATTTTGGGGTTAGTTCATGTTTTCTTATGTTGCATCAATTGATCTTTCTTTATTGCAGTTTATAGTTCTCTTGTGTAAATCACTTGAGCTTTCAATTTAGTTTCTTGAAGACTTTGATCTTCAAGAGAAGAAATTGCTATAGTTGAACAGTGGCTCCAAAATACTATGAGCTAAATAATTTGAGCTTTAGTTTAAAGTATTTTATTTGAAACTAATTAGTAAGAGACTTTGTGCCTTGGTAATTGTTTTATTTAATCATAAATTTGGGCTAATCACATGAGACTTTGGGTTCTTATTGTTGTGCCATCAAAATATTATAGTTAACTACTGTCTTTGGAGTTGTTCTTATGTCAACCATTGAGCCACCAATATTATTGTAGCAATAGTTGTTTTTTGTAGAATTTAAAGTTGTAATTGTTTGAGGATCATTCCTGAAAAAGGAGGAATTGATTAAGATAATTACTCTTTTTTGTAATTCCAGTTAAGTTCCTATTGAAGCCATCTACGGTAAGAAGGGAGTCTCCCTTATTGCTAAGAGGAAAGAGAAATCCCATGAGACTTCTAAATTCACAATTTCATAAGCTATAGATTTAGCGACTTATAAAATTTTTAGCCAACAAATTCATAATTTTATAATAGATAATAGTAACCTTAACTCTTACATATAAAAATAAATAAATATAACTATAATAAAATAAATTATTAGTTAATACAAATGTGCAACAATTTTTTTGTTCTACATGATTAATTAGTTTGACCAATGAAAACTTGTGAAATATATTTCAAGATTTAAATATAGATTTTAGTGCGAGACATTAAAATAAATTATTAGCTAATACAAATGTGCAACAATAATTTTTTTCTATATGATTAATTAGTTTGACCAATGAAAACTTGTGAATTATATATCAAGATTTAAATATAGATTTTAGTGCTAAACTTCTCTCCGTGAAATTCATTTATATCGCTAAATTTTTTTGCCTATAGTTCTATGCTTACAACAAGAACTAATAACAAGATACAAACAAAGAAATTAAAACACTCATTTATATTTGGAAATAAAAAAATAGAAATTAAAACGCTCATCTATATTAGGAAATAAAAAGAATTAATTAGAAATTAAAACACTCATTTATATTAGGAAATAAAATAAAAAGAATCAATTAGAAATTACAACGCTCATTTATATTAGAAAAAGTTAATTAGGAGATAAAAAGAGTTAGTTGATTAATTATTAATCATTAGTTTTGGGTGAAGTAGAAATTGCGCGAAGGGTAACTCTTACCAATAAAACTTTGTGAGCTGTAGCTATAGAATTTCACAGTTATGGAGGCTCAACGTGATGGCGAAGCACACAGCCACTATTATCTTGCCGTTGATCGTCAACAATTTAAATTGGTAACTCAAATTTTGTTTTCAAAGAGCAACCTTATCTTCCCCTTTTTTTCTTGTCGATAGGTCAAACATTTGGGTGGCATATGATCTCTATCATTTATTAAGACTAGTTGGCAATGCTAAATATAAAGAGTTTTGAAAGATTATACATTATAGTTGGTCACGCATATAGATAGAGTAACGATTAGTAACTTTTCATGCATATAGATTGAGTAACTTTTATGAAATTTGGGTCTATGGTTAAAATTTAAGCCCTCTCACAAATTTGTCTATTTATAATTGTATTAAGGATTTACCGATTTGGCAATGCATATTGATAGAGAATCATATTTTATAAACTTCAGGTTTACTTAAAAAATTGCCTTCTTATAATTAATATTAAAGATTGTTATCTTTAAGGATAAAAATTTAGATATACCTGCAAATTTTTTGGTTTCTATTTGTACTAAAGGTTGCGGATTTGGCAAGGTAGACAGGTATTTTGATAATAAGTGAATAGGAAGCAAAGTTTGCATGATAGGTTCAGATATCATGAAATGTATGAGACATTAAAGGATATTATCATTTAAATATATTTCACCTTTAGTTGTCATGTCCCGACTTAAAATATTACTAAGAAGTTGCAGCAGAAGAGAATGGTTTGAAATTACAGCAGTAATAGGTCTTGGATTGCTACCTTATCTATGAGCGAAGGCAAGGAAGGAAGACAGAATAAGTCACAGCATTGATAAGAAAACCTAGGGCAAAACTAAGCAATAAATTAGGTCTGACCAGGGAAAAAATAAGCACTAAATTAGGGCCGACCAGGGTAAAAAGAAGCTAATAAATAAGAATCTACTTAGGGAAGCGAGTTAAGGAATTCGTTTATAATTCATTAAATTATTTTCCAAAATGACTGCGATCATGAAAACGTGCCACTCCTGAAAAGGAAATGGTGGATGAAGTGGTGTGATTCCATCCCAATTGAAGGTATAGAAGGAGGAACACTTCATCTAAGGAAGGGATCCAAGAGAGAATCATCATATCAAGAAGGATAAAATCTGATATAAGATTTCTACAATCAGAAAATATTAGACTTGTGAATTTAACAAGTATTGTGGTGTGCAATGTGTTGTTAATGTTTAATATATATTCTCATACTTATTTTAATATAGTTAGGAAGGAGAATTACTAAACTATCTAGATTCTTCAATTATTGATTTAATTTATTAATTCTCCTATAAGAAAGCACGTATGGGCTAGTAAGGAGACACGATTGGGAGAGAAGGTATGGGTTCCCCCTCTAAGTAGGCAACCCCAATGTTAGATGGAGAGAGATTCTTGCCACTTGGGGCCAAGGGGTGTTATACCACACCCTTGGGCTTGATTGTGGCGAATGTTTTGGGCGCCCTATCATGCATTACTCTCCAACCCCTACGATGATTGGTTGTTGGAAGTGAATCTAAAGATTATAAGCAATCATGCATTGGTTAGTAAGGAGACAGTTGGGAGAGTAGATACAGTTTCCCCCTCTAAGTAGGCCACCCCAATGTTGGATGGAGAGAGATTTCTGCCACTTGGGGCTAAGGGGTGTTATACCAAGCCCTTGGGCTTAGTTGCAACGATTGTTCTAGATGCCTTACTATGCTTTCCTCTACAATTCCTCCATGGTTGTTTATTGGAAAAGAAGTATGTTATATTAATTGCTTATTCACTTTAGAAAGCTAAATAGATATTATATGATTTAACTATAGAATATTATTTGTAAAAAACATTATGTTGTGGAATTGTTACTTTGAATAAAATAAGGTATAGCCCAATCAGGGACATTACAATTGGTATCAAAGTGTTGATCTTGCCAACCTAAGGATCAAGAGTAAGCTTGCAACAAGCAACAAATCTACTCAAAACAGTACAATGAGTGAACAAATGGAAAATGAATTGAGGGTTTCCATGCAGTGCAACAAACAACAACTCAAGCTCTCATAGAGAAAAATGAGAAGACAACACAACTACTCCTACAAACCCTTCAAAATATGAACAACATAATCAACAATCTTAGACCCAACCAAGCTAATGGGAGGGATGTCAGCTCTAATCATTCAAAAAGTGACAATAGAGCTTTGTTAGGCTCAACACCAAGAATAACTAGACCCTCCTTACCTAAAGAAGGGCCAATAAGAGAAGAAGAAGAAATCAATACACCAAACCACAACTTAGACGAACTTGCCAAAGCATATTCATGACTTTACCCTGAATTTAGGAGAAGTATTCTATTTCGGGAATATTGTGAGGTTGGAACAAGAAGTAACCCTAGAAGGGAGAGGGGTCAAATTATTTAAAACTTACATAATAAAGTAGGCAAATTGAGTCTCCCTAACTTTGATGGTTTGGGGAAGGTGCTTGCCCATTCATGGATCCAAAAATTGGATACATATCTCTCTTAATCACATGATATGTAAGGTCCCCTTTTTAGTTGAGCATGGTTGGTGGTTCGGATTAGCCTATTAGTGGCCCTCGTAGGCTAGTTAGATGGATAGAGGATCCCAGTTGGCAGAGCCAGAGGCCAATTCCTTGGTGACAGTGTTGTGATTTAGTGTAATTGATTGGAGCAGTTATTCAAAGACTAACTATTTATAGCAAGTCATTGTTGAGGAGTTGCTATTTCTAGAAGGGGCACCTGGGGTCATGGTATGCACAGTGATTGACTCATTCGTTAGTTGGCTTAGTTTGGGGGACTTACTATTTATAGTAAGTCAATTATGCTCGTGTTGCTATTTTTAGCAGTGCACTTGGACTTGGTATTGGCAGTGTTCATTAGTTGATAGAATGGAATGAGTTATTGGCTCAACTTCAAGGTATTAATTATTAATAAAGAATCCTTTATTAATAATTAATTGTTAAGGTTATAATATAAAGTTTTTATTCAAGTGGGGGCCAATTGACACGTTAAAGTGCACATCATTAAATGTTATTTGAGTTTATTATTAAAAGGGGTTATTTAATATCATAAAGTCAAATTATAAGTGCATATGAGGAGTAATGTAAAGTGCCAATTTAAAGGGAGATATAAGTGATTATTAAAATGTACTTTATGTTATTTTGTTGTGCACCAAATGGAGGGAAATATAATTAAATATTATATTTCAAATACATCAAAAGCAAATGCATTAAAACGCTAAGTTATGATTTAAGTTATGTGAGGTGTGAGTTTGAAGCTACTAGGTTGATCTTCAATTGAGAATTATAAAAGGCTTCTTTGGTGATAATGAATTCATTCATGACTTGTGTATTTTCTTTTGTTGGTGTGGGGAAGGAATTGAAACAAGGGTTTCAGATTTGGAGCTTGAAGAATTGTGGATTCTTCCAAGTCTTTTCAGCATATTGAATTTGTGAAACACCCAATGAATTATGCCAAGCTCTGGCTTCATCCAGAGGTTAGGATTGATATTATTGTTTGCAGAGATCAACAAATGCAACCCCAGTTCATCTCATAAGATATTTGCAAGGGTTGGGGTCTGAATTTTATGCAGATCGTAGCCCATATATGGTTCCGCGTTTGAGTTTGGAGAGTGGCCGCAGGTTATATAGATGAAGCGACAGTCTTCTAGAACCTGCTATTTAAATATTAGAGGTAGCGTTGGCAGTCTTAGGACATGTTCTTTGATGTCTGGTGTCTCAAATCACCATTAGCAAGCTGTGTTGACAATTCACGGTCCTATTCAGAAGGCTGTGTCTCAAATTTAGATGTCAAATAATTTATGCAAACAGCTATAGGTTACTTTCTATAAATTATAAATAAATTTCTTATGCTGTCATTGTAGATTGTTTTGATTAGTTGTGCAGGAATAAGAATGTACTCCAAGTGTTTGATGTAAGTCATAACTGAATTGCTCTTAATCAACATATTAGTTCTCATGCCAAGTGTTTGTAGATGCACATTTTACATGTAGAAATCATATGCATGCATTCAAAAGGTAAAAAATGATTGCATTTGTATCTTAGTAATCATTTGCAAGCATTTAAATTTCATTTGAAACCATTCCAAGCAAAAAAAAACAATCTGAAAACAAATGACAGCAAGATAGAGGTTTCATGGCAACTGTTTGATGAAATGCACATGACACAAAAATTGAAGATTTAAGAGCAAAATTGCAAGGAGTAATACAGTGGTAAAGTTAGAACTGGTCGGGGTTCTTACATGATAGAAGACGATGCCATCGAATTTCCCATCTTACATTTAGAAGGGGTTGCACATGACTAGTGGTACCATGGCTTGATTACTCAAGGCCCACCAAAACTTAACTTATGATGACTTCACCAGAAAACTCATTGAAAGATTTGACCAAATGCATCTTGAGAGATATTTTAAACAATTAACTCAATTAAGACAAGAAGGGACCTTTGAAGATTATGTGGCAAATTTCCAAAGGATTTCAGTCATGGTTCCCGGAATTATGGAAAAAAGATTCACTTACCTATTTACAGGATTACTATAAGCTAATTGTTGAAGTTAGTAGCTGTGATAGAGATATTCTTACTCTATTCGATCATTTCGTGTTCTTCATCTACTTCAGCATAGTCTGTGAGCTCTGGTATATATTTTCTCTATTCAGATTTGTCATCATATTTGTGTGTTCTCATCCTTCTCTGTAGTTCAGCCTATATGTTCTACCGCAAGTGTTCCAACTTCTTGCTCTTATCGTGTTTGCTAGTTGAGACAATGTGCGACTTCTCATTCATTAATGGGGACGTTATTTGTGATCATCGTCTCTCATTCTTATTATTTATGTTTTATTATTCTCCTCCACTACTGGCTTCATGGTGACTTGGCATCACTTATTTCATTCATAATTTCCGTGTGAATTTTGCTTCATTATCATGGTTCGTATTTATGAGAATTACCGTTGCATCATCGTATTTCCCTCATTTTATGGCCAGTGCTTGTAACGGTTGTTGTTTAATATTCTTCGCAAGACTCTTCAGCTCCCATGTGGCTCCTTGGTCATTTATGGGAAAAAACAAACCTAGTCTTAGTATTATTCATGTTGTGTGAAAAGAAAACGGATTTTCTACATAGTCTTTCATCGACTATCATGTGTATCGGATATATGATTATTATTCAGCTTTAGTTTCGTGTGTGAAAATTTATTTTCTCTACAAGTATCGTAAGAGATTTTGATTCTGGGAATATAGTTTTGGTGCATCAAGATAACTGTTGATATAGATCAGGGTGAAGAACATTTTTGCATGCTTTTGCATATATGTGGCCTCACTATGTTCAATATTTAGTAAGTTTGTCACCTGTGTCATTTATTTCCATATATTGGATCTTTGTGGTGTAATTCTCTGTTGTTTTGTAAGCTCTGATCATTGTATGATCATTGAGCATTGAAGACCTCTCAGGAGAAGAGTTTTTGTAATTTGTTTTTGTGTATCTCAATAAAGGAACTATCTATTGGTGGGTTGGGTTATTTCTCTCGATGAGGAGGGTTTTTCCCAGGATACATGCTTTGTGTGATTTGTCTGTTTATCTTGTTGGTTTTTCTTATTTTTTATTCCAAAATCTAACATGGTATAAGACCAGTTAATTGCAGTTGGAGATGAATGGACTTCCCTACTCTTGGGAATCATTCATTCAAGCTATTAGTGGGAGAGATGATCTTCCAAAATTTGACAGGTTGAGAGCTGATTGCATTCAAGAAGAATGCAGACTTGAAGCTAGAGGAAATGGACGCAAAAGCCATCATGAAGATGATCAGGTGCTTGCTGCCCACACTTCAAAAGGAAAAGGGAAGAAAGAGAATTTTAAGAGATTCAGAGATAAAGGTTCAGATTCAGTTCTTGTATTCAAGAAGAAGAAAATGGATCTTTCAAAGGTTCAGTGCTTTAGATGTGACAAATCTGGTCACTATGCTAGAGACTGTATCTTAAGGCCAAAGCCTCAAGTAGCTGCTGCAATTGTTGAGAACTCTTCTCCTCAAAAGGAGTCAAGCGATAACTCTGAAGGATTTTGTTTTATTTTTGCACTCTCTAGTAATATTCCCATGAACAGTGATACCTGGCTGATTGACAGTGGTGCATCTTGGCACATCACCGGTTACTGTGATCATCTATTCAACTTGAAAGAAAAGGACTCCCATCTTCAAGTTATTACTATAGATGATGCAAGCTATTCTGTTAAAGGAGCTGGTTCTACTTCCTTTCAATTGGATTTAGAAATTTCTCTTCCCTTGAGTGATGTTCTCTTTGTGCCTGGCATAAAAAGAAATCTGATTTCTATATCAACATTAGAAGACAAAGGGTATCATGTTGCTTTTGTTGATGGTAAAGTCCTGACATGGAGAAAGAACTCAAATATTCTATCAGCCTGTGAGATTGAAGTTCGTCATGATAGTCTCTACAAGCTTTTAACTCGTCCAATCAAGCACTTGCTCATAATACTACAAATTCTAATGAACTTTGGCACAAGAGGTTTGGGCATTTGAATTTCAGAACCTTAGCCTCTATGGAGAAGGCTATAATTGGTCTTCCAAAGCTAAATCAGAACCATGAATGTAAGAACCCCTTTTAGGCTCTTGCTGTTATACTGTTTGTTTTGATGGTTTTATAATGTTTTTTTTTTTTTTTGCAAGGGTTTTTGACATAAAAAGCAAATAACATAACGCTGAAATACTGAATAGAAAATGAACTACTGCTGCCTTATTAAATTCCTTTGAGCCAAACTCAGTACAAATGATAATACCTGAATAAATAACAGCAAATAAGATTGGATTCAATACACATTAAATACCTGAGAATTTATTGATGAAAATGACACTTTCCCAGCATAACTGCGTCCCAGCATAATTGACGCCTGCTATAGTATTCTACTCACGCTGGATGAATGATGGCGTACTGTCTGCGATCCCACTTCTCTAAAACTGTAAATCAATGCTGTAAATGCTGAAGTAAATCTCCGCTAAAGCACAATAGAAGTCTCTGGATGAAACCTCCGCTGGATATCAAATTCACCAGATATCTCACTGGCTCAAATGATGAACACACAGAAGAACTACGTTCTCCAATGGCTGCACTATCAAACCCTTTCTCAGAGCTCAAGAGTTGAAGAAAATTCAATCAATAATGAAAATTGGATGCCCTTTTCTTCTCACGCTAAGCATATATAACCTTCCAAGTCTAAATTGCACCCAAAAAGCAGGAATTGCGATTTCTCTCAAGCAAGTACGATTTAATGTTATAAACATTAAATTAATGATTTATTTTATCATTTAGACTTAGGAAGAAGTCAAATAAATTATTAATAAATTTGGCCCCCTTCTCATGATGTTAAGACCCTCAACTTAAGTGATTTTAATATAAATCTATAATATAACTTTATATTAAATAATTATTCTTCTTAATACTTAGCCACGAAAAATGTCATAACTCCCATAATATTGTGAATTTGATCAAGCCGTCTGAACTGGGAGCTAGTGAAAATATTCTCCATGTGACCATGAGGTATTTCTAAAAATAGCAGGGGTCCATCTCTATAGCTCCAAAATAAGCCTAAAAATAGCCATTTCTGCCAAATAGAGCATAATCCAAATAAGTGAGCCAAAAACCATCTCACAAGCCAACTGAGAACACTGAGCTCTGCCAAAACTGAACCATTAGAAGATCATACCTCCCCTGTGCCATTACTGACCCCCTATCCATGTCTACTAGCCTACGAGGGTCCACTGATAGGCTAACCATTAGCTAGCATGATGTCACTAGCTTGAAGGGGACATCACAATGAAGGAGTTTGCAATGGATACGCTCTAGGTAAGAATATTAAGAGCACTTTTCATAGTAGTGAATATCGAGTTAAAGAGATTCTAGAATTAATTCATTCAGATTTATGTGGTCCCATGTCTGTTGCATCTCTTAGTGGTTATTGGTATTATATTACTTTCATTGATGATTTCTCTCGTAAGTGTTGGATCTATTTTCTTAAGTCTAAGGAATTTGATGAAGTGCTGTCTCGTTTTAAAGAATTCAAAGTTCTGGTTGAAAATCTATCTAACAAAAAGATTAAGATCTTGAGATCTGATAATGGTGGAGAATATGTGTCCGAGATTTTTCATAATTTTTGTGTTAAAGCTGAGATTAAGAGGGAGTTTTGTGTTCCCTATAATCCTCAACAAAATGGTGTGGCTGAAAGAAAGAATATGATTGTTGTTGAGTCAGTGAAGGTTATGATTCATGATCAAAGTCTTTCTACTTTCCTATGGGCTGAAGCTTGCAGGACAACAGTCCACATTTAGAATCATCAGATTCTTGACAACATGACTCTGGAAGAAGCATTCTCAGGAATCAAACTAGACATTAGTTACTTCAGAATTTTTGGATGCCCAGTCTATATTCATATTCCAAAAGAGAAAAGATCAAAGTTGGAACCTTAAGGAAAGAAAGGGATATTTGTTGGTTATAGTGATTCTTCAAAAGCTTTTAGGATATATGTACTCGGTAAAAAACAATTTGAAATCAGCAGGGATGTCACATTTGATGAAGATATAGCTTGCAAGTCTCTGAAAGAGTAACATTGAAAATGATGAAGAAAATTTTGAGCATTCTCAAGTTTTAGTCATGGCTGATCCGAATCCCCCTTCAGAGATTTAGAAGATTATGTTGATCCAGTTAATCTAGTTGATTCTATAGGTCCCAGTATTACTCCAACCAATAAGGAAATATCTTTATGGGCTAGAAACATTGTGGAAAAAGCTGAAACTTATGTAGCCCCTCGTGGTGCCTTTAGAGAAAGTAAACGGCCTCAAAAGTTTGCTGGTTATGTTGCATTAATGAGTCACATAATTGCATCTGAATCTTCCAATGTTGAAGAAGCTTCAAATCAACAAGTGTGGAAAGATGCCATGATGAAAGAATATCAGTCCATCATGAAAAATGATGTATGGGACATTGTTCCAAGACCAAAAGGTAAATCAGTTGTTTCATTGAAATGTTTGTTTAAGATCAAGCATGCTGCTGATGGAAGTATAGAAAAGTACAAGGCCATATTTGTAGCTAGAGGCTTTTCTCAAAAAGAAGGCATAGACTATGAAGAATCCTTTACACTAGTGGCTTGCTACACTTCCATCAGAACCATCATAGCTATTGCAGTAGTGAAGGGCTGGAAACTTCATCAAATGGATGTGAAAACAACCTTCTTAAATGGAGTTATTGAAGAGGAAGTATACATAGAGTAGCCAGAAGGATTTATCATTCATGATAGGGAGTCACATGTGTGCAGGCTGAAAAAGGCATTGTATGGACTCAAGCAAGCTCCCCGTGCTTGGTATGTGAGAATTGATGACTATCTTTTGAGCTTGGGTTTTCAAAAGAATGATGCCAATCCTAATCTATACTTCAAGGTATGTGATGACAAAGTTCTAATTTTAGTCTTGTATGTGGATGATTTATTTCTCATGGGTAATGATGATCTCATTATCAAATGCAAGAAGGAGCTAGCTTTAGAATTTGAAATGAAAGACCTTGGTTTGTTGCACTATTTTCTTGGCCTTGAGGTATGGAAAAAATCAGATGAAATTGTTTTGAGTCAAGGTAAATATGCAATTGATATTTTGAAGAGATTTGGTATGTTAGATTGCAAATCTATGGCAACTCCCATGGAAGTAAATCTGAAGAAGTTACATGATGATGCAGGTAATTCAAATTTAGTTGATCCTACTATGTAAAGGAAGCTAATTGGTTCTTTGATGTACTTGGTTAACACAAGACTTGATAAATGTTATGTAGTTAATACATTAAGTCAGTTAATGTGTGAACCGAGGCAAATTCATCTTGTGACAGCCAAACATATATTGAGATATGTTCGTGGTACAATAGGATATGGGTTAAAATACTCTTATTGTGTTGAGCTGAAATTGCAGGGGTTATCTGATTCGGATTGGGCTGGTTGTGTACTTGATAGAAAGAGCACCTCAGGTTGTTGTTTCAGCCTTGGTTCAACCATGGTTTCCTGGTGTAGCAAGAAACAATCTTGTGTTGCTCAGAGTACAGCTGAAGCATAATACGTTGCAGCATGTCTGGTTGCAAGAGAAGCTATGTGGCTTCGTGAATTATTTGCAAGTTTATTTGGGCAGCCTCTTGAACCTACAATGATTATGTGTGACAACCAAAGCTGTGTGAAGCTTTTGGTTAATCCTGTTGACATAACTTAGTTGTCATTGGTAAAGTCAGAGGCAAACATCAATCCCACCAGAGCACTGGTACATCACACCGGTACTCTTAAGTATGCACCGGTAGACCAAACAAGTAAGCAGTGTACTTTGCTAGTCACGCTTATACCAGTCTAAGTGTTTTCAACCGATCATGAGAGACATACAGGAAATGTATGACTAACTGAGTACAAGTTTATTACCGGTTGAGTGCATGATAATCCGAACCGGATTATACGGAGCGTTCATAGTTGAAATTGAAGTTAGCTTTTTAACTAGAGTTAGCTCTATTTCTTCTAAGGGTGTTTCAAGGTAAACTCAAGATCATTTTGCAAGTTTTTTCGCATGCATGATTTATGGGTGAGTTTACAGCTTGGCAGAATTGTGAGAAGTATTTTTAATAAGATTAATTTCTTATAAATACAGGTCATAGGATACACAAGTTGTGTTGTTGAATATTCAGAGCAGGAGAGAGATATCTTTTGAGAGGAGCTACAGTTACAAGAAGTGAAAGGTAGAGAAAGGTTCAACAACTGAGTAGAGGAAAGGGTAATAGGTATGATCTAATCAGACAGAAAGTGTCATTATAGATCATTGCTTTAAGATTGTGAAGCATATTCAAATCTCTTAATTAGGGTGAACCCTAATAGGTTCATGTATAAATCCCTTTACCGGGTAACATCTTTGTTGGTGTTGAAAGTCCTCTTACCAGGCGACTCCTTACAGGGTCAAGATTCTAACAGGTGTTCTACCAATCCCTTTATCGGGTAGCACTCTGACCAGTGCTTTGTAAGCCTCTAACAGGGCATCTTTATTACTGCAGTAGTAAAGTTGTGGGTTTTGTCCCACCGTGGTTTTCTCCTTATCGAGGGTTTCCACATATATATGCTGTGTTGACTTGTGTATTTCTATTTCTGTTTATGAGTGTTGATTATATTCTTTTAATTCTGCAAGAATTTATTTATAAGGCTAAATTGGAATAGAAATTGTATTTACTGATTCACCTCCCCTTCTCAGTAACTGGTTAGGGTTAACAATTGGTATCAGAGCCCTTTGGTTCTCAAAGATATAAAGCTTAACCGCTTGAGTAAAAGATCATGAAGGGATACAAGTATCAAAAACAACTTGAGAAAGCGAATGGTATAATTGCCTCTCTTGAGAATAGACTGAGGAGGTCCCTTGCAAAAAGAAAGGAGTTGGCTCTGCAACTGAGTGAGAGCAATGAAACAATTGAGGAACTCTCTGGGCAAAGTGGATCTAATGAAGCAGAGGAGGCAGTCTTTGAATTTATGGAGAAAAATCAGAGTCTAATCGATCAGATCTCAAATCTGAAAAGGGAGTAGGAAAGTAATGCTCTAAGAATGACTGAAATCATTGAAGAAAAGAGGAAAGCTGAAGATGAAAGGAACAGTGTCGTGAAATCACTGACAACCTCTGAAAGAGCAAGAAATCTGACAGAAGATGCAGTAAGAGAAAGTGATCTTGTTGTTTTACAACTTCAAGAAGACATGTAGATCGTAACTCAAGAAAATGCTATTATGCAAAAGAACTTGCATGATAAAGATGATGCATGCAAAAGACTGGATATTGAATTGTATCAATTGAAGGAACAGCTGAAGACTCTTGGAGAGAGAAATGATACGCCTAAAAGGTACAATGAAAGCTCAGCTAAGCTTGATGAGCAATTAAGGGGTCAAAGAAAGCACAAGGATCCCACAGGACTTGGGTACATCGGTCAAAGCAACAATGAAACCGGTGAATCCTCAAAAGTCAAGAAGGGCAAGAAGAAAAAGAAGAAACCGACAGAAGATAAAGGTAAGCAAACCATCAAAACCTTTTGCAATCATTGTGGTAAATCGGGTCATAAAACAAATGACTGCAGAAATGCACCGGTGAAACCATCCACTTCTAACAGTTATTGCAGCAACTGTTACAAGTATGGCCACAGGACCTTTGAGTGCAGGTCACGTCCCAACAGTGTGTCCAATGGAAGTAGGGGAAGCTTCAAAGGTTACTGCTATGCATGTAACAAGTTTGGACACAAAGCAAATGAATGCAGATCCAAAACCATGATATTCAAATCGCCACCGAGACCGGTAGTCCATAATAGGAGCACAAATTGGAGCACAACCAACTGTGCTAGCTGTGGAACATTTGACCATAGAAACTCTTGATGTCACTCATCCATGGACAAGGAAAGTAGGGTAAATCCATAGAGAGCAATCGAGATGACTTGTTACAATTGTAACAAGATTGGGCATCTGACCAAGGAATGCAGGAACCGACCATTGAACAAAAGAAAAGGACTGGCCAAACCAGTGAAGAAGACCTTGTCTCCCAACCAAAAGGGTAACAAGGGAAAAGAGATTGAAAAAAAAGTCAAGAAGATTTGGTTCAAGAAGGAATCAAAGAGCTCCGCTGAGGAGAAGACAAAAGGAAGATCATCATCTGTTGATGGTGATATCTCTTCAGCAAATTGAGCCTAAGGGCTTAGAGGGAACCAGTAGTCTTCCTACTGTTCCTGGAAGAACTGGTGAGCAATGATCTCACAAAGTAAAAAAAAAAGTGTAACTGAGAGAAGGCATCGGTCTATCAGGTATTTGGGAGAGGTAAGTGTTGACATCACAATTGAGGATTAATCAACAGGTAAACTCATTAGAAGCGGTTGTCATAAGAAAGATTAGGTATGGTAATTAATGCTGTAGTCGTTAATACTTGTTACCGTTTGGTAATTACCGTTATACCCTAAATCTATTTAAGGGAAGGATGATTACTCATTTCACTTTACATTGCGAATTGTGATTTTTGTTTTCTTAAGCGTGAGTAATCTCTTCTTGCTTTGATTTACGGTCTTTGTTAAGTGAACTCTGTAAATCCTATCAAGAATTCTTTGTGTAAACCGGTCAGATATGATGGCATCATCATCTTCTGTTGTCAATCTAATTCAAGGCAACCAATTCGATAGACTAGTTTACGACATCATGCCAGTGCAGAACAGAGAGAATGATATGAGAGGTGCGCTGTCATCGGTGCTTGATGGAGTTTTGCTGACTGAAGACATTATGGCATTCATTCACGCCAAGCATGAAGAACTGGGTGAAACTTTCACCCAAAGCGAGTATCTCTCACTTTGCCAGGATGGAAAGCTTCAAGATAAGTATGCGAAGCTTGAAACTTCAGGTTTGATCCACGGAGTTACTTTCACACCTCTTTAATATTTACATCTGCCCTTACAAATATTCTTCTTCTAATTGCTTCTTCGAATCTGTCCCTCTCTACATTTTACATTATGTATATATATATGTGTTTGAGTGGCTTACACACCTCTTTAGGGTGAAAAGATACAACCCTTATTACAAATTATTTTAAAAAACAATAAACTAACTAAAAAATAACTACCTAACTTTCTGATTTGGGTCTGGTCGAAAAACCAAAACACCTTGTGGAAAGTTAAGATTTTTACTGGAGATAGGAAATTTGATTTCCCGAACTGGATCGTTTTTAGATTTTTAAAATGCGACCATCTTCAGGCTCTGTCGGCATCATCTTTGCAGCAAGTCGAAATTCCAACATTTTTTGAAGGCTTCGATTAGTTACTTCTATTTATTTGTTTATTAAAGCTTCCTTCTTTTGATTTTTTTAGTATGGAGAAACGTGCTTATTGATAATGGATTTGGACTCTCAAAATTTAGGGTACCACCAGACAAAAGTTCTCTTTCAGTGGGCATCTACTTCAGGATTCAGTATGTTTTGGTTTGGCTTTCGTTTGGCGTCATTTGGACTTCATTTGCTATAGTTTTGCCACGTTTATTATTTATAGTAAGCCTGAAGTTGTTCGAAAGGACCCTTTCTATTTTTGGAAAGTGCATTTGGTCACGTGGGGAAATAATAGGTGTGACTCCTATTTCAGACGACATATTAAAATGATAAGTATTTTGGGAGTTATTATTATTTTGGTGGCCAAATTATTATTAAATCATTAAATGACTTATTATAAAGTTAAATTATAACTTTATAATTTCACTTAAGTTGAGGGTTGAGCCATCATGGGAAGGTTATTTAATTAATTCATGGAAGCCTAAGCCAAGGTATTAATTAAAAGTATTGGAGTGAATGAATTATTAAAAAGAAAAGTATATCTATTTATCCCACATTGATAAGGATTGTGTTTGAGCTCTCACAAAAAAGAATAAAAAGGGACTTAAGAGCTCATTCTCATATACCATTGATCATTTTATGATATTGAAAAGTTGGAGAAGTATTGTCTTGTGAAAAATTTCAAAATTTATTGGGAAGTGTGCAAGGGTTTGGTCTTCATTTTGGAGAGAACTCTTCCAGAATTTTTATGCAATCTGATTTGGTGGCTCTAAGAATGGAATGTGAGTTGCAGATTTATTATTGAAATTTATTACAAGCCTGCTGTACGGATAATGTAAGAGCTGCGTTTTTTTCTTCTTTGATGATCTCAATTGAATGTTGATTACTGCCTTTAAATACTGAGAGGCCACGTCAATAATCTTAGAAGCTGCGTCAACCACAGGGAGCTGCATATTGTTGTTTGGAGGCTGTGATAAATTTCAGGAGGCTGTGTTTCATGTATGCAAACAGAGTTAGTGTTTTGTTTCCAGCTGCGTAAGGAAATTGGAGAAGGCTGTGACCCATCTTAAAGCAACCGCTTCTCAACCAGTCTGCTGCGTTTAGAACTGGAGGCTCACGTTTCAGTTAAGATCATTATTGGGGTGATGGTTAGTAATCTTAGTGACAAAAAGGTGCCATTTGCATCTATTGTAATGTTCATTAATGTTTGCAAGTTTTTAAAAGAATAATTTGGTGAGCCTAGTTTTAATTTGCTGTTGTTTTTAATGCTTATGTTGAGAAAGTTTATAGAATTCTTATATGTTTTAAGAATACACAAAAACAAATTGCAATTTAAATTAGAAAAGGTCCAATTTGCTATTGAGAGCCAGTTGGGCTCATCACACATTCAATGATGGCTCTAATCTTTTCTGGATCTACTCTCACCCCATCGGCGCTGATGATATGCCTAAGATATAACAACTCAGTCATACCAAATTCACACTTTGATTCCTTAGCGAACAATGATTCGCTCTCCACAATACTCAAAACCTCCTCCAAGTGTTGCAAGTGCTCCTCCCAAGTCTTGCTAAATATTAGGATATCATCAAAGAAGAATAACACAAATTTTCTCAATCGCCTCCTGAATACTTGGTTCATGCAATTTTGAAATGTGTAGGGGCATTGGTAAGCCCAAATGACACTACCAAGAACTTGAAATGGGTGTAATGACACTTGAATGTTGTCTTCTCAATATCCTCGTCCCTCTTCTTGATTTGATTATAACCTGACCTCTAATCTATCTTCGTGAAGTAGCAGGCTCCATGTAACTCATTTATCATTTCATCTATCCTGGTTATTGGGTGCCTGTTCTTAATTGTCTTTTTATTCAAAGCTCTATAATCGATACACATCCGCATAGTCCCATCTTGTTTCTTCACCAAAACCACTGATGATGCAAATAGGCTCTTGCTAGGTCTGATGTGACCCATCTTTGACAATTCCTTTGTTGCTTTCTCAATCTCATCCTTGTATTTCTTTGGATGTCTGTATGGAGTAGTGATCACAAGTTTTGCCCCCTCGTCTAGTTCTATCACATGCTCAATACCTCTCTCAGGTGGGACTCCATGTGGAATGCTATCAAACACCTTAGTGTGCTTGGTTATGACCTTTTGAACATCGGGGTGATAACTCTTAATTTGCTGCTCTGAAAATGTAGGCATAATAAGGCACTCTTCTTCCCACTCCACTTCATCGTGTTTGAATAATCGTCCATCCTCCTAAGTGAGACCACCCTAATTCCACCGTCTGATGAGCCCCTTAATACCACTTTCCTACCTTAGTGTTCAAACCGCATCTCTATTTTCTCCAAATTAAAATCAGAATCCAGGAGTGGAAGGAGAGAACAATGAGGCATAATCAGAGTTGAATCATGAAGAGGAGAGGTTGACTCGATCCTTGACTAATGTGAATAGGAGATCTCATTTCGACCCACTTGATTATCATGGCAACCTAGATGTTGATGAATTGATAGATTGGATCATAGATATGGACAAATATTTCGAGCTTGAAGGAACTAGTGAAGAGAAGAAAGTAAAGTATGCCTACACTAAGCTAAAAGGACATGCATTCTTATGGTGGGAACATCTACAGATAGATTGACAGACAAGGGGTAATGACAAGATCAAATCTTGGGAAGGGATGGTGAATAAGTAGAAGGCTAAGTTTTTGACTGAGGACTATCAAGTAAGTCTATTTAGAAAGTTACAAAAATTGAAGCAAAGAGACCTAAGTGTTAAGAGTTATACTAAGGAGTTATACAAGTTGAACATCAGATCTGGTCATATAGATGATGAGCCTGAACAAGTTGCTTGCTACCTTAATGGTTTGAAGATTTCCATACAAGATGAAATCAGATTGTTGCAGATCAGGAGTGTGGAAGAGGCTTACAAGTGGACCTTGAAGGTTGAAGAGAAGATGAACAGAGGGCATGAGTAGAGACAAAGAGGCAGAGGAGGAAGATTTCAAAGAGGTAGAGGTAGATCTTCTATTGATTAGGGAAAAAGTGAGTCAAAAGTTAAGGACAATTATTGGTATAGGAGGAATGACAGAAGTTCCTACTGAAATGAAGGACAAGTTAGTGGTGAAAGGAGGAAGTTCAGTGGAACTTATTTCAAATGTGGTGAAGTAGGACACAAAGCCTTTGAATGAAAGAAAGGTTACTTTGATAAGAAGGTAGAAAGCAATAGGAGAACATCATTTGTTGATGAAGAATCCACCAGTTCAGTAAACAACAATCAAGAAGAGGAAGGTGCAACCTTGATGACCAGGAGAGTCCTATACCATAGAGAACAAAAGAAGGAATGAGTATAGAGGAAGAATTTGTTTAGAACTAGATGTTAGTGATTTCATCCAAGTCATGCTGAGAATAACACCATAATCTCTCATATCTACTACATAAAAATTGCCCACCATGTCATAATCACCCATCGGTGTGTGAAGATTGGTAATCATGTGAGTACTCTATAGCTTATTACCACTAGCCACAAACACTCTGAAGCCCTCACGCTCCTTTATCAGGAGACCTTTCTTCTTAACTAGACTCTCTGAGATGAAATTATGATTAGCTCCCTTGTCAATCAATGTAACAACATGCTGCCATTGTATCATTCTTCTCACCTTAAAAGTTATTGCCTTCTCAGTACCACTAAGTCGTGCAATAGTTTTTTCACCACCCGATTCATCTCTTGTGGTGTGTTCCTCATCTCTGCCCCCTAAATGAGATTGGTTTTTTGCATCCTCTGATGCTGACTCTTCAGCTAAAAAGTACCCAATCTTTGTTGCTTTCGCTTTGACATAACACTTGTGTGAAGGGTCCCAAGGCTCTCTGCAATGGAAACATAATTTCCTCCTAAGATCATTTAACTTCTCATTGTCCAGATGGTTTGAATCTTTCTTTTGCTGATGAGAATCCTTATGGAAATATTTCTTATCTTTCTAGTTCTTTGACGGAAAACCCTTTGAATGAAATTTATCCTTTGATGACGAAGGTTCCATATCCCTTGCTTTCTTTTAGGCTTCCTACAACGTCAAAGGATAAAGGCCCTTGATCCATCCATAAACAAAACCAATAGCCTCCTTTGTGAGATATCCGTCACCAAAATTGATAGCCTTTGAAACTCCGCTATAATGTCTCAACTGATCCCCACAGTCTAAGATGAGCTAACTCCTTGAAATGTAACTTTGGATCCTTCTTGTCAAATCTCTCGATCAAGCTCTCAGTAAACTCCACATATGAAATGATTTGGTCATGGCCCATAGTGACCATGCCATGATGGTACCACTCGTGTGCTAAGCCATCCAGATGTAGTGTCACAAATTTAATGGCTTCTTCCTTTGGCATTGGGTTTAGGTGGAAATAAGTATCTACCTTTTGGCCATGATGCTACCACTCGTGTGCTAAGCCATCCAGATGCAGTGTCGCAAATTTAATGGCTTCTTCCTTTGGCATTGGGTTTAGGTGGAAATAAGTATCTACCTTTTGCACCCATGCTCTAGTAGTGGTCTTCTCAGATCCATCAAAGTATGGTAGTGTGAGCTTGCTCACCTTTTTTTGCAAATCATGATGCTACCCCCTTGCCCCAAGTACAAGGCAAATGTTTCAATCTAACATCCATGTATTCCTTGAAAGAGATGGATGCCCATTCTCCGGTTGTACCGAAGCTCTAGGTGGGAAGGTTGGTATAAGTGGCCTTGAACTAACTGTTCTCGCTCGTCTAGTTGCTGGCCAAAATTATCAGCAACCTGCTCCCCTCTATTACCACCATTCTGTCCATTATGCCCACCATTGTTACCTTCGTTAGTTTCACCGTTGTTTCTGCCACCATTATTCCCACCATTCACATCAATACCCATCTGTCTAGCAACCATTTGCATCATAAGGTCCATGCGTTAATTCTGTTCCTGAATTCTTTGTTCTGCCTGTCACCACCCTAGTTGCAAAGCCTCTAACATATTCAACAATCTTTCTTCACATGGATCCATTCTTTCACCCATATTGCTTGTGACCTGTTCACCTGTGCTTAAGTGTACTTCTGGATTTCTTTGTTCTTCTTCCCTGTATTCAATAATGCCCTGTGTTTCCATGTATTGTAATGATGTGATAATGGTTGTACACTCCAATCAGTCATGTCACTGTCTATTCATTCTGTATTGTACCCACCAGGATAGTAGGATAACGTGGCTTTGATACCACTGTAAAGGGCTCCATTATTTTGATTTTTTTTGGGTTTGCTCTTTTAATTTCCTTGGATTGTTTGCAATAGCATAATAGATATTGAGTCCAGCTAATATACTAAACGAGTAACAAAAATACTAATAACAACAATTGTAGATGAAACCAAATGTATTGTTGCAATTCACCAACTGTAACAACATTATAGAAGTCAGTTTTATATTCTGAATATACATTGTTTCTGATTTATCATCGATTACAACTATTTGTATGCAACACACAACTTGCAATATTATAAATGGCATACCAAGTTTGCTGTCCCAGTTTTGTTCAGGCCTAGACAACCCTCTTTTTAGCCTGAACAACATCCAGTGCAAACCTATTCAGCACTCTTCTCAGTCATGTATAGATCATGTAGTTGTTATCAGACCAACACGACACCTCAAAGTGTAGTTCAAATTAGCCTTTAACCATTATAGACAGCAATATGCACTTCCAAATCCTACGACAGTCTTTGTTGATCAATCTCAGACCCATATAACTTCCCTTGGAGTTGTCTCAGACCTTCGTGCTCAAGAAATTCACGAATCCTTTTGACTGTATCTTTCAACAATGAAGATAATGCCAACAAAGAGGGATTTTGTTCTCCATGCCCAAGAATACAAATTTTCTAGACAATTTTATAAACCTCATATATTTTGAAGCATGCTGAAAGAGAGCTCTTCAACCTCTTTTATCACACTTTCTAAGAGCTAATCCACATAACTTGTAAATATTGGATAAACAAAATCATATTTTTTGCCCTTTCCTATTTTCTCATGATTGCTTAATTGCCCTATTTTATTGCGATTGCTTGTTTTTTAATATTTCGCATACTATTTAACATGATCTTCCTTTGACTTAAGTCCCCAAACACTTCTTATGTCTCCAATGTATTATAAAATAAAGGGGACCATTTAATTTAAATATTTCCCACAAACTATAGACAATGCATTAATAAAGTTAAATAACTAAATTTAACTTTATAAAATAAGTTTATTAACACACAATAAATCATATCAATGATAAATAAACTTCTTGTCAATTTTAAACAATTACCATCGACATGTCATTGCCACTGGATGTCTAGACATGCCCAAAATGATAAATAGTAAGTATGCCCAAAACTACTTGAAAACCCCTTAGAATGACCTGCAACTGAAACTTCCTAAACCAAACGGCCTCTAAGTCCCTTTAATGTCTTGGTTAGCCTACGAAACCATGGGGAAATAGGCTAACGACGCACCATGTTATGAATGCTAGAAAGGGGACATTATAAGTTACAACTTCCTTCATGATTCCATTGCTATATGGTTTCTTTGGAGATGTTATTCTAGTGATTTCACTTATACAAGATGCACCATCGCACATCATGCAAGGTTGAACCCGAGTAATGCTATAAAAGATGAGGAAACCACTGTGGTCTTAACTTGCAAATTGTTATTCTCGTGCGGAGAAAACCCTTTATTTTTGATACCCAGTTTCCTATTGGAATTCCCAATTCCCATACTCTTATGTGTAGACATGCTTGAACTCATTCACCATTCTTATGGTGCATCCTTCGATGAAAACAACTTTGTAATGACAAAGGACTAAGCATCAAATCTCTGCTCTTATGATTACTTTTATGAATTGGGTTATAATCCAGAAGACAATCAAATTGCTTCACTTCATTCGCTGGTTTGAGAATTGTAGAATGCTCAAACCAAAATTCTACGCATAGTCAAATTCTAAATTAACATCATCAAAACGATAAAAAAGATTATCAGTAGTTGCTGATTTGGAAATTTTTGCATGCTCAAAACCATCATTGAAATCAAGTGAGGCACCTTTCTCATGCATGTCTCTCAAGAGGATCATCCTAGAACTCCGCCTCAAAAAGTGGGTTATCATAAGGTATCTCTGCTTCTATCACACAAAGTGGATTATCAAAAAATTGAATGTTACTTTTACTATCTTATTTAGGCCAATCTTCCTACCGATTTAACTCTCATTTACAAGGATGCTCTATGTTATTTTCTTTAGGGAGGCTCAAGTACTCTTTCTCTACAGTTGCTCTTAAAGGTTCAACTTCATCATCATTTGCCTTTGGTTCTAACATCTTTTCTGACTCTTCTTTTGTGACTTCCAATTTTTCCACTAACAACTTCACATCTTCATTCTTACATTGGTGGATGGACTCCCAAGTTCCTTGGCATAAAAAACAAAGATTTCTTCTTTTGAGTTTATTTTTGTTGTCAACGTTCTTCTTTGCGATTGAAAATTTCTTTCTCTTTTTCTGGAAGGAGATATCTTGGAATAAAATTTGGTCTTTGCCACTTACAACTTAAGTTCTGGCTTCCCTAAGAATATTTTCTTCTTCTCGTTTTCCTCTCTTGACCTTCCTATGTAGTTTAATATTTATTAGGATGCACTTTATTAAATAAGTTCAAGGATTTCTCAAAGGAAACTTGCTCTTTAATCTCATCAGGGAATTCTTGATACTGATCAATAGTTTTAGTGGCTTCTCGTTCATAGTTCACCTTTTCCTTCTGTATTTTTATCAATATCTCTTGGATAGGGTCTACAGCTTCTTCCCTGGATAAAAATTTAGGTCCCCAATCCATGCTTCTCTTGCTTTGATAGTCTTCTACAAGATAGACCACTTTTGAAGCTTAAGGCAATCACTGTCATACATTGGTGATCAGAGACATGCAACTGCTAAAACAATGCTAGGCATTGAAGAATCTCCAACAAGGTTAGCTTCCCAATAGGCTGGCAAGATCACTAGCTCTGATATGTAAAGAGCCTGCCTGGCTCTTAGCTGAAGATATTATTTTTTTTTGAATTTGCTTGCCAAATTTGTGTTTTTTCTCTTAACAATAATTAACTTATTGAAATTTTCCAGAATTGAGTAATATAGAAAATAATTAATTTCAAATTTCAACACTTCACCGTAATGATCACATTCATCAAATTTATTTTAATTCAATTGTCATACATCATAACAATTAACCAAAATGAATGAGCACCTTTTGTGACAAGATAATCAGCTGGAGTTGAAACACAGCCCTCCAGAAATGCACGCAGGCTGTCAAGAAGTAAACACAGCCCTCCAAGACATGTGCGTGGGCTGCCAGGAAGAAACGCAGCCTCTCAATGATGATGCGCAGGCTGCTAAGAAGGACACGTAGCCTTCCAAGGAAGTCACGCAGGTTGTTGGGAAGAAAAACGCAGCTCCCTTAACTAATTCACAGCCACCAGATAAATATCGTGGCTTTCAAATGTTGATTGCAGTCACCAGTAGATACAACAATCTCCCAAACAATTATATGAGCCTTTGAAAGAAATCGTTGCAATATGCAAAATATCTGTGAATCAATTGTAATTGAATAACTCTTCACAATTCAGTATACAACAGCACCAAATTGTATTTCTACAATCAGAATTGAATTTTCAAAATTTCAGTAGCAAAATTCATCATCAATCAGTGATGATTCAAATTGCAAAAAGAGAGGAATCAGTCCTCAAACCCTAGCCATCTTCTTCACAACCAAATTTTATAAAATTTATAAGTCAAGAATGAATTGCTTTTTGCCCAAAGCATTGCTTTTATAATAAAATATATCTTCTCTCACACACTTTTCACTTACAAAAGACTTTGCTTTATGTGCACATTTGAAATATAATAAACTATTATATTTCTCTTCACTTTAATGCTGAAAATGACCCTTTATTAAAATAATGCTATTTTGACACATAGGGTCCCTATTTTATGAGCTCAGGATTTAAAACTTCTCAACTTGGTTCGAACGAGCTATAACACTAAGTTGCCCAGAATATATTCCCAATAAAAATGGCAACCTTAGCCGATTTAATTAAATAATAATCATAATTCACCCATCTTGCGAAAACAATTGAGGAAGCATTAGAATCAAAATCTGACAGCACAAGAGTGATCCTGATGATGAAAGATGATGAATGAACCTGATGGGGTGACTGACTATAAATAGACGCTCCCTCCAAGAATCTTGGAGTCCAAATCGGAAGCCAGAAATAAAATCTGAAAGCATCATATTGATGTTACCTTACCAGTTACTAAGAGGGGGGGGGGTGAATCAGAAAATACTAAATCTCAATGTTTAAAGCTTGTAAACAGATTCTTGAATGCAAAGTAGAAAGTCAACAGTCATTCACAAGCATAAACTGAACCACACAGATCTACTCAAGTATTTGTACGTGGAAACCCTTAGTTAGAGAGAAAAAACCACGGTGAGACAGAGCTCACAACTTCACTAGTTCTAAATGAAGGTGCCCTGTTAGGAGCATACAAAGCATTGGTTAAGGTGCTACCTGGTTAAGAGATTTTTACAAAAGATCGTTTAGGATCTAAGCCCTATTAAGAGCTACCTGGTCACAGGACTTTGAACATCAACAAAGATGTTACCCTGTTAAGGGATTTTTACAATGAACCGATTAGGTTCATCCTATTAGAGGGATTTGTATATGATGTAATACCTTTTAAAAGCAGTGATCTATAATGACACTGATTGTTTGATTAGATCATACCTGTAGATCTCTTCCCCTGTTTGCCTGGCTGTTGATCTTTTTTTCTTACTTCACCTTTGTGCTTGTAGCACTCCTCAGAAGATATCTTTCCTCTGCTCTCTGCAATCTCCACTTATCAACAATAGCACCATACTTTTCGTCCTATGACTAATATTTATACAAGAGTGATCCTCTTGACTCACGGAACCGCTAGGGAGTAAACTTGACTATAAAATATGCAACGCAAGAAAGCTGTGCGTTGTGATCTAGAGTTTATCTTGAGATCATTCGTAGAATTTAAAGCTAACTCCTGTTGAAAGGTTAACTTCACATCAGAGTAATGGATGTCTCTCATAATCAGGCTCTTAACTCAAACTGTTCCACAAAAACTGGACCGGATTTATCTATCATTTAGATCGGTATCGGTTTGTTGTTGAATGCTGAATAAGACCGATACTAAATACTTGGTTCAGTCTACCGGTTTATCTAACTACTTAGTTGACTAGTGCATACACTATGTGCTTTATCTATCGGTGTCATCTAAGTAATGTGAGCGACCGGTGATCTTCAACCGGTGTGAATGGGTTTGATGAAATACACTAATGACAAATTATATTGCTAACAATCTTCCCCTTTGTCATTGGTGGCAAAACAGTAAAAAAACAAAAACCATTCATACAATAGCTGTTCAAACCTTGGTCAGTGAAATAGAATACTGCCCTATTGCCCTTGCTTGATTGAATGCTCTGCTCCTGACCGAAACTTCCCCTGACTGAGGCCTCCGGTTTTCATTAACTTTTCCTTGTTCTTTACACATAACTTCCCCTTTTTGCCTCCATAAGACAAAGGGTTATGTCTTCCTTTACATGTGAAACTGTGTGAAGATATCCTTATAGATCTTCTTTGCAGAGTGTAGAAACTGTGCCCATTGACCGGTTACATATTCAATGTTTTGTTGGGCAGCCTTGAGAGAGACAATGATGTTTTCCATATCATCTATAGTTTTGTAGTCCGATTCATTGATCAGAACATCATAGTTGTCTAGTGCATGATATCAAGTGTTGAGGCCAAAAACATCTAGAATCCAACGATGTCTTGAATTCTTTTGCTCTCCTCTTCTGCAGTCTTTCTGAAGATTAGAGCAAGACTAGCCATTTCTCTGCTGAAAGTTGTGGCTGTTTTAGTCTTGATGTCAAATTGGTTGGACAAAGCGTTTATGTCTTCTGAAGTCTTTTTAGCTTTGTCAGTTAAATGTGTTAAGAAAATCTCAAAATTTGAAGTTCTACTTAACAATAATTTTCTGCAACTTGAATCTGTTGTTGAAGAAGTTTTAGATTGTTTAGCAGAATAGCCTTTATATTTGCAACTTAATGTTAAGAATTTTCACTCTTTTCTGCGCATAGTGGTCAATTGCCACTGTTTCTGGATCAGTCAGATCCTCATCGATGGTTGTAGTCAGCACTTCCAGTTGGTTGATGACTGGTTCATCTTCATCTATATTAGCATCCGGTACAAAGTTGTACAGTATATCTTTTACTTTGTTCAGAGCCATATCCTGTTTTCTTTTAGTAAGCTCTTTCAGCTGTCTTGTTGACATTTTGCTGATGTCAACTATTGTATCGGTTGCTTTGCTCCTTTTTGCTTCAGATTCTTCAGAGGTTGTGATCTTTCTTTTAGAGGAGCTGGCAAGAGTTTCTTGATCCTTCTCTCTACTCTGTTCTTGTGCCTTTGGAGCTTGCTCATGTTCTTTTGCATCTTGTTTGTCTGTCTTGTTTCCCTCTTCTGGTCTGACTTCTTGTTGTTGAATGTGAATCTCAGGCATAGCATCTTCTACTTGATGTGAGGGCTCTTTTGATGGGGCTTGTGATTGCAGCTGTTCTTCAGCTATATGAAGATCATCTGTAGGGATCCCTTCACCTCTTTGATCTGATCCGTCAGTAGGAAGATTGACAGAAGTCTGTCCCAGTTTAACCGGTTCACTAGAAGTGAATTTTTCTGTGAGAACTTCCTGCTCTTTAGATATTGGAGTCTGAGTTGCAGTAAACTGAACAGGTGGATCAACAATTGTAGTGGTGTGATCCTGAGGACTTGTTTCTTCAAGGGTATTGAAATCATACTGCTGCCAGAAATCCAAGGTCTCTTTAAAGACTTCATTCTCATAACCATTGAGAATCTTGGCGACTTTGTAATTTGTATCTAGATTCATAGATGCATCTCCTAAAAGAAGCATGATACTTTTATCACTCAAGCCAGGTCTAGCCTTTTTTAGTGCTTCTTTATTGATTTGTGAGTTTCTTTCCAGACCGGTTCTCCATTTTTCTTGAAGCTTGCTATTCAATTCGAGAGGAAACTTGCCTCTATTATCCCTAGGAGTTTTAATGAAGTCTAGTAGACTTTCAACAAGAGCATTTTCTATTGCCTGTTTGTCTTCTTCAGCTAACACGCTATACCATTTGGCTGCATTATCTATTTCTCCAAAATTTGTAATTTCAGCTACAATGTCATTAACAGTCATAGTGCGAGCCTTACCTTTTTCTGGAGATACAAGAAGGGTAGGATTTGTCGGTTCATCGGTTATGTCAACGGTTGCCGATTTTTCTACTTCGAGTACTCCTTTTCCTTTCCCGGTGTCACGAACAGGTGGAGCTGTTGCCTTTTGGCGTGCTTCCTCTGCTTGTTGCTGTGTCCGAAGTAGGTTGCTCCAGATGGCTACTTCTTCAATATGGACTTTCTCGGTTTCTCCAATCAAGAAGAGGTTAGTTCTTTTATTTACCAAGAAATTTTGCTGGTGTAGTTCAGCTTGTTGACTCACTTCTTCCAGAGAGATGATTTTGCACTTCTAGTAGAGCTTGAATTCTTAGCTCCTTTTCTTTTTCCATTGAAGCTTTCCACCTGCTTTGAAGGATATTCAACAGATCCTTAGGCAGTACTTTTTGAAGCTCTGTAGGGCTTAGATTGAACTTATGCAAGCATTCAACGATAGCATCTTCAATTTTCCTTTGGTCTCCATCATTTGCCAAAGTGTATCTTCTACTAACATTAGCCATTCCTCCAGTTTCTTTCAGTCCTGTGATAAATTCTTCTAACGTTGGTTGACCTTTTCTCGGTGGATCCACCTTTGCTTGCTTGCCGGTCCTCTTCTTTCTTTCGCTGAGTGGAACTGTATCCGCCAAATCGGTTTCTTCTACTTCTTGCTCCTGTGTGCTTGGCTCTAGTTGAGCTTTTCTCTTTTGTGCTATTGATGGCGCAGTTTTCGGTTTCTTCTTTGGCGCGGGCGATCTTTTGACATAGACATTCTTAATTGGTGCGTGCTTTAAATTCTTCTCTATCTCCTCATAGGTTCCAAACCGTTGAGCCTCGAGATCCAGATGTGCTTTTTCCAGGGCCTCTACATACATTGTTGCAAACTTTGCTGTGATTTCGTATCCAAACTCAAGTGCGTACTCGTTTCTTGGTTCTATTGCTTGAATGATGCAGAAGTCAGTAGACACCAGAAAACATACCTCCTTTTTGTATTTTTCAACAATAGTTGATGGGATTCTTTCTCTAGCATGCATTTTTAGTTGAAATGCATCGAAGTGATTGGTCATTTCCTTGTCAAACTGGTCTCCCAGTTCGTTAGCCATATCACTAATTTGCATCATGACCGGTCGATCTGTTGTCCACGTTACTTTTCCTCTCCTGGGAAAGAAATTAGAATAGTAGAAGTAAAGACAAACCAAGAGTGTTCCAAATTTCAGTGATTTCTTCTTGACAATGCCCAGCTTCTTCATGTTTTCAAAGATTTGTCCTCGTAGCATTTCGCACATATCATATTGTGCGTTGTCATGAACAATTCTGTAGGTTGCATGTATGCCTCCACTCGATATGCTGTTGAGGTTACTTGATTGCTATACTTTGTAACCGATTATTGCTGATGCGAACCGAACAACTGGATCCTCAATGTCAGTTATGGTCATCAATCGCTTGTCGGATTTTGATTTTGTCAGGTTAGCCACCACTGCATTAGATATGGTTCTCAGAGTAAGTGCTTCTCTCTGATTGCAGAACCCAGTTACCCTGTAAAGATTGTCTTTTGTGATCGAAGTGCAAATTCCTCTCATAAGCCAAAATCCTGGATCATGCACCCGACTGACTACCATTCGAATCCACTCAGGTTTGAAGATAACTGGATACGAGACTCCATTTATGATTTCCGACGATACCAGCTTTGTGTAGCCACTGGGATGATTACCATCTGAGCACAGTGAGCGATACTCGCTCTGTATGTACGTTTCTCCTAGCTCTTCTTGCTTAGCATGAATAAATGCAGTTACATCTTCTG
Organism: Chamaecyparis obtusa; assembly: GCA_027943335.1. Taxonomy (NCBI): domain Eukaryota; kingdom Viridiplantae; phylum Streptophyta; class Pinopsida; order Cupressales; family Cupressaceae; genus Chamaecyparis; species Chamaecyparis obtusa. The sequence goes on from BSBK01003345.1 coordinate 1,344,992, forward strand.
TCAGGAGCACTCCTTTAGGTACTGAGGAGAGCGCACCAGCCATGTCGATCTCCCTGTCTTGATTTGGTGAGATGTCAAAAGGACTACGATCCGTTTGATTTGCAGGAACAAGCTTTGTCTCACATGATGAGGATGCCATTGCTCTCACTTGGTTGCTAGAGATGATTAGATCGGTTTGACAGATAATCTCACTCAATGATTGAGTTGCAAGAATATTGCTCGAGCAGAGATTAGATAACATAAAATCGCAAGGTAAAAAAGAAAAGAGTTATCCTTCTTTTCTTTTATAGGATTAGGGCATAACGGTAATTACCAAATGGTAACTATTTGTTAAACGACTATAGTAATAAATGCCTTACCTAACCTTTCTTGACGCTTTTGCTAACCGGTAGTTTGTCTTTTTCGATTAGGCTTGTCCCTGTTGATCACCTCATGTCTTTCCGGTCTGACTTGTAGCTTGAGTGAGATAGGACTCACTAGTTCTACCGGGAATGATAGTTGTACTACCGGTTCCCTTTAGGCCTTGAAGACTCAGTTAGCAGAAGAAATATCACCATCTTGTGATGATGATTTTGCCTCCGTTGCCTCCTCGGCAGAGTTCTTTGCTTCCTTGACAAACCATATTTTCTTCACTACTGTCTTGGTTTCTTTGTCTTTGTTCTTTTTATCAGAACTCAAGATCTTCACCACCGCTCCGTCCGATCCTTTGTTTCTGTTCCTGATTTGGTTCCAACAGTCTTTGGCTAGGTGACCGACTTTGTTGCAATAATAGCAGACTATACCGGTTGCTTTCCATGGATTCATCCCTCTTGGATTAGGTGGTTCGCTCCATGATTCTTTGTTGCAATGCATCCTTTTGTTTGGATGAGTAGTTGCATTCCGGTTTCTACTTTTTTTCGAGAATACCGGTCTGGGTGATCTGAATGCCATAGTCTTTGATCTGCATTCTTCAGCCTTGTGTCCGAATTTGTTGCAGGCATAACAGTATCCCTTGAAGTTTCCCCTACTTTCACTGGACACGGATATGGGACTGGACCAACACTCATTGGTCTTGTGGCCCTTTTTGCAACAGTTTTTACAGTAACTGTTGTTGGTTCTTATCGGTGCATTTCTGCAGTCATTAGTGTCATGACCTGGTTTTCCACTAAGCTTACAAGAGGTGTAAAAGTTTTTCCTACCTCTTTGTGCTAGCATCTTCCTTTTGTTCCTCTTGCTTGACTGAGCACTGGATGACTCATCGTTCCTTTTGGTGACTCCATCGGTAAATCCGAGACCGGTGTGATCATTTGCCTTCGTTGAGCATTGAGTTGCTCATCGAGCTTAACCGAGCTTTCATTGTATCTTCTCAGCATTTCATTCCTTCTTTCAAGGACTTTCATTTGTTCCTTGAGTTGATATATCTTGATCGCCAACTTCTTGTATGCTTCATCTCTAACCTGCCATGCTTTATGCATATTGGCATTTTCCTGGGTGGCAATCAACAAGTCCTCTTGGAGTTCCATAATGAGGAGTTCATTGGCTCTTGCAACTTCTTCTGCCCGGTTCATTGCTTTTTCAGAGGCTGTTGATGTCTTGATTGCTGTGTTCCTTTCGCTTTCAATTTTTCGTTTCTGCTCAATCAGTTCAGTCATTCTTAGAGCATTCACCTTTTGCTCCCTTTTGAGATCAGCAATTTGACCGGTTAGGATTTGATTCTTTTCCGTAAGCTCGGAGACTGCTTCCTCGGCCTCATTAGACCCACTCTGCCCAGAGAGTTCGTTGATGGTTTCATTGCTCTCATTTAATTGCAGAGCCAGCTCCTTTCTCTTTGCAAGTGACTTCCTCAGTCTATTTTCCAGCGAGGCAATAATGTCATTGACTTCCTCTAGCTGTTTCTGGTACCGGTAACCCTCCATGATCTTTTTTTCAAGTTGTTAAACTTTTATTGTATAGAGAACCAAGGCTTTGATACCAATTGATGTTACCTTACCGGTTACTGAGAGGGGGGGGGGGGGGGGGTGAATCAAAAAATACTAAATCTCAATGTTTAAAACTTGTAAACAGATTCTTGAATGCAAAGTAAAAAGTCAACAATCATTCACAAGCATAAACTGAACCACACAGATCTACTCAAGTATTTGTACGTGGAAACCCTCGGTTAGAGAGAAAAAACCATGGTGAGACAGAGCTCACAACTTCACTAGTTCTAAATGAAGGTGCCCTGTTAGGAGCATACAAAGCACTGGTTAAGGTGCTACCTGGTTAAGGAATTTTTACAAAAGATCGTTTAGGATCTAAGCCCTATTAAGAGCTGCCTGGTCACAGGACTTTGAACATCAACAAAGATGTTACTGTGTTAAGGTATTTTTACCACGAACCGATTAGGTTCACCCTATTAGAGGAATTTGTATATGATGTAATACCTTTTAAAAGCAGTGATCTATAATGACACTGATTGTCTGATTAGATCGTACCTGTAGGTCTCTTCCCCTGTTTGCCTGGCTGTTGATCTTCTTTTCTTACTTCACCTTTGTGCTTGTAGCACTCCTCAGAAGATATCTTTCCTTTGGTCTCTGCAATCTCCACTTATCAACAACAGCACCATACTTTGCGTCCTATGACTAATATCTATACAAAAGTGATCCTCTTGACTCATGGAACCGCTAGGGAGTAAACTTGACCATAAAATATGCAACACAAGAAAGCTGTGCATTGTGATCTAGAGTTTATCTTGAGATCATCCGTAGAATTTAAAGCTAACTCCTGTTGAAAGGTTAACTTCACATCGGAGTAATGGATGTCTCGCATAATCAGGCTCTTAACTCAAACTGTAACTCAAACTGTTCCACAAAAATTGGACTGGATTTATCTATCATTTAGATCGGTACCGGTTTGTCGTTGGATGCTGAATAAGACTGATACTGAGTACTTGGTTCAGTCTACCGGTTTATCTAACTACTTAGTTGACCGGTGCATACACTATGTGCTTTATCTACCGGTGTCATCTAAGTAATGTGAGTGACCGGTGATCTTCGACCGGTGTGAATGGGTTTGATGAAATACACTAATGACAACTTATATTGCTAACACATATAACTCCTCTAAATCCTCTGAGCTCAGTAGAACCATAAGTTGACTTACTATAAATAGTAAGTCCCTCAAAAAAGGGCCAAAACCCACAATAGGGTCCTCTAATCACCAGTATTAGCCTACAAGGACCCAATGATAGGCTAAATCCACTAACTCCAATGCATGCTCAAAATGGGGACATTACATGATACCACTGGAAACCCCTATCAAATATTTTAATAAATTTGTAATTTTTTTCAACTTTTAGTGCTCAAACTTTCTGTCACACAGCTGGTAGGCCTGGGTTTCTCTGTAAATTTAACAAAATCATCTGAAATGAACTTCTCCACATACAATAGACTAAAAGAATTAAACTGAAATGACCCAGTACAGTAGTTAATTCAAGCCCCGTTTTATAAATTCAATGTTAAGTGTCCTGATTCAACAAATAGCTTCCAATCTGCTGCTCATTTATAACAATCATGTCAAATCTGGAACATACATTTTCTTTCTAATTTTTGAATGCAAAATAAACAAAATAAAATCACAATTAGATATAGAACCATAGGGTACCTTCTGGTTCGATAAACATAAATTTTTTAACTCATGGTGTAAGCAGCTGAGTGAATTTGATGACAAATTCTGGGTATTGAACTAAGACTGCTAACACTTCCTATGAACCTTAAAACATACTATAACCAGTTCTCACGATTTCTCTCAACTCTTCTTGTTCTCTCTTTTCCTTTTTCGAAGTTTTCCAAAGTGGTAGAACTTCAGTAGCTTATGGGCATTTTGTCATATAATTGTCACATAACTCACTTCATAGACAACTGATACATATCCATGTTCAACAAGATACCCAGAAAGGAACAACAATCTCAATTGGAAGTGATCAGATCTTCTTTGTAGGAGCCAGGTCCTCTTTTGTGCCTTATTTACCATTCACAATCTGTGTGGATTATGTTCAATGACTTAGCTAATGATGATGACCCAAACCAGTTATTTTCCTTTGCCAATGACAACCTAGAAGTATTTTCATGACCACCCCTTCTCTCCTACGACCTCCCTGGACTGAATCAAACACTTGATAGTGTTTTGAAGAGTCTTTAATGGGGTGTCAAGCATAAATGTACTAGTTGGCGTCCTAGCTAATAATCAAATAAATTTATTGAGTTCTCTCAGACGGTCTTTATATATTTAGGTAAGCATGCTACGTCACCATAAATCTTCATCTTCTTACTTTTCCTTATTTCTATGTTGTCTTTTGAGTGAGCCAGGTACCTTATGGTACTCATTATCCTTTATTTTAAATATGCAATTGGAAGAAATTCCCATGAAACCTTAATATTTGCATTTCCACACTTTTCTCTTTTTAAAAGAGACCAACTTGATAAATGAATGGTTGGAATATGTAATGTCATTTTTTTAAATAGGATTTAATAATAAACAACAATAATAAACTTAAATATCCATAAAAAAGACAATAAACTTAAATGGTAAAAGATAAAAGAATTAAATTATAGATATAAAAATATAAAATTAAACATAACCATAAGCAGAATTAGTTAAGTCCAATGAATGGTCAAAAGGCATGAGATGAGAAGTTGTGACTCCCTCAAACATGCGATATAAAATGGATAAGGGAACTTCATTTGAAAGGGGGAAGGATAGAAGGAAGAAAGAGTGGAAGATGTGAATTTTTAATGGAAGAGAAAAGAGGAATGAGAAGAAAATAATAAATTGGCTCTTTCAATAAGAAGAAATGATGAAGGGTTGTGACTCTTCCAAGTGGTGGTAATTATGGACGGTTATGACTCTTTCAAAGGGCAACAATGATGAAGGGTTGAGACTCTTTCAAAGAGTGGTAATTATGAAGGGTTTTGGGGGATGGTAATTGTGAAAGGTTGTGACCTTTGCAAAGGGGCAGACATGGTGAAGGGTGTTAATATTTCAGACTTTGAAAAGAAAATAACAATCTATAGATGATCTTTTAGAACTAAGACTTAGGCCCTTATGAAAATATAGATGAATAGAAGATAGATAATACCCGGTTTAGATGCTTGAAATCTGCTGAATGATTGTAAGAAGAAGCCTTCAATCCAATGCTATTATTCTGCTCCAATCGGCTCTTTAAGTTTGCTACAATTTGCTCTTTAAGGTCTGCTATAACGCCTCTCTAATTCTGCTACAATATATGAACTTAGGTCTGCTCCAAGTATGTATTTAGGTTTGTTACAAGTGTGAATTTAGGTCTGTTATTCTTCTTTCCAAATTGCCAAGAAGCTGCTATAATGTTGGAACAATTATGCAATGATGATCTGAATTATAAGTCTGCTGAAAGTGCGAAATAAGGCAGTCATGTTATGTTTTCGATGATGCCTAATTCACAGTCCTCGATCCCATATAAGTATGCCTCAAGAGAAGTGTCTCTTCAATATGATAAGGCAGCCGAGTCGGCTTTTATAATTATTGTTATTCAGCCTCTAACCTCAATAGATAGCTGACTATAATGCAGGTTGACCCTCATAGAAATTTCAACAATTCAATATGCAAGTCGTCCCTCTTCTCAATCATAATGTGATATGTCATATAATAAGTAGCATAAATATTATTTATTTTAATCTTTGCCAAGTCCATAATATTAATAATCATTTGCAATGTAATTTATCTTTGTCTCAAGGCCACAAATATTAACACTCCCTCTTGGACTTGAGGGAAAGATCAATAACATTAACCTCATAATGTAATCACTAGATCTCTATCATACTAGATCTCATTCTGACATATGAATTATTGTCCTCAATAGATTTGAATCTAAGTGATCTCAATGAATATGAAACCATCAAAAACATAATTTATTCATACCTGATGTAATCATACCTAATGTAGTCAATGTGATTAATCATCCTTAGGATGTCCCAACCTTTGTAATATCATCTACTACAAGGTGTAAGGTTATTCAAACATAACACATAATGTAAGCATTGTTCACATGTAATAAGAGGTAAGAATCATCATTGATATTATCCTCATGATGTAAACAATAATCACATATAGATCTCAACTTTATGTATAGCATTATCTCAATAAGAATAATAGATCTCGAATCTATGTAAGAAAAGGTATCATTAATATAACAATTGATTTCAAATCTATGTAATTAGAAAAATTATCATAAATCTCAAATTAAGTATTTCCCAGAAGATAATAACAATTATAAGGTCATCTTAAGTATCAATCACATAATGTTAGCGTGATGTAAGGTGTGGATTTTTTGCATGTGAGATTCCATCCACAAGTTCTCTGGAAGATAGTCTTCATTGATGATTCTATCCAAGAGCCTCAACGCTCTAATATCCAAGAGCCTCAACGCTCAAATATCAGGAGCCTCAATGCTCAAATATGCAAGAGCCTCAACACTCGAATATGCAAGATCTTCAATGCTCAAATGTCATGAGCCTCAAAGCTCAAATATCAAGAGCCTCAATGCTCAAATATAACAACAAAAATCTTATTTTCACCACATAATAATTTGATCGTTACTTAGATTTAACATAGCAAAGAATCATATTCTCAATGGATAGTAATATTTGATTTATTTACAAGAAGTGATGTGATATCTCTTCAAATTTTTTTTGCAAAATCTAACAAAGAATTAAAAAGAGTTTATAACATGACTTTTAAGTTCATGAAGGCCCATATATAAACTCCCTCTCAAGGTGAAGACTAAAGGATAAGGTGTTCAGATTCTATTTCTTTTACTTCTGCAATAGAGGCTTGATGATTGTTTCGATTTGGACAATTTTCTGCCTTGTGACCAAATTTTTCACATCTATAGCATTGTACCTTAGAGAGATCTCTATTTTGAAAATTGTTGTTTTGATAGTCTCTCCCTCTCTATCCATTATTGTGAGAGTTCCCTTCTTGCCTGATTTGATGATCTTTTCCTCTCCATCTGTTATTGAGAGAATTCCCTTCTTGCTTGTTTTGATAATCTCTCCTTTTGTTACTAAATTTCTTTCTCCTTTGTCTTGAAATTCTCTTTTTCTTTTGAAATCGTCTTTCCTTCTTGATTGTGAGTATAAGATTTGAAGATTTTTAAAATTCGATCCTCTAGTTATTAGTCTCGATTCTTCTTGACGACAATCAATTTTTAATTTATCAAATTTAGGCAGTTTAGAACGTGCATTGATTCCTTGAGTAAAGGAGTCCTATGAGAGAGGTAATCCGTTAAGTGCTATCATAGATATTTCCTTTTCATCGTAGGTGTGCCCAATAGTTGCCTATTGATTTCTTAATTCAGTAATTCTCATAAAGTATGATGTGATAGATTCTCCTTGACTCATCTTGATCCGTGAAATTTCATTTTTAAGAGTCATAATTCTACTTGTATTATTAATTTCAAACATTCTTGATAATGTAGAGAACATTAGATAGGCTGACTCTAGATAGGAGATGGTGGGTATGATATGGTCCTTTACGCTGTCAATTAGAATTCTCATAGCTTTGTTATTACCCTTTTTCCATTCACGTGTCTCATCTTCATCCATTTCAGCTTTAGGTGGATTTTCTATAATTGAATCTAATTCTAATTCTCTGAAGGCAATTGGTATTCTAATTTTCCAAGATAAGAAGTTTGTGGCTCCTTCGAGTCTATCTTCTGGTCTAATTCCACTTGTCATATTGAATTTCTTAGTTTTAAAAGTGTTAGATTGATTTCCTTAATCTGAAAGTAGGTCTTTTACTCACCAAAGCTTTGATACCATGTTAATATTTCAGACTTTGAAAAGAAAATAACAATCTATAGATGATCTTTTAGAACTAAGACTTAGGCCCTTTCGAAAATATATATGAATAGAAGACAGATAATATTTATATGCTTGAAATTTGTTGAATGATTGTAAGAAGAAGCCTTCAATCCAATGCTATTATTCTGCTCCAATCGGCTCTTTAAGTCTGCTACAATTTGCTCTTTAAGGTCTTGTAATGTCCTCGATTTTCCATCTTCTGGGATTAGCTTGGTTTGGCGACCCTCACAAGCTAATCAGGTGGTCTGAGGGGGTCAGATGTCAGAGCCAGTGTTGGGATTCCATTTTGGGGATTCAGTTTATCAGGTCTGCTCTTCGTTCGGGTCAATTCGGTCAACTTACTATTTTTAGTAAGTGGTATTTTTGGGTATGGCCAGGATTAGCAGGGTGTCTGCACGGAGTGTCAGATGCTTCAGGATTGAGCTTTAGGGAATCTTTAGGGAATCTCCAGTTTGTGAGACTTACTATTTTTAGTAAGTCTATTTTTAGCAGCTGACTATTTTTGGCAGTGGGTTATTTTCGGCAGGGCAGTTGGCGTTTGGGCTCTGGTGTCGGAAATGAGTTGGTTTCAGTTAGCAGAATTCAGTGGCTTTGTTTTTAAAGATATCGTTATTAAATTAAAGTATTTTAATTTAATGACTTAAGTATTTTACAACTTTATTGTTATAAAGTGAAATTATCATTTAAAAGCTTTTTATATTAAAAAAGTGAAATTGTGCTTTTTCCGAAAAAGCTATAAGTACAACCTGAAAAAACACTTTCATTTACTCATTGTTGATTTGATAAATTGTTTATGTGAGAATTCTGCTTGGCTTGGAAAAGCTAGGGTTTCTGGAGCTTGATCTTCATTTTTTGGAGAGAGTTCTTCTGAGATTTGTCGAGTTTGGTCTTATTCCAGGAGAGAGCTCGTTCTGATACTGAATTGAATCCAGTGCTGAGGTATACTGGATTTGTATGAAGTTTTTTATCTATAGGCGAGTCAATTTGTTCTCAAGGATTCTAAGTTTGTCTTTGCTGGGGTTTGATCTGTGAATTACGAAATCTATTGTGATTTAATACTGGAGTCTTTTGTATGAGAGTTTGAAGTTTGCTGTTGAAAGTGTCTGTGAATTCAACAAATCGAAATTCTGGAATAATTATTATAGAGGCCGGTTTATCTATTTTTTGATTAACAAAGTGTTACGCAAGGGGAGAATCATTGAATTTCATTGGTGGTTGTGCATTCATTGCTGCGTCTTCATATATAATGGAAGACGTTTTTAATTAACAGCGAAATTCCATCCCAACTGTCAATGTCAACCTACAGTTTGGCACGTGAGAGTGAAGAGGCTTTGCGGCAGTAGTTTTTTGGTCACGTGTTCACTCTAGCAGGGTCGTGGGACCATTTCCTTGGATCGGATTTGCTACAGCAGGGCCGTGTAGCATTTTTCTGGGACTGGCATTGCTACAGCAGGACCGTTTGGTCTTTTCCTTGAGACAACACAGTTTGGACCAGTCACGTACTGCTGGGAGCAGTCACGTGTTGAATACTCAAGGTGGCGGCCATATTCAGGAAAGTTGTAACAGCATAAGGAGAATTCGCGGAAGTACAAGTGCATTCAAATTTAATGACGTGTTTATTACAAAAGTTGTTTGAACTGAGAATTCAAAATAGTGAATGTTTATTAAGAATGTTATTTGTCTGAATTAGATAATTAAATTTGGTGAAAGTATCATCAGAAATTTGTTTTGCATGAATATTATTGGAATTAGTTGCAGTTGTTTTCAAAATTATTAATAAGCATCCAGGAAGAGCCAATTGGGTTCTTCACAATGGTATCGGAGCAAAGATCTTGCCATCCTGTAAGGGTATGAAAATAAATAATGGCAGATAGATTTGTACCGGGTGTGCACTATACCCGCAGGGGAAAAAATTCACCATCTCCTGAAGGTAGTGAACAGGGCCCACGAAATGAACAAGCAGAGAACAGGAATGATAGCGGAAATGATATGGACAGGGAGGCCAGAGATGCTTTCAGAGATATTGTTGATGGTCAACATCATGTGGCAACTGTATTGCAACAACTTTCAGACACTCTACAGTGCATTGCATTACCAGGTGCTAGAGATAGAGGTGCGCGTAGTGTTTCAGTCAACTCACACAGGTCACGAGCTGACGACAGGCGAGCTGATGACGGGCGTGTTGACGACAGGCGAGCTGATGACAGACGTGTTGATGACATGCGAGTTCATGACATGCGAGATTATAGAGCTGATCACACTGGTACTTATGACAGGCCTCATCGTTTGACATTCTTGAGGCCAGAGTTGGATGCGGTTAGTGTTGAGCCTGAGCCTGCACCATTTGTCGATGACATGGTGGCACATTTTGCAGAGTGGGATGCTCTCCCTGAGGCACTTCAAAGAAATTTAAATTTTGATAGATATCTGACGTAGAAGCGTGAGCATTCTAGAGGCAGGCCACCTCCTGACACGAGGCAAAGACCTAGATAGAATGAATTAAAGCAGGCAACCAACAAGTTGACTTTGGACCACTTCGATGGAAGTGGGAAGACTACAGCCAGAGCATGGGTCCACAAGTTGGACACTTTATTTCTCTTCGTCCTATGTCTAAGGAGGATGCTATTCGATTTGCTGTGCTTCATTTGGATGGGGTTGCTCATGATTGGTGGTATCATGGGTTAGTGTCTCTGCATCATGATCATATTGTGCAGTATCAGGAGTTTGTAGATAGACTGATAGAGCGGTTTGATCAGAAGGACCCAGAGACCTACTTTAGAGAATTAGCTCAGCTGAGATAGATAGGTTGTCTTGAGGTATTCATTAGCGAGTTTCAGCGTCTATCAGTCATGGTATATGAGATCTCTGAGAGGAGGAGAGTCATGTTGTTCATAGAGGGTTTGTCAGAGCCGTACAGAGGATGGGTCAAGTCCTTAGATCCACCTACTCTACGAGATGCTATGAAGAAGGCAAGGAATCTTGAGCCTTCTGTTTCACGGAGCAAGTCTACTCCTAGTCCTACTATTCCTCCTGCAGATGAGGTACCTCCACCAGCTGTTGAGAGAAAGAAGCCTGCAGGTAGACTTGATGATGCCACGCGAGAGGATTTGAGGAGGCAACTTTGCTATTGGTGCAAAGAGCCTTATGATAGAGAGCATACTTGTGCTATGAGGCCTAAGGGTAGGGCGAATCGCTCTATGTGGGTTTATTTTGGTGAGAGTGAGGCTGAGTCTTCTCATCAAGCTGCTGGTTTGGATACAGAGGAGGAGCAGAGAGTTACTCTAGAGTTTGGTACTGAAGCCAAACTGTCTCCGATTGTGTTGTCCATCTCTGTGCCACTTCCCTTTGCTTTCAGACTGAAGGGATTAGTGGAAGGACAACCCTGTGTTGCTATGTTGGATACTGGAGCTTCGCACAACTTTATTCATGAGCGACTTGTTAGTCAGTGTGGGCTTTAGGTAGAGGAGTTTGCAGGGTTTGGAGTCAAGGTAGCCGATGGCTACAATTTCACCTGTACCAGGCGCATCCGAGATCTCTCCTTATTTCTTGGCGATTACGAGTTGATAGCTGATTTCTATGTGTTGGACTTGGGGGAGATGGATGTAGTTTTAGGGATGCAGTGGATATAGGAGATTAAGGAGTTCTGCCTTAGTGTGAGCCCGATGTAGATCATATTTGAGTACCAAGGCATAGAGTATGTGTTGTCGGGCATTTCTGAGGGGAGTCTAAGCACTATGTCCTTCTGTACTATAGATAGTGCTGATTTATAGAGACATGAGTCTATACAGGTAGAGCCGATCACATATCATGTCTCTCAGAGTTTACCGGTTTATGGCTCAGATCAGCGGATGGGTGCTGTTCACTTTGTGAACAACCCTTTATTTGATGTGGATGTCAGGATGACCTATGACAATCCATTGTTTGAGTTTAGTGATGATCCCTTACATGAGTTGTACGATCATGATGATTTTGACGATTGGGATCCGATTTGGGCAACGACTTATCAGGTAGATTGCGTAGGAGGCTAGTCAAGCCTAGCTGATCAGTTTTCAGGAGTGTACACGGCGAGGAGTGCTTATAGCTTCACATTCAATCCTCACGCTCAAGATGTGTATCAGTCACACAGTTCTTCAGCGCATCCCTTTTATGACTGGTATGATGAGTTGATTAGTTCGAAGACTGGGAGTAAGTCCAGTCTGTTGGTTGAGTTACTCCCGTGTGAGTTACTCTCGGTTGAGTTTCTCCCACGTGGCAATCGTGTTGCAACATCATCAGTTTGGGTGTTGAGTGCAGATTTTCAGTTACTGATGTTGGTAGTGTTGATGTTGTTGGCTTCTTCACAGGAGTATGAGGTTCATCAGGACATTATTCATGACCATCCTTGGGATCCGGGTGGATTGTGATGTTTGTTTTTCCTGATTGCTTGAGGACAAGCAATCTTGGGAAGGGAGGACTGTAATGTCCCCGATTTTCTGTCTTCTGGGATTAGCTTGGTTTGGCGACCTTCGCAAGCTAAGCAGGTTGTCTGAGGGGGTCAGATGTCAGAGCCAGTGTTGGGATTCCATTCTGGGGATTCAGTTTATCAGGTCTGCTCTTCGTTCGGGTCAATTCGGTCAACTTACTATTTTTAGTAAGTGGTATTTTTGGGTATGGCCAGGATTAGCAGGGTGTCTGCACGGAGTGTCGGATGCTTCAGGATCAAACTTTAGGGAATCTCTAGTTTGTGAGACTTACTATTTTTAGTAAGTCTATTTTTAGCAGTTGGCTATTTTTGGCAATGGGTTATTTCCGGCAGGGCAGTTGGCATTTGGGCTTTGGTGTCAGAAATGAGTTGGTTTCAGTTAGCAGAATTCAGTGGCTTTGTTTTTAAAGATATCGTTATTAAATTAAAGTATTTTAATTTAATGACTCAAGTACTTTATAACTTTATTGTTATAAAGTGAAATTATCATTTAAAAGCCTTTTATATTAAAAAAGTGAAATTGTGCTTTTTCTGAAAAAGCTATAAGTACAACGCGAAAAAGCACTTTCATTTACCCATTGTTGATTTGATAAATTGTTTATGTGAGAATTCTGCTTGGCTTGAAAAAGCTAGGGTTTCTGGAGCTTGGTCTTCATTTTTTGGAGAGAGTTCTTTTGAGATTTGTCAAGTTTGGTCTTCTTCCAGGAGAGAGCTCATTCTGATACTGAATTGAATCCAATGTTGAGGTATACTGGATTTGTATGAAGTTTTTTATCTATAGGCGAGTCAATTTGTTCTCAAGGATTCTGAATTTGTCTTTGTTGGGGTTTGATCTATGAATTATGAAATCTATTGTGATTTAATACTGGAGTCTTTTGTATGAGAGTTTGAAGCTTGCTGTTGAAAGTGTGTCTGTGAATTCAACAAATCGAAATTCTGGAATAATTATTATGGAGGCCGGTTTATCTATTTTTTGATTAACAAAGTGTTACGCAAGGGGAGGATCATTAAATTTCATTGGTGGTTGTGCATTCATTGCTGCGCCTTCATATATAATGGAAGACGTTTTTAATTGACAGCGAAATTCCATCTCAACTGTCAACGTCAACCTACAGTTTGGCACGTGAGAGTGAAGAGGCTTTGCGGCAGTAGTTTTCTGGTCACGTGTTCACTCTAGCAGGGTCGTGGGACCATTCCCTTGGATCGGATTTGCTACAGCAGGGCCGTGTGGCATTTTTCTGGGACTGGCATTGCTACAGCAGGACCGTTTGGTCTTTTCCTTGAGACAACACAGTTTGGACCAGTCACATACTGCTGGGAGCAGTCACGTGTTGAATACTCAAGGTGGCGGCCATATTCAGGAAAGTCGTAACAGCATAAGGAGAATTCGCGGAAGTACAGGTGCATTCAAATTTAATGACGTGTTTATTACAAAAGTTGTTTGAAATGAGAATTCAAAATAGTGAATGTTTATTCAGAATGCTATTTGTCTGAATTAGATAATTAAATTTGGTGAAAGTATCATCGGAAATTTGTTTTGCATGAATATTTTTGGAATTAGTTGCAGTTGTTTTCAAAATTATTAATAAGCATCCAGGAAGAGCCAATTGGGTTCTTCACAGGTCTGCTATAATGCCTCTCCAATTCTGCTACAATATATGAACTTAGGTCTGCTCCAAGTATGTATTTAGGTCTGCTACAGGTTTGAATTTAGGTATGTTATTCTTCTTTCCTAATTGCCAAGAAGCTGCTATAATGTTGGAACAATTATGCAATGATGATCTGAATTATAAGTTTGCTGAAAGTGTGAAATAAGGCAGTCATGTTATGTTTTCGATGATGCCTAATTCGCACTCCTTGATCCCATATAAGTATGCCTCAAGAGAGGTGTCTCTTCAATATGATAAGGCAGCCGACTTGCATATGCAAGTCAGCTTTTATAATTATTGTTATTCAGCCGCTAACCTCAATAGATAGCCGTCTATAATGCAAGTCGTCCCTCTTCTCAATCATAATGTGATATGTCATATAATAAGTAGCATACTTATTATTTATTTTAATCTTTACCAAGTCCATAATATTAATAATCATTTGGAATGTAATTTATCTTTGTCTCAAGGCCACAAATATTAACAAAGGGGTGTGACTCCCTCTTATTGGAAAGTATAAAGGGAAGAATCACTAAGAATCAAATAAGGATAATATTTCAGAAATTATATTTATATTAATTTGCAACACCTATACTTGTTGGTGGTATGATGTATATTATAAATTGTATGATAGTCTTTGGACTTGGATCTGGTAGACGATGGAGTATTCCACCTTGCTGCCGATATGCATATTATATAATGTTATCTTCCCCATATCTTTGCGTCTGTATAATGTGACACATATGATGATTTGCTTGATTATTCTAATCCATCGGGCTATCTCGTTTTGGAGGGGAGACAGGGTACATATGAAGGATTGCAAATAGCTAGGAAGCCACAATAGAGACACCTCGAGTGGTGCTGGGAGGCCGGATGAAGGTTCTGATTATCTGGTCCTTGGATGGGTAGAATGATTTGAGGCGCCTTGTATGGTCTCCCAATCGGTGCTCCATAATGACAATAAGTCGGATAAATAGAACGTCAAAATAATTCCCATATGCACATTTCAGATATTGAAATAGTGAATTTGAATTCTATTTGTACAATATTGGCTTATCTGTCGTTTATCTTGTGATACTAACCTAGTTGCAAGACCTGCATCAGGTACTAAAGTGACCATTCCCATTTCCAATCATTATTCAAACCCTAAAAGGGAATTTTTAGGGTAGATTGAGTTATGTCCTAGTAGGGGGATATTAGAAATGGTATTAGAGCATGATCCTGCCATTGTGCAGCGTAATGACAAATCAATAAATGCATTCTAGACAATAAGAAGGGTTTAACAATGTGTGTACTAGCGTGTAAGCTTGGTGTCTGCATATTTCATGTGTATACTTCGTGTATGCTCCGTGTCTTCATGCATTCATGTGTATAGCTCATCTTTTCAAGTGTATGCTCCGTGTTTGTTTCAATATTTTTAGTTAACCTAGAATATGCGAAGAACTAGAGTGAATCAAAAAAAAGGAATTTATTACGTTTGAAAAAGATTTGAGTCATACTATCATGCAAACGATGGGCCAATCCAAATCAGTCTTAAAATTGCAAACCGTGCAAATTATCGATGTCTTGTTTTGTAATGTTCCCAAATACGGAGGAAGATCACAAAACGGTCTAGTGCCTTTTTACTGGTAATTGAAAGCTGCACAGAACAAACTGGAGGCGTGCAAATCAGAAGAACAAATCAGAGGCGTGTAGACTGGAGGTGTGCAGACCGGAGGCATGCAATTCGGAGGTGTGCAAACCGGAGGCGTGCAGTCTGGAGGTGTGCAAACCGGAGGTGTGCAAATCGGAGGTGTGCAAACTGGAGGTGTGCAAACCGGAGGCGTGCAAACCGGAGGCGTGCAAATCGGAGGCGTGCAATCCGGAGGCGTGCAATCCAGAGGCGTGCAATCCGGAGGTGTGCAAACTGGAGGTGTGCAAATCGGAGGCGTGCAATTCAGAGGTGTGCAAACCGGAGGTGTGCAATTCGGAGGCGTGCGAACCGGAGGTGTGCAAACTGGAGGCATGCAATCCGGAGGTGTGCAAACCGGAGGCGTGCGGGTTGAAGAGAAAACTGGAGGTGTGGAAGCCAGAGGTCTGTACGGGTACAGAAGGAGGCCGTACAGTTAAAGAACTAGGCCGTACGATGAGGGGAAAGTGCACACGGAATACTTAATGAATCTTCCAGAGGTTGAAACGATGATTTCCACTTGCAGGTAATTTCACAGTATCACACATAGGTCGAATACAATGCCAATGAAGTATTATTGAATCAAGTAATAGAGTTTCGGATTTGCCAGATCCGATACAAGCAGAGAAGCAGAATAGGGTGAGGGTTGAATCCCACCGAAACTGCGAAATACCAAATAGGGAGGGTCTTTCACCTCCGAAATGGCGCAGAGCAGAATCTCCAACAGGGATTCGCAAACACAAATAAAATATCAAATCTCAACATATCAAAACTATCCTACATGCCGTGCATAAATACCCGTCGGGGAACTCCCGAGAGTGCACAAAAGAGCCGACGATTTCACTAAAAACTATGCCAAACAAAAATAATAATGGGCCCGAGATAAGCTAAATCAATCGGGACCCTCAAATAGAATAGTTTTATTAGTCATTTAATGATGGGAACATTACAATCCTCCCGTCCCGAAAATTGCTTGTCCTCAAGCAATTGTAACGCCGGGTGCTGAAGAATGTGTTCACTTTCCCATGTGGCGTCGTCCGGAGGTAAGTGCTTCCAACGTACCAAGTATTCCTTCAGGGTACGATTTCGCAGAGCTCTCTCCTGTACATCAATGATCTCAGCTGGTTCCAAAAGGAGCTTCCCTTCCTTCATTTAGTGGCAGCAGGTCTGTGGTTACCACTATATTTTGCCCGACAACTTTCTTTAGACAGGAGACATGAAAGACATTGTGGATGCCGCTTCGCTCTGGCAGTTCAAGTTCATAAGCGACTTCACCAATACAGCGTGTCACACGATAAGGACCATAGAAGCGGGGCTTCAACTTTTCCTTTCCTGTTGTTTTCAATGATGATTGCCTGTAAGGTTGGAGTCTCAAGTATACTAAGTCACCGATTTCAAAACTTCTCTCTATCCTGTGTCTGTCCGCGTACATCTTCTGTTGATTCTGAGCATTTTGTAGGTTTTCTTTCAAGACCTTGAGAATGTCCTGTCCTTCCTGAAGCCAGTCTTTTGGCCTCGGTGCGCGGCTGTCACCCAGAACCCTGTCAATAAATGAGAGTGGCTCATACCCATACAATGCTTTGAAGGGTGCCATCCCGATGGAAATATGATAAGTTGTGTTGTAGCAATATTCCCCTAGATGCAACCATTTGACCCATGCTCGTTGCTGGGCTGAAACATAGTTCCGGAGGTAGCCTTCTAACCATTTGTTCACAATTTCCGTCTGCCTGTCCGTCTGCGGATGGTAGCTGGTACTGGGTGCCAATTCCGTTCCTGCCAACTGAAACAATTCTGTCCAGAAAATGCTCATGAAACGTGCATCTTGGTCACTGACAATATTTCGGGGTAACTCATGCAGATGAAAAACTTCTTTGAAAAATAAGTCTACCACTTGTGCGGCCTGGTAGTCCGAGGAGATGGCGTAGAAGTGTGCATACTTTGTTAGCCTGTCAACGACAACAAAGATACAGTCCTTTCCATTTACCTTCGGAAGTCCTGTGATGAAGTCCATGTAGATGCCGTCCCACTTCTGCTCGGGTATAGGCAGAGGTTGTAGTAATCCGGCGGGTGAGGTGCGTTCAGCTTTGTTTTGCTGACATACTTCACATTCCCGTATGTACTGTAACACATCATCTTTAAGTCCCTTCCATGTGAACCTCTCCCTTAGCTGTCTGTATGTTTTGAGAAAACCTGGATGCCCAGCTAATGGCGAAGCGTGTACCTCTCTCAAAATTTTCTGCTTAATTTTGGACTTGGGTACTAGATATATACGGTCCTTATAGTAGATGATGTCTCCACCACCTTGTATCTGTCATCTTGAATGTCTCCATCCATCAACTTACATGCAAATGGGTTTTTAGAATATTCCACCAGTAAGTGAGCCTTCCAGTCAGATGATATTTGTGACAATAAATAGGTGGCCAGCTTCCTTGACAGAGCGTCCACAACCACATTGTTTTTCCCTTTCACATACTCAATATCAAAATTGAAGGCCTGGATCTTACTTACCCATTTCTATTGCCTCTCGTTTAGATCCCGTTGCTTCAAGAAATACTTCAAGCTGTTATGGTCGGTATGGATTGTGAACTTGGCACCCACCAGATATTGCCGAAACTTAGTCAGGGCGTGCACAATGGCCAACATTTCCTTGTCGTAGATGGAGTATAGGCGCTCAGTTTGTGTAAGCTTCCGACTTTCGTAGGCTATCGGGTGTCTTTCCTGCATCAGGACGGCACCGATGCCTTCTCTCGACGCATCACATTCCAGAATGAATGGTCGAGTGAAGTCAGGTAGAGCGAGGACGGGGCACGTGCTCATTATTTCTTTCATCCTTTCAAAGGTGTGTTGTGCCCTTTCATTCCATTGGAATGATCCCTTCTTCGTCAGATCTGTTAGTGGTGCACTTAGCTGAGAAAATCCTTTTACAAATCTCCTATAATAACTGCATAATCCAAAGAAACCTCGCAACTCGGAGAGTGATTTTGGAGTTGGCCAATCGAGTATAGCTTGGATCTTCTCCTGGTGGACCTGTACTCCTTGATTACTGACCACATGACCCAGGTATAAAATTTCTGTCATTCCAAATTCACATTTGGATTTCTTGGTAAACAAGGACTGAGCCTCCATGATTCCAAGGATGTCATCCAACTGTCTCACATGTTCTTCCTAGGTTTTACTGTAAATCAAGAGATCATCAAAAAATACCAGCAAGTACTTATGCAGTTGCTTGTTGAAGATGCGATTCATGCATGATTGAAAAGTGGCTGGTGCATTGGTTAATCCGAAGGGCATGACCAGGAACTCATAATGCCCGTAGTGACAATGGAAAGCTGTTTTCTCCACATCTTCCCGCATGCGAATCTGATGGTATTCGGAACGGAGGTCTATTTTAGAGAAGTAAACTGCACCGTGCAACTCATCTAGCAATTCATCGATCCTGGGAATTGGATACCTATTTTTAATTGTCTTCTTGTTCAATGCGCGGTAATCCACACACATACGCATCGTTCCGTCCTTTTTGACGAGCACAACCGAAGATGTGAAGGGACTGGCACTGGGTCTGATCCAACCCTTGTCAAGTAGTTCCTGAATTGTTTTCTCAATCTCATCTTTTAGCCTCCGGGGGTGGCGGTACGGTACCGTGATTACCGGTTTGGCACCAGCCTCCAACTCAATGGTGTGCTCAAACCCTCGGTGTGGTGGTATGCCTGGTGGTATGTCAGCGAAGACCTGTGGTACTTATCCAATACCCTCTGAAGTTCTTCTTCTTGTTGGTCCGTTCTTTGTCTCTGTATGGGTTCTGTCGAGGCAAAACAGTGTGTGGCCCAAACCACATTGTCGTGTCGGAAGATAGCTTCCATTCGCTATGCTGAAATCTCCTTCGGCCCTCCATTCGACATCCCTCTCAGTACAACCTTCTTTCCATTTACCTCGAAGGAGAACTCCATTCGCTTGAAACTCTGCGTGTATTCATCCAACGTTTCCATCCACTGAATGCCCAGAATGACTTCCATGTCGTCCAGATCCACTACGAAAAAATCATCCGTCACCGTGTGGTTACCCATGGTGATGCTCAGTTTCGGAACCACGTGAGTGCATCTTAACAAATTTCCTCCCGCCACTTTAACATCAAATCCCTGGTGTGCCTTCGTACACAGGTTCCGTCAGCTTACCAATGAGGAATTTATGAAGTTGAGGGTGGCTTCGCTATCAAGCATGACCACGACCCATTGTCCTTGGAGGGTGCCCCGGACCCGAAACACCATGCACCTTGGAGTTCCTGCCAAGGTAGCAATGGCACCTCCCCTTTTGAAGAGTGCAGCAAGTCTTTCCCCTCGATTTATATTTTCCTCCTCCGAACCTTGTTGTTCGGCTGCCTCAGCTTCGGTTTCTTGTTCTTCCTCTCCGTCAGATGAAACCTCAATATAATGAATTTTTCCTTTACCGAGGCATCAATGTCCCGGTACCCACAGTTCCTTGCAGTTGAAACAGAGTTTCTTCCGTTTGAGTTCTTCCCTAGATTCTTCATCCAACGGGGGCCTCCTGGGCGGAGGTCTGCTGTCTTTCTCCCGTGGAGCGAGAGGTGGTTTTGACTGTGAGTGATATTTGGTTGACGAAGATGAGGATGTTGCCATGTCACGTGCCTTCTTGATTGCCTCCGTGAGTGTGACGGGGTCGAACCCTTTCACCCACCCTTTCAAGGGTTCCGCCAGTCCATCCATGAACAGTACCACCAACCTTCTTTCAGAGAGATCAGTGACCAAGACAGACAACCTTTGAAATTCTGTTATGTAACGATTGATTGTGCCAGATTGCTTTAACTGAGCCAATTCTTTGAAGTTCAGTTCTGGATCCTTTCCATCGAAACGATCTATCAGCCTCTCGGTGAATTCAGTGTAGGAACTTATTTGGTCGTGACCGAGAGTAACCATGCCATGATGCCACCATTCGTGGGCTATTCCTTCGAGGTGTAGTGCTGCAAATTTGATGGCCTCATCTTCTGGCCTCATCTGCTGGAAATATGTGTCTGCTTTCTGTACCCACGCTCGAGCTGTGATACTTCCAGACCCATCAAAGGAGGATAAATTAACTTTGCCCATTTTTCGTCTCAGATCGTCATTATAGTGACCATGCTTGTTTCCACCCGAGTACCTCATTCTCAGTTCAGCATAATCCTTGTAGGATATATCCCCTTCCATATTTGCATTTCTCCAATCTTCTCGAAGCTGATCTTGTACATCTTGGAAGTTTGGTGGTTCTCCCCGCCGTTCTTCGGACCATGCGGGAAAAGTTGGCATTGAGGGTCGAGAACGCGTGGGTTGATGATTTGCCCGTCCGGAGACAGAGTTGTCGCTTTGTTCCGTGGAAATCTTGCTTTCGGCCAATTTTCGCAGAGTCTCTTCCATGAGGTGTTGAGTGTCATTTATCTGTACCTGGTTCCTAGTGAGCTCTCTCAGAAGAGTCATGACTTCGGCCGCAGGATCTTGTGGATCGCCCATTCTTCCGACTGAGTGGGATCTGCTCCTTTTCCTTGAATAAACTCTCATTCAATACCCACAGGTTGGTAGAATCACCAGCTCTGATACCACTGTAATGTTCCCAAGTACGGAGGAAGATCACAAAACGGTCCAGTGCCTTTTTACTGGTAAATGAAAGCCGTACAGAACAAACTGAAGGTGTGCAGATTAGAAGAACAAACCGGAGGCGTGCAGATCGGAGGTGTGCAGACCAGAGGCATGCAATCCGGAGGTGTGCAAACTGGAGGTGTGCAAACCGGAGGTGTGCAACTCGGAGGTGTGCAGTCTGGAGGTGTGCAAACCGGAGGCGTGCAATCCAGAGGTGTGCAAACCAGAGGCGTGCAAACCGGAGGTGTGCAAACTGGAGGCGTGCAATCCGGAGGTGTGCAAATCTGAGGCGTGCAAACCGGAGGCGTGCAATCCAGAGGTGTGCAAACCGGAGGCGTGCAATCCGGAGGTGTGCAAACTGGAGGTGTGCAATTCGGAAGCGTGCGAACCGGAGGTGAGCAAACTGGAGGTGTGCAATCCGGAGGTGTGCAAACCGGAGGCGTGCGGGTTGAAGAGAAAATTGGAGGTGTGGAAGCCAGAGGTCTGTATGGGTACAGAAGGAGGCCGTACAGTTAAAGAACTGGGCCGTACGATGAGGGGAAAGTGCACATGAAATACTTAATGAATCTTCCAGAGGTTGAAACGATGATTTCCACTTGCAGGTAATTTCACAGTATCACACATAGGTCGAATACAATGCCAATGAAGTATTATTGAATCAAGTAATAGAGTTTCGGATTTGCCAGATCCGATACAACTAGAGAAGCAAAATAGGGTGAGGGTTGAATCCCACCGAAACTGCGAAATACCAAATAGGGAGGGTCTTTCACCTTCGAAATGGCACAGAGTAGAATCTCCAACAGGGATTCGCAAACACAAATAAAATATCAAATCTCAACATATCAAAACTATCCTACACGCCGTGCATAAATACCCGTCGAGGAACTCCCGAGAGTGCACAAAAGAGTTGACGGTGTCACTAAAAACTATGCCAAACAAAAATAATAATGGGCCCGAGATAAGCTAAATCAATCGGGACCCTCAAATACAATAGTTTTATTAGTCATTTAATGACGGGAACATTACATGTTTAATACTAGAGTAGCATAGCAGAAGGTTGATTATGAATAAGTCCCATGAACATTGCTTGAGAACAAGCAATTTTGGGAAGGGTGGACTGTAATGTCTCCTTTTGAAATAGGATTTAATAATCAACGATAATATTAAAATTAGAAGGTAAAAGAATATAAAAATAAAATTTCAATTATAAATAGAAATAAATAAAACTAAGCATAACCGTAACTAAAATTTAGCTTAGTTTAATGAATGGTCAAAAGGCATGAGCTGAAAAGTTGTGACTCCCTCAAACATGAGATATAAAAGGGAGAAGAGAGCTTCATTTGAAAGGGGGAAGGATTAAGGGACGAAGAAAGAGTGGAAGATGCAAATTTTTAATGGAAGAGAAAAGAGGAATGAAAAGAAAATAAGACACTGGTTCCTTCAATAAGTAGAAATAATGAAGGGTTGTGAATCTTCCAAAGGGTGGTAATTATGGACGGTTATGACTCTTTCAAAGGGCAGCAACGATGAAGGGTTGTGACTCTTTCAAAGAATGATAATTATGAAAGGTTGTAGCTCTCTCAAAGGGAATAAATGCTGGAAGGTTATGATTCTTTTGGGGGATGATAATTGTGAAAGGTTGTGACCTTTGCAAAGGGGCATACATGGTGGAGGGGTGTGTCTCTCCCTCATATTGGAAGGTATAGAGGGAAGATGAGAAAAACATCAAATCAATAAGAATCAGATAAGGATAAGATTTTAGAAAATATATTTATATTAATCTGGAGATCCTATACTTGTCAGTGGCATGATGTATATTATAAATTGTACGATAGTCTTTGGACTTGCATTTGGTAGAAGATGGAGTATTCCACCTTGTTTCTGATAGGCATATTATATGTTATCTTTCTCATAGCTCCGCCTGTGTATAATGTGACACATCATGATTACCTTCATGATTCTAATCCATTGGGCTATCTCATTTTGAGGGGAGACATGGTACATATGAAGGATTGCAAGTAGCTAGGAAGCCATGTCAGTAGAGATACCTCGAGTGGTGCTGGGAGGCTGGACGAAGGTTGTCATTCTGTCCTCCTAGGCTGGGTGGAACAGTTCAAGTTGCCTTGTATGGTCTCTCAACTGGTGCTCCATAATGAGGATAAGTTGGATAGATAGAATGTGAAAGGAATCCCATATGCACATTTGGAATATTACAATAGTGAATCTGAATTCTGTTTGTACAATATTGGCTTATCTGTTGTTTAGCTTGTGATACTAACTTGGTTGCAAGAGCTACAGCAGGATACTAAAGTTACCATTCCATTTCCAACCATTATTCAAACCCTAAAAGGGAATTTTTAGGGCGGATTAAGTCCTAGTAGGGGACATTACACAATAGTCCCTTAGGATGGAAGACTCAAGTCTCATACTAATGTTTTAGACCTTCCCAACTTAATGGTGTCAAGTCATTTTAATCTGAAAGTTCTATAGGAATTGATACTACAATAAGAACCAATCTCTCATTGAATTATTTTACTTGCAACACTTAGAGAAAGAACTCCACAACCAAATTTATATTTGCTTGGAAATCTCACAAGTTATCCAAAAACTCCTTCCTTGAAAGCAAATACCCAAACTTGTGAAAATAATAAAACTTAAGTAGAAATCTGTTACTGGAAAATCTTCAATACATGTGTTAAATTTGAATGACTCAAAACCAATTCCTTTAAGGTTTACGTCCTAAGGATTGAAAAGTTGAACAACTAAAAACTCCCAAAAAGAGTTTCATCAAAATGAACAACCAAGAATGAATTGCTTTTCCCCCAAATCCTCATTTTATAAATTTCTGGGAGGATTTGATTTATTTCATTTTATTTCCGCCTCAAACAAAAAGTGACTTTTCTTTAATTTCCTCTTTGTACCCTAGTACCTAGTGGCCTGATTTAAGTCACTTTTAAACACTTTATTTTGACCCTTATGAATAATTAAAATAGTCGTCTTGTAAAATATAACATGTTAGCTTTGACTACTTAATTTTAATGGTTTTTCAAAGGTTAGATGGAAAAGGGACACTACAAAATACCAATATTACTGGGTATTTGGTAAAATCTGGTATGCGTACTGGTAGGGTCCTGGTACATATATGGTCTAGGTACGGCTTGTTAAAGTAAATATGGTTTTACTTATTTACTTAAGTTTACTTAGGCAATCACTAATCAATGTTTAGTAAATAGGTAGTTTTTAGTTTTCTATTTGGGAAATTACCTACTTGCTCCCGCATCTTGCTTATATAGAAAGATTGTTGTACTTGGTATCATATTGATTCATTTATCAATTGAATCATCATTTTCATTCTCTCTTTGTAAATTCTTGGTAGAGCATTCTATGGTTGTTATTCTTCTCCTGGTCTGATCCTTGAAGTTTGTAACTTCATGATGACTTCCTCTACATCCCAACACGACTTTGAGTATGGCCTAGGTACTGCTTGGGCGCTCAGATTCGTTGCAGGTCAATCTGTGTGAAGGACCCACAACAAACTTGGGCACCCAGTCAATACCTGGGGCCGTACCCAAGCGTAGTTTGATACGTTAAAGCCTCAGTTTCACTCTTCATCATTTTGGGATGCCATTTCCTTTATCCATCCAGTCTTAGCTGTTTTTATATCAGAATATTCCACCTAGCAAGCAATCAATATCATTTCAGTTGCATTTGTGGGCTGTACCTATGAACACAGGGTTAGTAAACTTTATATCAGCTTTAATGAGATTGATTTCAGTTGATTTACAATATGCATATGTAGCAGTTGTTTGTTTATGTTTTGTGAAATTAATTTCCTTTTATTTTTAGTGATTTGGCATTTTATCAAAGGTTTGAAAAATGAAATTGAGCCACCTTCTGCACTTGACACAGCTGAGACAGCTAGTTGGAGTGGCAATCTAATTGACTGTGGTTCAAATGAAATTTAACCAAATGTTGATGTTGACCTTGATGCTTCTGATGAAGAATATAAATATTAAATATCAATTATAATTTGAACTTTCATTGTGTAATGACATTTTGAGACTTGAGTATTTTCATTTTTGCAAATATAAGATATTTAAATATTCTATTTTTTTTGGCAATTATGAGTATCACTGTTCTTATATATATATTTTTTAACATATCCCTGTTTTTCGGACTATTGGGATTAGCTTGGTTTGGCGACCCTCGCAAACTAATCAGGTGTTCAGAGGGGGTCAGTTGACAGAGTCGGTGTTGGGATTCCATTCTGGATGTTCAGTTTACCAGGTCTGCTCTTCGTTCGGGTCAATTTTGTCAACTTACTATTTTTAGTAAGTGGTATTTTTTGGGTATGGCTAGATTTAGTAGGGCGTTTGCATGGGGTGTTAGATGTTTCAGGATCGAGTTTCAGGGAATCTCAAGTTTGAGAGACTTACTATTTATAGTAAGTCTATTTTTGGCAGTTGGTTATTTTTGGCAGGGCAGTTGAAGTTTGAGGCTCTGATGTCAGAAATGAGTTTATTGAAGTCAGTGTGTTTCAGTGGCTTTTTATTTTAAAGTTATCGTTATTAAATTAAATTATTTTAATTTAATAACTTTATTACTTTATAACTTTAATGTTATAAAATGAAGTTGTGATTAAAAAGCCTTTTAAGTGAAAAAAGTGAAGTTGAAGTTTTTTTTGAAAAAGCTATATATTCAATTCGAAAAAGCACTTTCATTCACCCATTGATGATTTTGATAAAAACTTGTGTTGAGAGAGAATTCGTTTTTTCTTGGATTGAGCTAGGGTTTGGTCTTCTTCAAGGAGAGAACATTGAGCTTCTTCCGCTGTTGCTGAAGTATGATATTTGATCTTCAGATCTGGAGATAATATCATTGCATTTGCTGAATGTTTACTGAGTTGGGCAAATCTATTTGCAATCTGAATTGAATTTGTCATGTGTGAAGGAAGAAATACGAAAGTGGAATAAGGGTTTGGTTAGAACTATTGGAGAACGCAGAATTCTTCAAGTTTCTTTTAATGCTTTGAGCTGGATGTTGGTATGCCAGTGAATTGCTAGCTGTTCACAAAAAACTCAGTTTGCTGGAGTGTTGTATGGAAATAAACAGGGCCGTACTTGGCTGGGAAGTCATGGCAGGGACAGAATTACCAAAGAGACAGGCAGCCACCCCTCCTTGCCAACGTTTTGCAGAAGTTGGTATTTGTTACACTCCTTGCGTGAGGGTAATGGCAAATTGGCAGTGTGCGTCTTGGATTAGAGGATGTTGATTGGAAACACAAGCTGCGAGTTAGTCTGGAATTAACGTTTTCAGCCAGGAGTTTCCAGAATTTGATGGTTTCGTGTTATTAATAAAGGTGCCTATCTAATTTTGCTATTCAGTAATAAATTTGTCAAGTGTTGAACTTGTAAATTCTGAAGTGTGAAATTTCCAGCATTGATAAACTTGGAATAAATTAAAATTTTGATGCTGCTGGAGTTATTTAATTCATGTTAAAAAAATTGCAAAGTCAATGAATGTTTTTGATTTAAAATAAATATTGCAATTAAACTTGAGGGAAAAACCATAATACAATTGAGAGCCAGTTGGGCTCATTACATATACCCTTACCCAAGGGAATTTTTTTTTCCAGACCACCATACTAGGTTACGGTTCCCATACTTGCACCTGTACCTGAACCAACATCTTAGCAATATACTCAAGTGTTTTAGACAATCCTTTCTAAATTTAATGATAGTTTGATAATGAGGTCAGGAAGGATGATGTGATGCCTTTTGGTTTAATTTAATTCATTTGTCTGTTGTAAATAAATTTCTGATCATGGTCTTTACACCTGGTACTTTTAGCCTTCAGTTATGTTACCGGGTATACCCAGGCAGTACTGTTTAGGATATGGGTCCCAGTCTGGTTTTGGCCATGGTATGTCCAGGGTATGATCCTGGATCAGACCCATAGTTGGGGACTGGACTCTAGCCATACTGGTGGCTAATCAATAAAACATTTTTATATGAAATAAGCTTACAGTTAAGTTTATATGAAATAAGCTTACAGTTAAGTTTTCATCATAAATGCTGGCACTTATATGAAAATGCATTTTTCTTTGAAGCAGTAGTTCATGCAAAAGTCTTCCTGTCCAGATATATATTGTGTTTTGCAAAATGCTAATTGTGGTTTTAAAATGAAGGTTTAGAATATTCTTGGGTCTGATGTAAGCCTACAGTTCAAAATATATGATAAGTGGTGAAAACTTTCTTGTTGATCTGTGAATGAGTTTTTTGGATGTATATCCAAGCAGGACCACAGTTCGGGGCCACCCATTGCCATATCTGGGATGTACCAGTGGCGAATTGAAAATAAACTTACTTGGTTCATATTACGAGAATTACAGTTGAAACTTGCCTTGTAATTGGCAGTAGCTTTGTTAAAATGCATTATTGCTTTGAAACAATGATGGTGAAAAGGCAGGTTCAGATCGGATTTATATTATGTTTTTACTAAATGCTAATCATGGTTTGTAAAATGCAAGGTTTGGAATATCCTTGGTCTGTTTCCCAGTGGCCTACTGTATGAAATATATGATAAAGGGAGAAAAATTTATTCTTAATCCATGAGTGAATTTTTTGTGCAAATGCTTTTTGGTGGCATTGTAAGTTTAGGAAATCTTCATTATGAAGGTAAACAACTTTTGTGATGGCATTCTTATCTTTTGTTTTTCACAGATTTGGAATAATGTTGCTTAAAAGGGTTGTAATTTACCTTTGGTGTCCCCTTTGAATGTTCATAGTAGTCATACCATATGGACTTCTGAAGGAGACTGAACTAGATTTGGGACAATAAGGAACAGTTTCCTTGGAAGTTGAATCTATCTTGGGAGTAGATCTGATTCCATTCAGAGTGCATGAGGTATTAAATATCTGCTCTGCAGTATATCTGTTCTTTCATTGTAGTCATTAGAGTTAAAAAGAGCATCCTTTGTTATAGCCATATGATAAGATATGTTTTCCAACCTAAACTTTAGGTTATTATGGTGAATTATGTATTGGCCACATCCAGTTTCAGTATGAAATGGCCAATCTGTTACTTTTCTTTCTTATAGCAGTGATAACACTAAATTTTTTATTTGTTTGCACTGTAGAATCAGAAATTAGATGTCCTTGTCAATTTCACAATAACTAAATTTATCAACACTTAGTAGGGTCAAGTGTTGGGCTCTCATTCCTGTTGAACATAACGTGTATCATATACCAAATTCAACCACACACCCTTCAGAATTAGAATTGCTTCATCAACGTGAAATGGTAGGAGAATTGATTTTTTGTAGTTATGTATCTCTAATGGAACACCTTACATATTGAAATGTTCCAAGAGTGTGTTGCAGCCATTGTAGTGCCATGAGATGTCTCCTGAGTGCTTCCTTGAACACTACAATGGATTGAATGGCCTAAAACAATAGCAGAATTTAGTTGCTACAGTTGTAGCTCTGTGCTGAAGGCTTCCTAGGGATTTCTTACAAATTACGGTGTGAATTCTGCTGACAAATCTTATGAGATGTCACAGTAATTAGAAAACAGAGTAGACCCCTTCGTAGTCTCATTTCACTAATCATCCTTATTTATATTGATATTTGGATTCTTTGAGTTTGATTTATATTGTAGTTTTTGGTTGGCTACTTTTACACATCTTATTTAATTAGGCATAACTTAGCGTGCACTTATATTAATTTTTTTGGGTCATCTACTGCCTATAGTATATTTTATTACTTTAATTGTGGGAATTTTCTTTGTCCATATTTCTCTCTTCAACAAACTTTGTTCAACATAGAAATAGAATTATGTATATGTTTTTCTCATTCTTAGATTCTATATGGATTTTTATTATTTCGTCTATCAATTTTCCTGTGAAAATTGAAGGGTATTTACCAAGGATTGAGCCATTGCAGCTCTAAATTATTTCTATTTTTATTATTCTGTGAATGTTGAAACTTTCTATTTATTTTGCAAAATTAGGCTTGAGCCTTGAGGAACTAAGTTACAAACCCTTTGTTTGCAAAGTGAAGGGCCATACCACTTCCTACATTGCTTTGCATTTAGAAAATATTGACATGATACATGTAAAGTGATGATGCTTAGATTGATGTTTGTGTTACTATATTTATTAAATAATACCCGTTCAAGCCATTTTTTCCAACTCTTCTCTTGATGCTTTACATTATGCATATTCAATATCCTTCTATTGCACTTTAGAGTTAGCAATAAGAAATGACAAGCATTTTGTTGATGCAGGGGACTTTGGTTGATTTGTTAGATGTTATTGGTAGAAGATCTGGATTGCCTATTGTGCTATGCTGCAGCTCTCGAGATGATCTTGATGCTGTTTGTGCAACTATATCTAGCCTGCCGTATATATCCTTATCTTGTTTGGTATGTTTTATGATCTCATATCTTTGCCATGAGTGCCAGTATGAGTGTACAACTTCAATTATCGTTTAGTCTTCGTGTCATGAGAAATAAATGTTATCTACATGTATGCAAAATTCAAGTAAAAATATTAGTTCCATCTCACCTTAATTTGGTTGGTTCTGATAATGTAATAAGCGGTCTTATTATATTATGTAGGTCCCTTGCTCACTTTGTGATTCAAGATCGAGTTAACTAGAAACTCTCCAAGCTAGCCAATAAATTTTTAATTTATCTGATTTTGACACTTCTTGTGCACAATATTATTATCCATAGCCATGTCCAACATTCCTTATATGGTGGAAGGTAATTTCTTAGATACAAAATGTGCACGACTATGCATCTGACAAATAACTTGCCAAAAAGTTTGCTTAGAAACTTGCCATAACTTGCGAGTTTGCCAAAAAAAGAGTGTGATACCCCTGTTTTGAAATAGGTTTTAATAGTAAATAATAATAAAAGAAATATTTTTTTGAATTAAGATAGTTAATCAAACTGGAGAAAAAAAAAGACAACATCAGAGAGTCTAAGAATCAAGCTTGAGCTTCCTGACGGGACTAAAGTCTCAAGAGCCAAAATATTACATTAGGGACAATTAGATAATCAAAAACTCCCCCCAAACTACCACAACAAAACTAGATTCTATCAAGAGAGTGACTAACCCCATTGCCCAATAATATCATTGCTACATTCAGCTTTGTCCATCTCAAAAGTTCCAATTGGAGGATCAACTGCATTTGGAATATTAGCTGCGTCTTCTCATTTGTTCTCAGTTTTCTCATTATTTCACGAATGCTTTGGTTTTTTAAATCAATATTAATATTGTGTTCCTGAGTAAAGTTCTTAAGTTTGTCCAGCTTGTCCTTGTTCTTCTCGCCCTGAGCAACCTCTCACTGGTGCATAGAATGAATATCTTCCTTGTACATGATCATAGCTATTTCTTTTGCAAGTATGTTAAACCTGTCTTTTGGGATCTCCATAACTGCAGAAACCTGCGAGATAATATTAAGATAAATGAGTTTCAAATTAAACTCAGTGGGATCCCTCTTGATGCTCTGAAAAATCTCCTCATTCCTCTTTCTCGAAATAGTCCAGAGAATTTCCAAAGAAAGAACAAACCAAAACTTATTGAGTTTAAAATCGAAAGCATCAACAAGACCAGTAAGTGCATTGTGCCATAAAAGACCAGGGGAAGAATTCCAACAATTTTTGCGACCAAAGAAGAGAGACCACACAGAGGATGCAAAAAGACATTCAAAGAAAAGATGTTCAACAGATTCAGGGAATCCACAAAGATTACAGACTAAAGGAATGACACCCTGTTCAATGCGAAGTGACCCTATAACAAGCTTCTTAAGAATAAGCAATCATCTGAAGCAATTTCTCTTAGGTTTTGCAACGGAGTGCCATATCCAATCCAAACTAAAGTTCATCTAGTTAATGACCAATTTAAATTCCAGCTAGAATTAATCTTATTAATAAGTATAGGATCATCCTTGATGATATTATAAATATGCCTAGTAGTGCTATCCAGTAACAGAGTCCCATCCGACCATTTTATTTGAGCAAGAAATTGTTTACCGTCCATCAACTTACCTAGAAAGAAATTACCTGTGGCCTTCGAAATAAGAGTGTATGTCTTTTTTTGTGAATCCTGAATATCAAACTTCTCTTTAATGAATTCCCATGGTGCTAGATGCTTGTCAATCAAGATGTCATTAATATGAGAGATACCTTTCCCCTTCCATATTTTTGCAGAGCAGCTCTGGGTGAGATCAAGGGGTTTGTTATTTAAGTAGACTCCCCACCAAATGGATTTGTTAGTGATAGTGAAAGGAGGTTCGTCAATTGTTTTGTTGTTAACCAAATGCCCCCTCACATGACACGAAGCCTTCCAAAGAGAGGCAAAGACTTTGGTTCCAAAAGGCTTCACATCAAACTGGCCAAATAAAATGTCTTAAATAGGAATACCTGCCCACTGCTTGCTACTTTTGCATGCTGAATTTGCTAAATTGTTTCTGAAAAGAAGCTTCCAAGGTTCCTCACCTTGAAGGGCTTTATATATCCGTTTAGATACCAAAGGAATCCCATGGCTCTTAAGATCTTTGATGCCCAGTCCTCCAAGATTACTTGGTCTGCAACACCAATCCCATGAGACACTCCTGTCCTCAATTTTGACATCACAAAATTGTGGCAACCCTATGCAATTTTCTCATGGATTCGTAGGTGTATCCACTATGTTTTTCGATGTATTGGATAATGCGTTGTAAAGACAATTCGTTATCCTTGAAATGTCCTTATTTTGCTTGCTTCATGCATCCTTTTTGAGGGTTTCCGTCAAGATAATCACCTTATTGCTTGATAGGACGAGTTTTTCTTCTCTGACTGCAAGCACTTGATTTTTGACAATCTTCAAGTCCTTTTTTTCGTTTTTCCTTTCTTGATAGTAGTTTTTACTCTTGTTTTTCCCTCAAGTCAATAGCCCTTTGAATTTCGCTCGTTTCGAGCTATCTTAGATGTCAAACGGAGTTGTCTAGCTCAAGTTATGAAGACAAAGGTGGGTTTTTTCAGGCTGGCTGCATATTTTATTAAAAATACTCCAAAAGTGGATTTTTTATGGTCAATTGCACGAATTAAAATTATATTTAATATATAAAATGAATTTTGATATCCATTTTTAAATTTCAACTCATTTTGAGATGATTTAACTATAGTTTTTAATGATTTTATGAAAATTAGTTCTTTTTGGTCTAATTTCATGTTACTTTATTAAAACTATAGTTATATATTAAATTTAATTAAAATTCAATTTCTTAAGTGCACAAAGGTGGGGTTTTTATCATTCACTGCATATTATCTATGTGTATATCATTTTATAAAACCCATTTTTTAAGTTTAAGAGTCATAACCACAATTATGCACTTTTTATATGCAATTGCATATGTTCATGTGTTGATTTAAATACATAAACATTTTTTATTTTGACTTAAGTAGAAAAAGTGGCTTTTTCTAAGTCAAAAACATGTTTCTTTTAAATATGTATTTGCACTTGAAAAATGCGTATTTAATCATTTGAGTTGGGAAGTGCTGTTTTTATATGCTAATGCATATTTAAACTATGTATTTAACTAAGCACTCAAGGGTGTTGTTTTTGAAGTTAAAAACATGTCTTTTCAATGTGTATTTGCACTTGAAAAGTGCGTTTTTAATCAAGCACTCTAGGGCGTCGAATTTGAAGCCAAATACATGTTTCTTTTAACAATTTTTTACATGCCAAAGGTGTGTTTTTAACTAAGCACTTTAAGGCATCAATTTTAAAGGCATTTGCATATCTTTTCTATATGCAAAGACAAGTCCAAAAGTGCATTTTTAATTAAATACTCTTCGACGTCGTTTTTGGGAGAATAAACATGTTCTTTTTAACATGTATTTGCATATGAAGTTTGCGTTTTCAGCTGATTGTGCCCTAAGTGTCGAATTCCTTGACAAAAACATATCATTCCAAATATGTTTTGGCACTTAGAAAGTGTGTTTTCATCTCCATTAGCAGCATTTTGAGCACAACGTCGTTCTTTATGGCATTTACATATTTCAAAGGCACACAAAGCATATTCGTTTTTCTCATAACAGTCCGCCCAAGGTCTTTTTCCTTAAAAAATGGCTCATGTTAGAAAGATTTGAGCATTCATTTTCATTCTTTCAACTCAAGGAACGATTTGTGAGTAAGTTTATTCATTCTCAGCTTGTTTCACTTCTTTATTTCCTTGAAAATGATGCCCTAGGTGCCGTTTTTTATCATCATTGCATATGCATTTGAAATGGTCAAATTGGTTGCTACTTTCTTGCATTTTATCTCTCTTTTCTTCCCATTTGGCTATTATTGCACATTGACTTTCCAAAGTAGAAGGAAAAAGACTAGGAAAGAAGTCTATATATAATTTTTAGATCTCATCTTTCTTAAATTCGAAAATCCTTTTGGATTCATTTCAGATTTTGTCCAAAGATTTGGAAAGATTTCTTCTTGAGGATTGAGGTAATTTCTTCCTCAAGTCTTTTCCTAATTTCTTCCCAAGTTTCTTGTTAACATGTAAGCTTTCATTTTAGATTTACATGTGTTTGTATTCATGACCCTTCTACTTTTGTCTTTCATTCTTATGTTGCATATGCAAGAGTCTCTATTTCCTTGCATATGCAGTCGGGACTAAAAACCCTGTTCTATGATGAAAAAAGGAACAAGTCCATGCTTGTGTATACATGCATTATCCTTCAAAAAACCCACTTACATAAACCATTGTCCCTACCTACTTAACCTATTCTTAGTTTCATTATAAGTAGAGATCATATCCACTCATTTCCTTACCTTTTATCCTTCATAATTCTTCCTGTCCAAATATGCAATTATCCTTAAGAAACCCTTTCTCGGGTTTTCCTTACCATTTTTGAGCTAAAACTAATCCATTTCTTCAATTACCAATTATCTTCATATGCTTACAATAGTCCAAGCTTTCTCCTTTGCATCAAAATTGTACAATGGATCCTTCCCAAGAAGATGTTCTTACATTGTGGAACTTTTATGTAACAGTTGCTCGAGCTCACAAAGTTGCTATGTCTGAAGGGATCATATCTGCAAAAGAAAAGGAGAAAAAGAAGATGAAGTATCAATATGATTCATATCATAACTCTATTTCCCTTTCACAAGTTAGTTCACATATGAATTTTGAAGATTTCCTTTGGAGAGTTCATGCTGCAGTTTCAGAAAATATGATTTCTATCAAGCAAAACAATATTCTATTGGAATCTACTTTTCCATTGGCTTCCCTTGAGCCAAAATTTGTACTTGCATGTGCAAGGAATTTTGATCCATCAAGGATCAAGATGGAAAGACTATTATTAGTCTTGACCCATAAACAATTGACAGAATCTTTCAGGTGACACCTGTACCCGTTGTTATCAATATCGCCAAGCAAAAGGCTCTAGAGAGATGGAATGCAGACATTTCATATTGCACTAAGTATGTCAACGATAACTGGCTGATTAATAAAAGGCCTAATCCTACAAGATGGCCAAAGGGGATTCGTCGTACAGAGTTTAAAGAAGAGATTAGTGATCTCATTACTTTATTTAGTCGTCTTGCAGGATTGAAAACATCAAATATTTTTGAACCCTGCATGTACAAGTATATTTCTCTTATTGTCAGATCAAAGAAGAAAATATTCTGGGGAGAAATGATCAGTGACATTTTATGTGAATAGTTGTCTCAGGTTATCAACACTTGCACATTCTATATGAATTCATACTTGGTATACATTGCTGCTTCACTTGGCTCTTTTTTGGGCTTATCCACCAAAGGAGATAGGTCATTTGTTCCTATATTGGAATATTTTCCTCAGTTGTTATTGAAGACTAGCTGGTCTCATTACCATAGAGTGCAAGATGCCTTTTATAGACATTTTATGTGTTTATTTGATAAAAGTCTTCCAAACAAGCATGTATCTGATGAGGCATAGGTCAAAGTGAATAAGTATGGCTGGCTATTTCTTCAGTTTCCCAATTATACTTACATGCGGGTTGGTTACTTCAAAGGTGAGCCTTACACACTCCCAAGGTACCCAACTGATAAAATTATACTCATGGAGCTGGCAAGGCAACTCATGGCTATGCAGATACATCAAAGCACATTGCATTGGCTAGGTGTTGGGATTTCTTCATGAAATCCACTCAAAATTGGAGGATACTCTATTGATACAGTACCAAAAGCAAAGAATATGGATTACGAACTTCAGAGAATCACTTTGAAGAAGTTCATGGCTCGGAGTTACTTTGATTGGCGAGTGCTCAATGACAAAATGAGGAGGCAATTTGTGCATGTGTATCGTCTTGAGGACATACGGATTGATCTGCGCATAGAGGCAGATGTACGAAAGATGGATTATTGCCGGTTAATACTAAACAGATTGTTGACTTCCACCTTGTGGAAATTCCTCTTGGGGTTGAAGATGATGGTTATATTGTTGATCTAGATTACACTAACAATTATGTTGAAAGTTTGCCCATTTCATCTCCATCTTAGTCAGGAAAAGAGAGCATTTCAGTGTGGGATCGATTTCAGTACATCCTTGCAAATACCAACATTTGGCTGAAGAGAAGGGGTTTGAAAAACATCAAGACTATATCAGGAAAAGATTTTGATCATGGTGGCCCGATTGATAGGAGGTCAGAAATCAAGGGAAAACCCAAGGATGGTGCGTCCTCTTCAGTAGCAAAACTTGTAGTCCTTACTATCCCTAAGCTTACTATCAAAGGAGGCAAAGATACTGAAAGAGTTCTTGCAGGAAAAGTTGCAGAACTTGAAAAGGTTCAAGTAGTTTTCAATGATGATGAGATACTTGATTCACCTAAGGTATCTTCACCTATAGCATCTCTTCCTATGGATACTTCAGTGACAATAGTACTTCTTGATTCTGCACCTGTGCGAGATGAATCTCCTCATTCACTCTTACGCATAGTTGTGGATGTATTTTCTACAGAGCAGATTCCTCCTATGGACTCAGTCATGGGGACGCTTGCTTTTCCTATTTCATCGGTTGCCCCTATAGTTATATCTGAGGAGCCATACCATAGCTTTGAGAGTGTGTTTGATGCATACTCTATGACTATTCCTTCCATGGCCAGATCTTCCATGACGGTGCTAGATAACACCTTGATACAGTTGGAGCAATTTATGTCAGAAGTCACTCATAGCAGCCCCACACCCATGACAATCTTAACAGAGGCTGCTCCTCTTGTTGGTACAGTTGTAGAGACAGATCCGGTTACCACTCTAGCTATTACATCTGCGTCAACTAATTTTTCTTCATTCTCCTTGCCTTTTTGGCTAAATGCCATAACCCAGAAGAGGAAGAAAGAAGAAATTCTGCTGGAGGGCTTTGATCTCAGACAGGTTTCCAAGCCTAAAGCTCCAAATAATTAAAAGGCCAAAACAGTATCAAGGATTGTAATTGAAGATAATGAAAACAATTATGCTGAGGTTGCCGAACCTTTGATTGACAAATCTACAAAGTAGAGGCAGCTTTCTGATTACAAATTCACTAGAGTAGAGCTTGGTAAGCAGACATGTTTGGGTTGTCAACAGGATGCTCAAGATGCCGTTGCACAACTTACACTGAGAAATTATAAGCTATGAGAAAAGAAGAACAAATTAAAAGAAGAGAATGCACGTCTTCTTGAAACCATTGAAATGATGAACAATTCTCAAAATGTTGATCCCATTTTAGTATCATGCCCTGAGAATTATGAGAAATGTCAAAAGAAAGCGAAAACAATTGATGAATAGAGTGATCAGTTAGAAACACAGGGTATGCAACTTATCAAGGATTCATACAAGGTTTTGAAGCATGTACGCTTAAATATCAATGAAATAAGAGATCTTATTTCATCAGTAGCTGAAATTCTTGAATAAAGATCTGAATGTCTGGAGAACCATGCAAGAATTCAATCTTAATAAGTTGTGTCAATATGAAATCATTTGTTCTATTGATGCATATTTTGAATCCTAGATTTGATGATTAACAAAGAAAGGGTTCTAAGTAAGTTGGTTACAGAATTACAATCAACATTGAACTCATGGAATGAGCAGGAACATCAAATTAAAGTTGAGTTCAATAAACTATCTTGTAAAATACTCTTAGAGGAGGATGACAGTCCCAACTGGTGCTGAGAGGGGAGGGGTGAATCAACACCAATAAAACTTTAAAACAAATCTAATGTAGTATACTACAACTATAAGCAAAACAGATTCTAGCATAAAAAATAGCATCAAGCAATCAATCAATAGGCAACACCAGACTTATCACGTGGAAATCCAAATCGGGAGAAAACCACGGTGTGAGAGAACCTCGCAAATTCTGCACTCTTTTGAAGTGCGCCCTGTTAGGAGCCTTCCCTGTTAAAGGATTACAAGCACACTATTAGATGCGACCTGGTTAAGGGATTTGATACAATAAGGCCTGTTAGAGCCTGCTTGGTTAGAGGACTTAGGACACCTGAATAAATGTCATCCGGTTAAGGGATTTAGTACAAGGGACCTGTTAATGTCCACCCAAAATACTGAGATTTTGCTATTGTTGTTAAAGAACAACAGAGAATTTGATCTTTTAGAAATGGCTTTGCTTAGCCTGATAAGATCTTTGTTATACTCAATTGAGAAACATCACCAGTTGCTGCAGGTATGTTCTCCTTTGTTGTTGTGCTTCTCTGCACACTCTTCTCTCTTCTCCTTTCTCTTCACCTTAGCTTATTCAGTGTACAGGTTCACTCTTTAGTTTGGTAGAATGAGGGCAAACTATATTCTTGTCAGGCAGAGGAATATATAGACTTCTTGCCCTATATGCTTTTCTCATGCACGACCTGTTTAAAGATCACCTTTAGATCCATCACTCGGTGGAGTATTAGTTCACCGAGGAAACATCCGATGCATGCTATGCTTTGTCTTCTCTATGAAAGAAAACAACAGATGTTTGTCAAGAGCTTTCGTTCACAAGAGAAATCTACCTGTTTTAATGCCACAAACTCCGTCATTAAAACCTTCAATCGCGCCTTGTACCGATCGTCTTGATAACTCAAAGTTTACCGGATTATGAGTAGTAAATCCTGGTCAAAGAGTTAGATAACTGTTTGTTGACTATGACTTTCCTCGATTCATCTATCATGATGAAGTCTTCACTTGATCGGTAAAGATCCTTACGTTGTGCACAGGTAAGAGTTTTGACCTGTCACCTTCCCTTCCTCTGACTATACCGATTGCATCCTTTCCTCAGTTTCTGTTACTAGTTACTGGTTGCATCTCCCTTGGTGACCGGTTGCTTTGATGATCAGGTATAGTCCTTTCTTGCATAGTGTCACCGGTTGCCAAACTAGTCTCTCCTCGCACTTTTTGTCAGTAGTACCTATCTATGCTTCACATATCCAACACTGGTGTCCTTAGTCACAAATGTCAACACCTCTTTGCCAATCAATCACAATACCTCTTTTGCCATGTACCGGTTGCACTCTTACCAGTTACCATCCCTTAATGCCGACAATCTTCCCCTTTGGTATTGATGGCAAAAACCATAAATAATGACACTACTGGATCCTTATCTGTTACCGATCATAATCTCCCCCTTTGACAATAATGCCAAAGGCTAGTCAAAAAGACTTCCTTAATGAAATCTGCTCCCCCTTTCGAGCAACAGTCTTATTCATCAATCCAGTTAAGATGAGGCTGATTCCTCTGTTGAAGCATAATGAATTGATGAACACCTTTGCTTGTTTATAGATGATCAGAAAGGGGTATCACACCTAATTTACCTCTGAGATACTCAAAAGTATTCTTTGGTAATGGCTTTGTGAATATATCAACAATCTGTTCTTTTGTAGGAACATATTCCAATCTCACTTCTTTATTTTGTACCTGCTCTCTTAAGTAGTGATACTTCATAGCAATATGCTTTGTTTTTGAGTGCATGATAGGATTCTTGGATATGTTTATTGCACTTGTACTGTCACAATAAATTGCAATCGGTTGAGGTATCTGTTCTTGGATTCCTTCAAGTAGCTATTTGATCTAGATTACCTGTGTGCTGTTGATTGCTGCAGCAACATATTCAGCTTCCG
The DNA here is from genome assembly GCA_027943335.1 of Chamaecyparis obtusa. Lineage (NCBI taxonomy): Eukaryota > Viridiplantae > Streptophyta > Pinopsida > Cupressales > Cupressaceae > Chamaecyparis > Chamaecyparis obtusa. The sequence goes on from BSBK01003345.1 coordinate 1,384,365, forward strand.
CTGTGGACTGTGAAATGCAGTTCTGTTTCTTGCTTGTCTAGGACAATTCTCTCCAAGAAAGAATGCACCACCACTTGTGGTCTTTCTGTCATCAATATTACCAGCCAATCTGCATCAACGAATACCTTTATTTGGAAGCCTCCCTTGTGAGGAAACCATAAGCCATACTCCTCAGTGCCCTTCAGGTATCTGAAAATTCTCTTCACCGCTATTAGGTGGGTCTCTTTAAGATTTGTAGAGAATTTTGCTACGTGCCTACTGCATGTGCAATGTCCGGTCTGCTGTGTACTGCATAATGTAATTTTTCTATCGTAGACCGATACAATGTCTCATTCATGATAACTCGAGGTTAGTTATCATAGGTGTACCAACCGGTTTGGATTCTTCTAGCCCAAAAGTTTTGAGAATTTCTTTTACATACTTGGACTAAGACATAAAGATACCTTTCTTTAGCTGATGGACTTGTAGTCCAATGAAGAATTTTATGGGTCCTATTATAGACATTTCAAATTCTTTCTTCATCTCTTCAGCAAAGGCTTTGCTCATCCTGTCATCTCCTCCAAAGATGATGTCATCCACAAAAATTTCAGCAATCAGGTTCCCTTCTTTTCCAATCTTGAGATACATGTTGCTGTTGTCCCCGGTTCTTGTGAATCCTATTGTCAGGAGGTATGAATGCAGTCTTTCATACCATGCCCTTGGGGCTTGTTTTAGCCCATAAAGAGCCTTCTTGAGTTTACAGACCATACCACTCTTCTCTGTGGATGTGAAGCCTTTTGGTTGTTCAATGTAAACTTCCTCCTCTAGTATTCCATTTAGAAATGCAGACTTTACATCCATTTGGTATACTTTGAACTTTGTGAGCAGCATAAGCAAGAAGAATTCTCACTCCTAGTCTGGCCACAGGTGCAAAGGTTTCTCCATAATCCAATCCAGCCTCCTGTGCATATCCTTTGCAGACTAGTCTTGCTTTGTTCCTTATCACTTTTCCTTCTTCATTGAGTTTATTTCTGTAGACCCACTTTGTCCCAATGACATTCTTGTGCTATGGTCTTGGCACAAGAGTCCATGTGTCATTCTTCTCTATTTGCTCAATCTCTTCTTCCATGGCCTTGACCCAATTTTCATCTTCCAGAGCCTCCTTTGTGGTTTTGGGCTCTATACAGGAAAATAAACAGATATTTTCTCTAGCCTTTTTCCTGGTCAAGACATTTGCATGTTTGTCACCAATAATGTTATCAGTTGAGTGATACGTGACATACCTTGGAAGAACCGGTCTCTGTTCCTGGTCTAGTTCTTTCGGTTGAGCAATTTCTTCAGCATGGTTATGAACAACTTCTTGTTCATCATCTTGAGTTTGTCTGTCATCTTCAGGTACAACAACCTGCTCCAGAGGTTTGTTTTCATGCTCTTCTCTTTCATCTTTAGTAGTTATTTCATTGAATTCCAAAAGATTTTCATCATTATAATCCTCCATATTGCCATGTTTATTATGACTGATCTTCCCCCTTGATTCTGAATATTCATCAACCTTTACATTGATACTTTCTACTATTTTTCTTGTTCTCTTATTCAGACACCGGTAGGCTTTACTCTTGGTAGAATAACCAAAAAATATGCCTTCATCACTCTTTGGCTCAAACTTGCCAGAATACATATCTCTTTTAATGTAACAATTGCTACCAAAAATTTTGAAATAGCCTACATTAGGAGTGTGACCGAACCATAATTCATAGGGAGTCTTACCGGTTCCTTTCTTGAGTTGAACTCAGTTTAGTGTGTAAACAATAGTGCTGATAGCTTTTCTCCAAAAGTGATGAGGGAGATCCTTCTGAATCATTAGAGTTCTCGCGTAGTCAATCAACGTCCTGTTTCTTCTTTCTGCTACTCTTCTATTGAGGAGTTCTTGGTGCAGTCAGCTGCCTTTTTATTCCCTTTTCCTCACAGTAGTGAGTGAACTCTTGAGAGGTGTATTCACCTCCTCTGTCTGACCTTAGGCACTTTAAGCTTTTACCAGCCTCCTTTTCCACTCGAGCCTTGTAGATTTTGAACATGTGAAAGGCTTCTAACTTTTCTCTGAGAAAGAGTGTTCAAATCATTCTTGAGAAGTCATCTACAAAAAGCATGAAGTACCTGTCTCCTTTGTAGCTCTTTGTTCTCATAGGTCCACACAAATCTGTGTGCACAAGATACAAAACATTTTCAGCAGAAAATGATTCACAACTGAAACTTGTTCCTGTCAACTTTCCCAACTGACAGTCCTTACAAATACCTTTGTCAGGTTTGGTGATCTCAGGAAGTCCTCTTACTGATTTCTTCTTGCTCACCTTGACAATACTATCAAAGTTTATGTGGTAGAGCCTCTTATGCCACAACCAACTATTGTCCTCTTTGGTTATAACATAGATCTTGTTGGTTTCTCCTTTGACTGATGCTATGAGGCAAACTACTTCCATTGAGTCCAGATAGAACAAGTTTCCTTTACTTTGTCTACCGGTAGCAACATGAGCTCCTGATTGGTTCTTGACAACACAAGAACCTTGCCCGAATTCCAACAGGAATCCCTTGTTGTTGAGTTGAGCAACGCTCATTAAGTTGTACTGAAGTCCTTCTACCCAGTACACATTTCACACACAACATCATTGCTAAGTGCAATAGAGCTTTTACCTTTGATAGCACAGGGAGCATTATTACCAAAGGTTACCGAGCCTCCATTGAGCTTTAAGCTGATGAACTTGTTCTTATCTTTAGTCATGTGGTGAGTGCATCCACTGTCAATGATCCAGTCATCATGCTAATGAGATCTTGAGATAAGTGCCATTTCGCTTATCACTGGACTTTTTTCTGTTATTGCAACAAATGCAATTTCTGGATCTTCAGTCTTCAGATTCATTGTTTGTGACTCCTTCTGCAGGGTAGCATTTCTTCTTTGCTTTGTTCTTGAATCGGTTTCTCTTGTCTTCATTATCATTGTCTGGACATCTTGCAACAATATGTCCTATCTTATTACAAGAGAATCATTTTAGTGGGAGCTTTCCTTTGTACTTCCCTTTTCCTCTTGGAAATCTCCTAGCGATGAGTGCTTCAAACTCGTCTTGCTCCATCTCTTCTGAGAGCAGATTCTCAACAAAACTTCCAATCTTACCAGTAGAACTATTACTGGTTTCTCTTCCTTTCTTGGCGGAAGAGGTATTTACATAAGACTTAAAGTAGCTTCTTGCATGGGTAAGCTATTATCGAAATTGCTCAATTCAAATGCAGTCAACTTACCGATTAGGGAGTGAAGAGTGACATGATCTATGGTCACTGATCTAAGCTCCTGAATGGCTGAGATCTTGATAGCATATTGAGGCCTTAGCGTTCTCAGTATTTTGCTTACCACCTCCTCCTCACTTGTTTTCCTCCAACGCTTTTGATGGAGTTAATCACTTCTTTGATTCTGTTGCTGTATTGCTCAATATCTTCTCTTTCATTCATCCTCATGTCATCATATTTTCCTCTGAGGCTTTCTACCTTAGCTCTTTGTACATGTGGGTCAACACCATACACTATTTGCAGCTTGGCCCACATCTTGTGAGCAGTATCTAGATTTTCAATCTCTGCATAGACATAGTCAGGTATTGTGCTTGCAATCATATCCATAGCAGCTATATGTTCTCTCTTGATCTTCAATTCATCAGGAGTCAGGGTACCATTGAGTTCAGTGTAATCACGGGTTACATGAGTCCAATAGTGATCTCCGGTGGTCTTCATGTACAGCTTCATTCTGCTGCACCATAGAGTAAAATTTTCTTTAGAGAATTTTGGCCCTTCCTTTCTCATCATCTCAACTTTTTCCTGTTGCGGTTAAGCAGCAAGGAAAAGAGGCTTGGCTCTGATACCAATTGATAGTCCCAACCGGTGCTGAGAGGGGAGGGGTGAATCAACACCTATAAAACTTTAAAACAAATCTGATGTAGTATACTACAACTGTAAGCAAAACATGTTCTAGCATAAAAAATAGCATCAAGCAATCAATCAATAGGCAACACCAGACTTATCACGTGGAAACCCAAATCGGGAGAAAACCATGGTGTGAGGAAACCTCACAAATTCTGCACTCTTCTAAAGTGCGCCCTGTTAGGAGCCTTCCCTGTTAAAGGATTACAAGCACACTGATAGATGCAACCTGGTTAAGGGATTTGATACAATAAGGCCTATTAGAGCCTGCCTGGTTAGAGGACTTAGAACACCTGAATAGATGTCACCCGGTTAAGGGACTTAGTACAAGGGACCTGTTAATGTCCACCCAAAATACTGAGATTTCGCTATTGTAATTGTTAGAGAACAATAGAGAATTTGACCTTTTAGAAATGGCTTTGTTTAGCCTGATAAGATCTCTGTTATACTCAATTGAGAAACATCACCAGTCGCTGCAGGTATGTTCTCCTTTGCTTTTGTGCTTCTCTGCACACTCTTCTCTCTTCTCCTTTCTCTTCACCTTAGCTTCTTTAGTGTACAGGTTCACTCTTTATTTTGGTAGAATGAGGGCAAATTATATTCTTGTCAGGCAGAGGAATATATAGACTTCTTGTCCTATATGCACCCGGTTAAGGGACTTAGTACAAGGGACTTGTTAATGTCCACCCAAAATACTGAGATTTCGCTATTGTAATTGTTAGAGAACAATAGAGAATTTGACCCTTTAGAAATGACTTTGCTTAGCCCGATAAGATCTCTGTTATACTCAACTGAGAAACATCACCAGTCGCTGCAGGTATGTTCTCTTTTGTTGTTGTGCTTCTCTGCACACTCTTCTCTCTTCTCCTTTCTCTTCACCTTAGCTTCTTTAGCGTACAGGTTCACTCTTTATTTTGGCAGAATGAGGGCAAATTATATTCTTGTTAGGCAGAGGAATATATAGACTTCTTGCCCTACATGCTTTTCTCGTGCACGACCTGTTTAAAGATCACCTTTAGATCCATCACCCAGTGGTGTATTAGTTCACCGAGGAAACATTTGATGCATGCTATGCTTTGTCTACTTTATGAAAGAAAACAATAGACGCATGTTAAGAGCTTTCCTTCACAAGAGAAATCTACCTGTTTTAATGCCACAAATTCCGGCATTAAAACCTTCAATCGCGCCTTGTACCGATCGTCTTGATAACTCAAAGTCTACTGTATTGTGAGCAGTAAATCCCGGTCAAAGAGTTAGATAATTGTTTGTTGACTATGACTTTCCCTGGTTCATCTATCATGATGAAGTCTTCACTTGATCGATAAAGATCCTTACGTTGTGCACAGGTAAGAGTTTTGACTTGTCACCCTCCCTTCCTCTGACTATACCTGTTGCATCCTTTCCTCAGTTTCTGTTATCGGTTGCATCTCCCTTGGTGACCGGTTGCTCTGATGATCAGGTATAGTCCTTTCTTGCACAGTGTCACCGGTTGCCAAACTAGTCTCTCCTCGCACTTGTCAGCAGTACCTATCTATGCTTCACATATCAAACACCGGTGTCCTTAGTCACAAATGTCAACACCTCTTTGCCAATCAATCACAATACCTCTTTTGCCATGTACCGGTTGCACTCTTACCGATTACCATCCCTTAATGCCAATAGAGGATGAGTTGATTGATGAAGGAATTGTGATGACAAAGTTTGTAGAGACAATTCGCCTAGAAGTTGGTGCAGATGATTTCGGTCTTAGTATTCTTGACCGTTTCATGGACTACAAAATATCTTTGAATCAACTCTTGAGCCAAGTGACCAGTTATACGAAGTCACATATTTTGCGCAAGGTAGCTGCAATTGCTCAACATACAAGTGCACCTGATCCAGTTGTTATACATAAGTCTCTTCATAAGTTTGAAGCTTACGTAAACACCCTCGGAAGCTGATTTCTAAGTGTCTGAGACACATTTTCTCTCTGTTTTGATAGCATAAATATTATGTAATTGACAGATCTCATGAAGAGAATCTAAAGATTATAAATACAGGAAAACATGTTCCTGTATATCAGTGTCATGGAATCATGTTGCAAGTGCTTTAAGTCTTGTAGCATTGAATAAGTTAAAGGTAGTTAATGAGTTAGTTGTTGAATAAATCAAAGTGTTTGAGGGTTTCCTCTTTTCTCTCTCCTTTTTTCCTATATAAAGGAGGGAGCTCATTGTAAATATTTATCTTTTGTTTTAGGCAAGAAAGCTATGCCTGAGAAGCTTGTGTGGTGAAAACTTTGTGTTTCGTTGTGCAAATTTTCAGAAGTGAATGAAAGGAGCAAGATTTTGCAAACTTTGTGTTGCAAGTCTTGTGATTGAATGATGTTTTCTTATGTTGCATTATTTAATTATTCTTGAGCTCACTTTATAGTTTAACTTGTGTGAATCTTTGGAGTTTCAGTTCACCTTTTGAGCGACTTTGAGCTATAGGAGGAGGATTGCTATAGTTTAATAGTGGCTGCGAATACTAGGAGTTGAAGTCTTTCAGCTTCATCTTTGAGTGTTTTCTTTTAATTTCAGGATTATTAGTGAGAGACTTTGAGCCTCACTATTGGTTCTAGTTATTCTTCAAATAGGATTAATCGCAAGAGACTTTGGGCCCTTGTCTTAATCTACCAAATATGACTATAACTGCTGCCTTAGGATTTGATCTTACCTCAACTACTGAGTCACAAGTATTATCGTAGCAGTAGGAGATCTTTGTAAAACTAGAAAGTTGTTACTTGTGAATCTTTCTTGAAAAGAGAGGAAAATATTGGAAGAATCACCCATTTATTTAATTTCAGTTGAAATCCTATTAAAGCCACCTATGGTAAGAAGGGAGGCTCCCCTATTACTGAGAGGAGAGATTTATCTCACTATACCGTTGCGTAAAGTTACAATTTTGTAAGGTGTAGTTTTAAGGGCATACAAAATTTTTAGCTAACAGTTTTTGGGGACTCCGCTGGGGATCGAACACATTCGGAAGCCTCACGCTTTCGTTTGAAGTTAGTATTTTACCCATTGTTCTTGATTTAGTTGTTCACGTTGGAGGGTTTCCGCATATACAAACGTTGTCCTAAACGAGAAGGTTCAAAAGGTGCTGCTCTAAGTTGGTCTAAAAAAGCCAAGCTTGATTTGCTGACCAATAAAACTCCTCTTGAACGAACAACTAGTTACCCACCATCCGGAAAGAAGAACTCTATTTCAAGTGAAACTTCACTCTTCTTCCAAAAACCATTAGTTCCATTTTCTTTTCCTAAGATGGCTGCTACGGGTACATGGGGAACGAATTTTGGTCCTTTGAATCTTGCTCCACCATTACACCCATTACCACAAGATCCACGAAAGAATTTTCTCAAATTCTAAGGAGATGGGAAACAACACCTTGATGAGCATATCAAAGCATTTTATATTGCATGTGGCATGTTTATTGCGGAGTATCAGGATGTCTCTGTGAGACTTTTCATTGAAACCTTGCAAGCTATTGCTGTAGATTGCTTCTATAATTTGACTACAGGGGCAATCACTGATTGGGATTCCTTGAAAACCAAATTTGAAGAATGTTTTAAGCCTGCAGAAGATGAGCATGCATTTTTTGCTCAACTTACCCAAATGAAGAAAGATGCACAAGAGGGTATGTGGAAGTTTATTGCAAAATTCAACAAGATGCAAATTGTATTCCAATTTCTTCACAACCCACTGCTGAAAATCTCAAGTGTTTCTTCATTAATACTCAACTCCCAGAAGTTAGTTTCTTGCTAAGGAAAGTTGTTCCTACCAGTTTAGCAAATGCTCAAACCTTGGCAACATAAATTGAAGATGATCTTATCATGGCTGGTAAGATACAAAGGGACCGCTCTAAAGGAAATTCTAATGATGCATCTTCTTCAGGAAGTACAGGTCCTATAGTGCAAAAAATGGCTAATGAGTTACTTGTTCTAAAAAAGCAAATTTCTCAAAATTCTTTCAATACTCCGTACAAAGATATTCCCCGGAGAACATTTTCTAATGTTGCTCACAATTGTAGCAAAGAATCAAGCAAAGCTTCCTCCTCCAAAAAGGCTTGCACTTGAAGCTCCCCCTGGCAATCAAGCCACATGATACTTTGAGAATGATCAATCTGGTACTCTATCAGAAGATTATCAAATGGAGGATAATGCTGCCTTATATAATGAAAGTGATGGAGCAGCTGGCGACTTTAATATAGGGTATGTTTACTATGAAGATCAAGATTTTGAAGAAAGTTTTGGTCATGCTTATGTAGTTATGACACGTTCCCAGACACAATTAGCTAGACAGAGAGATGAAGCTGCTAAGGCAAACATTGATGTACAAACACCTGTCATGCTTGTGAAAAGAGGAACATTGCTGCCTACTCTTCCCAAGGACGCAGCTAAAATCCAAGTAAGTATAGCCAATACTCCTGCTATTTCTTCTAGTATATCGAGACCCAGTGTGTCTAATCAAAAATCTCAAGTTGGAACCTTTTCCTCTTTTTAAGCTAGTTCATTTCAAGCATTTGATATAATAGATCATGCTAAGAAGACTAAGATTCAGATGTTTGAGGTTGAATACCTACAAACTTATTCGGATCAACTAGAAAAGCTTAACAAGTTTGTCAAAAAATCACAACCCACCCAAGTTCAGGTTGTCGCCTCGGAACCTAAAAGTTTGTCTAATAACTTAGTTATTATTCCTTCATCTATTTTTGGAAAGATAAAACCTTTTTATATTTCCTTCCTTATCAATGGTTTTAATCTAAGTAATTGTGTTATTAATTCTGGAGCATCAGATAATGTCATGCCAACCAAAGTAGCTGAAGCCTTAGGTCTTACTTTGATAAGGACTTTTGGAAATTGTTATTCCATGGAAAATAAACAAGTGCCTCTTCGGGGGCAAATCAAGGATGCTCAGTTTGCATTCGCATCTTTCCCTGAAAAGAAAATCAAGATGACTGTTTTGGTTGCTGATGTTCCTGCTTCCTATGGTATGTTACTTGGTCGAAATTTTTGTAAGGATGTGGGTGGAGAACTTAACATGGATATGTTTGAAGCACAAATACCTGTTAAGGGCAACATGCAAAAGCTGCTTCCTAAAAGGGAAACTAATTATGTAGTTGTTAAGTCTGATGATCCTCATGCACAAATTCTTTTTGAGTCAGCCGGAATGAGTAATTATTACCTTCATATCGATGATGCTTCAGAATTTGCTGAGGATTGGCCTTCAGATGCATCCATGTTGTCATGTGTTACTAATAATGATAGATTTGTTGATGCAATTGAGGATCAAATAGTTGATGTCGTTCCTGCAACATCTATGATGGTTGAAGAAACTATGGAGGTTAATGATGTTATGAGTTCTTTTTCATTTGATGATGCGAATACTTCAAGTTCAAATGAAGTATGGACGTTAGAATTTGATGACATTTGTGCATCAACCGGTTTGGGTGCCGGAGTAGTTTTAATTTCTCCACAAGGTGAGTTGTTTCTATATTCCTTCAAGCTGCTGTTTGATAACACCAACAATACTGCCGAATATGAAGCTTTGATATTGGGTATTGATGCTGCCCAGAATAGGGGGATTCGTAATTTACATGCTCAAGGAGATGCTGAACTTGTAGTATGTCAGGTCCGGAATCAGTACCAAATGAGGAATGAAAGACTCAAGCATTACAAAAATTTGGTATGGGATTATATTGAAGGTTTTGATGTCTTTAATATATCTATGGTTGCGAGAGAGTTTAATGATAAGGTTGATTCTCTCGCTGCCTCAGCCATACTCTTAATTCCTCATAAGAGTTTTGAGCAAGATAGGTATTCAATTTAATTGGTGTTTCGCCCTAGCGTTCCTGATAATTTTGGGCACTGGAAAGTTTTCAATGATGATAATCAAATTATCAATTTTTTGGAGATAAGAGAAAGTTTTGAAGAATTGTATTTCGAAGGTAGTAGTTCACCTTCTTGAGTAAATGTCTCTGAAATTGATCCGGATATTGGCGAAGAGTTCATTCAGCTAAAAGGAAATAAAATTCCTCGTGGCTTGGTCTCTTTGGAGCGGTTGTTAGACAAACATGATCGTTATGTCAAAAATCAACAAAAGGCTGGATCTATTTCTGCCATGGAATTTGAGAAGTACAATCTAGGATCAGTTATTGATCCAAAGTTTGTGAATATTGGTAAATGTTGCACATCAGAAGAACGAGATCAATTTATTGATCCTTTGAGTTAGTATATTGATGTTTTGGCATACTCATATGATGACCTAAAATCTTTTTGTCCCGAAGTGCTACAACATGATATTCCTCTCAAAGCAGGAACTGCTCCTTTCAGGCAAAAGCAACGATAGTATAATCCAAAGATTTATGGCACTATTTTGGTGGAAATCCAAAAGATGTTGGATGCTAGAATAATCTTCCCAATTCAGCATTCTACACGGGTAGCTAACATCATCCCAGTACAAAAAAGGAATGGCGAGATCCACATTTGTGTGGATTTTTGTAACCTGAATCAAGCATCTTTGAAGGATAATTATTATTTGCATATCATGGATCATGTTTTGCAAACAGTGACTGGTTCCCAGATGTTATCCATGCTCGATGGATTTTTCGGCTACAATCAAATTGAATTTAGGGAAGATGATCAATACAAAACCGCATTTACAACTCTTTGGGGTACTTTTGCTTACAACAAAATGCCCTTTGGATTGATAAATGCAGGTGCTACTTTCCAACGAGCAATTAATTTAGCATTTCATGACATCAAGGACAAATTCATTGTGGTCTACCTTGATGACCTTATTATTTTCTCCAAGCAAAGGCAAGATCATGTGTATCATTTGCGTCAAGTGTTGGGGAGTTGTCATCGGCACAAAATTTCTCTCAATCCTAAAAAGTCAATTTTTGGGGTTACAGAAGGTAAACTTCTTGGACATAGTGTCTAAAGAAATAAAGATTGATCCTAAACGGGTCAAATCTATTCAAAGTTTGTCATTACCTACCAGCAAAACTGCCGTTCATTCTTTCTTCGGAAAGGTAAATTTCTTACGAAGGTTCGTTCCAGACTTCGCGGAAAATACTAGTCATATTTCAAATATGATGAAAGGAGCATCATTTTTTCGCTGGAGTGCCGAAGGGAAGGCTGCTTTCAAAGAAATTAAAGAAGTGATAGCTCAAGCACCTGTGTTAGTTTGTCTAGACTATACAAAGGAATTTAACATGTACAACTATGCCTCCGAACATACCGTGTTAGCTATCCTCATGCAAAAGAATGCTGGAGATATATAATCTCCTATTGCGTTCATGAGTTGTCCACTCAAGTCACATGAGCTGAAGTATTCATTGATGGAGAAAAATGCTTTTGCAGTTGTAAAGGCAGTTAAGTACTTCAGATTTTACATCCTAAATTCACATGTTGTAGTCCTGGTTCCTAATACAACTATCAAGTCAATCTTGACGCAGCAAGAGTTCAGAACAAAGAGAGGCAATTGGATTGGGAATATGATATTGATATTAAACCAACTAAGTTCGTGGTAAAGGTTTATGCCAACTTATGGCTGAAAATGAACCTGAAGAAGAAACTCCTGAAGATTTACCTAAAGTCTTATTTGTAAGTATAACTGATGAATGGTATTTTGACATTGCATACTTTCTCACGTATGGCGAATATCTGGCATACTCAACTTACAAGCAAAGAAGTCTAAAGTTGAGAGTTGCTCACTTTGTTCTTTGGGACAGTGGTTTGTATAAACGTACCATTGATGACATATTTCTTTGTTGTGTGGATAAAGCAGAACACGTTAGATTGCTAGAATCATTTCATGATTTGGCATGTGGTGAGCATTTTTCAGCACCTGTGACTGCTCATAAGATTTTACGAGCAAGGTACTACTGGCCAACTCTTTTTCAAGATGCATATAGTTGGGTATGCAAGTGTGATCGTTGTCAGCAGTTCGTAGGAAAGAAAAAGCTTGCCACACTACCTTTGAAGCCGGTAGTGATTGAGAAACCATTTCAGCAATGGGGCCTTGATTTCATCAGTACTATCAATCTGACATCCAGCGCAGGACATACATATGTTTTGACTGCGACGGATTACTTTACTAAGTGGGTGGAAGCAATCCCTGTAAAGAATGCAACATCATTAGTGGTATGTTCATTGTTGAAGGAGAATATAATTTCTCGCTTCAAGGTACCCAATAAGATCGTGACAGATAAAGCTTCAGTTTTCTCCTCATCAGAGATCACACAGTTCTTTTTTGAACATGGTATCACTCTTTCTCATTCATTTGACTATTATCCGCAGGGAAGTGGTCAGGCTGAATAAGTAACAAAAATCTAGTTATTATCATTCGCAAATTGGTGGATGAAAATCAAAGGTCCTGGCACAAGGCTTTGTTTGATGCTTTGTCGGTGGACAAAATTATGCCCAAGCGGACTATTGGTATGTCACCATTTCAGCTCCTTTATGGTTTAAATTCAGAAATTCCCATAACTTTGGAACTTCTTGCTCTTAAATTGGCTTAGGCCATTGAAGAAGGAACTTTTGAGAGTTCCTTGGATAAAAGAGTCATGTTCCTGCATCAGCTGGAGGAACAAAGAACACAAGTGGTGGATCGACTTACAACACATCAGCAGCAAGTCAAGAAGCTTTTTGACAAAAAAGCTAAGCAGAGAGAATTCCAGGTTGGTGATCGCGTTCTACTGTGGGATAAAAGGTGAGAATCCAAAGGAATGCGTGGTAAATTTGATTTACTATAATTAGTAAATCCATGAATACCTGATCAAAACAAAGGTGCCAAAGGTCATTGCTGCAACAGAGGCCGGTCTAGGTGCCCTGCTAAATATATAAATGCTGGATAAATGACTTACTATAAATAGTAAGTGTACAAAACTGAACCAAACGAAGAGCAATCCTAAACGCTTCTGTACGCCACAAGGGAAAGAGCCTCCTGCTCTACCAACTGGGAACCCTCTACCCATCTGACTTAGCCTACGAGGGACAATGATAGGCTAATCTAGACAAACTCTGATGCTTGCAAAAATGGGGACATTACATGCTTCAGGCACTCTACGGAAGATGCTCTTCTTTTGTTCATGCTGCACCTGTCCTTGACTTCATGAGACTTCAACTCCACTGCTAGTGTTCATTCAATGCTTGCTCCATCAATTTCATCCACTGCCTTGTCAATGAGACTCGCCTCCTTGCTGCCGTCACACTATCTCTCTAGACTTCTGCCCTTTGCCTTTTTAGAACCCTTTCTAGGACTGCTCATAGTCTCTCATTTTTATATCACAGTGTCCTGAAACCGTGAAAACTCCATCTTGTGGTTTGTCTTTCTTAGAAAATCTTAACTAAGACATAATTCTTCGATACCTCAAGAACCCTGAGGTAAACCATGGTAACTCCTTGTCTCTTCTAACAACAAGATGAAACTCGAAGAAACATCACAAAGAAAGTTGCAAGAACTTCAGTTATTCATCTTTGCAAACGCATGAACAGGTCAGAGGTTCCAACCCACGTGATGCTATGGGTTTTCCTTTAAAACACAAAATGAATACTTCCTAGGAAAGAGGACAACAACCTGTCCTCATGACACCATTACACACACATGGATATGCGCAGATAGCAATGAAATGTGGCATACAACAACTCATGTAAGAATAATTCATTTGTGAATGCACACGTCAGCTAACAAATTTGGCATTTTAGTGAAAGAAGAGGAGGATTAATGGAGGTAAAACACACCTGGCATCTGTAATCTGAAACAATGCGTTGAAAACTTCTTCAATCCACTTGTTACGCATCAGTTAGCTGTCCCAAATGCCTCCTTTGTCTCCTGGCCGCCATTGAAGAAAAACAATATGATGCAGTGAAGTGAATATGAAGTGAAAGTGAAGAAAAACATATCATTTGGCTTGACCATTTCTTTTTGATAAATTCTTTCCCTCTTATTTCTCCTTCGCGTGGCTAAAAGGGGTTTAATACTCATTTTTTAATTTTTACATCAAGACCACAACTTTAGCTTAATTCTATGCAAGGGGAATGGATACAATGAGATAGCCAAAATTTATAAGGAAACTCACCCCCTTACATATAAACATCTCAAGCAACCTAGCTACTTACCAAAAATAAGGAAAATGACCCTCTTTTAGTATGAAATACAAAATATGGTAACAATGATCATGCGATTGGCTTTGAAGAGAGTGAAGAAATCAATCAATGCAATTGCCAAATATCTTTATATTATTGAGAACTAAGTTTATTTCAAATGCTGAGATTCCAGTTCCAAGTAATAAATCTGATATAATTTCTGATCTGAAATTGATGAACCAAGTCTTCTATGATGTCAATTTTGATATAAATGCTGTCTTGGTGGATATTATATTGATCATATAAATATCTGCTATTTTAATGGCCTAAACTAATAAAATTGACAAATGTTCTCAGAATGGCAAAGATCAAACTATGTATAAATTCTGGAATTTCTGATTGAAACAAGAAATCTTATACGATGAACAATCTGAGAATGTAGAGATGTCTGATATATTTAAGAACTGATCATTTATGGATTAGATTTGGGAATGTATGAACTCGTGAATATGCAAGTGCTATTTCAAAGCAATCTCTTCGTGAACATGAGAAAGATATAATTGTCTTAATCTGATCGTTGGTTCTGATTCTTTGACTTTATGCTTATGCATTATCTTCTTGACACCATTTTTTCTTAATGAGTGATGGACACACATTCTTGACCTTGCCAATGGTGGATCAATACCATCTTTTCTTGGCTGTGTTAAGTCTCTTTGAGTGCTTTAGGAATGGATTATATATAAGAACAATTCTCAATGCCTTTGGATGAGTGAGTGATTCTCCCTTGATATGTAATGAGGATGCATGATGTGAGAAGTTGCATCTCAACTATCATGATCCATACCAAAACACACCTCTTCCATGCAACTAACAACATTATCAACTCCTCCTTGGGCGGTGACAATGCAATGTTTTAGCAAAAGATACCTAGGCAGCAATAATATTAATCTTCATTATCAGTTTGCTGGTTCATTAGGCAATGATAATGCTAATCCTCTTGGGGAGTGATAATACTTATTACTATTATATGGTACGTCCTTTGTGTTTTCTGTGAGATAATCCTTGCCTTGACTTGATCTACATCTATCTAATTAAACTAAGAAATTATCCAGGTCTCACCTGCCTGGACCATACAATGTATTTGATATTATTTTCATCTCAGAAATCGGATGGGTTTATTACAATACAAGAGTTGATCTGAAGTTGATTCTATTAGTACTCAGAAATTATGTTTGGCATGGGTTTGAAGACTATGGTGACTACATTTTCTTAGTTTCTCATTTTTGGGCGAGCACATTTGAGGTTATCTTTAATTGTTTGCAGGCGTATACAATTTCCAAGGAAGGCCATACTACTGCACCAGGTCGTACCTCCCAGTTTGATGAGGAAACCCTGTTGTTAGTGCCCTAAAAAATCAATAGTAGTTGGTGTTTGGTTTTTCAAGGCTGGGCAACTAGTTTTTAGTTGCTTTCATGGTTGTTTTTAGACTGCAATAACTACAAGGTGAGATTGTACAGTTCTAGGTGTGGCTGAAAGTGTACGACAGGTTTATTTCTTGACTTTGCCTAGTGGTTGAAAGCTGTTTGGTGTTTTCTGGGTTTGTTTCAAGGTACTCTGTGCCTTTAGGAGGTGTCTAATGCATGATTTGGGGTGGATTTGAAGATTTTTCATGGCTACCTTTACCTGTGCTTCCAGATCTGCAGACCTGCATGTAAGAATCCTAACTAGATTTGTGCACAATGCCACTCAAAAGTTCACCAATTTATCATTAGACATTTGGACAAACACTTGTCTGTAATAACCTTAATGAATGATCACTAATTTACTTGAACAATTTGTCAAACACTTATACTGTAGTAGCCTTCAGTCATTAACTTCTACTCATCTATACATTCTGGACATTCACTAATAATGCAGGGACATTGTTGTAAACACTTGACACACAGACACAGTTAAAGAGACAATCTTTGAATATATCATATTTCACTGAGTTTAACAGGGATACACTCCTATATAATTTTGAAGCAAGATTACCAACCAGCTAACAAATATAGTCCATTAACAATACACGATAAACTCCACTGATTTATACAAAGATAACTCAAGATATTGAAAATGAAGTGAATTGTATCCAACTCTGTATCTTGTCTGTGTATTTTGGTGAATATGCTTCTCCAATCGAGCTGCCCGGTTACCAGTGAGTCTGTACTGTGCCGATCAAGTTTTAGTCAGTCTGCTGCATCTAGAAACAATGATTTTGGCTTATATGCTGTGGCTTGTTGATGTTATTTTTATGCCTCTACAACATGCAGAATCAAAGACATAATATTCCAAGATGAAATATCAAATTCCCAACTCCCTCTTGAATAGAGGGGCCATATATGCTAAATATTGCAAGGAAAGATTATCGAGGTGACTCCAAGGTTCTTTCTAATGGTGCACTTAACTCAATTATAATGATGTAATATGTTGGGTATCACAAAGGGATTTGCGCTATTCATTCAATGGACATCAAATATGTAATGTCCCCGTTTTTAGACTTAAGGGATTAGCTTGGTTTGGCGACCCTCACAGGCTAATCAGGCGATCAGAGGGGGTCAAATGGTGGAGCTAGCGTTGGGATTCCATTCTGGAGGTTCAGATTATCAGGTTTGCTCTTTGTTCGGATCATTTTTGTCAACTTACTATTTTTAGTAAGTGGTATTTTGGGTATGGCCAGGATTAGTAGGGTGTCTGCACGGAGTGCCAGATGTCTCAGGATCGAGTTTCAGAGAATCTCCAATTTGAGAGACTTTCTATTTTTAGTAAGTCTATTTTTAGCAGTGGCTATTTCTGGCAGGGCAGTGCCTATTCCTGGTTGGGCAGTTGGATCTGGGCTTTGTCAGAAGTTTGTTGATCTCAGTTAGTTTCCTGTGGCTTATATTTTACATGTTATTAAATTAAATTGTTTTGATTTAATTTAATAACTTACGACTTTATAACTTTATGTTATAAAGTGGAGTTACATTAAAAGCCAATTAAGTGAAAAATAATGTAAAGTGCTTTTTCCAAAAAGCCTATATATTCTACTCGAAAAAGCACTTTACTCATCTTTTATGCAATCATTATTTTATTGAAGTTCGTGAAGAATACAGCCCTGGCTAGGGTTTCGAGGACTGATTCCTCATCTTGGGATTTGAGCCATTACCAGTGAATGGTGAATTTCTCAGCTGTTGTTCTGTAAGCATTTAATTCTGACTTTGAGATCATTAATTATTACCAATGCTGAGGTAAACTGGTTTGTGCTAAGTTAATTTCTCCGGCAAGTGATTGGTTCACAAGTTTTCAAATTATCTTCATACTGGTTATTCAAAAGTTGGCGGATTTTGTTGAGTATCAAAGCTGTGACATATAATCAATTTTTGGAGCTGGATGTTACCCACAAATCTGTTGTGGAAGTTTTTTGTATGCTGCGTGAGGAGTGATAAGTCACGCCCTCACTATCTTGCTGTCACGGCAATGACAGGGAGCCGATATCTTGCAGTCACGGCAAATAAGGGGAGCCGATATTGTTTGTTAGAGGCCCCGAGAATACTCCCTGAGTATTCTCTCTTCCACGCGTTAGCAGTGGAAGCTTCTGCAGGTTGCATCAAGGATTGATAGCGCACCGTTTCCTTTCCTTTGTTTACGGTTGCATTGGGGAGCCGTCAAGAGGCTTGCAGAGGTTTACGGATGTACATAGGTTCCAGTCACATTTTCTACAGCAGTCACGTGAATTCAATAGCAGGAAACATCAAGCATTTCCGGTTGCAGCAAGGTGTTTAATTGGATGAACATAGCATTTGCAAAGGTGGCGAATATTATCAGGTGCTCTAATTCCTATAATGCATAAATGTCTGAATATACTTTGTAATGAGAATAAATCTAGTTAATGTTATCAAGAATATTCAATCTATTTTGCTTGGTATATCTGGAAAGTGGTGGAAATTTCATGTCATTGTTTAATGATCCAACAATTTGAGTGAGACATTTGCAAATTATATCAAATTTAGTAAATTGATCTAGAAGGAGCCAGATAGGCTCTTCACAAAATACTTCAACTACTTCTAACCAAACAAACTGCAAAGGGAAAAGGTTTAGAGAGATCTAATCTACTCCTAGAATGCAAGAAATGATAAATGCCTTTGTGACTCTACTAGACTTAGTATAGACACCGACATCAACCAAGCTAGTGCGATCTCTTAGGTAAATGTAGGATGTTCAAACTACTACCATTCAATTAACACCATCCATCGATGCATGTCAATGTGCCAACAATAATCGAAGTAAAGCTCATAAATATGCCATTCGACCATGCAAGACAAACTTACAATCAGCAAGTAACTAGTAGTTTGGTCTAAGCGAGTCCACCAAAGATGCATCCACAATATCTTCCATTCTATTAAACACTACTTCTAATCAACACAAAATAAAATCCTAATCTAAATGAGGAAATGTAGAAACCATGCAATACTCCAAAATAATACATGTAATCCACTATGAAGACCAACAATGAATTATGAACAACCTTGGCTATATCATAGCAACAATTTCAACAAGTCTCCCAACTCTACTCTAAAACTAATGAGTTATAAATGAGAAGGCCTTGACCTTTTATAGTTGTTCAATTACAATAAGTGACTTTGATTTAATCAAGATCAGGGGCCAAGATTTATCCAATACAACCCTAATCTACATAATAACTACAAGCATTAAATGCTTGACCAATTACAATGAAGCACCACCTTGTGGGTCAATGATAAAATTAGAATGTTTTCGAGGACCAATTAGAGAATAGGTTAGGTAGAAGCATTATGTGGACTCCACATGTACACTTGGCATGATGTGATTGAATGTGCTTGAACACGTGCAATTGGAGCCTTCTGATTGGTTGAAGATGAGTGGGTGCCACCTCAACATCCTTATCTCATAGGCTTGATCAATTCCTTGGTGACAAGAAAATATCTTTTGATACTCAACACTATCAAGCCTTCATTTGTGATGGCCCAAGTTGTTTCATCTTCATGAATTTCTTCTACCTCTGGAAATCTTCTCATTGCCATGATTTTGAATTTGTAGTATTCCATACGCATCTGGGACTTGAATTTCCAAAGGAAATCCAAATTGGTGATAACTTCTTTCACTTGTAGCCTTGATTATTTTCTTACATAACTTGTTCTTTGATATTTATTTTCATAATCTGATCTTGAACTTGCATTGGAATATTCATTTTGGCCTTTAGTCTCGAACCATCTTGCTCACCTTGAATCCTCGAACTTGTTCATCTTGTCCTCTCAATGAAATCCTGCCATAGTCTCTCGCTTTCTAAACCATCTCCTTCATTCATAGTTACCTTGCAAAACAAAGGAGGGAATTGTATTATGTTTGTAAAATAATGACCATGAACAAGATTAAAATATTGCGAAAATGACTTCAACATAATGCCTAGATGAAAGAAACCTTACTCACAAACCATGTTAACAACATTCAAACATGATTTTCCATTTCAGACCTGATTTCTGATTTGATTTTCTTCCTTTGGATTCTCTTTCACCACTTTAGATCTGATTTTGTATCACACTTGATGTAAGAACCCTTGCTAGTTCTAACCAAGAAATTCAATAACACTTGCTCATTATAACATAGGCATACCTTAAACACTTAGTTGCATTCAGCTTTCAGAATTAGTCATCAGATTTTAGTTGTCATTATGACAAACACTTGGCTTGGAATGCTGCATATATTAACTAAACCGCTATGCTGTCACAGATTTACAGCTATAAAACTTACATAGCAAAGATTACAAAATAGAAATCATAAATGGTATTGCATCATAGCTGTCAATATCTAATCACCATTCCAAGATAACTCTATAGTCACATACAAATAATGTTTCATTGCAAAAGGAATGTGCAGAGATAAGACTGTAATGTCCCCTTTTTGGGGTACATTATATTGAGCTGTGTCGTTAGCCTACTTACCTTGATCCGAAGGGCTAAACGTGGCGTGACAGTGTTCCAGGGGATGATCGGCCTAGGTGGTTTCAGTTCCAGGCCAATCGGTGCAGTTTCTGCAGATTTCCAAGGCAGTTACTATTTATAGTAAGTCAACAGGGGTTCAGAATTCTTGGCTTTTCAGTAGTGGACTTGGAGCGTTTCGTCGAGAGCTTTCCGGTGAGCTATCACACGACAGCATCCGAGCTCGTTTGGGCTTCCGTTTTAATGCCGGATGATTTCCTCACTTATTTATTATTTTACTTTATAACTCAACGGTCATTTATTTAAAGTGACTTAAAGTGAGTTTATAAAAAGATGAAATGGGGATACGAAGAGTCACAGTGGGGAAACTGAAGAGTCACAGCTGCAGCCATAAGAGGGGGTTTTGGAGTCTCATTTCAGCATGCTTCAGTTTATGAATATTACTTCTCTTTGAGAATTCGAGAAGCTTCGGCTATCGAATCAGAAATCTGAGGACAGAAACCTTCAACATTTCTTGGTGGATTGGACGAAAACCCGATTCATCCTGGTGCGGATTCATCCAGAGTTCGCCATTGTTATATCAGGTTCTTCATTATCCAATCTTATTGTTCTTTGCTGTATTTCGGATTGGATTGAATATTGTAATGTTGGGTTTGTGTATTGTTGATGTATAATACAAAACCGTATTTTTGAGAAAGTTAATAAAGTTATATCTGCTAGTTATTCGAATTCATCTATTGGATACTTGCATGTTTTATTGGTTTTTGAATCTGCATGTGATTTGGTTGAGAAAGTTAGTAAATGGCCGGTTAGGGTCATTTCAAAGACTGAGATTATGAATTCAGTAATCTATGCACCTGTAGATTCTATGATGCCTAATCCGGATAGAATATTCAAACCAAGCTAGATTTTCAAGAGTGACAGATAATAGTACAATGGTACATCCCTTTCTAGCACGCTATGTTCAGTATGCTGTTTTGTATCTACACGGGGATTGCGAAGTGAATGACATATGTCCTAATAGAGTGCTTGTACTGTCCTAAATTGTAAGCACCTAATTAGTGTACAATTTAAGGACTATTTTGCACCCACCTTAGTGTGTTTTCTATAGAAGGACCTCATATGACACTGAATGGACACCTAAATTCAAATACGGGTCCTCTTTCATTTCAATGTTGTTCAAAATCAAGGTTAGCCCTTATATCTATGTGCGCTCTTCTATTTTTTCTCCAATCCCATAATTCATTTTATCACCTATAATATTCCCCTTGGATATTTGTTCCAAATTTTACCAAATGCACCACAAAAATTTAAATAAACAATTTGCATGCAAACTGATTTCTATTCATCCAACAATTTATTTTAAAAAAACATAAAATACCTGAAATACAAATGAACTTTGCCATCAAAATAGATAAGTCATTACAACCATGTTTTCCAAATAGACATGAAAAACCTCTATTCACAATCTCGCCCAGCTGTGAACTCCATCGTGAATCCACTTCAAAGTCGATTGGGGTTTCCGTCCGACTGACTAAATTGCCAACGATTTCCGTCCCAACAATTTTGAACAGAAAATCTGAAGCTTCCAAATTCTCTAAGAGAACAATAACCAAACATAAACCAAGCATACCTAGAATGAGCCTCTCCTTTTAAAGCCCATTGCAGTGACTTCGTTTTTCTCTCTGCCCGTCTCTTCATTTCCCTTTGTTTTTTTTGTCATTTTATTTCCCCTTTTAATTTGATTTGAGCTTTGGGAAATAATAATTAAATGACTTCATTAATTTTCTAACTTCACCACTAAAGTCATTTTAATACTTTGTTAAATAATTAAATTAAGTCATCATTAAATTTATTAAATTTCGACAACTTAATTCAATTATTTAATTAATTTCTGATATCCAAAGAAAGGGGACATTACAGTTCTCCCTTCCCAAAGATTGCTTGTCCTCGAGTAATCAGAGTCTATATACCAATACCAAGATCCCATGTCAATCTCAAAAACATTGGCCCACGAACCCGCTGCGCCACTTTGAAATTAACAAAACTATGCCTCGAGTTGTGAAGCAACTCATTACCATCTATAAGAAATAGAGCACCGATCTTGTCAACACCCAAATCTCAAACCAATTTATCCATCCGGCAATGGGAGTAGAAATAGATGCCTATCATTATACAATCTTCATGTATCATCCATTTGAATAAGTAGTCCACCCAAAAGATGCCAAAAGCAACTCCAATATGCTCATAGATCAACTCATAAAGCCACCAAATGCTGCTGCTATGACTTAGGCTAGCAATAAGAATGATGTCGAAGGTGTCACCGTACCTATGTATAGGGAAGATTTCCATCTCATGTGCAATATCTAATACATTGCCATGTCTCCGCAAACTCCCATGTAGCTCACTAGTTGTTGTAGACCTTGCCAAATTTGAAAGTGCAATGGAAGTCCAAGTAGGATAGCCACTAACAACTGAAGTGTCTATGAAGATAAAATCACCAACCAATAAATTAACGACTGCCATCTCATATGAAATTGGGGACAAATCTGAAAATGAATTGTAGATGCTCTCATCACTCGTGGAAAACAACTCTCTGGTGTCTGGTTCTCTACATGTGTCATCAACAAATTCTACTTCTCCAATGAATTGATCACCATCAAATGAAATTTCAGAACTAGTAAAACCCTTCTTATCATCCTCCTGATGTGAAAAAGTTATCTGATGATGATGAAGAGAAATATGACTGTTGTTACAAAAGTCAGAATTGCTACCATACTTTTGTATCATGTCTTTAACCCTTTCAAGCACCTCATCCTTGAAAATTTTATGGCCCATACTTGCACTTTGGGTACCAACACTTGTGGACCCCTCTTCATTAGATTTCCCATGTGTGAAGGCTGCAAGCTCATGTGAATGAGAAAGTGAACTTCTACTGCCCCAAACCAGAATTTTGGGCTCTTCATCTATCACCAAATCTTGACTTTTTGCGTGTTCTTCCCGAGTGGTCAAAGGTGGTGGTGTCTCATATGATTCTTCTCCAAACAATGTCACAAGGCTGCAAGATACTTCTTTGTGGGATTCTTCAACATAATGGATGGCCCTAGTATGTAAATTGCTGGAATCAATGTTTACCCTTTCTTCCTTTAAGAGTTCATCAATCCCCTCTACTATTTGTTTGATCCCTTGTACCAACTTCTTGATCTTTGGTTGTAGATAAAACAAACATTTGATTTTCTGAATCGTATAGAGAAAAATGAGCCATGCTAAGCTAGTAACAAAGATCATCAACCTCATTTTCCTTGTATTTCACAAATTTAATAGCAAGATCCCTATCCATTAACAATTGCAAGTAGTCTGATTTCATTCTTTTTAGATGCTTCTTTGATGGTGTGCAATTGAGTACTAATAACACCACATGCAATTCTTTTTTGCCTCTCATCAATCTGAGTTTTCCAAATAAGCTCTTCAATGTATTTGTGTGAATCATCTACCCTTGTTAATACTTGCAAAACCCCCTCCTTTGAGACCGATAATCTATCCTTCAAATCTTGCAATGCTAAGGGCCTATGTTTAAATTCATTTGGGGTACATGAGTTGTCACACATTTCATTTTCCGAGTTGTTCCCAATTGTGAGAACATTATCTCCATCACACCATTGTCTCTCTAGAAGATGTCATGCACTCTTCGTGTAGCACCGATGAGACAACATCATGATCATATATGGATTCATTAAATAAGTTTCTCTCTTCACGTATTTTATCAATACAGATTTGCAAATCACCAATAAAGAGTTTTCAATACTCACCTGTGATGATTGATTCTTTCTTCACATTATCCACTTGAGCTGATTGGAAGTCATTATCCTTTTTACTTTCATCATGCATAGTAACATGTGTATTCAAAGTTGTAGATTCAGTTTGCTCTCATGATTCACGCTATTGCTTTCATCTGCAACTTTTGCCTCATCAACACTTGGCTGCAATATATCTTCTTCCTTAATAATTCCACAAATGTGTTCAAGTGTCTAGGCCTCTAGACATGTGGAACAAATCTTCTCTTTCGTAATTTGGTTCTTACTTTTGTAATGTCCCCGTTTTTAGACTTATGGGATTAGCTTGGTTTGGCAACCCTCACAGGCTAATCAGGCGATCAGAGGGGGTCAGATGGCGAAGCCAGAGTTGGGATTCCATTCTGGAGGTTCAGATTATCAGTTCTGCTCTTTGTTCAGATCATTTTGGTTAACTTACTATTTTTAGTAAGTGGTATTTTGGGTATGGCCAGGTTTAGCAGGGTGTTTGCACGGAGCGCCATATATCTCAGGATCGAGTTTCAGAGAATCTCCAGTTTGAAAGACTTACTATTTATAGTAAGTCTATTTTTAGCAGTGGCTATTTCTGGCAGGGTAGTGCCTATTCCTAGTTGGGCAGTTGGACTTGGTGCTTTGTCAGAAGTTCGTTGATTGCAGTCAGACAGTTGAGTGGCTTATATTTTAAATGTGTTATTAAATTAAATTATTTTGATTTAATTTAATAACTTACGACTTTATAACTTAATGTTATAAAGTGAGATTATTTTTAAAGCCAATTAAGTGAAAATATTAAAAAGTGTTTTTTTTCAAAAAGCCTATATATTCTACTCGAAAAAGCACTTTTCTCATCTTTTATGCAATCATTTTTATTGGAATTCGTGAGAAGGACAAAAACTTGGCTAGGGTTTCGAGGACTGATTCCTCTTCGTAATTTGAGCCATTTTTCTGTTAATGGTGAATTTTACAGCTGATTGTTTCTGAGCACAATTCGATGCTGTTGTATATCGGATTTGTGAGAGATTAATTCTGGAGTTGAAGTTTCTGCTGTTAGTGCGTCTGCATTTTCATCAAAATCGAAGTATTGAAATTAGTTGTGGATGCTGATTTATCCATTTCTGAATTTTGAAAGTATTGTGCAAGAGGGGTTTATCGATTTTCATTAGATATTGTTCATTCATTGCTTGCGTCTTTTATATAAGAGAAGGGTCTTTAATTAACAGCGTAATTCCTCAACATCTGTCAACGTCAATCAAAGGATTGACAACGTGGGAGAATATAGTCTTGCGGCAGCAGTATTGCATCACGTGCTCACCCAGCAGAGCCATGAGACACTTGTTTGGTTTCAACAGTCAATGTGTGAGAGTTCTGCATTGCTAGAATTCAATCACGTGAGTCAAAGGAGGGGTCGTGACTCCTTGTTTAGTCATGATTAAGGCACATCAGAGGGCCGTTTTGATCATCCTGGGCCAGCACATCAATCTGGTTCCAGACGTGGACTGCTTTGTTGCAGATATTTGTGATAATTCTAGGGTGGCCATTAAATTTCTAAGGCGGGTGGCAGCATACAATGTGGCGTCTAAATCAGAAAGGAGGCGTGATTTCAAAAGAAGGATTTACATTAATCCAGGTGCCATTGGAAATATTTTTGCAGAATATATTATATTTGAAATTTGTTAAGAATAGGTTTTAGTAATTATTGTTTAAAAGCATACTTGTCTGAAATTGGATAATCAAGGATTGGTAAAAGAAATATTTTCAGAATTCATTACTTGCATGTGAAATATTGAAATATAGTTGCAGTATTTCAAGATTATTATTAGACATTCAGGAAGAGCCAATTGCGGTTCTTCATAGTGGTATCAGAGCCTGTATCTTGCATTCCTGTGGGGTCTGGATTCAATTTTTATTCAGAAGTTTTTATAAGTGATCAGCACTTCTATTTTCTAGCTATGGATAAATACAAGAGATCTAGTTCAGGGAGTTGTCATAGCAGTAAGGGAAATAGAGAGGAATTAAATGCTTTAGTAGAAAGCGTTGAGAGACTGAGATTGCATCAGCAGAGATTAGCAAAGAGTTTGTCGGATCCGGCTACAGTAGACAGGGTAGCGAGATATATGGTCTCTGTCTTTAGGAGGCCGACATCGAGTTTGCAAGAGAGAAGGCTAGAGTTTTCTTTGATAGTTGTCCGTGATTCTGATGTTCCTACATCTAGTTCAGCACCAGCTATTCCCATTCGTAGTGCTAATGATGGATTTATTGCACCGGAACCAGTGGATGTTTCAGTGCCATTGGTTGACAACAGTACTGAGCATAACTAGGTTGAGGCTCCCAGAGTAGTCACTATAGATTGTACGGTGGCAGCTGATGTTGCAGTTATCACTGAGTGTTGACTCTTTCATGGAGGGAGTTATTATTGGAGATGTTTATGTCAGATGTAGTAGTGTTGCTCCAGTTCAGGAGGCAGTTGCTTCCTCAGATGGGACCAAGTCATGTACGGAGTCTCCCAGTGGTGAGGTTCGAGATTTGGGCATTACAGCGGGGTCAGATGATGATAGTTCATGCTCCAACATTATTGGTGCACAGCTTGACGTTGAGTCACGTGTGCAGAGACATGTGTCCGCAGATGAGATTTCAGCAAAAGATGTGGGAGCTGATAGTATAGACACATCTGATGACACTTTTGAGGATGCTGTGAGTTGCATTGGAGATGACACCCCCTGAGAGATGTT
Source organism: Chamaecyparis obtusa (assembly GCA_027943335.1). Classification (NCBI taxonomy): domain Eukaryota; kingdom Viridiplantae; phylum Streptophyta; class Pinopsida; order Cupressales; family Cupressaceae; genus Chamaecyparis; species Chamaecyparis obtusa. The sequence goes on from BSBK01003345.1 coordinate 1,410,949, forward strand.
GGGTGATTACTGCGAGGAACGCATGAGCTCTGACAGCTCAGAGATTTATGATAGCAGTCGCAGTGTGGGATTAGTATAGGAGACAGTGGTTTATTCCTGTGTTGAGGATGTGAGCATGGAGCTTCCTAGTGATGACACTCAGGATGAGAGTGTTGCAACTGATTTGGGCGACATAGTTTCATGCCACAGTTTAGTTGATTACATGACGACATTGAGTCGTGTATGCAGCCAGAGTTAGTAGAGGAGATGCCGATAGATGATGTGTACACTAGCATTGCAGATATCTCCGATGCTGAGAGCGAGGACGATGAGTGCTATAGTGTTTCTGGCTTCCTATATCTGACTTTGCGCATTGATTCAGCATTGTCATTTGGTGATGGTGAGTTCCAGGACTCTGTGTTACAGGGACCCACAGATGAGGACAGAGAAGCTTATGCGTGGCAGGAGTTTGTTTCAGCCAGGGCTTCCATTTCTGGAGAGAGGGTTACTTCGTCAGTGACTCATGTGGATGTATCTTAGGGTCTGGATTATCATAAAGTTGCAGAGGACGAGGGAGCTGGAGATTGTTTTGAGTCTGTTTCAGCAGCAGCTTCCCCGGGTTTAGATGAGTATATGTCTGATGCCTGTACTCAGTTTGTAGAGGTGTACTCAGATGTAAGTACACAGGGAGAGGGTGGTATTGAGGGGAGTTTGTTGGTTACAGCTTCCTCGCATAGTGTAGATAGTGCATTTGAGGTTGTTCATAGGAGGCCTGTTGTACAGAGTCATCATGTGACTAGCCAGTTGCGAGTTGATGAGAGGGATATCTCTTCTACTCTCGAGCATTTTGATGCCGCTCGTTAGTTGTTGGCTGTTTATGGTTGGGGTGCTCCTATGATAGATGAGCCCAGTGGTGGTTACCTTTCATTGACAGAGATTCATTCCTTGCGTGAGGCTGTCAAGATTTTGAGACAGAACTACTTACAGATGGTAGCCGACCGAGATCACCTAGTGGAGTGGGGGAGTACAGCTTATGAGGCACTGATGGACAGAGAGGAGGAGGTGAGTGAGCTTGCCCAAGAGCTCACAGCGACTACTGAGGTTTTAGAGGATACTCAACGGGCTCTTCAGGAGTCGCAGATCCGATTAGAGGAGGTGACCGTGGAGTTGGAGCATTTACGGTCTACACCAGCCCCAGACCCAGTTTGATTGCACATTGAGGTGGTTGGTGGTGCGTTTGCTCCTACAGTTGGTGTTGAGGAACATGATGTTGTGGCAGACACATTTGTTTCGGATATGGGAGCACTTGGTACGGATGAGGTAGGAGTACCAGAGGAGACAGGCTCTCAAGTTGATTTGCTTCCTTTAGCTAGGAGTGAATCTACTTCATCATCTCACTTAGCTGATAGCACGAGACAGTTGGTTGTGTCACATTTGCGGGGGGGTCAGTTGTGGATTACGGGGGAGCGAGTTGATGCTTCCATGTATAATTTCTATTGCACCGAGTCATTTATGGAGTATCTACTTGAGAGTGCAGATGTGCGTCAGGATTCTTGTAGAGTGTCCGAGGGTACTCTCATTCGAGGCTCTTGTGCTATTCAGAGGTTGGTCGGGAAGATTGTGGAGACTCTTTTTACTATGCTTCCCCATAGGGATTTTGAGGTTGGGTTTGTTGAGAGGGTTGCTCAGGTTCCTACCCAGCCTACAGTGATGCAGAGTCAGAGATTGGAGCCATCTTTTGATTCCCGGTTTGGTAATGATGAGCCATTGACGGAGATTGGGGATTCCTATCGGCATTATATGGTGGGGTATGCTCATCATTTTTCTTTTGACCCACAGGTGGATGATTTGATCTCACGCAGGGGTAAACCGGCTCTAGTATCCTACCGTCCATTATGGGATGGAGTAGCACCATCGTTTGCAGATGGATTTGGTAGTTGCAAGTTAGATTACTTGCAGTATCCACACACTCAGGACTGTTTATCAGAGGGAAGAGTTGATAACAGTGATTCAGACACATTTGGTCACTGTTGTTTTCCCAGTGCAGCTGGGTGTGAGTGTTGGATAGACAGGGGCTTAGGTTTTGACAGAGTTGTTATTTCAGATGGGTTGAGTTTCGTTGGGTTGTTTTCAGCCTCGACATCTACAGTTGGTTTACAGATGTTGTCTTCAGTGGTGTCTGTTCTGTTGATGTTGGTCCTTTCTTAACATGAGTTTGGTGAGGATCGGGACATTGCTTGTGACCATCCTTGGGATCCAGGTGGTTTATGATGTTGCTTGTTTTTCCTGATTGCTTGAGGACAAGCAATCTTGGGAAGGGTGGACTGTAATGTGCCCGTTTTTAGACTTATGGGATTAGCTTGGTTTGGCAACCCTCACAGGCTAATCAGGCGATCAGAGGGGGTCAGATGGCGGAGCCAGAGTTGGGATTCCATTGTGGAGGTTCAGATTATCAGTTCTGCTCTTTGTTCGGATCATTTTGGTCAATTTACTATTTTTAGTAAGTGGTATTTTGGGTATGGCCAGGTTTAGCAAGGTGTCTGCACGGAGCGTCAGATATCTCAGGATCGAGTTTCAGAGAATCTCCAGTTTGAGAGACTTACTATTTATAGTAAGTCTATTTTTAGTAGTGGCTATTTCTGGTAGGGCAGTGCCTATTCCTAGTTGGGCAGTTGGACTTGGTGCCTTGTTAGAAGTTCGTTGATTGCAGTTAGACAATTTAGTGGCTTATATTTTAAATGTGTTATTAAATTAAATTATTTTGATTTAATTTAATAACTTACGACTTTATAACTTAATGTTATAAAGTGAGATTATTTTTAAAGCCAATTAAGTGAAAATATTAAAAAGTGCTTTTTTCCAAAAAGCCTATATCTTCTACTCGAAAAAGCACTTTCCTCATCTTTTATGCAATCATTTTTATTGGAATTCGTGAGAAGGACAAAAACCTGGCTAGGGTTTCGAGGATTGATTCCTCTTCGTAATTTGAGCCATTTTTCTGTTAATGGTGAATTTTACAGCTGATTGTTTCTGAGCACAATTCGATGCTGTTGTATATTGGATTTGTGAGAGATTAATTCTAGAGTTGAAGTTTTTGCTGTTAGTGCGTCTGCATTTTCATCAAAATCGAAGTATTGAAATTAGTTGTGGATGCTGATTTATCCATTTCTGAATTTTGAAAGTATTGTGCAAGAGGGGTTTATCGATTTTCATTAGATATTGTTCGTTCATTGCCTGCGTCTTTTATATAAGAGAAGGGTCTTTAATTGACAGCGTAATTCCTCAACATCTGTCAACGTCAATCAAAGGATTGACAATGTGGGAGAATATAGTCTTGCGGCAGCAGTATTGCATCACGTGCTCACCGAGCAGAGCCGTGAGACACTTGTTTGGTTTCAACAGTCAATGCGTGAGAGTTCCGCATTGCTAGAATTCAATCACGTGAGTCAAAGGAGGGGTCATGACTCCTTGTTTAGTCATGATTAAGGCACATCAGAGGGCTGTTTTGATCATCCTGGGCTAGCACGTCAATCTGGTTCCAGACGTGGACTGCTTTGTTGCAGATATTTGTGATAATTCTAGGGTGGCCATTAAATTTCTAAGGCGGGTGGCAGCATACAATGTGGCGTCTAAATCAGAAAGGAGGCGTGATTTCAAAAGAAGGATTTACATTAATCCAGGTGCCATTGGAAATATTTTTGCAGAATATATTATATTTGAAATTTGTTAAGAATAGTTTTTAGTAATTATTGTTTAAAAGCATACTTGTCTGAAATTGGATAATCAAGGATTGGTAAAAGAAATAGTTTCAGAATTCATTACTTGCATGTGAAATATTGAAATATAGTTGCAGTATTTCAAGATAATTATTAAACATTCAGGAAGAGCCAATTGCGGTTCTTCACAACTTTTTTTAGAAGACCTTGCAACCAGTAAGCCCATTGAGATTAGTTCATTTTGAGTCATCTGTTTCTTGTTCCTTTCAATTGTTTGCTCGACCAATCATTTTGAGAACTCATAAGCCATAGGTGAGATGTTGTGCTCCTTTCTCCAAATTGCCAACCAATTTGATTGCAACCACTTCCAAATATCATTATCCTCATCTAAGATTAAAGACATAATAGTTTGCACACAAGCCCTCACATTGTTTGGATGATGCTTCTTGATTTCAGTTAAGAAACATTGAAACATTTGAAGAATCAATTTATCACAATTGAGATCCATGTGATGAGTCCAATTGGCTCTCTATGATCAATTGATTCTTTTCTCAAATTAATTGCAATTTTATTTTTATTATTTTCAACATATAAGAATTTTTGATAAAATTTCAACGTTCAAATTTGACAACAGCAATTAATTTCGATGCCATAGTTCATTTACAATTCCTACACAAGCTTGCAAGATTAATCAAATCATTACATAAATCAAATAAGGATGCAGCACCTTATTAGCTGCTCAAACATGTGACATCTCCTTCCTTTGTCTGAAACGCAGCACTCTGATATGAAGTCGCAGCCTTGTGTAAATTCACACCAGCAGTAAATTCTCTTTGCTAATGGCGGCTCAAAGCACCAACAACTTTGTTGTCACGTCTGGGCACTGCAGCATATTATTAACCCAGCCTCAATTCTTCCCAACCTTATTTCGTACTGCATGTACAGCTCTGCTTAGTACGTACGGCAGCCATCAAATTCCGTACGGTCTTGACTGGAAGTATTCCGTACGGCTTCCAGCAATAACCACAATTCAGTCAACAAACTGTCTTTTATCCAAGGGATTCAATAAGCAGCTACACTCAGCAATTTCTGAACAGCAAAATTAGTGTCCTCTCCACACGTGAAGACCAAACACAAATCCTCTATGAATTTCGAACCCTTTCTTCAATTCTAAATTTCACAATTAACATATAATCTCAAAGGAAATTACCCTCCACAAATCTCTGCAAATAAATGCCTGATAATCTCTCCAAATTTGAAGACCAAATATCAAAATCTCTGAAAATAGGAAGAAGCTCAATGTTCTCTCCTTGAAGAAGACCAAACCCTAGCTCAATCCAAGAAAAATTGAATTCTCTCTCAGCACAATTTTTTATCAAAATGATCAATGGTTCTAAAGTGCTTTTTCGAGTTGAATATATAGCTTTTTGAAAAAGCTTCAACTTTACATTTTTCACTAAAGTAGCTTCTTCATCACAACATCACTTTATAACATTAAAGTTATAAAGTCATAAAGTTATTAAATTAAAATAACTTAATTTAATAACGACAATTAAAATATGAAGCCACTGAATCTATCTGACAACAACAAACTAATTTCTAACAACAGAGCTCCGAGCTCAAACTGTCCTGCCAGAAATAGCCATCTGCCAAAAATAGACTTACTATAAATAGTAAGTCTCTCAAACTGGAGATCCTTGATAAACAATCCTGCAACACCTGATGACACTGTGCAGGCGCCCTACTAAACCAAACTATGCGCAAAATACCGCTTACTATAAATAGTAAGTCATCCAATCTGTCCCAAATGAAGAGCAAACCTGACAACCAGAACCTCCAGAATGGAATCTAACCACTGGCTTTGCCAACTAACCCCCTCTGATCACCTGATTAGCTTACGAGGGTCACCAAACTAAGCTAATCCCAAAAGACTGAAAAACGGGGACATTACAATCCAACATGATGATAAATGATTTGGTTCTTGCCATTATATCTAAAATCCTAGTCCTCTTACCAAAAGTAAGGGTTTTGATTCTTGACATCATGAAACCTATGTAGACTCCACAATTAATTGTAGAACTTTCTTTAATGTGTCATCATTATAGGGTGCTACAGGAGCTGTTATTCATATGATCTCATTGTGATAAGAAGTAACTAGAAGTCTCACCTCTTTACACGAATGTTCCAATAACTTGTGTTGGACCAAAGCAAACATTGAGGGTTGCAAAGCCCAATTCAAAAGCTTCCAATCTGATTGGTCTACTTTGGATAAATAAGAGTCTAATTCCTCCAACTAAGAGAGAATACATCAAAAAATTTCATGAACTCTAATTGTAACCCAATTACATAGAGCCAATTTCTTAGTTCTTTTTCTTTCTGCGGGTCTCTTAGCTGATTACTATTATATCTAAAATCCTCGTCCTCTTACCAAAAGTAGGGGTTTTGATTCTTGACATCATGAAACCAATGTAGACTCCACAAATAATTTGTAGAACTTTCTTTAATGTGTCATCATTATAGGGTGCTACAGGAGCTGTTATTCATATGATCTCATTGTGATAAGAAGTAACTAGAAGTCTCACCTCTTTACACGAATGTTCCAATAACTTGTGCTGGACCAAAGCAAACATTGAGGGTTGCAAAGCCCAATTCAAAAGCCTCCAATCTGATTGGTCTACTTTGGATAAATAAGAGTCTAATTCCTCCAACTTAGAGAGAATACATCAAACAATTTCATGAACTCTAATTGTAACCCAATTACATAGAGCCAATTTCTTAGTTCTTTTTCTTTCTGCAGGTCTCTTAGCTGATTACCATTGAATTCTTTTGGGAAAAAAGTACTTTTTTGATCTGTCATTGTCTTCATTCTATTTTTCTGAATTTCACAAATTCTGATGCACACTTCTTTCAGTTATTATATGATGCTCAGGAAATACTGAAACAAAATTTTCTGCAACATATCTAAGGTCCTCTCTTCTGAGACTTCTCCATTAGCAAATGTAGCAATCAACTACGTATTAAGTTTTTAACAAACTTAAGAATGTGTGTATGCCCAAACAGGTCCAGTTGCTCACTCCAGAATGAAAGTTTCCAGCAGACAATAGGAATTTAACTCCTTAGCAATCAAACATATCAAGCAGATGTGGCATGGATTCTCAGCAGCACTTCCAGACCTGAGAGGATGTATCTAAAGTGGCGACTTCACTCGCTATGGGTTCAGCTTAGCAGTAGATATCATAATTTAGGCATCGTAGTTGGGCTTGTCTTCACCTGGTAACTGTTACCATATCCTCAAAATGATAGCAGTCTCAAAACAACAACAGACCTGGAGATATTGCTAGTGCTTCCTTTTGGAAACTTGGCACTATAATTTCCCTGCACCTTTCAACAACAACCATGAAGTAAACTTGCTTGTGCATCCTTTTCCATGAATATGAATCAAGCAAGGAGTTACACTTCAATCTTGTTTACTTGGTATTGGCTTGGTCTCAATTGGACTTCGACCAAGATTCTCTCCTTTTTGGTGTTCAAAGAATCTATCATTGTGTTGTCGTGTTCACTCCATATGGGATAACAAGGCCTAAATGTAGCGTCAAACTTTGTAACTTATCACCAGGTTCGAACAAAATGGAAAACTCCAACAGAGGTTAATTTCTTGTTCGGAATGTATTTCTTAGCTTCAATACAGTTCGTAGATTCTGAAGAAGTCAAATGTCAAAGCACCGGTATCAAAGGAAGATCGCTTCACGTAGTTTCATTGAAATGAAACTCTTGAAACCATTCAAACTCATCAATAACTCTCTGTAACTCCAAATGTCTGGGGCTTCATGACTTATCAAGAAATTTCTGTTAACTTCTATTCTCAAGCCTCTATTTCGACACTATCTCAAATCCTCCTGTGTTTGTATAATTTGGATAGAAACGACAACTAGGTTCATTCTTGTGGTCGTTTTCCAGCAACCCGATATTCTGTTTGACTGTGATTATAATCCTAAAATGAATGTTTTTGGATGATTGAAAAGCTCTGCTCCCTCACGTTACCTGAAAACTACTGATGAAGCCTGAACAAAACCAAGAACCTCCATAAGATTCATAATTGCAAGGAATACTGGGTTTTACTTGCTCTGAGTACACCAAAAACAGTTACCTGCGAATTTTGTCGTTACTCCCCAAGACGAGAATGTGCATAACTTGACACACCACTCATTAATTCACCTCCGTTAGAAAAAACATTTTCAAAAAAGCATTTTCATCATGGGATTACAACTCCATTAGAGGCTTTGTGCTTAAGGAAATGAAGACGCCAGTTGTCAAAGACAAGTAACATCGCCTCATAAACTACTTTGTGTATATTGTTGTAGCGTTAAGAGTTTGAGACTCTTCACATTCTCACATTCGTTAATAACCTCAAATATGGAAACAATCACGACCACTTTGTGAATGTTCTCTTCCACACGTGAGGAATGCTCTGTTTCAATTGTGTTATTTTCCTAAACTTGGCAGAATAAGTATGGGTTCTGAGCTTTTTTAATACTGAGTTCGAACCATTCAGATGATAGTAGAAATATGCCGCTTTCTACTTCAGAAATATATTTCCGGTAACTTCTATCTTGGAATATGAAGTGCCAATCCTTATATCAAAAATAGCTCTTCAAATGCTAATATATCCTCAAGACATTTAGGGCCTGTTTGGCGCCTGGAATAAACCCAGAATAAGTATTAATTAATGCTCGAATAATCCTATTCACTGTTTGTGGCCACTTTTTCAATTCGTGAATTGGAAAAGTTATTCCCATTTTTCGGCCAATGCATGAATAAAATAATTCCCCAAAAAAGCTGGAATTCATTTTATTCGAGAATAAGACTATTCCAGAATTCAAAATTATATAAAATCTAAAAACTCGTTGGGTCCGTGCGTAGGGTTTTCTATGTGTAAGATTTTCTATTTTATGAAAAAATGATTATGAGGATTTCCGTCCGCATCTGCAAACAGGGTTTTCTGTTTTCTGCAAATCCATTCACAGTGAAGTCAATCTTGAACCAGGTCTTTGTATTAATTCCGGAAGTGGGTCGATTTGATTCACATTCAAAAAATTCCCAAAAACAAATTAGTCGCCCTTTTTTCTTCAATATCTTCACACTGGACGAAGGTCAAGATATAGGAATTTACAAGTGTGATTAAGCATGAAATATGAAATTCTATACAGATCTGAGGAGTTGATGATCTATTGAGGATGGGGGGAAGGGTAGAACCTGGGCTATGGTGGAGGGGAAGGATTTGAGAGGGTTTTGGCGAGCCTTTCGCAGGAAGGGCACAGGGATAGAGTGGTGGGGGGCGGGGGCAAGGGCATATAAAAAGGGTGTGGCACTTTGAGGGCGCGGAGATCTTGTATCTCTTTCTGCATTCGCCGGTTCTCCTCAGTCAGGGTTTCGCAGCACCTCTTCAGATATTCACACACTGCTTCCGTCTGCTTCAGCTTCGTTCTGTAATGCCAAAACATTATAAACCCACTTCATAGATGCGAAATTAAGGCACTTAAAATGATTAGTCATGTCATTTCAAATCTCACTAAATTTATTTGAAATCAGCTTTTCACAAGCTTGTTTGTGAAATAAGAAGACATAACTGAATGGCCGAGAGAATATAATGTGCACAAAATGACAATTCTGTCAAAGCATAAAGATTTATCTTCTCTGACAGTTGCAGAGATTTTTTTTTTGAACCTTTTCGATTGGTAGATGCAAAAGCCATTAACCTGTAGTTCTTTGTTCTGGTCAATTATTTTTCAACTATCTATTTTGGTCCTCTATATGAAATGAATTTCTTTTCTCGCTATCTAATGTACAGTTGATTCAGAAAGGAATAATTTCCTCCAAAACAAATGGCATACCCACTACTTATTTTTCAGTATTTAACTGTGGGTGGCTTTACTTTTACAGGCCATTGACATGCTATGATGAGTACTACAGGATTTTTTTATTTTAAAAGAAATTGAGAGAACAATATAATCCTTATGTAATCCACACAGATGAAATAGTCCTCTTATAATGCACAAAGATCCAAACTAAATAATGGTGTTCAATAATTTTCTCATTAGAAAATGAAAAATAAACCTTATTCCAATTCCACATTATGGGATCCAAACACAGAATAGATTAATTTACAGTAATCTTCTAGGTGCACCAAACAGGTCCAAACCTTATTCCAGCTTTCGTTTTGAGGATTAATTAATCCGAGAATAGGTCCTTATTCTAGAATAGGCCTATTCTGGATAAGTTAATTCCTTTCACCAAATGGGCCCTTAGACATTAGAAATATTTATTCCAGTTGTTTTCGACAAATAATATCATTTAATTGATACAGTCTAAGTTTGGTCGAATTTAGCATAACATTTCACATATTACTAAGCCTCTAGCACCTCTGCCAATAGACTTTTTAATCAATATTAATCACGGCTTCTAAGAAATCACTCCAAACTGAATTGGGTCCCACAAAAATATATCTATTCTTGGTATATCAGCCCAACCATATTTTTCAAAGTATCGTCCAACATTATTCAAGACACATTTTTATTATAATCACCAACAAAGATAACCCCTTAAGTTCTTGCACATAAAAGATGAGAAATACTTCAGGCGCACCAAAGAGTCGGGAAAAAAGTTCACTATATAATATTCCACCAAAACTCTAGTATGAAGCCAAATAATGAATTGCAACTCATGAATATTATGCCAAATAAATATTCAGATTAATCTTTATTTTCCAAACTTGATCAAAATATTCATATTTGCTGATAATATCCTAGATAAAATAATCTTTATTCACCAACATTAGATACAAGGTCCCTCAAATTTGCAGATACGTTTACGACTGTATATTTGTCTCTCATGAAACTTCACAAGTTGGTAGGAGAACCGGCTTTGATACCACTGTAATATCCCCCTAAGATATTTGCTCCAGATTTAACAAATGTACCACATAAATTTAAACAAACAATTTGCATGACAACTGGTTTCTATTCATCCGACACTTTATTTAAAAAAAACATATAATATCTATAATAGAGATCAATATTGCCATCAAAATAGATAAGTCATTACAACCATGTTTTCCAAATAGACATGAAATACCTCTAATCACAATTCCACCCAGCCATGAACTCCATCGTGAATCTACCTCAAAAATCAAATTGAGTTTCCATTCAACTAACTAAATTACCGAGGATTTCCGTCCTAGCAATTCTAAACTAAAAGCCCTAAGCTTCCAAATTCTCCAAGAGAACAAGAAACAAACATAAACCAAGCATACCCAGTAGCCTCTCCTTTTAAAGCTCATTGCTGTGACTCTTTGTTTTTCTCTTTGCCCGTTTGTTCATTTCCCTTTGTTTTTGTCCTTTTATTTCCCAGTTTAATTTGATTTAAACTTTGGGAAATAATAATTAAATGACTTCATTAATTTTCAAATTTCACCATTAAAGTCATTTCAATACTTTGTTAAATTATTAAATTAAGTCGCAATTAAATTTATTGTATTTCGACAACTTAGTTCAATTATTTAATTAATTTCTCATATACAAATAAGGGGACATTACATCACCTAAGCCCTATATCACCATTTGTGGCACTTATATTCTCTTCCAACCTTGGAATTGGCTATACCTTGTTTTCCTCCATCCTCTCATTGCCTGGGACCCATGGTCCTGATTTGGGCCCTGATTAGTGGGTATACAACGATGCAGCCGTTCTATACTTGGGTATTGGGCATTTCAGCCACTCTATACCTTGAAGATTGAGCCCAAATTTGAATTGGGTCCTTGTCTCAACAATTTAGTGGTGTATTAGGATTTAAAGTCAGCTTGGTTGAGTTTTAACCTCCGAAATGTCGTAAGAGGTCTATAAACACCTTATCTCTCATTTTGGTAATCCATTATTATCAATCCACTATCGCGATCAATCATTCACAATAAAACTATCAAGGGCAAGGAAGAAAATCGAGTTCAAGAGCTCTCAAGCAATCACACATTCTTCTCAAGCATTCAAGGTGTTTCTCTCCATAGATCTAGATTTGTTCCTAATTGGAGGCCAAGTAAAGGAGTTTCTAAGAAGGAAGGAGATACATCTACTTCAAGTCTTCTTCTCTCTCCCTCAAACATTGTGGCAAATTAAAACATCCATTCTACGAGGCTTTGTCTTTCATGATTTCCTTTTGGGTTTTTTGGTTAAGTCAAAGCTATTGCATCAACATGATGATGACACTCAAAGAAGCATTTGCTTTGCCCAGGTATGATGTACTTCATTTACTAGATCTAGCCTCTGCTACATGGCAAAAAGCTTTCCTTTATTTCGTTTCAATCCAAGGTTATTCTTAGACAACGGTTTGGTGGAGGCAAACCCCTTTATCCAACCTTCTTCTCCATTTTTCAGTATGCAGGAGCAAGTTATAGAGGTATTGAAACTTTTCTGGACAGATCGGGAACAGTCAAAGTATCCCTGTAAGTTTCGGGTAGAAACCCAGGGTACAAAACAACTCAACTGCCATGTACTTGGGTACAGAACAGCTCAACCGCTGTATACCCTATAGATCCAACTAAAATTTGACTGACAAAGAAGTTTCAACTTCGAGATATTAGAATAGCAGTTACAGGCATTTTTCAAGATTTTGTCTGTCTGTTATTCAGATTTGAAGTAGCATCTCTGCTATCTTGATTCTAACTGCACTTAAATCTTCCTTAATCTGCATTTCTTGTCTTATTATCATTTCCCATTTCAATTTTACATCTTTAATGATCATTAACCCATTGAGCGCTTTGGACCTTCCTAGCCTATTGAGACATCCTCCTTTTGAATGTGCATTTTTTAAAAGCAAAAGTGATCTACCTCTTTGCATTGCTTCCCTTTTCATATTGTACATATTGGTGAACCTGGCGAATGACATTTCTGTTGTCCTCAATTTTCTATTCACAAAATTGGACAACCCTACGGAAAATTTTATAGTTTAAACTCTCCAAGGCGACTTTTTAGTTGTTTGGTTTGTTTTCAGTTTTGTTATCATCTTAGATTGATTGCATTTTTTATTCCACTTGTTTCGAGCTATCTTGGGCCTAAATCGGAGATGTATTTCAAGAGTTATTAAGGAATTAAGTACACTGCAGGTGGGCTTTTTAAGCCTGACTGCATGTCTTCATTCCTTGTTTAAAAACTTGCATAAGTGGGCTTTTTGTCAGTTTTTACATGACATCTTGGTTATCATTTACATGTAATCTAGAATTAAAACTCCACCATACATATTTGTAAGGAAATATGTGAACTTTCATAAAGATTTTGATATGTTGGTGGGCTTTTTAAGCCTCATTACATATTTTCTCTTTAAGAAGTTTAAATGCGTGTAAGTGTACATGAGAAACCCATCATGATCAAAAGGCATAAATCTCTAATGAGTAAATGTGGTGATTTTTGTATGCATTACACATACAAAAGCACGTTTTTATGTTTAAAATGACTTGTAAAGGCCATTCAAGATCCCGTCATTGACTTTGAAAGGATAGGTGACGATTTTGGGAGACATTACATTATGTTTTATGACTTGTAAATGCTTTTCCAAAGCCCATTTATGCAGAGCAGCATTTTTAATATGTATTATGCAATTTAAAGCCTGTCATCATTATTGAAGGGCATTTTAGACTTGAGTATGAGGGTCCAAAGCCCGTTATTTCCTGTAGGTGGCGTTTTTAGTATGATTTGCATATTATAAAGCAGAGTTTACAATGTTCTTTCATCTCCAAAGCCCATCATTAGTTTGCAAGGGCGTTTTCATGAAGTTTTTTAATATGTGCGATTCCTTTGTAATAACCAGCCACCACCATTTAAAATGCGTTTTTATGATTGAAAGCCTGTCATCAGCTATGGAAAGGTGTTTTCAGTGCTTTGAGTTCTTGTATCATTATCTCAAAAGCTCAACCAGGGCATTTTGATGCCATTTTTTTTTGTTCCAGATGTCGTCGTTTTCTGCCAAAAACATGGATATTCTCCCACACGTGGTCGCTTTATTAGGGAACGTGTTTATTATTCTGGACTGAGTCTTTATCTTGGATCAGCGTTATTAATGAGTCACAACTTCGGTGCTTTTGTATGTGTTTTCCGTGCATCTCCACGTTTACTGTTTGTGCATCTTCTTGTAGTCGGGATTGGCATTTCTAAGCAAGAGAAGCATTGCAATCTACTTAGTGTTTTCTTCGATATTTAAATCCGAGCAGAAATGAAAGGAGGAATGATGGGACTGGGGCCTCCTCTTCTTCCTCCTGCGAAGTCCAAGCACCCTCTCCAGCTCGAGCAGGCTTATGTCTACTCTTTCTCCTCTGCACAGATATTGAGAAAAGCTACAGGCATCGTGATGTTGTCACTCATGTTGCAGTCTCAAATGCAGATTTCTTTATGACTGGCAGTTGCGATGGTCACCTAAAATTTTGGAAAAAGAAGCTATCAAGCATAGAATTTGGAATCATTTTTGATCTCATCTTGGTCCTATTGAAGGCTTAACTAGTAAGTGCAGATGGCTTGCTCTGCTGTACAATTTCTAATGATTATTCAGTAAAGATTTATAATGATGTCAAATATAATTTGATGGTCAGGATCAGTTTACCTTTTGTTCCTGGTACTATTGAGTGGATTTTCAAGTAAGGAGATGCTAAAGCAAAACTTGCAATCATTGACAGAAACTCACATGATGTTCAGATATATGATGCACGGGCTGGTAGCATTGAACTTATCATTTCAAATAGGATCCATAGTAGAACAGTAAAACTTATGAAGTATAATCATGCTTTTGACATGGTGATATCTGCAGATAGTAAAGGACTTATTAAGTATAAGGTCTGATATAAACAGGGGAAGCAATGAGGGCATATTGATACAAGAATAAACAACACAAATGAGTCAAAGGACACTAAACAATGTGATTGCATCTGGTATCATATGTTAAGGAAAATTTTTTTAGAGCTTGAATCTTTAAATATGCATAAAGGAGCAGTTTTTACAATTGTTCTTTCAGAAGAGAATGCCTGCATTTCAATAATTGTTGTAAATCAGAAGCATGTTCTTTGCATAAAATGTTCCACTTCAATAGATCATGGAGTGCCTTTTGTCTTTCATAAGCTTTTTATTCATTATTTTTATAAATATTTGTAGTTCTATATCCTTTTGAAGTGATAAATGGAATCTTTCTGAGTAACTAGTTGAATAAGTTACTTGTACCATAGCATATTTGTTAAAAAATGCAACATGTTTGGATGAATGGATATTTTTATTTAGTTGCTTTGATTGCAATATATGTAGGTCAAATAGAAGAATTATATTTATTGCAGATTAATGTTACTTTTAATTATATTATATTTTCAACCTTCTAAATCTAATCTGTTTTTTTTATTTGTAGCACAGTGATTTGGATGAAGTTGAGCGCAGTTCACATATAGAAAACTTTCGACAGATCACTCTAGAGTGGCTTTTGAAGAATGGTGTTGAGGCAAAGGGATATGAAGAAAATCTCAAGGGGCAGAGTTCTTATATGCTTGTCATGGCTGATTCATGCCTGCCAATGCAAGCACTTGGGGAAGCACCATTTTCTGCTAAAATTCTTATAAATTATGATCTTCCCACTAAAAAGGTAATGTTAAATTTTGGGAAAGACTTTATGGATGAAATGTTTTTTTAGAATTTTCTTTTGTTCTTATGAATTTGCTTTATCTATATACTAATGTGTTTAACAAAGGGTGTTTATGCTTTTTCAAAATAGGATTCAAGTTCATAATATAGGTATTTACAACCATTAGGATTACTAGTTACAAATGTAATAATGTGATTCTAGCTCATTTATTGGTAAAGAGTAATGAAATTATGTAAACTTTCAAGAAGAAACTAATATGCTAGAAAAACTTGAAATAAGATGAGAATCCCTTGAATGATTGGAAAAACTACCTACCCTCTCACTATCTTCAACAGAATATTCATGCTTTTGTCTGCTGTACTCTTGAGTCCCATTGACCTACTTTGGTTATCCATGGACATATTATTTCTTTCTTTCTTTCGTAGCAGCCATTTTCTTCCCACTAAATATATATGACCCTCCTCCCCCACTTCTTGCTTCTTGTTGTAAGGGATTGAATTTTCATCAATTGAGAAGACCATAGTCTACTCATACCAGCAGCATCCAATACTTAAAACACCACATTTTAGAAAATAAAAAATCAAATGTCTTTCGGTATCATACATCTAGAACCATAGTTTACAAACTTGTAGAGTACTCAGCAAGTAATTGAGTATTTGTAGGAAATTTGTTTGTGTGAGTTTTATGTTTACTTGTAGGGGTTTGAGTGACAAGATTTAGCACCAAATTTGTGTGAGTATAATTTCAATGCTAGTCTCATGGACTAAATATTCACAGGACAATGTGGGTCATATGTGATATGAATGTTGGAAAACATTGAATTCGCTTCGTTATAAACCCCCATGCACATACTTCTTCACACAACAATTGAGAAGCCTTGACCAAATTGGAGTGACTTTATAGCAGACTTGAGGAATCTTAGATTTTTCTTTTAATTTTATTTTATGTAAATTCTTCATTGCATGTTTAATTGGGTTTATGAAGAAGATTTAGAATTTTACATGCAATGAATTTAGATTGGTGT
Source organism: Chamaecyparis obtusa (assembly GCA_027943335.1). NCBI lineage: Eukaryota > Viridiplantae > Streptophyta > Pinopsida > Cupressales > Cupressaceae > Chamaecyparis > Chamaecyparis obtusa. Next base: position 1,427,327 of record BSBK01003345.1, read on the forward strand.
GAATCTTATTGGTGATTTATGCTAGCTTTTTCTCTATGAAATCAGTGGGTTATTTTTTGATAAAAGGGTTTTATGCGTTAGGGTAAAAATATAGTATTGTGGTTAAATTGATTATTGGCATTGCTGTTCGATTACGTAGGATGTTTATAAAACATTTTGTTTGAATTTTCTTTTTTTCTTTTTGTATTTAAATTGTTTTCTTTTAATATAATTGCGGGTTAGCATACAATGACATTCAACTCTGTATTTGTGTCAACATCAGCTAGTGGAAGTCATCTTGGTAGAAGTTGTGACCTTGCCTAGAAATATATCACAATAAGACTGATATTAAGGAATGTGAAAAAGCTATGGAAAAGGAAAAATGAAAGATGTAGGGAATGAAGAGCACACGGTTATTGTAATGTCCACATTTTTAGGCATATGGGATTAGCTTATTTCTATGACCTTCGTAGGCTAATTTGGATGTTGGAAAGGGTCGTGTGGCAGAGCCAGTGGTCAGTTTCCACTCTGGAGGTCTGTGATGTCAGGGTTGCTCTTCGTTTGAGTCAGATTGACAGACTTACTATTTATAGTAAGTGCTTATTTTGGGTGATCGTCATGATTGCTATGTTTAGCAGGGCCCCTAGGCATTGGTATCAGTGGAGTTATGGATTCATTTGCAGAGTTCTCAGTTTGAGGGACTTACTATTTTTAGTAAGTCTATTTTGGGCAATTTCTATTTTTAGTAGTGTAGTGGAGGCACAAGGTGTTGAGCATCATGAGCATATAATAGAGTTTATTTGATGGAGCTTCATATTATAAGTTGTTTATTAAGTTTATCTTAATAAATGACTTTATCATTTGTGTTATAATTTGAAAGGTGTTGAAGAAGCCTTTTAAGTGAAAAATGTATTCATGAAGCTTTAGCTTTTGGAGTTATTAATTCAAAGTTATTAAATAAAGGCTTCTAATTTGAAAGTGTGTGTGAGAAGCCTTTTAAGTGAAAAGTGTGTTGGAGAAGCCACACTTCTTTTATTATAAAAAGAGACTTTATGGAGAAATTATTCATTATTGGCTTTGCTTTTTATCTTTTGGAGAAATAGCTGAAGGGTTTTCAACTAGGGTTTGAGAGGACTGATTCCTCCCCTTTCTTGCACTTTGAATCACTTGATTTTAGTGGTGAATTGTGCTCTGATTCCGAGAAATTAATTCTGATTTTATGGCTGCAAATTTTGGTGCTGTTGTAAACCAAATTTGCCGAGTAATGAGTATTCAAATTAAATCTGAGATATTCTTATGCTGGTTCGATTTTATTCTGGAGGCTCATGTGTTTATTTAGGAGGCTGTTGTATCTCCTATTATTTGCACTGAACACCAATAGGCTGCGTTTGGCATTAGAAAGGCTGTGTATCATATTGAAGAAGTTGCGTGACATATCCAAAGGGCTGCGTTTCATTCCAAGGAAGTTGCGTTACATTTTTTAGAGGCTGTAATTCCTTTCTTGGAGGCTGCGCCATATCCTTTAGTGGCTGTGTTCATTTCTTAGTGGCTGCGTTTCACTCCTGGCAAGCCATGTTTTTTTAAAAAGGTGCTCATATGAAATTAAATTTATGTAATGTTATCTGAAAATTGACAAATTAATGAATTTGATCATTTCTGGTGAAGTTTTGAAGTCAAAATAATTTGTTATTGAATATTATTCAATTGGAAAAATTCAAGAGAAGTCAAATATTTTTAAAAACAAAAACAAAAATTGTAAGCAATTCAAAAAGAAATATTATCTTCAGCAAAGAGCCAGGCAGGTTCTTTACAGTTACACTAAGAGAGCAGGGGGAAAGGGAATCGGTATAATAACTATTTTTTACCAATTTAAACTTTATGAACCACTATAGCATTATTTACTAAATTCCAACAACCATGCACATTACAACACAATAACACAACATTTTATGTGGAAATCCGAATGTGAGAAAACCACTACAAATCAATGCTTTTATATAATTCTTCCTTTAAAATGTTTATAGGCACCAACCCGTCAATTTCTAAGCAACAATCCACTGGAATCACCAACTCCCAATTCTGAATTTGTAGGCACCAACCTACTAGAGGCATCAACCCCTAAGTTTGTGAGCACCAATCCACTCAAAGCACCAACTCCCACTTCTGAATTTGTAGGCACCAACCTCTTAGAGGTATCAACCCCTAACTTAGTTTGTGAGCATCAACCCAATAGAAGCCCCAACTCCCACTTTTGAATTTGTAGGCACCAACCTACTAGAGGCACCAACCCCTAACCAATATGAAGTACCAACTTCAATAGTTCGAATTTCCATGTTGTCATTGTTGCTTCGACAATGGATGATGAATGATCCTATTCTTCACAAATTATGCCGTAGTTCTTGTTGGTACTCAAAATTGTAGGTTGTTAAACCCTAAAGGTATGCCAAGCCTTATGCTCATGTTTGACACTGAATCTTGGCCAACAAATGAGGATCAACCTTCTAATGGATTGATTCCTCCCACACTTTTGGTTCTGCTATACCAAGGCAGGTGTACCATTTTAATCATTAAGCAGATTATATCTCCTTGTAATTCATTTTTAATCAAAGCATCCTCTACTTTAGAGTGGCATGAACATCTGAAATAGATCAATTTAACTTCTAGATTGTTTCCTACTCCTACTACTAATTGGAAACTGAAAATATAAATGAATATTTTATCTTCAAAATGAAAATGATCAATGCCTTCTATCCAATGGGCAATAGAGTCAATCTTTTGCTTCTTCAATGGTTTTGCATGACCTCGTTAGACAATTTTTGAATTCATACCTTGTATGAATCTGTTAGCTGTTTGATTCCTTGTATGTCAAATAATTTATCCCTATCACTATGACTTATCTGCTAGAATATAATCTTCCCTTGGGAGAACCGAGCAAATAAATCATACAAGGACACTGAAAATCCTATGACCAATTTGTAATATCCTTGTCATTCAAGTTGATGTAATATGACAAACTTTCATGCACAAGAATAATCAAACAACCCTGGTTACTTTAGTCAGTTTAACAGGTGAAACCAGAGTTGGAAAACATTAATATACTCATTGCACTACATAAGAAGGTAAATATTTATATATAATGATATTGTTACAATTGAGTTTTTCCTTCCCTTTCGGTCTTGATTTCCCTTTTATAGAATTAAGGGAGCACTTTAGATTGTTACTTTGTTAGGTTACAAAGCTATTAATTTAATTATTTGCCTAAATGCATAAAGACTTAAAACAATTACATTTACATGTTTCATTAATAAAATATTTAATTTTCCGCTTGTAAATATTTTTCTCTTCCATGCTCTTCTAATTGTTCTTTAACCCCTTTTAACAATCTTTGTGAAATTATTTTACTTCCTAGTGAAATACCATGACCTGGTGGAAAATCAGTTTTCCCATTATTATGATCCTCTGGTGAAAAATAATTTTTTCGTTTGCATCATCTTTTGAATTATTTTCACTCTCAGTGTAACACTATTTACTGGATGAGTTGTTATTCTTTTCCAATTTACTTTATATCTTCTGGTTGCATCATTATTCCCTTTGTAAAATATTTTCACATTACATCCTTCATTTCGCATTAGATCTTGATGCATTCAGGTAAAAGGTTCACATATTTTATATGTGCTTTCATATTTTCTATCCTCCAGTTGTTAGCACTCTTATCTTGGCAAAGATCTTCTAAATTTAGTTCTCTTTTGGTGATGACAATGGTTCAAATAACTTTTCCACAGTCATTGAAAAAAAAAACGTTCTTGGATTAGAATGTGAAATCAAATATTTTGCAAATTCTTTTAACACAAGTCATGAGTTTTGAAAGAATAAACTCATAATTATGTTGAGCGTCATACAATAATTGCTTGTGCTTCATATTCAATGGGTTTATCTGAATCGTGGATACCTATTATCATTTCCTTTGGTCTTGTCCTGGAGTGTAAGATAGATTGTGGAATCAACTTTTTCACTTGCTAACTGCCAGGGCTTCGTTCAAATTTAAAAACATGTGGTTTGAGTAAGATTTTTTGAGTCTTGTGAAAGCTTGATTGAAATAAGAGATGTTTGAGGGATCGAAGATGTTTCGCTTCGCTTCAAAACTAAAACATATCAAGAAAAAGCTGGTAGAATGGAATAAGACACACTTCAAGAACATCTTTCAAACTAAAGACAGAATTGAGGAGGAATTGAATGAACTAAATGAAGTGATAACAAATTGAATGACTCAAGATAGCTATTTAAAGGAAAATGATTAAAATGATGGAATATGAAGATGTTCTAAATAAAGAGGAAATATATTGCAAACATAAATCCAAAGAGAAGAAGTTGGAGGTAGGGGATAGAAACACAAGTATTTTCATAATAGCACAAAGAAAAGGAGAGGAAATTAATAGGATCTCATCATTGGAAAAGGAGGATGGGTCTCTAATAGAGGACCCTACAGAAATTAGGGATAAGATTGTGAGCTTTTATCGAGTCTCTTAAACAATTGGGATGGTTCTTGTCTCTCTGCTCAAAATGAGCTCTTGCTATGCTTCTCTAAGATAGTTGGGGAAAACTAGAACAAGGCCTTGAATGCCAGACTCTCTCATATAGGAGTTGAAGTAGCACTTAAAACAACTTCATCCTGATTAGGCCCCTGCCTTGATGGTTTCCAGAAGGCTTCTTTTAGAAGTGTTGGGATTTTTTAGGGAAAGAACTAATAGAGGTTCTAGACAAACCAAGAAATTTAGACAAGTTGCTAAGAGAAGTGCTCATGTACCAAGAAAGGAGAAAGCCTTGAAGTTTAAAGAGTATAGGCCCATCTCTCTCTACAAAACAACATCTCTCTCTACAAAACAACATATAAGATCCCAACAAAAATTAAGAGTATAGGCTTATCTCTCTCTACAAGACAACATATAAGATCCTAACAAAAATTATGGCAAATAGACTAAAGCCTCCTCTACTTGACATTATCTCTGAGCAACAAACCATGTTTTTTCCTGGGAGATCAATTTTGGATGGAGTTATCATTGCTTAGGAAGTGATTCATTCTCTTTAGAACACTCGAGATGTTGGTATGCTTGTCAAATTAGATATTTAGAAGGCATATGATAAGATGGATTGGCGCTTCTTGTGCAAAGTCTTGGAAGCCTTTGGCTTTAATAAGCAATGGATCAGTTGGTTTTTTGAGTGCATCTCGGGTCGTAGGTATTGTATCTTGGTTAATGGTTGCCTAGAAGGTTATTTTGAGGCTTCAAGAGGTTTGAGGCAAGGGGACCCTTTATCTCCTTTTCTCTTCGTGCTCTTGGAAGAAGCTTTAGGGAGGACTTTCAAGGAAAGACAATCAATTGGGCTTTTAGATGGAATTAAAGTGGCAAGAAATATCACTATCACTCACCAACAATTTGTGGATGATACAATGCTTTTTTGAGTAGCTAAAAGGAATGAGGCTCGACAATTCCTTAACATGCTAGCAACATATGCTGTGGTGTTGAGACAAGAGGTCAATCATGATAAGTAAGAGGTTTCCTTTCTAATGACCCCCTAGGAAAGAGATGTTGGGACTAAGATGTGTTAACCTTTGAGTCCTCACATCAAATGATTAACTTTATTAATTATTTGCTGCATACTGATTTATCTTACTTTTAGGAGGTTGAAATTAAAAGATTTAAAAAATTGATTTGAGAACTTTCTATGAAGACGTGAGAGTCAAGTTTTGTGAACAAAAAGAATAAAGCGGTTATCTTTTGTTGACTTTCCTTGGAGGCTAAGCTAAGGAAGGATTTTCTTTCTTTGGAGATTTATGCACAAGAGAGATGTTTTTTTTTATGGAGATGAAGTTGGAGCCATTGATGAAGTTTTTTCTTCAATTTTATTGCTTTGTTGAAGATGGAGATGTGAAGTTGTATGCGAGGATGTGTACTGGTTGGAAGGACTCAAGTACAATTTGATGAGTGTAGCTCAATTAACCAACAAATGATACATGTTGGAGTTTGGGCAAGGTTCTTGTGTTATTAAGAATCATTCAGGTAAACATGTTGCCACCGGTCGAGAGAGTAAAGGGAACCTGTTCTATCTAGACTCAACCCAGGGGGCTTGCCTCATAGCAACGACAAAAGGGGAGGCAAACAAAATCTGTCTCATAACAAAAGAGGACAATAGTTGGTTGTGGCACAAGAGGCTCTGCCACATAAACTTTGACAATATTGTCAAAGTAAGAAGTCAGTCAAAGGGCTTCCTGAGATTACAAAGACTGACAAAGGTATTTGTAAAGAATGTCAGTTAGGCAAATTGACAGGAACAAGATTCAGTAGTAAATCCTTTTCTGCTGAAAATGTGCTGGATCTCGTTCACACAGACTTGTGTGAACCTATGAGGACGAAGAGCTACTATGGAGACATGTACTTCATGCTCTTTGTAGATGATTTTTTAAGAATGATGTGGACACTCTTAAAGAAAAATCAGAGGCCTTTCACATGTTCAAAATTTACAAGGCTCGAGTGGAGAAGAAGGTCGGTAAAAGCCTGAAGTGTTTGAGGTCAGACAGAGGAGGTGAGTACACCTCTCAAGAGTTCACTCACTACTGTGAGGAACATGGGATAAAAAGACAGTTGGCTGCTCCGAGAACCCCACAACAAAATGGAGTTGCTGAAAGAAGAACCATGGCTCTAATTGATTGTGTTAGAACTCTAATGATTCAGAAAGATCTTCCCCATCACTTTTGGAGAGAAGCAATCAGTTCTGTAGTGTATACACTGAACTGGGTCCAAGTTAAGAAAGGAACCGGTAAGACTCCCTACGAGTTGTGGTTTGGTCGCACCCCAAGTGTAGGCTATTTCAAAATTTTTAGTAGCAATTGTTACATCAAAAGAGATGTGTACTCTGGCAAGTTTGAGCCAAAGAGTGATGTAGGCATATTTCTGGGTTATTCTACCAAGAGTAAAGCCTACCGATGTTTGAATAAGAGAATTGGAAAAATAGTGGAAAGTATCAATGTAAAGATTGATGAATATTCAGAACCAAGGGAAAATATCAGTCATGATAAATCAGATAGTCACCAAGATCATGATGCTGAAAATCATTTGGATTTTAATGAAATGATTGCTGTTGATGAAGAAGAATAGGTCAACAGACCCTTGGAGCAGGGTAATGTACCTGAGCCAGGAAGGGATCAGAACATTAGACAAACTCAGGATGATGAACAAGAACTTGTTCATGACCTCATTAGAGATATTGCTCAACTGGAAAACGTAGATTGGGATCAAGGACCGGTTCTGCTGAGGTATGTCACATATCACTCCACTAATAACATTATTGTTGACAAACATGCTAATATTTTGACCACGAGAAAGGCTAGAGAACGTATCTACTTACTTTCGAGTATAGAGCTCAAATCCACTAGAGATGCTCTGGAGGATGAGAACTGGGTCAAGGCAATGGAAGAAGAAATTGAGCAACTCGAGAAGAATGAAACATGGACTCTTGTTCCCAGACCACAGGACAAGAATGTCATTGGCACCAAGTGGGTGTGGTGGTACCCTAAATTTTGAGAGTCCAAATCCATTATCAATAAGCAAGTTTCTCCATACTAAAAAAATCAAAGGATGCTTTATGACACAAATAAATTGAACTAACTAATTGAAGCCTTCAGAAAATGCTGGAATTTCGACCTACTGCAAAGATGATGCTGACAAAGCCTGAAGATGGTCGCATTTTAAAAATCTAAAAACGACCCAGTTCGGGAAATCAAATTTCCTATCTCTAGTAAAAATCTTAGCTTTCCAAGAGGTGTTTTGGTTTTTCGACCAGACCCAAACCCGAAAGTTAGGTGGTTATTTTTGTAGTTAGTTTATTATTTTTCAAAATAATTTGTAATAAGGGTTGTGTCTTTTCACCCTAAAGAGGTGTGAAAGTCACTCAAACACATATATACATAATGTAAAATGTAGAGAGAGGGACATATTAGAATAAGAAACTAGAAGAAGAATATTTGTAGGGGAAGATGTAAATATTAAAGCATGACTTTAATATAAATTTCACTATTATATTTTAATAATAAATAAAAGGTTCCTTTTTCAAGGCAAAGAGATTGCAATTAAAATGTGGATTCGTCCTTTGTGATCAATAAATAGATTATTGAATTATTCTGATAGAGTTTTATTTTTGCATTGGATATTTTCCTGCATTCTTTGTTCGACAATTAGGATAGTGTGAAATATATAATCGGACTTCCAGATGGAGAAGTCAAATTCCTTTTGGACTAACGGAGAATTGCATATAAGATTTGTCTTTTGCAGAGCTTAGGAGTAATTGATGATATTTTTATAAATATTGTCTCATAAAGTTGTAGGTAATAATCCTTGTTATAGTTGACTCCCGGATAAACAAAGGCACTGGTCATTTAAAATAATTGGAATATAATTATTGGAAATATTAATTGAAGTCATAAATCTATATACTTCCTTATTGCAAGTATCTAATCAATTATTGATAAACCTTACACAAACATTAAAATCATTTCAAGTATTCACATAACTTTATATTGATTGATTTTGAAGATTTTTTGCCAACTAGAGAACTCATAAGCTTAAATTCGCTATAGAAAAGCCTTGAATAAAGTGATCAGGTTCGAGGTGAAGGTTTACCCGCCTAGGTGTAGTGAAGCCTAAAGTGTAGGGGAATTTGGATCATTCTCGTTTGTTGGGCAGAACTAATTTGGAATCCTATTGGAGAATTGGCAGGCTCTTGGATTTCCAATTTGTGGCTTTGGGAACCAACATGGTGTATAGAAAAAAGTTAAATGAAGAAGGAAAGGTGGTAAGGAACAAAGCAAGGCTAGTCTGCAAAGGATATGCACAGGAGGCAGGACTAGATTATGGAGAAACCTTTGCACCTGTGGCAAGACTAGGAGTGAGAATCCTGCTTGCTTATGCTGCTCATAAAAGGTTCAAAGTATACCAGATGGATGTAAAGTCTGCATTTTTGAATGGTATATTGGAGGAGGAAGTTTACATAGAACAACTAGAAGGCTTCAATTCTACAAAGAAAAGTGGTATAGTCTGTAAATTGAAGAAAACACTTTATGGGCTGAAACAAGCCCCAAGGGCTTGGTATGAAAGATTACATTCATACCTTCTGACTATTGGATTTACAAGAACAAGAGATAACAACAATATGTATGTCAAGAATGCCAAACAAGGGAACCTGATTGCTGAAATTTTTGTGGATGACATCATCTTTGGAGGAGATGACAAAATGAGCAAAGACTTCGCTGAGGAGATGAAGAAAGAATTTCAAATGTCCATGATTGGAGCCATAAAATTCTTCATTGGATTGCAAGTCCATCAGCTAAAAGAAGGTATTTTTATTTCTCAGTCCAAGTATGTCAAAGAAATTCGTAAATCCTTTGGGCTAGAAGAATCCAAACCGGTTGGCACACCGATGATAACTAACCTCAAGTTATCAAAGGAGGATGACGCAAAAGAAGTTAATGAGACATTGTATCGGTCAATGATTGGCAAGTTACAGTATGTTGTGCATAGCATACCTGATATTGCACATGCAGTAGACATTGTAGCCAGATTCTTTGCTAACCCAAAAGAGACACATTTAATAGCAGTGAAAAGAATTTTTAGATACCTAAAGGGTACTGAGGAGTATGGCCTATGGCTTCCTCACAAAGGATGTTTTGAGATAAAGGTATTCATTGATGCAGATTGGGCTGGTCATATTGATGACAAAAAGACCACAGGTGGAGGTGCATTCTTTCTTGGAGAGAGGATTGTGTCTTGGACGAGTAAGAAGCAAAATTGCATTTCACAGTCCACAATAGAAGTTGAGTATGTTGCTGCAACAATCAATTGCACAGAGGTAATTTGGATAAATCAGATATTGGAAGGAATCCAAGAATAGGTACTTGAACCGATTGCAATTTACTATGATAGTACAAGTGCAATAAATATATCTAAAAATCTTGTCATGCACTCTAAAACAAAGCACATTGCTATAAAGTATCACTATTTCATAGAGCAGGTGCAAAATAAAGAAGTGAAATTGAAGTATGTTCCCACAAAAGAATAGGTTGTTGATATATTCACAAAGCCTTTACCAAAGAGTACCTTTGAATATCTCAGAGGTAAATTAGGGGTTGTGCCCCTTCTTGATCTTTAGTAATAAGGCCGAGGTGTTCATCAATCCATTGAGCTTCAACAGAGGATTAAAGTTTCATCTTAACAGGATTGGTGATAAAGGACTGCTGCACGAAGGTGGAGCAGATTTCAAGAAGGTAGTCTTTTGATTAGCCTTTGGCATTATTTTCAAAGGGGGAGACTATGACCAGTGTAGATGGTGACTGAACCGGTAAGTTGTGTTTTGCCAACAATGCCAAACGGGGAGATTGTTGGCATTAACCGGTAAGGATGTAACCAGTACATGGCAAAGTGGTGTTGTCATTGATGTCAAAGGTTGCAAACAATGTTCAAACAGGAACAGTTGACAATCATAAGCACAAGAGAGACTGGTTAGAGACCGGTGACACACAGTGAGCAAGAAGAGGCATTGTCTCTATTACTGATCATCAGAGCAACCGGTAACCAAGGAAGGCGCACCGGTAATCAAGGACTCAGAGCTGTGACCGGAAACAATGTATAACCGGAAGCAAGGAGTCAAACCGGTATGGACAGAGAAAGAAAAAGTGACAGGTGATAGTTTTTACTTGTGCACAACCTAAGGAGTCAATTGATCAGCGAAGATATCATCAAGATTGATGAACTAGGGAAAGTCACAGTCGACAAACACTTGTGTGACTCTTTGACCGGGATTTGTTGCACAAAATCCGGATGACTTTGTGTTATCAAGAAGATCGGTGCAAGGCGCGATTGAAGGTTTTAATGCCGAAGTTAATGGCATTAAAACATGGAGAAATCTCTTGTAAAGGAAAGCTTGCGGCACACATCTGTCGTTTCCTTTATAAAGCAGAAAAAACACATGGTGTGATGAGCCCAACTGGCTCTCAATTACAAACTGACTTCTAAGTCTATTTTATTTGCAAATTATATTGAATTTCAGAATATTTATGTTCTTTTTTGCAATTTTCCCCAACTTGAAATATTCATTGACATATATCAGCAAATTATTACTTTTAATTGTTCAACAACAATTCTTTCATAAGCTTGAATCTATTTAAATTCAATACAAACATTAATCAAAAGGCAGCACCTTATTTAACAGCTCCAATATAATTGATGCCACTTCCAACAAATCCAACATAGCATCTAGGGATGAAGTCGCAGCTCATAAACAAAGACACTAGCTGGTAATTTTCACATCCTTGCTCTTGACGGTTAGTAGCACCATCAATCATGAAGACTTGTCTGCAACAAACAGCAACTGAAATGACCCTAACTGGCCATTTACTAATTTTCACCAATAAATCTTAAGCAGATTTGAAAGAAACACTAACATGCAAATAACCAGCAGATACTCTTGAATAACCAGCAGATTTATTCATAAAACCAGCAAATACAATCTCATGAAATAACTCAGAAAATGGTATGTATTTTACAACAGCAATACAAAACCATAGATTAGTACATTCCAATCTGAACTACAGACAAAGAACAGTAAGACTAGATGATAAAGAACCTGGTAAAGCAATGGCGAACTCTGAGTGAATCCGTGCTGGGATGAATTAGGTTTCCGTCCAATCCACCAAGAAATGCTGAAGGTTTCTGTCTTCAGATTTCTGATTTGATAGCTGAAGCTTCTCGAATTCTCAAGGAGAAATAATATTCATAAACTGAAGCATGCTGAAATGATACTCTCAACCTCCTCTTATGGCTGCAGCTGTGACTCTTTAGTTTCCTCACTGTGACTCTTCATATTCCCATTTTGTCTCTTTATAATTTCACTTTAAGTCACTTTTTAAAATAAATGACCGTTGAGTTATAAAGTAAAATAATAAACAAGCGAGGAAAACTTATGGCATTAAAACGGAGGCCCAAACAAGCTCGGATACTGACGTGTGATAGCTTGCCGGAAAGCTCTCGGTGAGACGCTCCGAGTCCACTACTGAAAAGCCGAGAAATCTGAACCTTGCTGACTTACTATAAATAGTAAGTACCCCGGAAACCTACAGAAACTGCTCCGATTGGCTTGGAATTGAAAACACCAAGGCCAAATATCTCCTGGAGCACTGCTACGCCACGGTTAGCCCTTCGGACCAAGGTGAAAAGGCTAACAACATAGCACCATATAATGTACCCCAAAAAGGGGACATTACAGCAACCGACTCCCAAACCTTTCAGCCTGTATCATACAACATGTATGGCTTTGCAAATTCCATATGACAACTGGTAAATTCCATACGGTATTGTCTCCTATGCAAACTCAATTCAAATCTGCAGAATCACTGCTTCCAAACACTAGCAAAGCTTGATAAATCAGTAAGAATTCGATGCTCTCCATGAATGAAGACCAAACAATCAAACCCTCATATTTCCTCAAGAAATTTCGAATGCTTCCTCTAGACAAATTTTTAACTTCACAAATTTTATCAAATGATCAATTGGAGCCTAAAATCGATTTTCTCCCTTAGATTATAAAGCCAAAAATGAAATCTTCCTCATTACACTTTTCATTAAAGAAGTGTCATCAATACACCATTTAATTATAACATTAAAGTATATGAAGTTATTAAATTAAAATAACTTAATAACCTTAATTAAAACATAGTGGGATTGAATCTGTCTAGTAAAATCAATCTGACTACTGACAATAGTATCCTGAGCTCACATTGCCCTGCCAAAAATAGTAACCAGGCCAAACTAGACTTACTAAAAATAGTAAGTCCCTCAAATTGGAGATCGTGCATAATCAATCCTGAAACATTTGAAACCACTACAGAGGCGCTTTGCTAAACATAGAAATGCCAAAAATATCACTTACTGTAAATAGTAAGTCCACCAATCTGAACCCAACGAAGAGCAATCCTTGCATTTGAGATCATCAGAATGAAATGTAACCACTGGCTCTGCCAAACGACTCCCTCTGACAATCCGATTAGCTTACGAGGGTCACTGAAATAAGCTAATCCTAGAGGCCTGAAATCAGGGACATTACAGTCCTCCCTTCCCAAGATTGCTTGTCCTCAAGCAATCAGGAAAAAACAATGCAAGATCACAGTCCACCCGGATCCCAACGATGGTCATGTGTAATGTCCCTATCATTACCAAACTAGAGCAACGACAACTCCATCATCAACAGAACAAACAACAGAGTTTGAGAAACTGAACTCAACAATCCAACTGATGATGTTGAAACAGGAACATCACATGGGAGTAACTGAACCACGAGTAACTTATACGGAAGTAACTCAACCGACAAACTGAACTTGCCCCCAATTTGTGTGCCAACTAAACCATCATACCAGTCATCAAACAGATACACTGATGGACTTTGCAACTGGTAGATATCTTGAACATGAGGATCAAAAGAAAAACTGTATGCACTCCTCACTGTGTACACCTCTGTAAACTGCCCAGCAAAATCTGACTGGCATCCTGTAAAATCTGTATGATCATTCGAATGTATTGAAAAGATCCCAATCATCATCATCATCCTCACTCATCACCTGAAAGGGATCATCACTGAACTCAAACAATGGATTGTCATATGACATAGTGACATCCATGTCAAATAAAGGATTCTTCACAAAGTGAGCCTCGCCACTGTGCTGATCTGTACTATAACATGGCATTGTCTCTACATCACTCACCTCATATTCAACAACATGTGCACTATCATCAGTGCACACATCAACAACCGAGGTACTGCTGCTAAGCACCTCAACAAATGACTCATCTGAATCAGTAAAAGTTGTTAATACATCGGTCTCCTCGCATGTATTCACTACCAAAGCAACTGTAAGTCCTTGCAAGTTGTGATCTTGGGACCTATCATCAACCAACGAGTCCTCTGAACCATTTTCTAAAGTCTGATATGACAAATCAGACTCACTACTGCATGAGTCATCCTCATAGATAACATCAGTACTCTCCACATCACCGTTGCCAATCTCATCAACTTGTAAAACTTCTGATATCTCATGCTGCTGCCAATGTGACTCACTGCTGTCATAGAAATCAGAATTAGAAAAACTCGCATTTTCCATGCAATCCTGAAAACTAACACTCTCATTATGCGAGTCAAAACCCATAGTGATATGCACAACATCCTCTACACTTGCCTTGTCATCAACGACATTAATAGGCTCAAACATAGGACTTCTGTCATAAAAATCAGAACCTGTATCATTAGTAATTTCATTGCTACCAGTTGATGTAGGGCTGCAATAAATGGTGGCTATTATGTCATTAGCATTCCCATGATCACGAGTTCCTGTCACATGGAAATGATGAGACTCAATGCAGCTGTCCTCCAACAAGTCTATCATAACCACATGCTCCTGGGAAGAGCCTCCAGCATCACGCGTATAGGGACTAGTAAGTGCCTCATTGAGCAAAGGCTCCACTACTTGATGGTTGCTGGCTACAAAAACTACACCTGTACAATCCTCCCGGTTCTCTTCTTGTTTTCTCTGTGAGGAAGACCTTTTAAAAATGAAAACCATATACCTTGCCGCATTGTCTATGGTTGACAGATTTGAAAGCAAAACACTCATCCTTTCCTGATTTTGTCTAAGCTTTTCCATACTTTCCATCATGGCATTTGTTTGCTTCTTGAGATTAACCATGCTATTCAACTGCTTTCCCTGTTTACTATCCTTTGGTGGGGGTGAAGCTCTACTCCTGTAGACATAATGCATGCCAGGCACAAACCTGTCCGCCATAGCTAAGCCCTCATAACCTCCAGGCTAGCAAGATCAAAGCTTTGATATCACTGTGATGAGCCCAACTGGCTCTCAATTACAAACTGACTTCTAACTCTATTTTATTTGCAAATTATATTGAATTTCAGATATTTATATTCTTTTTTGCAATTTTCCCCAACTTGAAATATTCATTGACATATATCAGCAAATTATTACTTTTAATTGTTTAACAAGAATTCTTTCATAAGCTTGAATCTATTTAAATTCAATACAAACATTAATCAAAAGGCAGCAGCTTATTTAATAGCTCCAATATAATTGATGCCACTTCCAACAAATCCAACGCAGCATCTAGGGATGAAGTTGCAGCTAATAAACAAAGACACTAGCTGGTAATTTTCACATCCTTTCTCTTAACGGTTAGTATCACCATCAATCATGAAGACTTGTCTGCAACAAACAGCAGCCGACTGCCAAACCTTTCAGCTTGTACTGAACATGTACGGCTCTGCATATTCCGTACGGTATTGTCCCCTATGCAAACTCAATTCAAATCTGCAGAATCACTGCTTCCAAACACTAGCAAAGCTTGATAAATCAGTAAGAATTCGATGCTCTCTCCATGATTGAAGACCAAACAATCAAACCCTCGTATTTCCTCAAGAAATTCCGAACTCTTCCTCTAGACAAACTTTTAATTTCACAAATTTTATCAAATGATCAATTGGTGCCTAAAATTGATTTTCTCCCTTAGCTTATAAAGCCAAAATCGAAATCTTCCTCATTACACTTTTCATTAAAGAAGTGCCATCAACACACCATTGAATTATAACATTAAAGTATATGAAGTTATTAAATTAAAATAACTTAATAACTTTAATTAAAACATAGTGCAACTAAATCTCTCTGGCAAAATCAAACTGACTACTGACAACAGTTTCCTGAGCTCACACTGCCCTGCCAGAAATAGTAACCAGGCCAAACTAGACTTACTAAAAATAGTAAGTCCCTCAAACTGGAGATCCTGCATAATCAATCCTAAAACATCTGAAACCATTGCATAGGTGCTCTGCTAAACATAGTAACGCCAAAAATACCACTTACTATAAATAGTAAGTCCACCATTTTGAACCCAACGAAGAGCAATCCTGGCATTTGAGATCATTAGAGTGGAATCGAACCATTGGCTCTGCCAAACAACCCCCTCTGACAATTCAATTAGCTTACGAGGTCACTGAAATAAGCTAATCCTAGAGGCTTGAAATCGGGGACATTACACATGGCATGCATCAGATGTTTCCTTAGTGAACTGAGATTCCACTGGGTGATGGATCCGAAGGAGATTTTTATGAAGGTCGTGCATGCAAAAAGAGGAAAGGGCAAGATGCCTATATATTCTTCAGCCTGTGAAGAATATTGTTTGCCTTCATTCTGCCAAAGAAAAAGAGTGAACCTATACGCTGAGAGAAGCGACAAAAAGGGTGAAAAGAAGAAGAGTGTGCAAGAAAGCACAATAGAAGAAGGAGAGCATACCTGTGGTGACTGGTGATGACTCTCAATTGAGAAGCACAATGATCTTATCAGGCTCAACAAAGCCATTTCTAAAAGATCAAACCCCCTATTGCTCTTTGACAATTGCAATAGCAAAATCCCAGTATATTGGGTGGACTTTAACAGGTCCTTTGGATCAAATCCCTTAATCGGGTGACATCTGTGTAGATGTTCTCAGTCCTCTAACAAGGTAGGCTTTAACAAACTTTATTTCTTAAAGCCATTAACCGGGTTGCATATAACGGTGTGTTTGTAATCCTTTAACATGAGGCTCCTAACAGGGCGCACTTCAGAAGAGTGCAAAATTTGTGAGGTTTCCTCACACCGTGGTTTTCTCCCGATTTGGGTTTCCACGTGATAAATCCGGTGTTGCTTATTGCTTGATTGTGTGGGTGCTATTTTTGTGATAGAATCTATTCTGCTTACAGTTTTAGTTAGATTATATTAGATTTGGTTCTTAAGTTTTAGTGGCTGCTGATTCACCCCTCCCCTCTCAGCGCCGGTTGGGATTGTTAGCTATGATCCGCCAAGCTTCTTGGATTTGTTGTTCAGTGACAACAGGGTACCTAGTGCAGGCGATTTACTGTAGGATAGTCAGGATATCATGAGGACCTTGCGGGATAATATTCAGAGGGCTAAGAATCAGCAAAAGCAATATGCTGATTAGCGAAGGGTTGCACGTTCCTTTGAGGTTGGTGACATGGTATACTTGATGCGGGAACCTTATAGACAGTCTACTCTTCGGAGGAGTGGAGCCGAGAAGCTCAATCCTTGCTACTATGGTCCCTTCCGGGTTATTAGACGGGTAGGTGAGGTTTCCTATGAGCTTGACCTACTAGAGGATAGTAGAGTTCATAATGTTTTCCATGTTTAATGCCTCAAGAAGGTGTTGGGGTGACATATTATTCCTTCTTCCATTTTACCACCCCTGGATGATGAAGGGAAGTTGGAGTTGATTCCTGAGGCCCTCCTTGAGACCAGAGAGAGACATCTTCAGTGACGGCTCATCAGGGATTTTTTCGTACAATGGAAGGGTCTGCTGGTAGAGAATTCTATGTGGGAATCATAGGACATTCTACAACATCCAACATTTCGATTGGTTGAGGGAAAGCAATCTTGGGGATGAAGGATTGTAATGTCCCCTTTTTAGTTGCTGATTGCTTGTTGTTAGCGCATCATTGCGATTGTAATGTCCCCATTTTTAGACTTATGGGATTAGCTTGGTTTGGTGACCCTCACAGGCTAATTAGGTGATCAGAGGGGGTCAGATGGTGGAGCCAGCGTTGGGATTCCATTCTGGAGGTTCGACTTATCAGGTTTGCTCTTCGTTCGGATCATTTTGGTCAACTTACTATTTTTAGTAAGTGGTATTTTGGGTATGACCAGGATTAGCATGGGTGTCTGCACGGAGTGTCAGATGTCTCAGGATTGAGTTTCAGAGAATCTCCAGTTTGAGAGATTTACTATTTTTAGTAAGTCTATTTTTAGCAGGGCTATTTCTGGTAGGGCAGTGCCTATTCTTGGTTGGGCAGTTGGACCTAGTGCCTTGTCAGAAGTTCGTTGATTGCAGTCAGACAATTCAGTGGCTTATATTTTAAATGTGTTATTAAATTAAATTATTTTGATTTAGTTTAATAACTTATGACTTTATAACTTTATGTTATAAAGTGGAGTTATTTTAAAAGCCAATTAAGTGAAAATATTAAAAAGTGCTTTTTCCAGAAAGCCTATATATTCTACTCGAAAAAGCACTTTACTCATCTTATGCAATCATTATTTTTCTTGGAATTTGGGAAGAAGACAAATCTTGGCTAGGGTTTCGAGGACTGATTCCTCATTTTCGTAATTTGAGCCATTATCTGATGATGGTGAATTTTACATGCTGATTATCTCTGAGATCACAATTCGGTCCTGTTGTATATCGAATTTGTGGAGGTTTCAAATCTGAAATTTGTTTTGCTAATTAAATTGTGTTTGTCAATACAACACAAGAAGTTCTAAATTATAATTCTGGGGGTTTAGATATTCATTCATGATTTTCGAAAGTGATATGCAAAAGGGAATTATCGCATTCAATATCCGATATTCATCATTTATGCTGCGTCTGCAAATAAATTAAGGGCATCTTAGTTGATAGCACAAGTGCTAAGTTACGGGCTGTGACAATTATCATTTTCCTGGCACATGTGAGTGTGGAGGTTTGGCGGCGGCAATCTTTGGATTGCACATTATCTTCAGCAGGGCCGTACGGCTAAACTTTTGGTTCGGTATTCAATTCCAAACTCCTAGCGTCTTGTTAAGACAATCACGTGCTTGAAAAATCAGGGTAGTTGCGTGAGGTGTGACTGCATACAGCAAGTGGTGAATGTTGAAGGCGGTTACCCTATACATTAGGGTTCGTGGCAAATCATTGGGTGGCGTCTCAATTGTGTGAAGATGTTATTCTGCAAGGAGTTAATTTCGGTTTACAGGTGCTTAACAATTTTCAGAATAAGAATTTTATATAATTCTGTTTGGAATATAAGTATTAATTTGATAATAGTTTCTGATTATTCAAGTTGGTGATTATATTCTTAGAATTGTTCTCACATGAGTATTATTAAAATATAGTTGCAGAGATTTCAAATTAATATTAAATATTCAGGAAGAGCCAACTCGGTTCTTCACAGCGATCCTCGTGGGCTAATGGATTGATTTTAGGGTCTCTGGTGTTACGAAAAGTAATTGGTAGAATACTTATATGATTTATTAACAAAGATCAAATGATCTATATATATAAGAGGATAAACGATGTTTCCTTAGGAAACAATCGTCTAGAATAGAAACATTCTATTCTAGCTATAGTTAACTAAATATTAGAAACATTCTAATATTTACACTAAGATACAATATTGAGCATTAATAAAATATGATTCTAAATTATTCTAATACCCCTCCTTAATGCTCAATCTATCAACTACACCAATAGACCTTGTCAGGACCAAGGGGTTTGGTAAAAATATCTACTGGCTACGCCGAGGTAGGAACATATAGCAACTAAACAGATGCGTCTTCTACCAACTGCCGAATGTAATGACAATGAAGTTCTATGTTTTTGGTGCGTTCATGGAAAACTGGATTCTTGGCAAGTTTGAGTACACCCTGATTGTCTGAAAACAAAGGAGTCAGACCTGCTTGAGGTAGTTGCATATCTGCAAGCATCTGACGAAGCCAAAGTACATCACAAGCTGCCTTGACATCTCCTCTATATTCTGCTTCTATCGAAGAGAGAGCCCTTGCCTGTTGCTTCTTACTGGTCCAGGTGACCGCACCAGATCCTAAACTGAACACATATCCAGAGGTAGATTTTCTGTCATCAATGGAGCTAGCCCAATTAGAATCTGTGAACCCACTGAGTTGAGGAGCAACACTCCTAGTGTAAAGAAGTCCATAATCCGAGGTACCTTGTACATAGTGTATAACACGCTTTGTTGCAACCCAATGATCAACCTTGGGGTTTGTCATGAATCGGGAGATGCAGCTGACTGCAAAGCTGAGATCAGGTCTAGTAGCAGTAATATAGATGAGACTACCCACTAGTTGCTTGAAGAGTGTTTCATCTACAAGAGGAGAATCATATTCTGCGGACAATTTCAAACCAGTCTCCATAGGAGTGGAGGCTAGTTTGCAATCCTACATTCGAAACCTGTCAAGCAAGCTTCTAGCATACTTAGATTGAGAAAGAAAAATGCTGCTGTCAGTCCGCCAAACCTCAATACCCAAACAATAATGTAGTCTGAGATCTGTCATATCAAAAGTGCTGCACAAATCTTGTTTGATTTCGGAAATCAAATGTTTTGAACTCCAAGTAATGATTAAGTCGTCCACATAGACAACAAGAAAGAGAATATCATTATCAGAGTGTTTGATATACAGATTACTATCTAAAGGACTATGCTGAAATCCACGAGCAACCAAGTACTGATTAATTTTTATGTAACATGCCCGAGGGGCTTGTTTAAGACCATAGAGGGCTTTCCGGAGTCTACACACTTTGGGTTTTGAACCGGCAATCTTGAAACCAGGAGGCTGCGTCATTTAGACTTTTTCCTGCAATTCACCATTTAGAAAGGCACTCTTCACATCCATCTGGTAGACCTTATAGACCCATTTACAACTAATTGGTTTCTTCCTTGGAGGAAGATCTGAAAGAACCCAGGTGTGATTCTTTTGAAGACTTTGGAACTCAGCATCCATTGCCTGTTCCCATTCTGGAATTCCTTTGGCCTCTGCATATGTTTGAGGCTCAGAGATACTATGGATGTTAGCCATAAGAGCAACATTAACTATGTTATGCTGATTGCTCTTATTTCTGGAGGTTCTACCTTCAATGAGTTCATCAAGACGAAGATCATTGATTGTCTTAGCCCACCATTTAGGCCAAAGAGTAGAGGAGCCAATATCAGATGCAAAAGGAATAGCTGGATGAGGGAGCGGATCAAGATTAGGAATAGGAGCAAGAGCTGCATTGTCCAGAGTGAGCTCAGGCAGCGCATCAACATGATCTCGCTCATCAGATGAATCACATGAAATAGGAAGACCCAAGTCAGAAGTCTCTAAAGACTAAGTCTTAGAATGTTGCAGGGAGGAAGAGAGTTGAAATGGTCCTAGTTCCTCATCAAACACAACATCACGACTGAAGATTAGACGATCAGTGTTTACATCAATCAGTTTGTAGGCCTTATGAGTGTCACTGTACCTTGTAAACATGAGCTTCTGACTCTTGGAATCCAATTTAGTGCGCTTGGCATCAAGAATCCATACATATGCTAAAGAGCCAAAAACTTTCAAATGGTTGATCCTAGGTTTGCGACCAAACCATGCTTCCTCAGGAGTCTTATGTTTAATTGCATTAGTGGGTGACCGATTAAGAAAATAGACTGCTGTGAATACTTCTTTTGCCCAATATTTTTAAGGAATGTTTCTATGTTCCATCATAGCCCTAGCCATCTCTGTAATGGTACGATTTCGATGCTCTACAACACCGTTTTGCTGAGGGGTGTGTGATGTGGTAAACTGATGTTTGATGCCATGAGTAGCACATAAGGTAGAAAAAGCAGAACAAAACTCCCCCCATTATCAGACCTAAGAGTAAGAATAGAAGAACCAGACTCTTTTTCTACTAAGGCCTTAAATTTCTGAAATATAGGAAATGCATTTGATTTTTTCTTAAGAAAATATACCCACATTTTGCGACTGAAATCATCAACAAAGAGTAAGAAATACCTGTACCCACTAACAGAAGTAGTATTCATAGGACCACATATATCAGCGTGAACCAGTTGGAGTACCTTACAGGCTCGCCATGAGTCACCATCTTTGAATGGTGTCCTGTGTTGCTTCCCCACCTGGCAAGCTCCGCAAAGTCGATGATTCTTGGTCTGAATATCAAGGATACCATGTACTAAATCGTCCCGAACAAGCTGTGCAAGATACTGAATATTTAGGTGACCATATCGCTGATGCCAAAGATTGCTGATAGTAGAGGATTTTGCTACGAAGGCATGCTCAAGGGAAGTGCCTGAGTCCACAAGCCTATAAAGACCATGATCCTCAATGCCAACAACAATAGTAGTGCGAGAAGCACGATCAACAATCGAGCACTTATGTGCACTGAAAACATCTAGCTGAGGAGAGTGCCTCATAATCTGACTCACTGAAAGAAGATTATGTTTCATGCCAGGAACATAGCACACATTGAGGAACATGAGATTTCTTCCTCTAGACTGTATCTGAATATTGCCCTTGCTGACAACATTGTACTCTTCACCACCTCCAAAATTAACTGAGTCAGTGTAGGGAGAGAACTCAACAAACTAGTCACGCCTGTGAGTGAAATGCTGAGAAGCATAGAATCTATGTACCAGGTAGAAGATTGCACATGATCTGCAGGTCGTTTGGCCATAAAGGCATGAAAGGCAGATTGTTTCTGCTCTGAGTGCTTAGCAGCATTAGCTTGCTTTTTAATTGAGTCCGACTTCTGAAGCTGCTGATACAGATGCTTAATGAATATTTGAGATGGCACGAATTTCGAGGCCAAAAATTGGAAGACCCAAAAAAAATAGAGCACCCAGAAGAGAGCTCGAAAAACCTAGAAGAAATATGTTGTCGAAAACTAGATCCGTTGGTTCGAAAATCGAGGCACAAAAATTGATGTACCCAAAAAATTTGATGACAACCCATTTGAGATCTCGAAAAACCCACCAAGAATCTAAAATGAATTTTTTTTTTTTTGAGCCCAAAAATTAGGGTTTAGAAAAAAAATGGCCTTGGTTGAAAAAACCCCAAAAAATAATGGCGGATTTTGCAGAGAAAATGCAAATTCTGGGTGTGGAGCAGGTCGTTACTGGAGGAGAGAATGATCAGAACTTCTAGAAAAAATGACAGAGAAAGAAGTCACGGACGATTTGCAGATCACAGCCAGGTAGAAACAGTTCGCGCCCAGGAAAGACGACAGCAGATCGTGGGCAAAGAGAAACCGGGGGAAAAAAAACGCGAGTAGAAGATCTGTGTGGGCATGAAATTTGCTCAAACTAAGCAGCAGAGAAATCGATTCCAGAAGTTGCGATTGAAGCCTAAGCAACAGAGAAATCTTGTGGTGAATGGAGATTCAAAGATGCCAAAGCAACACCCAAGAAAAAACGATTTGCAGAAAGAACTCAATTTCCAGAAGTAATCTCGCGAAAGAAAAAAAACTTTAGACGGATCCCACACTGTGGGAATTTGAGAAAATTTTATTTTGAAAATTATTTGATCTGATAATTTCGAAAAACGAAATTATAATAATTTTCTGAAAAAATTTCGAAGTGTTAGCTGTGATACCATGTTACGAAAAGTAATTGGTAGAATACTTATATGATTTATTAACAGAGATCAAACGATCTATATATACAAGAGGATAAACGATGTTTTCTTAGGAAACGATCGTCTAGAATAGAAACATTCTATTCTAGCTACAGTTAACTAAATATTAGAAACATTCTAATATTTACACTAAGATACAATATTGAGCATTAATAAAATATGATTCTAAATTATTCTAATATCTGGTAGATTACTTACTATTTATAGTAAGTCATTGAGCCACATTCCATTTTTTGGCAGGGCGAGATAGGCATGGTTTGGATCCCTTGGCGATGTAATGTTGACTTAGTCATGGTGCTTTGAGAGCTTATGTCCATAAAGGCTTTATTAATTAAGTTGACTTAGTTAATATTATAATTTAAACTTTATAATATGACCAAAAGGTTGGGGCCTTGGTTTATTAAGTCGTGAATGTGGCGGCAACATAAGGAAGCCTTATTATTTTAATATATCTTCAAAAGTTTGAATGGAGAAAGGATATAACGACATATGCGATTAAGTATGAAAGGTGAGTAGGTGAAGCTCTCAAGTAACGTGAAGGAGAAGATGCAGACCAATTGGGTTTTGAGAGTTTTATTGCCTCTTTGGAATGAAATTGCATGCATATTTGTCTTCCTTGTTGCTTCTGCGTGAGATACTGGTGTGTGTGGAGTTTGGTTAATTTGGAGCCCAAGGGATTGTGAATTTCTTGGCGCTGAAAGCACTCAAAACTGGTGTGTATTCCTGGCAATTTGTGCTAACAGGTATGGCATTATCTAGATGCCATCAATGGGAGATTTGGTAGATTTGTTGTTAATCTCAAGAGGCTAGAATTAATTAGAGGGAAGCTGCGATCCTTGTATTGTAAGCAGCGATAACATTTCAGACTGTTGCGTGGATCATACCAGTCACCAATCTATCCATTACAGCAGCGTGGTAAATTATAAGGGTTGTGTGACTCAAATAAAGGGACCAATTTTGTGTTCATAGTGCCATGCCAAGGTATTTCAGGACTCAGTGATGAAGGTTGAGCATTCTGTTTAAGGCTGCGATACATTTATGGGCTGCAAGGATCAATGTTGAAGCCATATAAATTTCGAGGTGCATAGACGGGTTTAATAGATTATATTGTTGTGATTGCATTGTATTTATTGGAGATAGAAAATAAAGTTTGATGAAGGTTCTTCCTGCATTTTGAGTTATTAGATTTAATTGCATTGTATTTTCCTTTCATTATATTTGCAAAAAAGCAAAAATAGCATATATTCAGAAAACCACAAAAAATTGCAAAAAACCATAAACTTAAAAAAAAGCTGAATTTCAGTACTAGCTAAGGGTTTGAGCCAGCAGGGTTCTTACAAAAATCAATTACTAATGAGCAAATACAAAGATTAACAATAATATCTGACCTTAATAAATTGTTGCTTATAATTGTAGATGAAAATTCATAATTCCTCTTTTTTGCAACAATGCATGGTCATTAATGCAAGTTCCAAATCAGAAATTATATGTATAAGAAGAGTTCTTTAAATCCTTCCTCAAATTGGTTCTTCTGAAATGATTGCTTAGAATGCATTGAAGGCTTTTTGAGGTGCTCGAGGAGCTTGAGCAGCTTGAGCTTGCAAGCCTATCGTTGAATGGTCAATATTCAAATTTCAGACTTTAATGCCTTGTTGATATATTAAACAAATATTGCAGCACCTCCTAATACTATAAACAACAACCATATACACCAAAAAT
Source organism: Chamaecyparis obtusa (assembly GCA_027943335.1). NCBI lineage: Eukaryota > Viridiplantae > Streptophyta > Pinopsida > Cupressales > Cupressaceae > Chamaecyparis > Chamaecyparis obtusa. The sequence continues at coordinate 1,452,336 of BSBK01003345.1, forward strand.
CTCCTCTTAAAGATTACTAATGGCATTTAAAATCTTCTAAAAGGCTGCGGCACAATATAAAGGCAGTTCATTTGTATTTGAGAGTCCTAGTATCAAAATTCCTCCGAATAGATATGCTACACGGAACCAAGGGATCTTCATACAATATAATAAAGTCTCATACCATGAGGAATGCTCACATTAGGAATTAGAAGAGAAACACCAAACTAGTAAATTTTAATGCATGCCAAGAATAAAGGAATAATCCTGCGCCAAGAATGGGTAAAAAATCCATGCCAAGAATGATGTTTCAAATGTAGCCGTCAAATATCAGCCTCTAATTCCCAGGCCAATGAACTCCAACATTATCTTTGTTTTATACTCACAAATATGGTGCCCCTATGGAAACAATTGTAATATGACCATCTCCTATGAATTTGCCATTGAAAGAAACCACACAAAATGATATCTCAATCTTTGAAATAAATGTCAAATACATGTATGATATCTCCAACAAATATTAGCCAAGGTGGACCTTTCACTACCGAAGTCAATCTTCTCCAAGAGGGTTTTTGTCCTCAAGAAGGGTTTTCTCAATCAAAGAGATATCAAAAATAATAATCTTCAACATATGCAAATGAGCTCCAAAATCCCATTTTGAGGGCGCCAAGTCTAACACCCTAATTAGGGTTTGGGAGATTTTTAATTGATCATTAATAATACCTTATGTCTCCCTAGGTGCCCAAAAGAAAGTCACTTTATTAAATTAAATGACGTTAGTTAAATAGATAATTTAACTTTAGTATTTCAACGTCATTGAAAATAATATCTCAAAACACCATAATTCACCTAAATAGCATCAATTCAAGCAATCAATGATTATCCAAAAATAGTAACTCTGCTAGTTGACCAAATCGGTGTCCAGATTAGCACTATAAATAGTAAGTATAGAAAAATTGTTTGAAATCCCACTAGAAAATGTTAGTCAACTCCAATAAATCATTTGAGCTCATTGACGATATCGGAATACTCCTTGATTGGCTGATGCAAACCCTAAATGGCAGCACCAGCTGCATTGCAAGAGAAAAAATAAAAAAGGGACATTACCATTTCCTCTTATCTAGCAACCCTATCATCTGGATTTGATGCATCATGTGCTTTGTTGTTGCTTCCATGTCATTTCCAAGAGGACCCAATGCTCCATACAAGAGTGATAAATTCTGTATCAAACATGCAAGGTAACTGATTTATCATTCTATCCATTATCTGTGATGTTCATTGTATTTTGGCGTCACTTTGGAGTGTTTTCCATGAAGTATTTCCATCTAAACGTGTTATTAGATGCATTGAGTGCTGGTCATGAGTTTCCAGGGCATTGCCTTGCTATTTTGACATGTTTACTAGTAATTTTTAGTGCTGCAGCTGTCACAAAAATAATTAATGTCAGTGTTGGGATGTTCAGTGATGTTTAGCATGCTTCTAGGTAATCTATCAGTGTGTTGCATCTCAGTTTGAGTGTTACCAGCAGAGTAGAATGATATCAGACCCCCAATCAGATTCTTGCATCATCTTTTTGAGGTATATTCAGTTGGATTAATGAAATATTTGTTCAGGGAATGAAATCCTAAGTTTGTTGAGCTAATCCACGTGCTTGCAACAGTGTAAGCCTGATCAAAATAGTAAATTCGCTGTTGTAGCAGTTTAATACTGATCTGTGATGCATTTTATATCTATCTTGTAATATCCTAGATGGTAGTATTGCTAGTGGTTTCATACACTTTGTTGAATAAGTGTAGATAAGGATGGCTTGTCACCTTGTGTGCAAGCCTTGCTTGTTGTAATTGCACACTTCGTTGAATAAATGTAGAAGTGGCTGGCTCTGCCGCTTAGTGTGTTTCCTTTCAATTTCTTGCACCAAGAACACTCCATTGAAGAAGTGTAGACTTGGCTAGCTCTATCATCTGTGTGCTTTAGTTGATTAGCTCATTTCATGTGCTACCTTTTTAGATAATTGGGTGTGGTCCTAGACACCGTATGTTCTCACCTTGCCCTTTCTGGGAACTGGGTGATCAGAAACTGTTATGAGCATTGCATTGTAGCTTTGCTTTACTTGAAAAATTCAAAATGTTTTTGGGGCGGTTACTGCAATGGTATCAAAGCTGGTGATCTTGCCAGCCTGTGATTGTTTTGGGCTCATTTTATCATCAGTAGTTTTTATCTCTGCATCCAAGTGACGGAAGAAACATATATTATCAGAGAGAGTTCTGAAAATAAATTCCGTTTCCACATTAAATTAGTTTGGTAGTTGGTCCCTAAAATCAGTATTGAAAATATGATCTTTGGGAGTGACAAAACTGGTATTTGAGAAGAACATAGTAGAAAAAGGCAACGGATTGAGATGGGTGATCATCCCAATTAGAGGTAAAAAGGAAGTTTGATTCATTATGGATATGATGGCACGATTGATCACCCAAATGGATCAACATATGAGTATACCATGTCAAAATATGGTGATGGAAGTACTTCCAAAACCACCTATCAGCTAGCAAATAATGCAAACCAGTCCACTAGAACCACTGTGGACACTATAGTTAGGCCATTTCAGGCAACCTTTGAGAGAAAAGAATAAAATCATAGACCTAAAGCTGAGGTGCCAATAGCTGATGAGATCACTGCACATTATGTTTAGCACTAAGTTCCTCCTCAAGAGTTTCCAAATGAGCTATCTCTTAATTAGTTTATGAATCAAAAGAGATCAAGGAGTGGAACTAGACAAGAATAGAGACTACAAGCTCAACAAAGGGATTACCAAAATGCTTTGGCGAATTTGACACGTTCTCCATTTGATGGAAGTGGCAAGAGCACTGCTCGTGCTTGGATTGAAAAGTTGGATACATACTTGTGAGGCCTATGGCGGAAGTTGAGGCCATAAAATATGTAACTCTTCATCTTGGAGGAATTTCCCATGAGGTGTGGTTCCATGGGATAGTTACGCATGGCCATTCTCTCATAAACTCATATAATGCACTTTGCAAGAAGTTGATGGAGAGATTTGATATTTTTGTGATTTGGGTATCTGTATGTGTGTAGCCTCTACATTGGTATAGGCCCACCCAGCTAATCAATTCATCATTAGCAACTATGGAACTATTAAGAATTTTGTTGTTGATTTCCAAAAGCTTGATGTCATGTTTCTCGATGTCACAAAAATGAGATTAGTTTTGCTATTCATAGAAAGATTGATGGAGAATTCAAAAGGTTTGGTCAAAGCCTTTGAGTCTTCATCTCTACAAGGATGTCATTAATGGCTCCTCCTTTGTCAAAGGATTGAAGGAAGTCATTAATGCTCCTACCATTTACCTTTCCCCAAGTTAGTGTATAACAAATGAATTCCCTACTTTTCTCTTTAGGCTAGGCAAAGGAAAATAGAAAAAAAATCTAGTGTTAGGCGAGTGGAGGGTTGTGATTAAATCAAATCTACAATGCAGATGGTTTGGGGTTTCACCTATAGTAGTTTTGTTTAATTTTCAGGATTTAATCCACATATTAGGAAACAAAAGTGTTGGGATTGATTTAATCTAATGATAAATAAGGAATCCTTGTTGGAATGCATAATCCCATGAACAAATATTAGGCTAGTGGGTGATGGTGCATTGAAATATTTTTTCTTTAATCAATGTTGAAGTGATTAGTTATTCTTGTGGACCAAGGTTGCTTTAGTATTGTGCACTTCTTTTGGGTGTTCATTATTAATTCTTGGGGATACCTAATTGATTAGGCCTAGGGCCCAAAATGATCTCTTGTAATGAAATAAAGTATTGGTTAGCTTCTATATTTGAACTAAGGGGAAATTTGACTAGAACATAACCTTAGTAGTAATTAAATGTCGTAGCGTCATGATAGGTTTTCAAGAGCCTTGGATTGGACTATTGTTTAGGACACTACAACATGCCAGTTAGTGTTGTCGACTATTATTTAAGCCTTTAACTATTTGACTAAAATATCACACCTCGTATTAGAACTCTTGGGAATTTAGGAAATGCGTTACACAATTAATATGGTAGAATATCAAATTTCAACATAGTTAAGCTGATATTGCATAGGATTCTTTTTGTAGTGAGCCTTGCTTACTCTTTCACCAACTATGCTGAAGAAATAATGTTTTTGTTTTTTTGTTTTTTATGAGTTTTGCAATTTTTTTGTATTTTGGAAATATATATGTTTTTTTTTGGTTTTTTAACAATTTGAAGGAATAATAGAAATTAAATGCTCACTTAATGCAATTTTGAGCTCCTCGATTATTGCAAATATTTACAATGATTGGAAATAAAACACATTTGCAGAATACCAAATTTAATTGTGCACCTGTCAATACATATCGCGGCTTAGAGTTGGTAATGTTGCTTCCAAAATGGAGATCGCAGGGCATACTGCTGCCTACGGGATGCCATCCCAGCAAAGATATAAAACGCAGCATTCAAAACTTATTCACAGCCAATAATGGAGGACTCGCTGCCCATAAACTTGATGTCCCAGGCAAATAGATCAGATCGCTGCCAAAAGAACACAATTCACCAACATATAGATGGTTCATAGTGCAAATCCAAGCCAAGGAAAAAAACGTTCTCAGCCTGCAAGATAAATTCGAAACCCTCAATCCATGCAATCATGTAGAATGCTTCGAGTTTTCTCCAAGAGCTTGTTTAATATCATTTTGAATGCACATGGCTTCTTCTTCACACCCAATGGCTAATGGCTTCAAGTTTACACTTTTCACTTAAAAGGCTGACCTACTATAAATAGTAAGTTGACCAAACAGAGACCCTCAAATCCAAATGTTAGCTCACGAGGGTCGCGATGATGAGCTCACATATCCATGCTCTTGAATCCTGCTAAATTGGGGACATCACACTTTTAACAAAAGGGACACTTGAAATAGAAGTCAAATATCGAGAAGTTTGCTATCGATTCTAGATTATGGTGTTTAAAAGTATCCAATTACTGTTTAACACATTATGCCTAAAACAACATTGGTTATGTTTGCATAAGAAAGTTTTACACGATGTTCAAACATAAAAGTGGACAAATAGGACAATGAAAAAGTCTTTATGTACATGTACATTTTTTGAGAGTGCAAATGTGTTCACAAATGTTGAAGGAAAATTAGTAGAGATAGAAAGGATGAAACAAACTAAAAAATGATTGCTAACTATAATTACTAATTTGTAATTAATTCTATTTTTCTTGACCTTGTATATGTCTAATTTCTACACAGAAAATATAAAGTCAATCATGCTAGACTGTCGAAGAAAGTGTACTTCAAATGAGGGGAGTTAAGTTAATTCTTGATATTTTAGTGTCAAAGTAGGGGAGAGTTTTTATATATCCAATTAAAAGGATTAACATAATTAAATGTACCGTATAGGAAGCATACATGAGGCGTTTGGCAGCATGCATGGCGAGTACCCATTTTCCAGGTACCCACAAAGTAATTGGAGCGACAATCCCAACATTGACTGCATCAAACACTTCCACCATAAATCCATCTCACGGTAATTCTAAATTTGGTCAAGCTGAATCCTATCAAATGCATTTTTATCTTCCTCATATGATCTTTTTCACATCATTTTTATCATTTTATCAGGTTCTATGTCCAACCTTTTGAGATTCCATATCAAAATTTTTGTTATATTTCTTCTAAAACCTTATTTCCATTGGATCTTCTTGGAACATATGAATTATTAATCTGGTAAATGTAAGTGTTTGAATTTTTCTCTTCTAAGACTACTCAACAAAGAACAATATGTGAGATAAGACCTCCCTTTAAAATATATGATTAACATACTTGAGAAAACAAACTAACCCTAGACATTAAGCTATAGACAAAATATGCAATTACTAACATTATGCATAATATTTTTTTATGAATTTTACATTATGAAATAATAAATTAACTTCAGTCCTAACATTTTGTGCTGGGTATAGGCACAAGACTGGTAAAGCTCTCATCTGAAAACAATATCGTATATATTTAATGACTTAACTCCAACCATTGAATTTAACAACATGACTTCTACTCACCAGCTAAAAGGATAAACCAATCAGTAGATGTTCTTGAGTTATTGAAAGAGAATAATAACTTTGACGGACAACAAAACGTGATCCCAAGAATGGGAAAGCTATGTTGCGTACAAAGATACAACCTAGGCGGGCAAATAACATCAATACAAAGCTTGATGCTACAATCCACTTTCAATTCAATAAATGAAATTACACCCACAGTAATTGTAAACCCAGGGATAACAGATTGATCAATATTTTAGCAGCATGCACAAGTGTATTTTGAATTATTATAATAAATTATTTTGCCAAAGTACTTGTTGATAAATTCACAAAATCCAAACTTTTGAGGTTTATGATAATAATTAATTTATCTCAAAAATCACTATCTTTGAAGAAAAGACACTTAAAGCTATTGAAACGTACGGAATAAAGAGCTTTAGACCATAAAACTATGTTAAACAAAGCTAGAATAAAATCTGATTAAAACATCTTAAAATAGGTTCTCAGCCATCTTGTTCAAAATAGAACATTCAAAAAAAGAAGCCACTAAAAAAGTTACTAAAAATAGGAATTATGACGCATGATTACTACGATTCTTTGAAAATGTAAATGTAAAGAATAGAAGTTTCATTTTGGAGCATGATGGACCTTTGGCTGGATCTTTAAACCTAGAAGCGAGGGTGGGAAAGTAAGATTGACCAGAAAAAAACATTTAGAGGATGAGAAGAGAAACAACCCTTCCTTTTAAGTTAACTGCAAGTGTGTTAGAATGTATCCTTAAAACCTATGAAAAGTATGTTCCAATCCAAAGTTTAACATGACACTGATGATTGTTGTTACCCTGCAAATGTTTTTATTACTGCTATCAAAATCCTTTTTGATTGTTGATTTCAAGTCATTGTAGTCAAGGTTTACAGGTTTGTTTATGCAAATTTATTAGGAGTTAAGATGATCTTTTTTCAATACAAATGAATGAAGATGAATGATATAAAATGGAGCAAAAGATTTTGAAGATTTGATTGAAGTGCGAAGATGAACAGTTGCAATGTTTCAATAGACTGAATAGAGTGCACCATGCCACATGGTTTAATCTAAATATAAAGGCATAATCATAGACTATGGGCATGTTTTGTTTTTCAAAAAAATCATGATGCATATAATAGTAGTCACAGTATGCTTAACAATGGCATGACAAGCAAAAAAGGTGAATGGAATTCAATTACATTGGTTCAAAAATAGGAAAAACATGTGAAAATTTGAAAAAAATAAACATGCTAAAATGCCCATAAAAACATGACCATTTTTCACATGAGATGTTTTTCTAAAAAAATATTTTCATATAATATATAAAGCTAAAATATTATACTCACACAACAAGGTGAGAGGATATGGTGCATCCTACCTCAAAGTATTCTAAATGAATGCAATTATAAAATGATATGGTGACAAGCCAACCAACATACACAGGTGATAGATTCAACCTAATCAACATGTAATGTCCCCCTTTTAGCGCAACCATGACTATGGATGGATTAGCCTATCATGTGACCCTTGTAGGCTAATGAGGATGGATAGAGGGTCTCTTTCAGTGGGCATCTACTCCAGGATTTAGTATGCTTTGGTTTGGCTTTCGTTTGGTGTTATTTGGACTTCATTTGCTATACTTTTGCCATGTTTACTATTTATAGTATGCTTGATGTCGTTCGAGAAGGACCCTTTCTATTTTTGGAAAGTGCATTTGGTCACATGGGGAAATTATAGGTGTGACTCCTGTTTCAGACGACATATTAAAATGATAAGTATATTGGGAGTTATTATTATTTTGATGGCTAAATTATTATTAAATCATTAAATAACTTATTATAAAGTTATAATTTAACTTTATAATTTCACTTAAGTTGAGGGTTGAGTCATCATGGGAAGGGGCCATTTATTTAATTAATTCATGGAAGTTTAAGCCAAGGTATTAATTAAAGAATTGGAGTAAATGAATTATTAAAAGGAAAAAAAAGTATATCTTTTATCCCACATTGTTAAGAAATGTGTTTGAGCTCTCACAAGAAAGAATAAAAAGGGACTTAAGAGCTCATTCTCATACATGAAATTGATAATTTTTGTGCCTTGATACTTGGTGAATTTTATGAGTTTCTCTAGCAAGGGTTCCAAAAAGCCATTACAAGGTTGGAGGCCATTATTACTTAGCTTTGAGGTGCTGAACGATTGCATTGAGATTGCTGGTTGTGCTAGCCATTGTTCTACATCAGCCTTTTAGAGGTTTGTGCATTTACAAGGGTCTTATCTGATTATTTGGGGATCAATTTGAAGACATTTAATTGTAGATTGAAAGAGTTTTGTGAGCAGTCATTAGCCAGGGAAGCTGCCATAATAAACATAAAGGCTGCATTATCTTATAAGGAGCAGAAATTATACATTTTCAGATCTGAATAAACATTCAATTTATCTGAAAAAAAGCTAAAACAGTCACCATTTGTGCCCAGATTTACAAATAAATAGTGAATTCTTCATTTCGGGTATGAATCTTTGCAAAGTATTGTTGTACTTGTCATATGGTTGTATATTTTGAATTGTTGGGTTAAAATATAAATAAATTACATTTGTAACAACAGTGACATAATTGCCATTAATTAATTATATTTCATCGTACTTGCAATTTGCTTCATTTGTATAACTTTCACATTGCAAAAACTTTCAAAATTCGAGAAAACGTCATTAATTGCATTGGTTAGAACTATTGGGGTTCTTACACAACACCTACCATTTGGGGTCTACAAGGAAAACTCATTACAATAGAGCCAATTCACAAGTACACTGCTGAAATAAGCTGATATAAATATTCTACTACTAAGATTAGATTGCTATGACAACACAAATTAGCCCAAAATATGCATACTAGGTATAGAATATCATTTCCACTACATTCAAACACATAACCAACTGAAAAATACCTCTTATAAACGATGGAAGGTGCTGATGCAAGTTTGGTAACACTTTGATACTACTGCTACACTATCAAATCAGGTCTGGTTCAAACTGAAACACATTGCAAATGCCACTATTTGCTGATATGACAACCCCGAAAATGAAGGAAAAACACCCCAAACTAAAACACAATTGATGTAGGTTGTATATATTCATCCCAAATTTAAATGCAGCTTTGTGAACTCCCTGTATGACTGATAAAAACAGAATAACAAGTTTGACCAACCTGATAACACTTTTAAATATTGCAAAGAATATGCCTAGCACACTACTCAACATGTGTAGATTGGAGACTACTCTAGAACACACCAAAACTGAATTCAAAGCACCATGAACACAATGGACATCAAATAAAATGAGGATTCTGTCACATTTTAGGCCTGAAATTTAATTTACTGCCACTGGCACAACAAAACCAAAATCCACATAAATCACTACAAACATCAAAGCCCAACTCCCCAAAAAGTATGAGCATGTATATTTCTAACAAGCATAAATTAACCCCAAACACATGAAAACAAATCACATCTACCGAGAAGGCAAGGTAATGCATATACTTGCGATTACAATACTTGGGTTAATTGCACAGCATGTGGTAGGAATGGACATATAGCAGCAAATTACATGAGAAAGAACTAGAGAGGAAGATCTCGTAATTAGACAAGTACTGGTATGGCGTGTTTGCACTGTCACAAAGTTGGTCACTTCAGCAAGGATTGCAGAGACTGAGCACCAGAGGCACATACAAATACAAATGGCAATACAATTGAAGAAATCATGAGGATAAGAAATCAAATGTGGAGAAAAGCATCAAATGACAATGCTGGATCAAGCACTGCAATCGGTGACACCTCATCCATTGGATTAGGTGATATCACCACTTCCACCTAAATCAAAGAAGGTGTAATATCCCAAATGGATATTTTTTTGGAAACTTCCCAAATATATCTCAGAAATACAAACGAACACTTTCATGCAATATAATATTGATTTAACAGAAATAACCAGCAATACATTCCATTTAAATACCTCAAAAAATGTTATCGTATTATACAACAACACTACAATAATAATGAAACTACAAATTATTCCAATCTGAAATACAGAATACAACAACAAAATTGGATAACCAAGAACCTGTAAGTACAATGGTGAACTCTGCTGTGAATCCACCTCGGAGATGAACTTGGTTTATGTCAAATCCACTGAGAAAGCCTGAAGGTTTCCGTCCTCAGGTTTCAAAACCAAAAGCTGAAGCTTCCTGGATTCTCCAAGATAAATAAATTCATAAACTAAGCATATGCAAATGAGACTCCAATCCTTCTTTTAAAGCTGCAACTGTGACTCTTCAGTTTCCCTTCTTTGTCTCTTCATATTCCCACTTTAAGTCACTTTTAAATAAATATAACCGTTAAGTCATAAAGTGACATAATAATAAAGTAAGGAATCTTCTGGCATTAAAACGGAGGACCAAATAAACTTGGAAGATGATGTGCGATAGCTTACCGGAAAGCTCTTGACAAGACGCTCCAAGTCCAATATTGAAATGCCAAGGAAACTGTACTCTGCCGACTTACTATAAATAGTAAGTACCCTGGAAACCTTGTGGAAATTGCTCTGATTGGCCTGAAACTGAAATTACCTAGGCCAAATACCCACTGATCCCTGCAAAACCTTGGTTAGCCCACCAGACCATGATGAAAAGGCTAACGACACAACACGAAATAATGTGCCCGAAAAAAGGGACATTACAAATCATCCCTTCCCAAAGATTGCTTGCCCTCAGGCAATTGGTATCTGCATGCTATGACCAAAATACCTAGATCCCATACCAATTTCAAGGAAGTTGCTCCACCAACTTGTCGTGAAAAACTAAAACAAACAATATGTCCCAACTTGTGAAGCCATTCACACAACAACAATGCATTAATCATTCTAATGTCGGGATCCCAAATCACCCCGTCCCTGATCAGTCGAATCAATCTGCCCTAAGTGTCATTATCTGTGAGAAAAACCTCAATTCAATTGAGAACCTCACCCCAACTGAAATTGCAAGCATCTCTAAGGGCAAATGAAGGGAAGAACCTAACACCATACCAATCAGCTCCTTGAATAATTACCAACCTCAAGAATGTCCTTCCTGGATCCCACAAACTAAAGGGCCATCCATCTCCCCAACTGACTGAAATATCTTGTCGTTCCATGCCCATAATGAGTGATTTGTCCAAAGTGCCCAATTGCCATAACACCGCCCCTCTAATTTGTATCCCGAACCAGAAACTGCACTGACGAGGCAACCTATCAAGACTGAAGGACATGGTCTCCTCCTTCAAGAGGGGAAGCGTACCAAACCAATCACCCATCCCACACCTGTGCAATAATCGAAAAAGAAAGTCCTCCGTAAGTGGGCTGAATGGAAAACAAAGAGCATCCCATACAATGTGGCCATAATGTGATGCACTAACCAACTCCATTAGAAATCCAGAATCAGTATTAGGATACCATAACTATCTCTCTATACTCGGAGTCATACAATGCACATCATTGTGTGAAAAATTCACACAATCAAGAACAATCATCAAACCAAGCTCAATAATCCCATACTGAATAAACTACCCAATCGTCATCATCATGCCCAAAACTTGTGGTGATAGAGTTACCATAGGCACTGGATGAATTGGTATGGTAATGTAGTGGAGCCCCAGCTATGCGAAGAGGGGAATGAATCAAGGGATACTCTCCAACACTAGACATCTCTCCATCAGCGAGAGATAGCGCAAGGGAAGGCATATCGCCCATCATGTAATAAGACACAACTACCCATCCTGAACCACTGATGTAGAAGCCAAACTGCCCAACATCTGAACTCACCTCGTTACTCCAACCTGGTGGCCAAGACTCATCTCTAGTAATTGAACCTGGGTCCCAAATCTTGCAACCGATCTCATCCTCATCATGGACGTAGGAATTATCTTCCTCATCTAGCTCGAAAATGGGATTATCAAATGTCAATTCAGCACCCATCTCAAACAAGGAATTGTCAACCACCGAAAGTGGTCTAACTCATAAAGAAACTCTGGGTGACCCAAAGATCTTTTGGGACAACTATCCAAGTCATAAGTCTGTTGTATGCTATCAAGCTCCTAAATCACCTCCTGAAAGAATTCAGACCTTTCCTTGTCGTCCTGTTCCCTGTACTGGCTAGAGGAAACTATTTGATTTCTTGCTTCTTGAAGAGCAATACGTGTGTGTTCCAAAGTACCCTGAGTAACACTGAGCTCTCTATTGAGCTTATTAATCTCATCTCCTTTTTCCTCAACTGCTCAACATATTTTCTAGCAACTTGTAATAGGTAGTCGCGATTTGAAAGTAAACACAGATACTCTGATTTCCAATCCTCAAATGCTATTTTGACCCCCTATAAATCTGCAACATAGTATCCAATCCTTATACCATCTTGTCCCTTATCCTTATGAGCTTTCCTGTATAGATCATCAATAACCTGGTGAGTGCTATCATGGTATACAAGAGCTGCAATAATGACATCGTCACTGACTTTTAGTTGACTCTTCAAGGCATGCTTCTCATCATTGTTATTCTGGGATGTACTACCCAAAGGGTCATCCATATCAGCATTATGCATGAGTGAGGTGCTGCTAAAGAAATCACACGATTCCTCATTACATGAATCGCTAAAGGCTTCCAACTGGTTATCACAACCTTTAACCATGAATTTGTCAAACTCAACCATGAAGTCACCAAAGTAGAACTCTGAACACTCTTCAGCACGTCCTGAAAGAGATGTATTCAAAACTATATTTTCATTATCACTTGTCTGCAATTTATCTTCTCCGTGATTAATACCGCAAACATGTTTCTGTGATCAGCCCTCTTGGCATGTAAAACCAATCTGCCCTGTACTCACTTGGTCCTTGCCCATTACCAGAGATCCCGCAACCTATAAGCCTAATAATATTTGGTCATTTTCAGTCAATAAATCCTTGAATCTTTCAGCTTGAATCATAATCAATTCAGCTAAGAGCTCACATGCCATGGTTGAGGACTTTTGTTCTCCTCTCCAGATTGCCAACACATCTAATTGCATTTGTTTACACATGTCGATATCCTCATCTAAAGTCAAGGACATGATAGTCTTTATGCACGTCTTCACCTCATCCGGATGACGCTTCCTGAAATTACTTAGGAGACACTGAAATAATTGTTGAAACATCTTATCACAACCGAGATTCAACATGTGATTGACGATTCTAGTACTTGCCATTAATTCCAAGATTTTTACTTGCTTACCAAAGGTAGGAGCTCTGTCATTTTTCAATCCACCTAAACTGTCTACAATCAGCTGTAATACCTGTCTCCAAATGCAATCGGTATAAGGTGTAATAGGGGCTGTAATCCGAGTGATCTCACTGAGACATGAGGCGACTGCAAGCCTAACATCTTTATGTGGATGATTCATAAACATGCGTTGGACCAAAGCAACCATTGAGTGATGCATAGCCCAATTGAATAGCGTGCAATTAGATTGATCTATCCTGGATAGATATGAATTTATCTCATCTAATTTGTTAAGCATACCTCCCATAAATTTCTGATCCTCCATTTGCCATCCAAGGCAACATAACTCATTTCCGATCTCAATTTCCTTTCGAATGTCCCTTAGCTGCTCACTGTAAAATGTGTCATTGAATTCTTTTGAGAATACAGGGCTTTCCAAGGTTTTCATTTCTTAGATCTTATTTGACTATTTTAGCTATGGGTTTTTGATTTACTTTGGGTAAAGGTGTTTGATACAGTTTACTGATGGTGTCTTGTTTGCATTGGAGTTACATAGGAAGATAGATGTTTTAAATTAAACAAGCAATGTAGCATTCAGATTTAGCCATTACTGTTTGCATAAATAACACATGATATGTAACTTTCCACTTCCCATAAGAATCAACTTAACTTGAATAATACCATGAGAGAGAGGGAAGAATGATTATCCTGACCTCGTTTAACCAAACTATCCAGCATAACTATCCAATTATGTTGGTCGGTATTGCCTGTTTTGGCCAAGGTTCTGATCCTTCTACAAGGTGAAGGACTGCTTAAGCGACATATATGTTTGAATCTCATAAAAATGACTGCAGCCTATTTCTGGTGGACCAACTGATAAATTGCTTGTCAGATTCTTCATTCACTATCCAATCTGTTGTACTTTGAGCAAGATCATTGTAATGTCCCCGTTTTTAGACTTATGGGATTAGCTTGGTTTGGCGACCCTCATAGGCTAATTAGGCAATCAGAGGGGGTCAAATGGTGGAGCCAGCGTTGGGATGCCATTTTGGAGGTTCAGATTATCAGGTCTACTCTTCGTTCGGATCGTTTTGGTCAACTTACTATTTTTAGTAAGTGGTATTTTGGGTATGGCCAGGATTAGCAAGGTGTCTGCACAGAGCGTCAGATATCTCAGGATCGAGTTTCAGAGAATCTCCAGGTTGAGAGACTTACTATTTATAGTCAGTCTATTTTTAGCAGTGGCTATTTCTGGCAGGGCAGTGCCTATTCCTAGCTGGGCAATTGGACTTGGTGCTTTGTCAGAAAGTTCGTTGATTGCAGTCAGACAGTTCAGTGGCTTATATTTTAATGTGTTATTAAATTAAATTATTTTGATTTAATTTAATAACTTGTGACTTTATCACTTAATGTTATAAAGTGAGATTATTTTTAAAAGCCAATTAAGTGAAAATATTAAAAAGTGTTTTTTCCGAAAAAGCTATATAACCAACTTGAAAAAGCACTTTTGATTATCTTTTATGCAATGATTATTTTATTGAAGTTCGTGAAGAATACAGCCCTGGCTAGGGTTTCGAGGACGGATTCCTCTTCATTGTGATTTGAGCCATTAAGTGCTAATGGTGAAATTCGCACTGCTGATCTGTGAGTAATTAATTCTGCTATTGAGATTTAATACCAGTGCTGAGGTATACTGGTTATGGAGAAGATATTCTATAGGTGAATTTGATGTGATCTCAATGGATTTGAGATGTGTTTGCAGAGGTTTTGAGAATTATTTGGGAAAGGTGTTGTGACTGTTCGGAATTGATACTGGTATTAATTAATTGGTGCTCTATTAAATTTGATATGAAGCTCGAATTATCTACATGCTGTGTGATTGAAGTATGAATCGAAATTGGATTGGGAATTAATTTCACTCACGTAAGAGGTTGTGAGTCTACCGAGGATTGTGTGTGAGGGAAACCCTCACGTCAACATGTTCCCTTTGATACGACACTCCTGCTGCCATTTTTGAATTAATTAAGGCCTGCGACAATAGCTGGAGCTCTCCTCTTTCACATGCAGGTATTCTGGGAACCAAAGACAGCCGTGTGAGGAGTGCTGGTGTCTCAGCAGTCTTCTTTCCCTGCTCACAGGCTGCATAAGTGTCCAGGCAATATGCGGCAGGGGTCTGAGATTTAATGCCAGCCCAATCACGCTCCAGTACAGCAGTCACGTGAGTCTCCAGCAGGGACGTGGTCACTAGCAGAGCAGACGGGGGTCCATACAAGACTGTTATCACATGTACGTGGGTGGGATAATACGACATCAATTAAGGTGGCGGATTACCAGGTGCCAATCATTTAGTAATAAATTGCTATGGTGTATTAGATTTGATATAAGAATAAATTGTGTGCATTCTGAGATGTTTAAATAATTCAAGTTTTGTTATTTGAATTGGATGTAAATTGAATTCTTAAGTTGCAATTAAAAAGTTCTTGAGCAAGTGCTGCAATATCTTAAATAAAATAAGTGGATTTGGAAGAGACTGTTTCCGGTTCTTCACAGTGGTATCTGAGCATTTTTCTTGCCATCCTATGGGGTCTGGAGTCATTTTTATTTAGAAGTTTTTTAAAGTGATCAACACTTCTATTTTCTAGCTATGGATAAATGGAGGAGATCTAGTTCCGGAAGTCGTCATAGTAGTAAAGGAAATAGAGCAGAATTAAATGCTTTGGTAGAAAGCATGGAGAGACTTAGATTGCATCAGTAGAGATTGGTAGAGAGGTTGTCGGATCCAGCTACAGTAGATAGAGCAGGGGGATATATGGTTTCTGCCTTTAGAAGGCCAACATCTAGTTTGCAGGGGAGAAGACTAGAGTTTTCTCCGATAGTAGTCCATGATGCTGATGTCCCTACATCTATTTCAGCACTTGCTATTCCCATTCGCAGTGCTGATGATGGATTTATTGCACCGGAGTCAGTGGATGTTTCAGTGCGATTGGTTGACAGCAGTGCTGAGGATCACCAGGTTGAGGCTCCCAGAGCAGTCACTATGGATTGTACAGGGGCAGCTGATGTTGCAGATATCATTGAGTGTTCAAACTCTTTCATGGAGGGAGTTATTATTGGAGATGTTTATGTCAGTTGTAGTAGTGTTGCTCCAGTTCAAGAGGTAGTTGCTTCCTCAGATGGGACCGAGGCATGTACGAAGTCTCCTAGTGGTGAGATTGGTGATTTGGGTACCACAGCGGAGTCAGTCGATGACAGCTCATGCTCCAACATTATTGGTGCACAGCCTGAAGTTGAGTGATATGTGCAGAGACACGTGTCTGCAGATGAGATTTCAGCAGGAGATGTGGGAGGTGATAGTATAGACACATCTGAGACACTTTTGAGGATGCTGTGAGTTGCATGGGAGCTGACACCCATTGCGAGATGTTGGGTGATGACTGCGAGGAGCGTATGAGCTCTGATAGCTCAGAGATTTATGATAGCAATCGCAGTGTGGGATCGGTACAGGAGACAGTGGTTTTCTCCTGTGTTGAGGATGTGAGCATGGAACTTTCTAGTGATGACACTCAGGATGGGAGTGTTGCAGTTGATTTGGCCGACATTGTTTCATGCCACAGTTTAGTTGATTCAAATGACGACATTTAGTTGTGTATGCAGCTAGAGTTAGTAGAGGAGATGCCGATAGATGATGTGTACACTAGCATTGCAGATATCTCCGATGCTGAGAGCGAGGACGATGAGTGCTGTAGTGTTTTTGGCTTTCTATATCTGACTTTGGGCGTTGATTCAGCGTTGTCAGTTGGTGATGGTGAGTTCCAGGACTCTGTGTTACAGGGACCGACAAATGAGGACAGGGAAGCTTATGAGTGGTAGGAGTTTGTTTCAGCCAGGGCTTCCATTTCTAGAGAGAGGGTTACTTCGTCAATGACTCATGTGGATGTATCTCAGGGTGTGGATTATCAGATAGTTGCAGAGGACGAGGAAGCTGGAGATTGTTTTGAGTCAGTTTCAACAGCAGCTTCATCGGATTTAGATGAGGATGTGTCTGATGCCTGTACTCAGTTTGTAGAGGTGTACTCAAATGTAAGTACACAGGGAGAGGGTGATATTGAGGGGAGTGTGTTGGTTACAGCTTCCTCTCATAGTGTGGACAGTGCATTTGAGGTGGTACATAGGAGGTCTGTTGTGCAGAGTCATCATGTGACCAGCCAGTTGCGAGTTGATGAGAGGGATATTTCTTCTACTCTCGAGCATTTTGATGCCGCTCGTCAGTTGCTGGCTATTTATGGTTGGGGTACTCCTATGACAGATGAGTCCAACAGTGGTTAGCTTTCATTGATAGAGATTCACTCTTTGCGTGAGGCTGTCAAGATTTTGAGACAGAACTATTTACAGATGGTGGCTGACCGTGATCACCTAGTGGAGTGGGGGAGTACAACTTATGAGGCACTGTTGGACAGAGAGGACGTGAGTGAGCTTACTCAGGAGCTCACAACGACTACTGAGGTTTTAGAGAATACTCAGCAGGCTCTTCAGGAGTCGCAGATCCAATTAGAGGAGGTGACTGTGGAGTTGGAGCATTTATGGTCTACACCAGCCCCAGACCTAGTTCGATTGCACATTGAGGTGTTTGGTGGTGAGTTTGCTCATACGGTTGGTGATGAGGGACATGATGATGTGGCTGATACACATGTTCAGGAGATGGAAGCACTTGGTACGGATGAGGTAGGAGTACCAGATGAGACAGGCTCTCAAGTTGATTTGCTTCCTTTAGTTGGGAGTGAATCTACTTCATCATCTCACATAGCTGATAGCACATGATAGTTGGCTGTGCCACATTTGTGGGGGAATCAACTGTGGATTGTGGGGGAGCGAGTTGATGCTTCCACGTATAATTTCTATTGCACCGAGTCATTTATGGAGTATCTACTTGAGAGTGCAGACGTGCGTCAGGATTCTTATAGAGTGTCTGAGGGTACTCTCATCCGAGGCTCTTGTGCTGTTTGGAGGTTGGTCAGGAAGATTGTGGAGACTCTTTCTACTATGCTTCCCCATAGGGATTTTGAGGTTGGGTTTGTTGAGAGGGTTGCTCAGGTTCCTACCCAGCCTATAGTTATGCAGAGTCAGAGATTGTAGCCATCTTTTGATTTCCGGTTTGGTAATGATGAGCCATTGACATAGATTGGGGATTCCTACCGGCATTTTATGGTGAGGTATGCTCATCATTTTTCTTTTGACCCACAGGTGGATGATTTGATCTCATGCAGGGGTGAATTGGCTCCAGTATCTTACCATCCATTATGGGATGGATTGGCACCATCTTTTACAGATGGAAGTGGTAGTTGCAAATTAGACTACTTGTAGTGTCCACACACTCAGGACTATTTATTAGAGGGCAGAGTTGATAACGGTGATTCACGCACATTTGGTCATTGTTGTTTTCCCAGTGCAGTTGGGTGTGAGTGCTGGATAGACAGGGACTTAGGTTTTGACAGAGTTGTTATTTCAGATGGGTTGAGCTCCGTTGGGTTGTTTTCAGCATCGACATCTATAGTTGCTTTACAAATGTGGTTTTCAGTGGTGTCTGTTCTGTGGATGTTGGTTCTTTTTTCATAGGAGTTTGGTGGGGATCGGGACATTACTTGTGACCATCCTTGGGATCCGGGTGGTTTATGATGCTGCTTGTTTTTCCTGATTGCTTGAGGACAAGCAATCTTGGGAAGGGAGGACTGTAATGTCCCCGTTTTTAGACTTATGGGATTAGCTTGATTTGGCGACCCTCACAGGCTAATTAGGTGATCAGAGGGGGTCAGATGGTGGAGCCAGCATTGGGATGCCATTTTGGAGGTTTAGATTATGAGGTCTACTCTTCGTTCAGATTGTTTTGGTCAATTTACTATTTTTAGTAAGTGGTATTTTGGGTATCGCCAGGATTAGCACGGTGTCTGCATGGAGCGTCAGATATCTTAGGATCGAGTTTCAGAGAATCTCCAGTTTGAGAGACTTACTATTTATAGTAAGTCTATTTTTAGCAGTGGCTATTTCTGGCAGGGCAGTGCCTATTCCTAGCTGGGCAGTTGGACTTGGTATTTTGTCAGAAAGTTCGTTGATTGTAGTTAGACAGTTCAGTGGCTTATATTTTAATGTGTTATTAAATTAAATTATTTTGATTTAATTTAATAACTTATGACTTTATAACTTAATGTTATAAAGTGAGATTATTTTTAAAGGCCAATTAAGTGAAAATATTAAAAAGTGCTTTTTTCGAAAAAGCTATATAACCAACTCGAAAAAGCACTTTTGGTTATCTTTTATGCAATGATTATTTTATTGAAGTTCGTGAAGAATACAGCCTTGGCTAGGGTTTTGAGGACAGATTCCTCTTCATTGTGATTTGAGCCATTACGTGTTAATGGTGAATTTCGCACTACTGATTTGTGAGTAATTAATTCTGCTATTGAGATTTAATACCAGTGCTGAGGTATACTGGTTATGGAGAAGATATTCTACAGGTGAATTTGATGTGATCTCAATGGATTTGAGATGTGTTTGCAGAGGTTTTGAGAATTATTTGGGAAAGGTGTTGTGACTGTTCGGAATTGATACTGGTATTAATTAATTGGTGCTCTATTAAATTTGATATGAAGCTCGAATTATCTACATGCTGTGTGATTGAAGTATGAATCGAAATTGGATTGGGAATTAATTTCACTCACGTAAGAGGTTGTGAGTCTACCGAGTATTGTGTGTGAGGGAAACCCTCATGTCAACCTGTTCTCTTTGATACGACACTCCTGCTGCCATTTTTGAATTAATTAAGGCCTGCGACAACAACTGGCGCTCTCCTCTTTCAGGTGCAGGCATTCTGAGAACCAAAGACAGCCGCGTGAGGAGTGCTGGTGTCTCAGCAGTCTTCTTTCCCTGCTCACAGGCTGCATAAGTGTCCAGGCAATATGCGACAAGGGTCTGAGATTTAACGCCAGCCCAATCATGCTCCAGTACAGCAGTCACGTGAGTCTCCAGTAGGGACGTGGTCACTAGTAGAGAAGACGCGGGTCCATACAAGACTATTATCACATGTACGTGGGTGGGATAATACGACATCAATTAAGGTGGTGGATTACCAGGTGCCAATCATTTAGTAATAAATTGCTATGGTGTATTAGATTTGATATAAGAATAAATTTTGTGCATTCTGAGATGTTTAAATAATTCAAGTTTTGTTATTTGAATTGGATGTAAATTGAATTCTTAAGTTGCAATTAAAAAGTTCTTGAGCAAGTGCTGCAATATCTTAAATAAAATAAGTGGATTTGGAAGAGACCGTTTTCGGTTCTTCACAATCATTATGTATAGTTGCACTCTGTGTGACACTTTTAGACACATCAATTGCTTCGTTTGCAAGTAAAAGAGCATATGAAGTATAAATCGACTATCTTCACATCCTTGCTCCTCTATTAGCCATTGCAAATAGTAAATCAATACTGTAGCACATAAGCACCCTCGATATCATGAAGCCGCTCAGCTCTGATGTCAAATTCTAATAATCCTTAGGTTTGATGAGCATCAACTGCATTTGCATCCATTGCTGGAAACACCTCATCTGGAAGTGTTTGGAGTTCTTCTACGCACCAATGGGAAACTTGTTTCTACAAGCACCGAGTCTATAGTAAGACTGCCATCTTCCATGTCAACAACCCGGTCACCATTCAATATCGTCACTACCACAGGGAAATAACTCGCTGTTGTTTACCGACTGTATATTCATCCAATTGTGAGCACCTCAAAGAGTTTATGCTGTTGACTGTGTTTTGGTGGCATTCAATCCTTTTGGTTGTATATGAAGAGAAGCCAACAACCACCCTTGTTTGGCCGTGCGAAGCCTATATTCATGACCAATTCCGCACTGGGTCACGTCACCTCCTAATGCTTATATCTGGGCGAAGGTCTGTAAGAAGATCCTCTTGTACTCAACGGAAGCTCCTGCAATGCCATTTTGCCCATCGTGTGTGCCAAGAGACCGTGCAGGTGGTGAGGAAGCGCTAGCAATACAGTCGTGCTTGTCGTTTTGATAAATGCCGTGCTGTGTTTGATTTAATATCGAAATATATTTACTTAATATGGAGGCACTGTATTAATAAACTTGAATTTAAAATATATGGCCGCAAACTATAGAGCTGGCAATATCATTTATTTTATTAGATATGCCCAAACGACCTTAACTTCTCAGGCCAAGTACCATACGCTAGGACTCCACAAGGAATTTCGATGTCTGTAGGAAGGCTTCCTTACACACCGTACATAATATATAAAATAGTTTTTTTTTTGTCTATGAAATACCCGATTCCAACCAAGCTCCCTCAAGTAAATTATTTTCTCTATAAACAATGCCGCAATTGGAAAATAACTGTTGTTTTTCAAGATGTAAAGCCACTTGGAAATGACCATCACTTCATAAAACCCTTATGTAAATCTATCTCTGCAAATTTGTTTTTGAAGAAAATCTTCACAGGCTGGCAAGATGTTTAGCTTTGATACCACTAAGGCCCAACCACTACACCAAAAGACCAGCTTGGTGGTAAGGGCGGCTACCCAGGGTGTTAAGGGTGTGGGGAACATCTCCCATCACCGGAGCATCTGAGGGTGGGGATCACCCCCAATTATGTAGATCCCTGACACATGGCTGTGGGGAACACCACCTGCACATGGGACATTACAGCCCACCACGCTTCGCGGGTCTCGACCTCGAGACCTCGACTCTGATACCACTGTAATATCCCGGATGGATATTTTTCTGAAAAATTCTCAAATATATCTCACAAATACAAAGGAACACTTGCATGCAATATATTATTGATTTAACAGAAATAACCAGCAATACATTCCATTTAAATACCTTAGAAAATGTTATCGTATTATACAACAGCAATACAATAACAATGAAACTAGAAATTATTCCAATCTGAAATACAGAATACAACAAGATTGGATAACAAAGAACTTGTAAGTACAATGGTGAACTCTTCTGCGAATCCACCCCGGAGATGAACTGGGTTTCCGTCCAATCCAACGAAAAAGCCTTAAGGTTTCCGTCCTCAAGTTTTAGAACCGAAAGCTAAAGCTTCTTGGATTCTCCAAGAGAAATAAATTCATAAACTAAGCATATGCAAATGAGACTCTAATCCTTCTTTTAAAGCTGCAGTTGTGACTCTTCAATTCCCCTTCTTCGTCTCTTCAGATTCCCACTTTAAGTCACTTTTAAATAAATATAACCGTGAAGTTAGCAATTTAAGTTGTCATTAGTGTAATTCACAAATACCATTCCCACCGGTAAAGGTTCACCGGTCACTCACGTTACTTTAAAGGTACCGATAGACTCGAAACATAGTGTATGCACCGGTTGACCAAATAGACAGATACATCGGTAGACCGAACCAAGTACATAGTATCGGTCTTATGTTGCATACAGGGATGAACCGGGTATAAGTGTATACCGGTCTAACTCAAAGATTCGCACCGGATTCTGCGGAGTAGTTTGAGTATAATTGTATACCGGTCTAATTGCTTAAAGATCCACACTGGATTCTGCGGAGCAGTTTGAGTTAAAACCAGATTATACGGAACATCCACTGCTCAGAAGTGGAGCTAGCTTTATTTTTGCGGATATTTTCAAGGTAAACTCCAGATCGGAACGCAAAGCTTTTTGCTAGTTGCATGATTTATAGTTGAGTTTACAGCCTGGCGGTTCTATGAGCTATGGGTTTCATGAAGGTGAACTCTTGTATAAATATAGGTCATAGGATGCAAGAAAAGAGAGTTGTTGAAAATTGTTGAATAGAGAGAGTAGAGAATAGCGAGATCACAGTCACTAGAGGTGAGAGGTAGAAAAAATTCAATAGCCAGGCAAACCGGGGAAGAGATCAACAGGTATGATCTAATTAGACAATCAGTGTCATATGAGATCATTGCTTTTATAAGGTGTGAAAGCAAATTGAAATCCCTCTATCAGGGTGGACCTAATCGGTTCTTTGTAAAATCCTTTAATAGGGTAACATCTGTGTTGATGTTGAAAGTCTTTTAACCAGGCAACTCTTAACAAGGTTAAGATCTTAACCGATCTTCTATAAAATCCCTTAACCGGGTAGCACCTTCACCAGTGCTTTGTAAGCTCCTAACAGGGTGCCTTTATTCTGCAGTAGTGAAGTTGTGAGCTCTGTCTCATCGTGGTTTTTTCCTTTTAAACAAAGGTTTCCACGTATACATCTTGTGTTGATCTATGTGTTTCTATTTATGCTTATGAATGATTGTTTATATTCTGCTTATCAAAGAAGGATAATTAAACAAGTTTTAAATTCTAATAGAAACAAGTATTTACTGATTCACCCCCCTCTTAGTAACTAGTTAGTAATAACAATTGGTATCAGAGCTAAGTTCTCTAATATACAAAGCCTAACCGCTTGAGGAAAAGATCATGGAGGGATATAGGTATCAGAAACAGCTTGAGGAAGCCAATGCCATCATTGCCTCTCTAGAGAATAGGCTGAGAAGATCACTTGCAGAAAGGAAAGAGCTGGCTCTGCAATTGAATGAGAGCAATGATACCATTGATGAACTCTCTGGGCAGAGTGGATTTGATGAAGCTGAGGAGGCAGTCTCTGAACTCATGGAGAGAAATTAGATCCTAACCGGTCAGATCTTAATCGTAAGAGGGAGCAAGAAGATAACGCTCTAAGGATGACTGAACTGATTGAGAAAAAGAGAAAAGCTGAAGATGAAAGAAACACAACAGTCAAGTCGTTAACAACCTTTGAAAAAGAAAGGAACCGGGCAGAGGAAGCTGTAGGGGTAGATGAACTTGTCATTTTGCAACTCCAAGAAGACATGCAAATTGTCAACCAAGAAAACGCCAACATGCAAAAGGGTTGGCATGATAGGGATGAAGCATGCAAGAGACTGGCACTAGAGTTATATTAAATGAAGGAACAAATGAAAGAACTTGAAGAAAGAAATGAAACCCTAAGAAGATACAACGAGAGCTTGGTCAAGCTTGATGAGCAACTTAAAGCTCAAAGAAAGCACAAAGATCACACCGGTCTTGGATTCACCGATGAAGTCACCAAAGAGACTGGTGAGTCTTCTGGAGCCAAGATAAACAAGAAAGAAAAGAAGCCGCTGACACAAAAAGGTAAGAAGACCTTTAACACTTCTTGCACTCATTGTGGGAAACTGGGTCATAGAACAAATGACTGTAGGAATGCATCGGTAAGGCCAAACAATAGCTGCTACAAGAACTACTGCAAGTATGGCCACAAGACCAATGAATGCTGGTCCAGCCCCACAACTGTGTCGAGTGGAAGCAGGAGAAGCTTCAAGGGCTACTGCTATGCATGTAATAAGTTTGGACACAAGGCTGAAGAATGCAGATCAAAGACAATGACATTCAGATCCCCAAGACCGGTATTCACAAAGAGAAACAAGAACTAGAGCACAGCCAACTGTGCAAACTGTGGTATGCACAGTCACAATGAATTATGGTGCAAATCTTCTAATACAAGAAGGGTGAACCCATGGAGAGCAACTAGGATAGTCTCCTATCACTGCAATAAGGTTGGACACCTAGCCAAAGAGTGCAGGAACCGGGCAATGAAGAAAAGAAAGGGATCGGTCAAACCGGTGGAGAAGGTCTCGTCTTCGAATGAGAAGAACAAAGGTAAGAAGATGTAATGTCCCCATTTCTGAGCGGGTGTCAGAGTTATTGGATTTAGCCTATTACGGGGTCCTTGTAGGCTAATACTGGTGATTAGAGGACCTTGTTGAGGGTTTTGGCTCCGTTTGGTGGGACTTACTATTTATAGTAAGTCAAGGGATGGTTCCGATGAGCTCAGGTGAGTTAGAGGAGTTGAATGATGCTCTCAGATTTTATTTCTGGCTTCTAGTTTGGACTCCAAGATTCTTGGAGGGAGCGTCTATTTTTAGTAAGTCACCTCGTCAGGTTCATTCATCGTCTTTCTTCATCAGGATCATGCTTGTGCTGTCAGATTTCGATTCTGATGCTTCTTCAGTCATTTTTGCAAGATGGGTGAATTATGATTATTATTTAATTAAATTGGCTAAGGTTGCTATTTTTATTGGGATTGCATATTGGACACCTTGGTGTTATAGCTCGTTGGAACCGGGTTGAGAAATTTTAAATCTTGAGCACATAAAACAGGGACCCTATGTGTCAGAATATCATTATATTAATGAAAAGGGCATTTTTGGAGCATTGGGGGAGTTTAAATTAATAAAGTGACTTTATTATATGTCATCTTTAAATTATAACATAAAGTTGCTTTATGAGAAATGAAATTAAAGTAAATTAAAGGAGATGAAGACAAATGCAATTGAATATTATAAAAGGGGATTGAGATTTCATTTCATTCATTCTTGAAGACATTATTTTATGAAGTTTTTTGTTGAGAGCTTTCAACAAGGGTTTGAGGACTGATTCCTCTCTGCTGCACTTTAAATCATTCTTGTGGTGGTGAATTGTGCATTTAATTATGTGGAAGAAATTCTGATAATTCATGGCTGCAAATTGATGCTGATGTATATCAATTTGGTGCAAGTTTAAATTGAATTCAATTACTACTATAGTTGGGTTCGATTTTTCTTCATCTGGATGTAATTGTTGTGCAAAGGAGGCTGTGATATCTCCTAAGGGGCTGCATATTACACTACTCGTGCTGCCTCCAAATTTATTAAGGCTGCGAATAATTTTCAGAAGGTGGCCTGTTGTTTCAAGGATCCACGTTTTTCCTTTTGGTGCTGCGTGAGGACTGTAGGAAGTCACGTGACTTCTCCCAGTGGCTGCGTGGAGTCTATTTCAAACTGACTCCTTCCATTAGTGGCTGCATTTATATTTATGGGTTGCGTGATTCTCTTGAGGTATTGTGTTGGAATTCAGGGTGCTGTGTTTTGTCTTTGATGACTTGTGTAATTCCTTCAGTGGTTGCGTGACAACTTGGCTTGCCATATAATTCAAATAAAGGTGCTTACTTCACATTTATATTTGTTGACAGGTGTTATGTGTTAATAAATTTATAAGTTTGATTATTTCAAGAGAAGTTGTTGAAGTTAGAATTTATTGTGATTTAAATCATTTAATTCTGGAAAAGTTTATTTAAAAATCATTTATTGACAAATTCAAAAAAAACAAGTGCTAGCAAATTTCAGAACTATACAGTATCTATAGAAAGAGCTAGGCAGGTTCTTCACAGTGGTATCAGAGCACTGATCTTGCCATCCTGAAGGGTATGAGGATTTAGCAATGGCATACAGGTTTGTGCCTGGCATGTATTATGTCCGTAGGGGTAGAGCTTCACCCCCGCCAGAAGGAAATGAATAGGACCCATAGGTTGATCGTGCAGGCAACAGGCGTAAGATAATATTGACAATGATGTTGACAGGGAAGCCAGAGATGCTTTTAGAAATTTAGCAGAAGGTCAGCATCATGTTGCAAATGCATTGCAACAGCTTTCAGACACTCTTCAACGTATCGCATTACCAGGTGATCGTGCTAGAGACAGAGGTGTGCGGAGTCTTTCAGTTAGATCACACAGGTCATGAGCAGATAACATGCGTGATTATAGAGCTAACCATACATATATTTATGATAGGCCTCTTCGTCCTACTTTCTTGAGGCTTGAGCAAGATACAGTTAGTGTAGAGACAGAGCCGACACCATTCGTTGATGACATGGTGGCACACTTTGCAGAGTGGGATGCTCTTCCGGAAGAAGTTAAGAGGAATTTGAATTTTGATAGGTACTTGATACAGAAGAGAGAGCATTCTAGAGGCTCTTCTCAGGAGCAGGTGGCTATGACAGACTTGCTTGAGGACAGCTGCATTGAGTCTCATCATTTCCATGTGATAGGAACTCGTGATCATGGGAATGCTGATGACATGATAGCCACCATTGATGGCAGCCCTACATCAACTGGTAGCAATGAAATTACTAACGATACAGGTTCTGATTTTTATGACAACAATTTTATGTTCGAGCCTATTGATGTCGTGGATGGCAGGGCAAGTGTAGAGGATGTTGTGGATATCACTATGGGTTTTGACTCACATGATGAGAGTGTTAGTTTTCAGGATTGCATGCTAAATGTGAGTTCTTCTAATTCTGATTTCTATGACAGCAGTGAGTCACGTTCACAACGGCATGTGATATTTGAGGTTTTACAGGTTGGTAATATTGGCATTGATAATGTGGACACTACTGATGTTATCTATGAGGATGATTCATGCTGCAACGAGTCTGGTATATCATATCAGATATTCGATGATGACTCAGAGTGGTTATTGGATAATGATAGGTCCCAGGATCATAGTTTATAGGGACTTATTGCAGATATTTAGGATTCTCCTTGACACGAGTCCATTCAGGTAGATCAAATTTCACATCATGTCTCTCACAGTTCGCAGTTTTTTAGCTCAGATCAGCAGATGGGATCAGTTCACTTTGTGAACAATCCCTTATTTGATGTGGATGTCGTTATGACTTATGACAATCTGCTGTTTGAGCTCAGTGATGATCCTTTTCAGGAGTTGTACGATGATGATGATGTTGGGGATCCTATTAATACGCCTGGTTATCAGATAGATTTTATAGGATGCCAGTCAGTTTTTACTGAGCAATTTACAGAGGTGTACACAGTGAGGAGTGCTTTTAGTTTCACTTTTAATCCTCATGTTTAGGATATCTACCAGTTACAGAGTTCTTCAATGCATCCATTTGATGACTAGTATGATGGTTTGGTTGGCATGAAGACTGGGGGCAAGTCCAGTCTATTGGTTGAGTTACTCCTGTGTGAGTTACTCTCGGTTGAGTTTCTCTCACGTGGCGATCCTGTTGTAGCATCTTTAGTTTGGGTGTTGAGTGCAGTTTCTCAGATGCCGATGTTTGTACTATTGATGCTGATGATTTCTTCATAGGAGTATAGTGATGATAGGGACATTACCCATGACCATCTTTGGGATCCAGGTGGACTTCTGTGTTTTGTTTTTTGAGATTGCTTGGGGACAAGCAATTTCAGGGAGGGAGGACTGTAATGTCCCCATTTCTGAGCGGGTGTCAGAGTTATTGGATTTAGCCTATTACCGGGTCCTTGTAGGCTAATACTGGTGATTAGAGGAACCTGTTGAGGGTTTTGGCTCCGTTTGGTGGGACTTACTATTTATAGTAAGTCAAGGGATGGTTCCGATGAGCTCAGGTGAGTTAGAGGAGTTGAATGATGCTCTCAGATTTTATTTCTGACTTCTAGTTTGGATTCCAAGATTCTTGGAGGGAGCGTCTATTTTTAGTAAGTCGCCTTGTCAGGTTCATTCATCGTCTTTTTTCATTAGGATCATGCCTGTGCTGTCAGATTTCGATTTTGATGCTTCTTCAGTCATTTTCGCAAGATGGGTGAATTATGATTATTATTTAATTAAATTGGCTAAGGTTGCTATTTTTATTGGGATTGCATATTGGACACCTTGGTGTTATAGCTCGTTGGAACCGGGTTGAGAAGTTTTAAATCTTGAGCACATAAAACAGGGACCCTATGTGTCAGAATATCATTATATTAATGAAAAGGGCATTTTTGGAGCATTGGGGGAGTTTAAATTAATAAAGTGACCTTATTATATGTCATCTTTAAATTATAACATAAAGTTGCTTTATGAGAAATGAAATTAAAGTAAATTAAAGGAGATGAAGACAAATGCAATTGAATATTATAAAAGGGGATTGGGATTTCATTTCATTCATTCTTGAAGACATTATTTTATGAAGTTTTTTGTTGAGAGCTTTCAACAAGGGTTTGAGGACTGATTCCTCTCTGCTGCACTTTGAATCATTCTTGTGGTGGTGAATTGTGCATTTAATCATGTGGAAGAAATTCTGATAATTCATGGCTGCAAATTGATGATGATGTATATCAATTTGGTGCAAGTTTAAATTGAATTCAATTACTACTACAGCTGGGCTTGATTTTTCTTCATCTGGATGCAATTGTTGTGCAAAGGAGGCTGTGATATCTCGTAAGGGGCTGCATATTACACTACACGTGCTGCCTCCAAATTTATTAAGGCTGCGAATAATTTTCAGAAGGTGGCTTGTTGTTTCAAGGAGCCACGTTTTTCCTTTTGGTGCTGCGTGAGGACTGGAGGAAGTCACGTGACTTCTCCCAGTGGCTGCGTGGAGTCTATTTCAAACTGTGACTCCTTCCATTAGTGGCTGCATTTATATTTATGGGCTGTGTGACTCTCTTGAGGTATTGTGTTGGAATTCAGGGTGCTGCATTTTGTCTTTGATGACCTATGTAATTCCTTCAGTGGCTGCGTGACAACCTGGCTTGCCATATAATTCAAATAAAGGTGCATACTTCGCATTTATATTTGTTGACAGGTGTTATGTGTTAATAAATTTATAAGTTTGATTATTTCAAGAGAAGTTGTTGAAGTTAGAATTTATTGTGATTTAAATCATTTAATTCTGGAAAAGTTTATTTAAAAATCTTTCATTGGCAAATTCAAAAAAAACAAGTGCTAGCGAATTTCAGAACTATACAGTATCTATAGAAAGAGCCAGGCAGGCTCTTCATAGCTAAGGCCCAACCACTAGACCAAAAGACTGGCCTGGTGGTTAGGGCGGCTACCTAGGGTGTTAAGGGTGTGGGGAACATCTCCCATCACCAGAGCATTCAAGGGTGGGGACCACCCCCAATTACGTAGACCTCGGACACGTGGCTGTGGGGAACACCACCTGCACATGGGACATTACAGCCCACCACGCTCCGTGAGTCTCGACCTCGAGACTTTGGCTCTGATACCACTAAGGCCCAACCACTACACCAAAAGACCGACCTGGTGGTAAGGGCGGCTACCCAGGGTGTTAAGGGTGTGGGGAACATCTCCCATCACTGGAGTATTCAAGGGTGGGGACCACCCCCAATTATGCAGACCCCGGACACGTGGCTGTGGGGAACACCACCTGCACATGGGACATTACAGAAGACTGAGAAAGAAGTCAAGCAAATTTGGTTCAAAAAGGAATCAAAGAGCTCCGTTGAGGAGAAAACAGAGGAAAGATCATCATTTGCTGATGGTGATATCTCTTCAGCAAACTGAGCCGCGAAGGCTTAGGGGGAACCAGTAGCTCATCTACTGTTCTCGGTAGAATTGATGAGAAGTAAACTCACTTAGTCTACAAGGATAACCAGACAGGTAAGCAGTAATCAACTAGGGTTTGCGAAACCGAAAAAGCTGGAACACCAGTTAGCGAAAATGGAAAGAAAAGTTAGGTAAGGCAATAAATGCTGTAGCCGTTTAACAAATAGTTACCGTATGGTAATTACCGTTATGACCTAACCCTATAAAAGAAAGGAGAATTACTCATTAGTTTTACTTTGCTTTCTTTATTAACGAACTCTTGTGCTAAGTAAAATTTTTGCGCTTTGATCACTGTGAGCTACTATCTGTATACCGATCAAGCGACTTTCTGTTGTAACCGGTTATCAAGAAATGGCCTCATCATCCTCTACTGCGAAGTTGATCAAGGGAAATCAAGTGGACTGACTTGCATATGATATTGTGGCGATTCAAAACAGGGAAAACGACATGGCTGGTGCACTGTCGTCTGTGCCAAACGAAGTCCTCTTGACCGAAGATGTCACAACGTTCATCCACGCCAAGCAGGAAGAACTTGGTGAAACATACATTCAGAGCGAGTATCTTTCTTTGTGTAAGGACGGAAGACTACAAGACCAATATGCGAAGTTGGTGTCGTCCGGTCTTATCAACGGAGTCACCTATCCAACTATTTTCCGACCAGACTGGATCCGACTGGTCCTCAGTCACGTGCACGATCCAGGGTTTTGGCTCCAAAAGGGTACAGTTACAGAAATAACCAATGAGGACTTGCATCGCGTGATAGGATACAGTTAGGAAGGGGAAGCTTTGACCCTGCGAACGATCTCTAATGCAATCGTCACAAAGCTGACAAAGTCCAGATCCAATGGTCGCCTCATGACAGTGAACGACATCGAAGATGAAGGGGTTCGGTTTGCGTCCGCGGTGATAGGTTATAAAATCTATTAGTCTAGTAATCTGAATAGATACCAGGAGGAGCCATACATGCTGCTCATCGGATAATGTATGACAACGCCAAATATGATATTTGTGGAATGCTTCGAGGGCAGATATTTGAAAATTTGAAGAAGCTTGGTATTGTCAAAAAGAAATCTATGAAGTACGGGACTCCACTGGTATGTCTCTATTTCTACTATCAAAGTTTCTTCCCAGGAATTGGCAAGGTTACATGGAAAATCGACAGACTGGTCATGCACCAAATAGCTGAATTGGCCAACCAACTGGGAAACCATTTAGGTAAAGTAATGACCGAATATTTTGAAGCCTTTCAACTAAGGATGCATGCAAGGGAGTGGGTGCTGTCAGTAATTGTTGACTCATACAAGGATGATGTGTGTTTTCTGGTTTCCACCGATCACTGCATCATTCAAGCAGTGGAATCGAGAACGGAATATGCTCCTAAGCTGGGGTATGAGATCACTACCAAAACTACTAAGGCATGTAAATGCAGGATCTCTGATAGAGATATAAACAATTATTGCAGGCTGTGTAGATTCAGATTTACTTACTGATATAATGGTTTGACTGTCTTAGTTTTGCTGGAGAGAGAGCGATCGTTGGGACTGTATATGCCTTGTGATTGATATTAGTCCTCCACGGTTGCTCTATGTTATATATGCAGACAGTTATGTCCCTACGTGGGCATAACTGATAACTGATCGGTGCATAACAAATACAATTAGTTTGCTTTCAATCGGCGGTAGTAACAAATATATTCAAGAGCCCCAATAACACAATAGTCTCTTCAATGATAAGAGCCCGATTTGATAAGTAAAGTCATTTATGAATAATCAACCATATATATAATGCATAAAACAATGTTCATGTAAATCATGAACTCAAATGCTTAGCATCACTTCGACTGATGCTATACATCAACACTCCCTCTTAGCAAGGGAGAAGTGACAAAAACTTTATGAGATATCAGTATTAAGGATATCTATACACAACACATTATGACTTTAACACTCTGAAATAGTGACTTGTCAAATAACTACAATCACCATGTTATGAACACTATCATAACATATATTATGATCTCTAATTGTGCAAAACAATATCTAGAGTAATCATAATGCATTCGTTATCAATGACTTCTGGCGTATCCAAAACAAAACTGTCATAATAACAGGCCTATCATTTGCAAGATCGTCACCTTACAAAGATTACCTTCTGAATATATATATCCATGAAAGATCGTCACCTTTCATTACATATTTGATGCAACTAAACAACCATAGAAGCATAAACACATATAAATTGAAATTTAAATTCAATATTCAATATTACAATTTAATCATACCAAGTTTTCCTCTGAAGTATTCCAATTTCACTTTGGCAAGAGGCTTGGTAAAAACATCTGCTGTTTGGTCATTTGTAGTTATGTACTCCAGTTTGATAACACCTCGATCTACCATATCTCTAATGTAATGATAAGGTATTTCAATGTGCTTAGATCGACTGTGAAAAACTGGTTTAGCTGAAAGCTTGATACAACTCTGATTATCACAGTGAATAATAGTTGGCTTTAAAGGCTTCTTAAACAAATCAACTAGTAATTTTCGTAACCATACAGCTTCTCTGGCTCCCATGGAGGAGGCTATATATTCTACTTCAGTAGAGCTTAATGCAACTGAGGATTGTTTTCTGCTGAACCAAGAAATCATCCCAGATCAAAGACTGAAGCAACATCCAGTAGTACTTTTACGTTTAGTAGAGCTGCCTGCCCAATCAGAATCTGAATATCCATGAAGATTGATTTCGACTTGATCATATCTAAGTCCCATACCAACTGTACCTCTTAGATATCTTAAGATATGTTTGGCTGCCATTAGATGTATCTTCTTTGGTGTACACATGAACTGACTTAAGGTATTAGTAGCATATATCAGGACGAGTATTCACCAAATACATTAAAGATCCAATGATCTGCCTATAGTAAGAAGGATCGATAGATTCAGATTCAATCATATCATCCTTTAGCTTATGTAGGTTGACTTCCATAGGAGTAGTAACTGGTTTACAATCCATCATTCCATATTTCGTCAAAATATCAATAGTATATTTTCCCTGATTTAGGAAAATGTAGTTCCCCTTTTGCCTGACTTCTAGTCCTAGGAAGTTGTGAAGAAGACCTAGATCTTTCATATCAAACTCTACTGTTAGTTCTTGTTTGCATTTGTTTATAAGATGTTCTTCACCTATTATCAACAAATCATCAACATATAACACAAGAATAATCATGTCATCACCATCTATTTTGAAGTATAAGTTAGGATCAGCTTCGTTTTTAAAATACTCTAACTTTGTTAGATAGCTGTCTATTCTTTCATACTATGCCTTGGGAGCCTATTTAAGACCATATAGTGCTTTCTTTAGCTTACACGTGGGAATTTCTGTCATGAGTGATGAACCCTTTTGGTTGCTCAATATAAACTTCTTCAATTTCACCATTTAAGAATGCTGTTTTAATATCCATTTGATGAACTTTCCATGCTTTGGATGCTGCAATTGCCAAGATAGTCCTAACAGATGTGTACCTAGCAACTGGAGCAAACGTTTCTTCATAATTGATACCCTCCTTCTATGAGAACCCACGTGCTACAAATCTGGCTTTGTATTTTTCAATGTTGCCGTCAGGTGCATGCTTGATTTTGTAATGTCTCCATTTTTAGACTTAAGGGATTAGCTTGGTTTGGCGACCCTCACAGGCTAATCAGACGATTAGAGGGGGTCAGATGGTGGAGCCAGCGTTGGGATTCCATTCTGGAGGTTCAGATTTTCAGGTCTGCTCTTCGTTCGGATCATTTTGGTCAACTTACTATTTTTAGTAAGTGGTATTTTGGGTATGGCCAGAATTAGCAAGGTGTCTGCATGGAGTGTCAGATGTCTCAGGATTGAGTTTCAGAGAATCTCCAGTTTGAGAGACTTACTATTTTCAGTAAGTCTATTTTTAGCAGTGGCTATTTCTGGCAGGGCAGTGCCTATTCCTGGTTGGTCAGTTGGATCTGGGCTTTGTCAGAAGTTTGTTGATCTCAGTTAGATTTTCCTTGTGGCTTATATTTTAAATGTTATTAAATTAAATTATTTTGATTTAAGTTAATAACTTACGACTTTATAACTTTATGTTATAAAGTGGAGTTATATTAAAAGCCAATTAAGTGAAAAATAATGTAAAGTGCTTTTTCCAAAAAGCCTATATATTCTACTCGAAAAAGGACTTTACTCATCCAATATTGAAATCATTTTTTATTTGAAGTTCGTGAAGACAAACCTGGCTAGGGTTTCGAGGACTGATTTCTAATCTCGTGATTTGAGCCATTACCTGTGAATGGTGAATTTTGCAGCTGTTGATCTGTGAGCATTTAATTCTGTTACTGAGACCATTTCTCTCCAGTGCTGAGGTATACTGGATTTGCTCGAATTTTATTCTGCAGGCAAGCATTGGTTCTAGAAGTTATGAATTATCTTCATATTGGAAATCTGAAAGTTGGCGGAATTTGTTGTATTTTTCCCATTGAGTGTTGGAATGCGAAATTCTGGAAATCTTTTCAATTTGTCAAAGAAGATTGAATTAATTTTGAATCTGTGAATCCAAGAGTGATTCGAAATTTATTTTTTGAGACTTGGCTTATTTCGAAGTGCTGTGTTTGTGAAATTGGCAGCCGCAAATGGTGAGAGGAGGCTCGTTTTGACCTCTCTTGCAGACACGGTTCTCTTTTGGGGGCCGTTTTTAATTCCTAAGGCTATGTGGAGGTTATCTTAGCATTTCCAGCCTCCCACGTGAGTATTTTTGAGACTCCAGCTTGCTGCTTAAAGTCTAGACGACTCCAACAACAATTTTTATAGCTCACGATAGGTGTTTGGGCTTGATCTGGGCATTGCATAAGGTCGCAATACATTACAGACTAGTCACCATTGACTTGCTGACGTGACTGCCTGGGTTGAACAATTGAAATCTGCTGGTGTTATATACTGCTTGGAGAGACATTTTATTACTTTGCCCCTGTCTATAGTCTGGCGTCAAGTGTGTTGGAATTGTTACATAGTTTGCTGAAGGTGTCTTTTATGACTCAACAACGTTCCAGCTTGCTAGGTGCCTTTGGAATTTCACTTCTAATTATTGTTTCAGTATTCAGTTGTATTAAGAATTAAGAAACTAATAAAAGTTCCAATGAATATAAATTTGACTTGATTGAATTCTCTGAAATTGGTGGAAACTTCATTGTGTTGTTTTTTCTGAGTCTTTTGGGAATAAGTTATTTGCAATCTTATCAAATTAGAAAATTATTACAAAGAGAGCCAGTCAGGTTCTTCAGAGTGGTATTAGAGCTTTCTTCCTGCCATCCTGTGGGGTTTGGATTCATTAATTTTATGAAGTTATTTTTTTAAAGTGACCAACACTTCC
The DNA here is from genome assembly GCA_027943335.1 of Chamaecyparis obtusa. Lineage (NCBI taxonomy): Eukaryota > Viridiplantae > Streptophyta > Pinopsida > Cupressales > Cupressaceae > Chamaecyparis > Chamaecyparis obtusa. The sequence goes on from BSBK01003345.1 coordinate 1,488,256, forward strand.
ATTTTCCCTAGCTATGGATAAATATAGGAGATCCAATTTCGGAAGTTGTCATAGCAGTAAGGGAAATAGAGCGGAATTAAATGCTTTAGTAGAAAGAATGGAGAGACTTAGACTGCATCAGCAGAGATTGGCAAAGAGTTTGTCGGATCCAGTTACAGTAGATAGGGGAGCGAGATATATGGTCTCTGCCTTTAGAAGGCCGACATCAAGTTTGCAGGGGAGAAGGCTAGAGTTTTGTCCTACAGTTGTCTGTGATGCTGATTTTCCTACATCTAGTTCAGCACCTGCCATTCCCATTCGTAGTGCCGATGATGGATTTATTGCACCGGAACCAGTGGATGTTTCAGTGCCATTGGATGACAGCAGTGCTGAGCATCACTGGGTTGAGGCTCCTAGATTAGTCACTACAGATTGTACAGAGGCAGCTGATGTTGCAGTTATCACTGAGTGTTCTGACTCTTTCATGGAGGGAGTTATTATTGGAGATGTTTATGTCAGTTGTAGTAGTGTTGCTCTAGTTCAGGAGGCAGTTGCTTCCTTAGATATGACTAAGGCATGTACAGAGGTTGGCGATCTGGGCATTACAATGGGGTCAGTTGATGATAGTTCGTGCTCTAGCATTATTGGTGCATAGCTTGACGTGGAGTCATGTGTGCAGCGTCACGTGTCAGCAGTTGAGATTTCAGCAGGAGATTTGGGAGCTGATAGTATAGACACATCTGAGGACACTTTTGAGGATGCTGTGAGTTGTATGGGAGATGACACCCCCCGTGAGATGTTGGGTGATGACTGTGAGGAGCATATGAGCTTTGACAGCTCAGAGGTTTATGATAGCAGGCGTAGTGTGGGATCAGTATAGGAGACAGTGGTTTTTTCCTGTATTGAGGATGTGAGCATGGAGCCTTATAGTGATGACACTCAGGATGGGAGTGTTGCAGTTGACTTGGGCGACATAGTTTCATGCCACTGTATAGTTGATTCACATGATGACATTGAGTCGTGTTTGCAGCCAGAGTTAGTAGAGGAGATGAAGATAGATGATGTGGACACTAGCATTGTAGATATGTTCGATGCTGAGAGAGAGGACGATGAGTGTTGTAGTATTTCTGGCTTTCTATATTTGACTTTGGGTGTAGATTCAACGTTGTCGTATGGTGATGGTGGGTTCCAGGATTCTGTGTTACAAGGAATCACAGATGAGGACAGGGAAGCTTATGAGTGGCAGAAGTTTGTTATAGCCAGGGCTTCCACTTTTAGAGACGGGGTTACTTCTTCAGTAACTCATGAGGATGTGTCTCAGGATCTGGACTATCAGATGGTTGCAGAGGACGAGGTAGTTGGAGATTGTGTTGAGTCTGATTCAGCAGTAGCTTCCTTGGGGTTAGATGAGGACGTGTTCGATGCCTGTACTCAGAGTGTAGAGGTGTACTCAGATGTAAGTACATAGAGAGAGGGTGATCTTGGGGGGAGTTTGTTGGATACAACTTCCTCTCATAGTGCAGACAGTGCGTTTGAGGTTGTTCATAGGAGGCCTGTTGTGCAGAGTCATCATGTGACTAGCCAGTTGCGAGTTGATGAGAGGAATATTTCTTCTACTCTCGAGCATTTTGATGCCGCTCGTCAGTTGTTGGCTTTTTATGGTTGGGGTGCTCCTATGACAGATGAGGCCAGTGGTGGTTACCTCTCATTGACGGAGATTCATTCTTTGCATGAGGCTGTCAAGATTTTGAGACAGAACTACTTACAGATGGTAGTTGACTGAGATCACCTAGTGGAGTGGGGGAGTACAGCTTATGAGGCACTAATGGACAGAGAGGAGGAGGTGAGTGAGCTTACCCAGGAGCTCACAACGACTATTGAGGATTTAGAGGATACTCAGCGGGCTCTTCAGGAGTCGCAGATCCAGTTGGAGGAGGTGACCGTGGAGTTGGAGCATTTACGGTCCACACCAGCCGCAGACCTAGTTCGATTGCACATTGAGGTGGTTGGTCACTTTGCTCCTACAGTTGGTATTGAGGAACATGATGTTGTGGCATACACATCTGTTCAGGATATGGGAGCACTTGGTATGGTTGAGGTAGGAGTACCAGTGGAGTCGAGCTCTCAGGTTAATTTGCTTCCCTTAGCTGGGAGTGAATCCATTTCATGATCTCACATAGTTGATAGCATGGGACAGTTGGCTGTGCCACATTTTCAGAGGGATCAGCTGTGGATTTCGGGGGAACATGTTGACGCTTCCACGTATAATTTCTACTGCACTGAGTCTTTTATGGAGTATTTACTTGAGAGTGCAGATGTTCGACAGAATTCTTATAGAGTGTCTGAGGGTACTCTCATCCGAGGCTCTTGTGCTATTCAGAGGTTGGCTGGGAAGATTGTTGGGACTCTTTCTACTATGCTACTCCATAGGAATTTTGAGGTTGGGTTTGTTGAGAGGATTGCTCAGTTACCTACCCAGCCTGCAGTTATGCGGAGTCAGAGATTGGAGCCATCTCCTGATTCCCAATTTGGCCATGATGGGCTATTGACAGAGATTGGGGATTCTTATCGGCATTTCACGGTGGGGTATGCTCATCATTTTTCTTTTGACCCTCAAGTGGAAGATTTGATTTCACGCAGGGGTAAACCGGATCCAGTATCCTACCATCCATTATGGGATGGATTAGCACCATCGTTTGCAGATGGATTTGGCAATTGCAAGTTAGATTACTTGCAGTATCCAGAGACTCAGGACTGTTTATCCGAGGGCAGAGTTGATAATAGTGTTTCAGGCACATTTGGTTACTGTTGTTTTCCCAGTGCAGTTGGGTGTGAGTGCCGGATAGACAGGGACTCAGGTTTTGATAGAGTTGTTATTTCAGTTGGGTTTTGTTCCGCTGGGTTGTTTTCAGTATCGACATCTACAGTTCGTTTACAGATGTTTTTAGTGGAGTTTGTTCTGTTGATGTTGGTTCTTTCTTCACAGGAGTTTGGTGAGGATCGGGGCATTACTTGTGACCATCCTTGGGATCCGGGTGGTTTATGATGTTGCTTGTTTTTTCTGATTGCTTGAGGACAAGCAATCTTGGGAAGGGAGGACTGTAATGTCCCCGTTTTTAGACTTAAGGGATTAGCTTGGTTTGGCGACCCTCATAGGGTAATCAGGCGATTAGAGGGGGTGAAATGGTGGAGTCGGCATTGGGATTCCATTCTGGAGGTTCAGATTTTCAGGTTTGCTCTTTGTTCGGATCATTTTGGTCAACTTACTATTTTTAGTAAGTGGTATTTTGGGTATGGCCAGGATTAGCAGGGTGTCTGCATGGATTGTTAGATGTCTCAGGATCGAGTTTCAAAGAATCTCCAGTTTTAGAGACTTACTATTTTTAGCAGTGGCTATTTCTGGCAGGGCAGTGCCTATTCTTGGTTGGGCAGTTGGATCTGGGCTTTGTCAGAAGTTTGTTGATCTCAGTTAGATTTTCCCTGTGGCTTATATTTTAAATGTTGTTATTAAATTAAATTATTTTGATTTAATTTAATAACTTACGACTTTATAACTTTATGTTATAAAGTGGAGTTATATTAAAAGCCAATTAAGTGAAAAATAATGTAAAGTGATTTTTCCAAAAAGCCTATATATTCTACTCGAAAAAGCACTTTACTCATCCATTATTGAAATCATTTTTTATTTGAAGTTCGTGAAGAAGACAAACCTGGCTAGGGTTTCGAGGACTGATTCCTCATCTTGTGATTTGAGCCATTACCTGTGAATGGTGAAATTCGCAGCTGTTGATCTGTGAGCATTTAATTCTGTTACTAAGACCATTTCTTTCCAGTGTTGAGGTATACTGGATTTGCTCGAATTTTATTCTGTAGGCAAGCATTGGTTCTAGAAGTTATGAATTATCTTCATATTGGAAATCTGAAAGTTGGCGGAATTTGTTGTATTTTTCCCATTGAGTGTTGGAATGCGAAATTCTGGAAATCTTTTCAATTTGTCAAAGAAGATTGAATTAATTTTGAATCTGTGAATCCAAGAGTGATTCAAAATTTATTTTCTGAGACCTGGCTTATTTCGAAGTGCTGTGTTTGTGAAATTGGCAGCCGCAAATGGTGAGAGGAGGCTCGTTTTGACCTCTCTTGCAGACACGGTTCTCTTTTGGGGGTCGTTTTTAATTCCTAAGGCTATGCGGAGGTTATCTTAGCATTTCTAGCCTCCCATGTGAGTATTTTTGAGACTCCAGCTTGCTGCTTAAAGTTTGGATGACTCCAACAACAATTTTGATAGCTCACGACAGGTGTTTGGGCTTGATCTGGGCATTGCATAAGGTCGCAATACATTACAGACCAGTCACCATTGACTTGTTGACGTGACTGCCTGGGTTGAACAATTGAAATCTGCTGGTGTTATATACTGCTTGGAGAGACACGTTTTATTAATTTGCCTGTGTTTATAGTCTGGCGTCGAGTGTGTTGGAATTATTACATAGTTTGCTGAAGGTGTGTTTTATGAATCAACAACGTTCCAATTTGCCAGTTGCCTTTGGAATTTCACTTTTAATTATTGTTTCAGTATTCAGTTGTATTAAGAATTAAGAAACTAATAAAATTTCCAATGAATATCAATTTGACTTGATTGAATTCTTTGAAATTGGTGGAAACTTTATTGTGTTGTTTTTTCGGAGTCTTTTGGGCATAAGTTATTTGCAATCTTATCAAATTAGAAAATTATTACAAAGAGAGCCAGTTAGGTTCTTCACAGATTTTGTAAAGCCACTTAGAAGAAACAACTGATTTGTTCTTAGGTCTGGGTACAACATCCCATACATCATTTTTTAGTATTGAATTATATTCTTCAATCATTACTTCTTTCCAAGGTTTGCTTGATAAGGCTTCTTCAAAATTTGAAGGTTCTGTTTTGATAAGTTCAGTTAATAGTGCCACATAACATGACTGGTTTCTTGTTTTCTTGCTTTCTCTTATTACTTCATCAGGTTCAACATGATTCACTTCTATTATTTTCGTAGCCCAAAGTGGCCTCTTTTTGTTGTTAGCATTTTCAATATTCTCTGAATTTGAGATAGTAGGTGAAGGAGGTTCAGTATCATTCTCCCTCTCATTTTCTATTGGGTGATGTTCATCTAATTCAGTGGAAGGTTTTGTATATGGTTCGTCAATGTTCTTAGAAAGATTGAAGGCAATATCTTCTTCAAATTTAACATCTCTACTGATCTCAATTGTTCTTGGACCCGGAACATAGATCCTGTAGCCTTTGGTTGTTTCACTATATCCAATGAGTATTACCTTCTTTCCAGATGGTTCTAGTTTTGTTATTTTCTCTTTAGGAATATGGATATAAACAGGACACCCAAATATTCTTAGATGACTTAGATCTGGTTTGATACCCGAAAATACTTCTTCAGGAGTGGTGTTTTCTAATATTGAGTGAGGACATCTATTTTGAATATAAACTGCAGTGTTAGATGCTTCAGCCCAAAAAGAAGTATGAAGATTTTGGTCATGCATCATTGCTCTAGCTGATTCAATAATTGATATATTTTTACGTTCTGCAATCCATTCTGTTGAGGATTATATGGTACAAAAAACTCCCTCTTAATCAAAATAGTAATGCAAAAATCTTTGAAAATTTCAGAGATGTATTCACCTCCATTGTCTGATCTTAGAGTTTTTATTTTCTGTCCAGACTGGTCTTCAACTAGAGCTTTGAATTCTTTGAATTTTGATCGTACTTCAATTGATTCCTTTTGTTTGAGGAAGTAGATCCAAGTTCTTCTAGAATAGTCATCAATAAAAATTACATAATAGAGACACCCATTTAGGGAAGGTACGGACATAGGACCACATAGGTCTGTGTGAATAAGTTCGTACAGATTTTGATTTGTGAATGCTTTTAGGAAAGGATTTCTTGTTGTTTTTGCCTAGGGCACATCCTTTGCAAATGCCTAAGAGATCAGATTTGAGACTTGGTAATCCTTTTACAATTTTCCCTATTGATGACAATGCACAGAAATGAAGGTGACCTAGTGTCCTATGCCAAATTTCGGTAGAATTTGATGTTTCATGACTTAGGGCTAAATTTTGTTGATTGCAAAGTTTATATAAACTTCCATCTCTAAATCCAATAGATATAGCTTTCTTGACGTTGGAGTTCTTTTGCCAAGATAGAACTCCATCCTCTTGAAAGGTGATTCTGTATCCTGGATCAGCAAGACCGAAGATAGAGACCAAATTTCTTTTTATACCAGGTACAAATAAAACATTTTTAAGTTGGAGTGTGATACCTGAATTTAGATGAATTGAGCAAGACCCAATACCTTTAATCGGATGAGTAGAATTATCTCCAATGGTTACTTCTTCCGAGGAGTAATCTGAGAAGCTTTCAAATTTGTCTCTAAAACCTGTAATATGACGAGATGCTCCACTGTCTATAATCCATGTATTTTTGTTTGAGTTTAATTCACTTGAGAGAGCTAGATAAAATGCAAAGTTTCCTTCCTCTTTCTCTTGCTTGATTTCTGCTAGGACTGCTTGAATTCTTTTTCATTCAGGGCAGAAGTTGTGAGTGTGACCAATTTTGTCACATTTGAAACATTTTACTTTTGACCAATCTCGTTTCTTATATGGTTTGTTGAATTCCTTCTTATTACGTTTGAATTTCCCTTTCTTTTCTTTATTGTTTGAATTAACATGAAGAGCTTGAATATCTCCCTCTTGATTTATGCTTAATCCTCTAGAAACTAATCTTGATTCTTCTTGAGTGCATTCATTTTTGATTAATTCAAATTTAGGAAGATCAGGACGTGAGCTTAGACCATGAATAAAGGTTTCCCATGAGTGGAAGTCCTTTTAATGCTATGATGCTAAGCTCTTTGTCATCAACTTGATTTCCAATTGTCGCAAGTTGATCTTTTAACTCAAAGATTCTTAGAAAATAGGACGTAATTGATTCCCCATTATTCATTTTTATGTATAGAAGATCTTGCTTTAAAGTTAGCTTTCTACTAGTATTATTGATTTCAAAAGTGTTCCTAATAGTAGAGAACATTTCAAATGGAGTTTTAAGACTGGATATAGATGGAAGAATATGATCCTTCACAGAGTCTATAATAATTTTCATGGCCTTGTTGTTGTGTCTTTTCATTGTCGCTTTATCAGGATCATTTTGAGGAATAGGTTTGTTTGATTCTATGTACTCTTCTAACTCCATTTCTCTTAGTACTATCATGACTCGAATTTTCCATGATGAAAAGTTTGATGCTCCCTCAAGTCTATCCTTTAATCTTACATGATTAACCATTTTGAATAAAATTCTAATATTGATAAATCTGAGATTTTAATTTTTAATTCTGAATAATAGAATTTTCTATCAGGATGGCTTTGATACCATGTAAATGCAGGATCTCTGATAGAGATATAAACTATTGTTGCAGGCTGTGTAGATTCAGATTTACTTACTGATATAACAGTTTGACTGTCTTAGTTTTGCTGGAGAGAGAGCGATCGCTGGGACTGTATATGCCTTGTGATTGATATCAGTCCTCCACGGTTGCTCTATGTTATATATGCAGACAGTTATGTCCCCGTAGAGACATGACTCTACGTGGCCAAATGCCATGTAGGGTCATGTCCCTACGTGGGCATAACTGATAACTGATCGGTGCATAACAAAGACAATTAGTTTGCTTTCAATTGGCGGTAGTAACAAATATATTCAAGAGCCCCAATAACACAACAGTCTCTTCAATGATAAGAGCCCGATTTGATAAGTAAAGTCATTTATGAATAATCAACCATATATATAATGCATAAAACAATGTTCATGTAAATCATGAATTCAAATGCTCAGTATCACTTCGACTGATGCTATACATCAACAAGGCATATGCTGATGCCCTAAATGAAGCAAATCTGGATCTCTCTGCAAACCGGTTCGGTACATTCGTAGAGATTCAAGAGAATCTGAAGAAGAGGGCACCAATAAAAAATGTCTACACCAAAAGGACCCCCACACCAAAGAAGAAACCGATGACAAAGCAACCCAAGGCTCGAAGGAAGAAAGCAGAACCGGTAACCAGTACCCAAGAGGTAGAACAAGAGGAGACAAATTCAGAAGACAGTTCCTCTAATCAAAAGGAAGATGGGTTCAAGCAAATCGGTGAAGGAGGATCCACCAAGAGGTAGGAAGCCCACAATTGATGAATTTGTGATAGGATTGAAAGAATTTGGCAGAATGGGTGGTGTCCAAAGAAGATACAATCTGGCAAATGATGAAGATAGAAGGAAAATTGAAAAGAACAACAGTTCCACCGATCCCCGACACCAGAAAAGGAAAAGGAGTGCTTGGAGCTGAAGCACCGGTCAAAGAGAAGAATCCTACACAACCGGTCATCGTCGACATCATCGATGATAAGAGCAGCGAGCCAGCACGTCCAACCGTTCTCATTTCTCCAAGCAAAGGTAACACTCACCCTATGTCTGTAAATGAAATTGTTGATGAGGTAATGGACTCAGAGAAGTAGATAATGCTGCTAAGTGGTACAATGTACTAGAAGAAGATGATAAATAGGCAGTAATTGTAGCCATAGTGGAAACTTTTATGGATTTTCATAAAACTCCAAGGGACTATAGGTCCAAGTTCCCATCGGAACTCAACTCCAGGCTTCAAACTAAATGGAGAACCGCTCTAGGCACAAACACGAGGATCAACAGGGAAACACTGTTAAAGGTCAGACCTGGTCTCAGTGAAGAAAGAATAAAGCTTCTACTAGAGGAAGCAACAATGAACTTGGATACCAAGTATAGAGTTGCACAAATTCTAAATGGATATGAAAATCAAGTCTATAAAGAGACACTGGACTTCTAGCAATAGTATGACTTTAGTGCACTTGAAAAATTAGGTCCTCAGGATCAAACTAAAGAAGTGCTGGCACCACCGGTTCAATTCATTACTCGTGAAGAACCTACAACTGGTAATGTAAATTTTCAAACAGAGGAGTTCACATCTGGTGAATAGATAAACATTGAGCAGGTGGAACATGAACTGGGAAATGAAATTCCTATGGGAGAATTACATAGAGCTAAAGAGCAGCACAGGGACAAAATCCCACTAGAAGAACAACTTCAAGAAGAACAAGATGTCCCGCCAGAAGTTGAAGTGCAACCGGAAGAAGAAGCTCAAAAAAGGAAGAAGACCTACTTGAAGAAGAGGTACAACCTGAAGATGCAACTCAAGAAGGGAATGAAGATAATAAAGAACAGGAGCAAGAAATTCCTGTACAAACTGAGCAAGCTCAATCGGAACAGGAGCCCAAGCAAAAGGAGCAAATAGATATTCCAAGATCCTCCTTGTCAAAGAGAAAGTTGTCATTTGTTGAGGATAAAGAAGCCAAAAGGAGCAAGCCCACCGATACAGTGGTAGACATCAGCAAGATGTCAACTAGATAGCTCAAGGAGCTGACCAAGAGGAAACAGGACATGGTCCTGACCACTGTGAAGAATATCTTGTGCAACTTCGTACCAGACGCTGACATAGATGAAAATGAACCGGTAATAGATCAGCTAGAAGTTTTGGCACAAGCAATCGGTGATGATCTGACAGATCCTGAAATTGTCGCTATAGATCATTATGAGTAGAAGAGAATTGAGATTCTACATAAACAAGTTGGAGATATAAAGATAATTCTAGCAACCAACTTAAGAGTTCTTCAACAACAGATCCAAGTTGCAGGAAGCCTGATAACAAGGACTTCAAATTTTGATAGCTTCTTGCAAGATCTGTTAGAGAAGTCAGCAAAGACTTCAGAAGATATTAGAGTCTTGTCTTCTCAGTTTGACATCAAAGAGAAAACTGCAACAAATTATAGCAGAGAGATAACAAGTCTTGATCTAATACTGAGAAAGATAGTTGAAGAGGAGAATAAGAGAATCCAAGACATCATTGGATTTCAGATGTTTCTGGCCCCAACATTTGACATCATGCACCAAACTGCAACTTTTATGGAGATTCTGATTAATGAACCTGATTACAAAACAATGGAGGATATGGAAAACATCATTGTTTCTCTAAAAGCAGCCCAAAAGAATATTGAATATATAACCGGTCAATGGGCACCGTTTCTTCACTCTGCCAAGACGATCTATAAGGATATCTTCACAAAGCTTCAAATATAAAATCCTATGTGAAGCTTTACCCTTTGTCCTATGGAGGCAAAAAGGGGATGAAGATGCAGAGAAATAGGAAGGGAAATGGGAAGCAGGAAGATAGAAAGGAACATGACAGAACAGCTGAACAAGGAGCATTCAGACAGGGGAAGTCTGGAATAGGGGAAGTGTGCTATAGAAGAAAGAGTAGTCTACAAGAACAAGGTATAAAATCATATGTAATTGAGTATGGTTTTGTGTATGGTTTTGCCACCAATGACAAAGGGGAAGATTGTTAGCAATTTAAGTTGTCATTAGTGTAATTGGCAAATACCATTCTCACTGGTAAAGGTTCACCAGTCACTCATGTTACTTTAAAGGTACTGGTAGACTCGAAACATAGTGTATGCATCGGTTGACCAAATAGACAAATACATCGGTAGACCGAACCAAGTACATAATACCGGTCTTATGTTGCATACAGGGATGAACCAGGTATAAGTGTATACTAGTCTAACTACTTAAAGATCTGCACCGGATTCTGCGGACCAGTTTGAGTATAAGTGTATAACGGTCTAACTGCTTGAAGATCCACACCGGATTCTACGGAGCAGTTTAAGTTAAAACCGGATTATACGGAACATCCACCGCTCAGAAGTGGAGTTAGCTTTTTAACTGGAGTTAGCTTTATTTTTGCGGATATTTTCAAGGTAACTCCAGATTGGAACGCAAAGCTTTTTTCTAGTTACATGATTTATAGTTCAGTTTACAACCTGGCGGTTCTATGAGCTAAGGGTTTCATGAAGGTGAACTCTTGTATAAATACAGGTTATAGGACGCAAGAAAAGAGAGTTATTGAAAATTGCTGAATAGAGAGAGCAGAGAAGAGTGAGATCACAGTCACCAGAGGTGAGAGGCAAAGAGGCAGAAAAGATTTAACAGCCAGGCAAACCGGGGAAGAGATCAACAGGTATGATCTAATTAGACAATCAGTGTCATATGAGATCATTGCTTTTATAAGGTGTGAAAACAAATTGAAATCCCTCTATCAGGGTGGACCTAATCGGTTCTTTGTAAAATCCTTTAACAGGGTAACATCTTTGTTGATGTTGAAAGTCTTTTAACCAAGCAACTCTTAACAAGGTTAAGATCTTAACCGATCTTCTATAAAATCCCTTAATCGGGTAGCACCTTCACCAATGCTTTGTAAGCTCCTAACAGGGCACCTTCATTCTGCAGTAGTGAAGTTGTGAGCTCTGTCTCACCGTGGTTTTTTCCTTCTAACTGATGGTTTCCACGTATACATATTGTGTTGATTTGTGCGTTTCTATTTATGCTTATGAATGATTGTTTATATTCAGCTTATCAAGGAAGGATAATTAAACAAGTTTTAAATTGTAATAGAAACAAGTATTTATTGATTCGCCCCCCCTCTCAGTAACCTGTTAGTAATAACAAAGTTGTAAAGTGACATAATAATAAAGTAAGGAATCTTCTGGCATTAAAATGGAGGACCAAACGAACTCGGAAGATGATGTGTGATAGCTTGCCGGAAAGCTTTTGACGAGATGCTCCAAGTTCAATACTAAAATGCCAAGGAAATTGTACTCTGCCGACTTACTGTAAATAGTAAGTACCCTGGAAACCTTGTGGAAACTGCTCCGATTGGCTTGAAACTAGAATCACCTAGGCCAAATACCCTAGTGATCCCTGCAAAGCCTCGGTTAGCCCACCGGACCATGATGAAAAGGCTAACGACGCAACACGAAATAGAAGGTATGTATGGAACTGAATTTCAAATCGATTATATTTTACAAACAGTTCTTTATGTCTAGTGAATGCACACCAAATCAACATGAAATAGGATGCACTATGGGATTACATGTTTAGAACTTAAACTGTGTACAGTCGGTAAAAGCATGACCGAATAAAAGTTTGCTAGTCGGTAAATATTGGCAACATTAACCGAGTCGTGATATCAACTGAGTAATATCTAAGTGTTAACCGAGTTAAGGTCTTTTAAAGTGTAAACCAAACACAACTACATCTACCGAGCTGTGGTAGGTTAAGCTTTAAATGCAAAAGTTTGAGCGGGAAATGAATTTTTTGGTATAAATACACGATGGACTTAGTCGTTTTTCCACACAATGATCATGAAGAACCAGAGCGATTTGAGCGAAGAATTCCCAGAGCTATTAGTAGAGATTTAAAGGATTCCCGAGAAAGTTCATCTCGATTAAAAGTAAGTTTCGCATCCACTGAGTTATTTTACAGTATATTTGCGAAGCCCTAAATTTCAGAAACAATGACATCCTCATCTAAGGTCATGAAATCCAAGTTCGGGAGTGATAAGAAGATCAACCTAATTAAGTCCGCAACCTGTGATGAGCCGAAATACAAGTTACATCTCGAGATTGCATCGCAGATTGACCAAACCGGCGCATTTTCAAGTATTCCGCCTAGGGTTTTGTTGGTCCAAGATATTCACGTGTATATCCACTGCAAGATCGGTGAAATAGGTGATTTTGAGCTTCAATCCACCTTCCTGGAGTTGAGTATGGATGGAAAGCTCAAGGATGAGCATAAACACTTGGAGGTGAAGGGTTTAATGAATGCCCTGTATTTCCCGAGAGAGTTCAAGACATAGTGGATTAGGGTTGTTTTGAGCCGAGTGCATGAAGGGAAGTTATGGCTAGATGAACCGGTAAAAATCACAAAGGATATTATACATGTAGTCACCGGTTAGCCTGTTACTGACAAAGTGAAAGCCATTAGGAATGCATCGAGGACCGAAACCGAGAAGTTAACTGGAGCAGAATGGGACGACAGAGGTATGAGAGTCAACACAATTGTTGATCTTGAGATAAGGTTCAAAGCATATGTAGTCGGTTATAAAATATTTCAATCAAGCAAGCCGAACAGTGTACCGTGTGGAGTCGTGGACATAGCATACAAGATTATGAAGAAGGGTTTCCAATATGACCTAGCCGAGCTATTACTGAAACAGTTGGAAGAGAGAACCATAAGGACAGCTAAGTCAAATACATGTAAGTTTGGTTCCCTACTGATTTGTATCTTTTTCTATGTGCAAAAATTCTTTCCCTCAATCGGTAAAGTTGACTGGGATGTTGACCGACTGGTCATTATGCAAATCAGTGAATTTATTCAAAGTTTGGGTCAAAATTTTGTTAGTGTCATGGATGTTTACTTTGAACAATTTAAAGAAAGAATGCATCAAAGGAGCAGGATACCAGGTCAACTGGTAGAACAACATAAGGATGATAATCTGCTTCCTAGTGGACACCGACACCACTTTGATTAAGGCAGTTGAACCAAGGACTGCTTGGTTACCACCTATGGGCTAATTAGATATTGACCGAACTTCTAAGTTAATACAGGCATTATTGGCTGAGCCCAAAGATCTAAAGGCAACTAGGTTCGGTACCTATGAAGAGGCCAAACTAAGAATCAAAATGGATCTAGTCGGAGTGAAGGTAAGTAGAAAATCCAAGAAGATGATGGATACCTCGGTGAAGCAGTTTGGAGACGAAGCAGAATAAGATGGGACACCAGCAGCTAATCCAGTTGAAGAGGCAACTGAGGAATAGTTACTTATAGGCAACAATGAACATGATGAGGAGGAGACCTAGTCGGATAAAGATATCCAAGTTGCACCGGTCAAGGCCACAGGGAAGAGAAAACAAGCAGAAGCACCTACAAGAGTAAGGACAAGGTTCTCAATAGCTGCTTCTCCGCCCCTAAAGATAGGAATTGTAAAAATATCAAGTCCAACTCCCACCAAAACCTATCAAAAGAAAAAGAGAGGTGCCCAAGTCACCTCTGAGCAACCTAAAAAGAGAAGATTAATTAGAGCTAAGGCTGATGTTGATGAAGAGGATGATGACGAAGAAGATCAAGGTAAATTTAAAGTTGTTGTAAATAAGAGTCAAACAGTAGATGAGTTAGTAGATAGAATAAAGGAAACAGGGAATCCAACTCACCCTAAACTAAGTCGGTATGTATATATGACTACCGAGGATTAGGAAAAGGTTGAAGAAGTAATCATACAAATGATGATTAAATTTAAAAGGGTACCAATTGAATTTTCAAGATATGTACCTAAAGAGCTATATGAAAAAGTGTCAGCCAGGTGGACATATGCCCTGCACATTGAAAAGAAAGTGTAATGTCCCCATTTTTCAGACTTCGGGATTAGCTTGGTTTGACAACCCTTGCAGGCTAATTAGGTGATCAGAGGGGGTCAGATGTCAGAGACAGTGTTGGGATTCCACTCTAGGGATTCAGTTTATTAGATTTGCTCTTCGTTCGGGTCAATTCGGTCGACTTACTATTTTTAGTAAGTGGTATTTTGGGGATGGCCAGGATTAGCAGGGTGTCTGCACAGAGTGTCAGATGATTCAGGATCGAGCCTCAGGGAATCTCCAGTTTGAGAGACTTACTATTTTTAGAAAGTCTATTTTTAGAAGCTGGCTATTTTTGACAGTGGGTTATTTCCGGCAGGGCAGTTGGTGTTTGAGGCTCTGGTGTCGGGAATGAGTTTGATTCAGTTAGCAGAATTCAGTGGCTTTGTTTTTAAAGTTATCGTTGTTAAATTAAAATATTAATAACTTAAGTACTTTATAACTTTAATGTTATAAAGTGAAATATTCATTTAAAAGCCTTTAATATGAAAAAAGTGAAATTGTGCTTTTTTCGAAAAAGCTATAAGTACAACACAAAAAAGCACTTTCATTCACCCATTGTTGATTTGATAAATTGTTTATGTGAAAATTCTGCTTGGCTTGGAAAAGCTAGGGTTTGAACTTGGTCTTCAGCTTTTGGAGAGAGTTCTGCAACATCTGTTGAGCTTGGTCTTCTTCCAAGAGAGAGCTCGTTCTGATTCTGATTTGAATCCAGTGCTAATGTATACTGGATTTGTGAGAAGTTTTAATCTGCAGGCAAATCGATTTTTTCTCCTGGGGTTCGATTTGTTTTTTTGCTGAGGTTTGATTGTGTCTAGATTTGTGACTTCTTTAATTTAATCTGCTAAAGTGTATAGGAGAGAAGTACGAATTTGGAGTAATAAGGGTTTGAGTTTGACTTCTAGAAGAAACACTGTCTTCTTCTAGAGATGACTACATTTGAATTGGCTCACTAAATGCCAATGAATTGTGCCGTATTGGCATGCTGTGTTTGAAGACTGCAAACGTAAGTAATTAAAGGGCTGTATGGCGTCAGGAAGACTGTACGCAGCACTCTGTTCAAGCATTTCCAGCCTTCGTGAGTCTACAAACTGAGATTGTTTTCCATACCTGGACGTTTGCAGACATTCATTATTCTGCTGGCAGATTGGTGAATCTTTGGCACGGATAGAAGACCTTCAGCCACGCAAGGATCCACGTTGGAGATTATAAACAAGAATTCTGTTCCAGAATTCGTAGTTGCAGGCGCAAATGAATAAGGAGGATTTCCATTGATGATAATTAATAGAATTTGGTTCCAGAATTTTCAATTGCAGCTGCACAAAAATAAGGTGCTCTATTTGTTTGATTTCGATGTTTCTATAATAATTTTGTTGATTAGCAAATTACCAATTTCTTGGAATTCGATATTCAATATGTTGTTATTTGAATTTTACACAAATAAAATGTAAGTTTGTTATTTAAATTGAAACACAAATTAACAAGATATTTCCAGAATTATTCCAAGTAGTTTGAGTTGCATTAAAGAGCCAAGCAGGCTCATCACAGAAAATGAGGGAACACTCATTGATTTTGCCTATGCCTACTCTATTGGTTCCCGAGATAGAAGAATTAATGAAACAATACTCAAAACAGTTTCTAATGAAGGGTAGAGCCCTTAACATATTAGCAAGCAACTTTGAAGAAGTTGATGAAAATAGCAAGCTTTTATGGACCACAATCTTGAATGCCCGAGCAAAAGCTGATCAACTAACATTGGCTATAATTCCCGAGAAGAACACAAAGAAAGGTAAAGGAGTTCACTCGAATGATGCAGACTTAGCCACCAAGGAGCCAATTGACTTATCCGACACCGAGGTAGCAGATTACACCATTGCTATTGATTTTTACTCGATTGGATATAGTGAAGAATATGGACAGGATGCTCCCGAGCAGTTAGCAACACCAGGGATAGATGATGTATTAATTGAGGACATCACTAATGGAGATCCTGATGATATAAATGATGATTAGGATATCAATACTGCTGCAGACACCACCGAGGAAAATGTACCTAGTGAGGCAGCAACAAGTGAAATACTGTGTGATTTACCTATTTTGGTACAAGTAGTTGACATTGTCACACAGAAGGAACCCAAAGGCTCAACCCCCGAGCAACAAAAGGATATACCTGAGGGACAGGGTACAACTGAGCATAAATCTTCCAATGAACCTGAGAATACAGAGGCAGAAACACAAGTACCGGAAGAGAATACACTTGTAGAGTCAGCTACAGTAGATACTACAACAAATGCCCAGGGACAAACCTATCGAGACACCAATCATCGAGCAAGCAAAGGAAGAGAGTGTGTCTACCGAGTTAGAAAAGCCAAATCCAGAGACTAAGGCTCTAGTTCCTTGTACCACATCACCAACACCAGAGAAGAAAAAAAAGAAACATGGTAAGGGTCCTGTCACACTTGATGAGGTTATTGAAATTCCCGAATGTGACCCTAGGACATTAGACCCCAAAGCATTGAGAAGATATGGGGAATTGTGCACAAGGAAGGCTGCACGAGAAAATGAAAAAGGAGAGTAAAAGCAAGCAAATTTTGGAGGAAGTTAGAATCCAATTATGCACTCAAGGACGAAGCATATTCTAAATAAATATCATTTCTTGAGAGAGCAAGTACTTCAACAAGAAGTTGGAGCATATTGCTAGTAAGGACCAGATTGTAAATTTTTTCACAAAGCCTCTTTTCAAAGAGACTTTTGAGTACCTAAGGTAGAAGTTGGGAGTAATGTCACTCTCATATGTTCACGAAGTTCACTTAGCCCCAGATACCACTTTCCGTTAATGTCAAAGAGGGAGAAGAAGAGTAAGGAGGAGCACTGTATACTCAAGATCATATCATTGAGAGTGTAATGTCCGCATTCTGAGCGAGCATCTGAGTTATTAGATTTAGCCTATCACTGGGTCCTTGTAGGCCAATACTGGTGATTAGAGGGCCCTGATGTGGGTTTTGGCCTGTTTTGAGGGACTTACTATTATCGTAAGTCAACAGTTGGTTCCGATGAGCTCAAATGAATTAGAGGATTAAATGATGCTCTTAGTTTTTATTTTCAGCTTCCGGTTTGAATTCCAAGATTCTTGGAGGGAGCTTCTATTTTTAGAAAGTCACTCCGTCAAGTTCATTCATCGCCTTTCATCATTAGGATCACGCTTGTGCTGTCAGATTTCGATTCCGATGCTTCTTTAGTCATTTTCGCAAGATGGGTGAATTTTGATTATTATTTAATCAAACTAGCTAAGGTTGTTATTTTTACTGGGATTTTCTATTGGGCACCTTGGTGTTATAGCTCGTTGGAACCGGATTGATTAGCTTTAAATCTTGAGCTCTTAAAATAGGGACCCTATGTGTCAAAATAGCATTATTTTAATGAAAGGGTCATTTTCGATATTAAAGTGAAGGAAAATATAATAGTTTATTATATTTCAAATGTGCAACCATAAAGCAAGAGGCTTTTAAGTGAAAAGTGTATTGAAGAAGTCTTTATTTTTTTAATGCTTATAAAAAGAAGCCTTGAGGATTTCAAAAATCATTCTATTGTGCATCTTTTGATCAAAATTGAAATTGAAGAGAAAGAACAAGGGTTTGAAGTGCTGCGAAATTCCTCTAGTGTCTCATACATTTTGAATTGGCCTTCATTGCCAATGAATTGTGTTCAGAATTGTTTGTGAATGCGAGTGGATAAGTTTAGGGGTTTGAATTGAGAGAACCGTTTACTCATGCAAAATCGTGGCATTCATAGTGGCTGTGGTTCCTTTCATGATGGCTGTGTAATCTCATCTAGTGACTGCGTCACCAATATAAGGAGTTGTGATACATTTTTTGGGCTGTTTCACTCTTTATGGAGGCTGCGAACATCCTCAAAGTGGCTGTGAATTAATTAGTGGCTGACATTTCCAGCCAAGGGCTTCGTCTTGTGTTAGCAAGCAACCGCATTGTCCAAAGGTGCCCATTTACATTAAAAATGTATTGCTCATTAATTCTTACAAGTATTCGAATTAAATAATTTTGTGAGCATTTGAAATTAAAATGATTTGCTGTTGATATTAATTTTTATGTTGGGAAAAATAACAAAAACAAAATATATGTTAGGCTCTTTACAGTGGTATCAGAGCTTGCCTATAAAGTGTTTGAAAAAATATCAAACATTCAAAATTGACTACCAAAATCAGATTTGAGGCAATATCCTAGTTGGGGATATTATAGTGGTATCGAGCGGTTTCCTGCCATCTTGTTGGGGTGAAAATCATTGAGCTCACACATTTGCTTGGAGTGACCAGCACTCTTGCAGTTGTTTCAGTTATAGAAAAATTCAGGAAATCAATTAAATGAGGAAAGCAATTGAATAGCATGGTTAATCTCAGGAAGCAAACAAATGCCATGATGGAAAGTATGGAAAAACTTAGACAACATCAGGAAAGGATGAATGCTTTGTTTCAAATCCGTCAACCATAGACAATGCGACAAGGTATATGGTTTCCATTTTTAAAAAGTCTTACTCAGAGAAAATAGGAAGAGAATTGGGAGGATTGTACAGGTGTAGCTTCAGTAGCCAGCAACCTTCAGGTAGTGGAGCCTTTGCTCAATGAGGTAGTTACTGGTCCCTATACGCGTAATGTTGGAGGCTCTTCTCAGGAGCATGTGGTTATGACAGACTTGCTTGAGGATAGCTGCATTGAGTCTCATCATTTCCATGAGACAGGAACTCGTGATCATGGGAATGCTGATGACATGATAGCCACCATTGATTGCATCCCTACATCAACTCGTAGCAATGAAATTACTAATGATACAGGTTCTGAATTTTATGACAGCAGTCCCATGTTTGAGCTTATTAATGTCGTTGATGACAGGGCAAGTGTAGAGGATGTTGGGGGTATCACTATGGGTTTTGACTTGCATGATGAGAGTGTTAATTTTCAGGATTGCATGGAAAATGCGAGTTCTTCTAATTTTGATTTCTATGACAGCAGTGAGTTACGTTGGTAGCAGCATGAGATATCAGAGGTTTTATAGGTTGATGCGATTGGCATTGGTGATGTGGACACTACTGATGTTATCTATGAGGATGACTCATGCTGCAGTGAGTTTGATTTGTTATATCAAACTTTAGAAAATGTTTCAGAGGACTCGTTGGTTGATGATAGGTCCCAAGATCGCGACTTGCAGGGACTTACAGTTGCTTTGGTAGTGGGTGCATGTGAGGAGTTTGATGTAGTAACAACTTCTACTAATTCAGATGAGTCATTTGTTGAGGTGCTTAGTAGCAGTACCTCAGTTGATGTATGCACTGATGATAGTGCACATGTTGTTGACTATGAGGTGAGTGATGTAGAGACAATGTCATGTTATAGTACAAATCAACATAGTGGCGAGGCTCACTTTGTGGACAATCCTCTGTTCGAGATGGATGCAACATTGTTTTATGAGAATCCACTTTTTGAGGTTGATGTTGATCACTCACTTGAGTGGAGCTGGGAGTAGTTTACACCATCTTCTGACACAGTTCAATTTCCTATAGCAGCAGTTGGTGATGTCCCTATGTCCATAGATTATGTTGAGGATGTGGCTACATCCATTGCAGTTACAAGTGTCGTTGATACAATTGGGATGAGTGCATCTGTTGAGAGCAGCAGAGAATCACATGTTGCACCAGGTTCTCTTGTGGGTACGTCTATTGCTAGGGTTTTTGGTGATGGGTCAGATGACAGAGGTTATATTCAGAATTATGAGAGTTAGTACTGGACTAAGGTTGGATCTTTTTATCATGATTGCATAGTGATTACTCATCACTACTTTTTATGATCCACACAGAGTTTGACGATGCATCAATGTGGATTAGGTCTGAGATTGTTTCATTCTTTGTGGGATGGGTATATGCCACTTGCAGCAGATGGGATCAGTGGCTGCAAGTTGGATTGCTGGCAGACACAACACACCATGGGATCCTAGCTGAGGATGGAGATAGTGGCTGTAATATAAATGCATTTGGACATTCTTATCTCCACTGTACAAATGGATGTGAGTTTAGTGTCCTTCGGGACCCAAGTGATGTCAGGATTAGTATAGTAGTTCGGGGGGGTCTCATAGATTGGCTTCACCACTTTGGACATAGTGAAGTTCAGTTCAGAGTCGAGCAACAAAAGTCGGAGGATAGTCTTCCTGGCAGGCTTCTACTCAGAGTTTGGGATCCTTCCAGAGTATCAAGATTTTAGACATAGCTTGCAGAGGAGTTTTGGGGTGTGTACATAGTGCGGAGTACATATGGTTTTACTTTTGACCTTCATGTGCATGACCCCTTTCAGATGCACAATTTAGTTGCGCATGGGCTGGACGTCGTGTCTGACAGCTCACCTTGTGCAGTTTCAAGAAGCAAGCTTTGTCAGCCTTTCGAGTTGCTTCCCTATGAGATATTCAATCTTGGGACATCTATCGTCGGATTCGATTCAGTTTGGTAGGTTCAGTCAATTGTACTAGTGATGATGTTACAAGAGCTAGTTGCTGATCACAGGGACACTACACGATTCTACCCTTGGGATCCGGATGGACTGTTGTGTTGCATTGGTATCTGGCGATTGCATGGGGACAAGCAATCTTGGGGAGGGAGGACTGTAATGTCCCCATTCTGAGCGAGCATCTGAGTTATTAAATTTAGCCTATCATTGGGTCCTTGTAGGCTAATACTGGTGATTAGAGGGCCCTGATGTGGGTTTTGGCCTATTTTGAGGGACTTACTATTTATAGTAACTCAACAGTTGGTTCCGATGAGCTCAGATGAATTAGAGGTATTAAATGACACTCTTAGTTTTTATTTTCGGCTTCCAGTTTGAGTTCCAAGATTCTTGGAGGGAGTGTCTATTTTTAGAAAGTCATTCTGTTAGGTTCATTCATTGTCTTTCATCATTAGGATCATGCCTGTGCTGCCAGATTTCAATTCTGATGCTTCTTCAATCATTTTCGCAAGATGGGTGAATTTTGATTATTATTTAATCAAATTGGCTAAGGTTGCTATTTTTATTGGGATTTTCTATTTGGCACCTTGGTGTTATAGCTCGTTGGAACCGGGTTGAGTAGTTTTAAATCTTGAGCTCATAAAACAAGGACCCTATGTGACAGAATAACATTATTTTAATGAAAGGGTATTTTTGGCATTAAAGTGAAGGAAAATATAATAGTTTATTATATTTCAAATGTGCAACCATAAAGCAAGAGGTTTTTAAGTGAAAAGTGTATTGAAGAAGCCTTTTTTTTTAAATGCTTATAAAAAGAAGCCTTGAGGATTTCAAAAATCATTCTATTATGCATCTTTTGATCAAAATTGAAATTGAAGAGAAAGAACAAGGGTTTGAAGTGCTGCGAAATGCCTCTAGTGTCTCATACATTTTGAATTGGCCTTCATTGCCAATGAATTGTGTTCAGAATTGTTTGTGAATTCGAGTGGATCAGTTTGGGGGTTTGAATTGAGAGAACCGTTTACTCATGCAAAATCGTGGCATTCATAGTGGCTGTGGTTCCTTTCATGATGGTTGTGTAATCTCATCTAGTGACTGCATCACCAATATAAGGAGTTGCGATACATTTTTGGGCTGTGTTACACTTTATGGAAGCTGCGAACATCCTCACAGTGGCTGACGTTTCCAGCCAAGGGCTTCGTCTTGTGTTGGCAAGCAGCTGCATTGTCCAAAGGTGCCCATTTACATTAAAAATGTATTGCTCATGAATTCTTACAAGTATTCAAATTAAATAATTTTGTGAGCATTTGAAATTAAAATAATTTGCTATTGATATTAATTTTTATGTTGGGAAAAATAACAAAAAAAATTATATATGTTCAAAAGCACAAAAAAATTGCAAAACGGTTCAAATATACAAAAAAATAAGTTTTTCTGGCAAAGAGCCAGTCAGGCTCTTTACAGTGGTATCAGAGCTTGCCTGCAAAGTGTTTGAAAAAATGTCAAACATTCAAAATTGACTACCAAAATCAGATTTGAGGCAATATTCTAGTTGGGGATTTTACAGAGAGGTTGCCATCAATGTCGAAGGGGGAGATTGTTAGAAAGTTGCCATGGATGTCAATATGAAGAGTTATTATGAACTCCAGAGACTATTATTATGTCCAACATATAACATATGCCAACTTGGTTTCGAGATAGTTGATTTGATAATAGTTTGAAAAATGCAATTCAGTTGTAATTATTAGAATAATGATATAGCATACACAACAAGGTGGCAGACTAGATAAAGATGTGATTTCTGATTCTATGATTGACATAGTGGCTGACTAAGGTGATTGATGATGCAATTTTTCATGTGTTTGTTACGCGATTTGTTTAACATGCAAACAAATATACTGGTTCTCATTTAAGACACAGACAAAATGAGTCAGCAAGCTGACCCATATAGTGATTAATATAAAAATAAAAGAGCAAGCCCGATAAATAAAGGAAAAGTGTGATCAGATTTTAAAAATTGAGGAAAATTAACAAACAAAAGATGACAATTAATTAAAAGGGTGATATTCCTATGCAAAAACAATATGGCTATGAAGAGGTGTAATTCATTCTTAATATATGTAATCTCCATCATGGAACATAAATGTGGCCTTTTTGACAATGCATCGGCTACAATGTTCTTCCCTTTTTCATAATCAATGTCAAAATTGTAAGCTTGTAGCTTGTTGAGCCACTTCTGCTACCTATCATTGAGATATTTCTAATTTAGAAAATACTTGAGGCTATTATGATCAATTTTAACAATGAACTTGCCACTAATAAGGTGTTGTTTGAACTTGGCCAAAGCATGCATTATAGCAAGCATGCCCTCATCATAAATTGAATAGTTCCTTTGTCCACCTCTTGACTTCCTACATTCATAGGCAATTGGGTGCTTATTTTACATTCACTAGATCCATCACACTTAAGCTCAAATGACTTGGAGAAATTGGGTATAGCTAAAACAGGGGATGTGCTTATAATTTGCTTAAACTGATCTAAATATCTTCGTGTTGCATTAGACCATGCGAAGGCCCCCTTTTTGGTAAGATTTGTAAGTGGGCAGCCAACTGTCAAAAACTTTTCACAAATCCCCTATAGAATGCACAAAGACCAAAGAAACCTTTCAGATTTGTAGGTGGAGGTCAATCTGAAATTGCTTTAACCTTTTCCTAGTCAACACTTACACCCTTGGAGCTGATTATATGACTGAGATATAGGAATTTTGTCATACCGAACTCACGCTCGGATTCCTTCACAAATAATGACTTTGCCTCAAGGAGCCTAATACCTCATCCAAATGTCTCATATGCTCCTTCCAAGTCTTTTTGAAAATCAAGATGTCATCAAAAAATATCAAAACAAATTTTCTGAGCTACTTGTTGAACACCCGATTCATACAGCAATGTTGGTTAAGCCAAAAGGCATAATTTGGATCTCAAAATAACCAAAGTGGCATCTTGGTTGTCATTATTGCCAACCTAGCTCTGCAACGTTTTCAAGTTGTTTCATGCCCTTGTTGTGTTTGATAGGATGCTTACCTAAGCATTCTTCTTTTGGGTTCCACCTTGGAATATGCTTGCTACTATCTTCCTCTTGGAAACCATAACTAATTTGAGGTTGAAATTTTTCTGGCTGTGTTGACTCTTCACCTTGTTGTGATGCTACCTCTAGCTACTATTATTAGTTGCTTTGATTGCTCTTGCATTGTCTTACTACCAGATTTTGTTAAGATATTGCTAGTTATTTTTAGTAAGATTGTTACAATTTTTTGCTCCCAAATCATTTTGACTTGCTCTATTGGCTTGACTTTGTGGCAGAATCCTCTTATACCATTTGGCATTCACGTAGGTCAGAATTTTTTTGTGTATGAGATCTCGGCTTCATGCATTTCTACTTTTGCAAGTGTAAAAGTGACTCTAAGGCCCTTGCTGTAATTTATGAGGAAGTAATGGGATTCTTTATGGATTTGGTAAATATATGGTATTAGCATGCCTATTCGGGGTGCCATTTGATACTTAGTTATATCCACTACATGCCTCTCGATCCTATTCCACCAATAATACATAACCTTGTAATGTCCCCTTTATGGGACATTTGAAATGAATTAAATGATTAATAAATTTAAGTTGTCCACATATAAGGCAGCTTAATTTAATTATTTAAATATTAAAGTGACTTTTTATGTCAACCACAATCATAAAATAGAAGTCAGTTTATTTCAAATTAGAAGACAAAGAAATGGAATGCAAAGAGACAAGCTGATGGAAGGTCAAGAGTTTTCTGGAGAAGGCTATTAAAGATCAAGGGGAGGATTTTCAGAGCATGTTCAGATATTTTATTGAACTTGATTACATTGTTGATGCTTTGACATTAACAGAATTTTTTTGGAGATGAAAACCTTCAGGGATTTAATAGGAGAGCTGGATGGAAACCTGGTTCTTCTACTTGAGAGTGGATTCATGACGGAGTCCACACTTGTGCAGAATATGTAATATTTATAATTTGTTTCAATAATAAAGGTGTTGCAGTTTTAAGATATTTTATGTGATGGATTTGATAAAGAAGAGATTTTATTATTTCTGAACACTTTTATAGTTGCTGAATATTTTATCATGTGTTATTCATGGTGGTTTAATATTTATATCAATCTTTGTGGGTTCCGAACTGTTGAGGAAAGACTTTACAAGGATTTTAATATTTCTGAGTATTGTTGTGGAGTAACATTCAAGTGGGCTTTGGGTATTATTTCCAAATAATAGTGAGGAGGTGGAATTATACTTGGCTGGAAACCATGTTTTAGAGATCACCGTAAATATTCATTTGGGCAAGGTAGGGGAATTGACTTTAGTGTGGCAAGAGATATTTTAATAAAATGAACAGATAATTGCGTGGAGCGGCAAATTAAGGACAAACCTCCATCTTTGAGCGTTATCACATTCGGCTTAGCAATTAAACGGCTTGATTATTTATTTGACAAAAGATTTGTTAACTGGTGGGGGTTGTCTGTGTGCTGGATGCAATATATGTTTTAATTAAAATGTGCAAAGGTTACAGCAATATTAATATTTGCAAAACCAAGACTACTGTATTGATTGACAGGCAGATATAACTGGCGGCATCAAATATTCTGTTCCCTGACCTTATTGATTCAAAGGGGAATATTATTGTGGTGATTCAATAACACTTTGGATTTCAGCGGAAATATGTGGATCAAATTAAATCCCAGAAGGCACATTCCAACCGCATTGATTCGTGTAGTCAATTTAAACTCCAGTGATTTGCACAGTTGGAAACGGGCAACGTGATTTCCATTACTGTTCTATTGCATCTAAGTGTAGGATGGGTTCTTTCCTAAGTTGTCGGTTTAGATGCAGGTTTGAGATTCTTGTTCGAAATTCGTTCAGTTTTTTTTTGGGTGGGTTCAAATTCGTTTTGGGTTCGTCCTTACAAAAACATATGTTTTTTCAATATATATATATATATATATAGCAGAAATTAAGTTCATACACCACTATGCTAATAGTAAAGCAACAGAGAACAATACACCACCATATATATATTAATGTTTTAGTCCAAATTACACATGTTTTTAACTTTTTGGCCTTTTTAGTGGTCTATTTTAGGGTTGGAGGGTTGGATTGACTAAAATAGACCCCGAAAAAGTTTTTAAAAAGTAAAAAAAATCCATTTTTTTGACTAAATTCGGCCTGGGTCCTGCCACATATTTGCAATTTTGCCATAAAAATGGCAAAGTTTGTGCCAGGGTCCTCTGACAGAATTTGGGCAGACTTTGAAGGTCTGCGGCAGACTTTTGCAAGAATATTAGGACCAGACTTTTTTTTTCAAGAACTGGACAAGACTTTGGGGTTTCCAAGGAAGAATTTGGTAACATAGGTTTTTCATCACCAGACCATGGAATTAAATTGAGTGAACCCAAGCTATAATACGACATCCGCTTTATTGTTACTGTGTTGTAGAGGACTCTTTGAGCAAGTGGTCTTGGCATGGTAGAATCCATAGACAAGCTGACAAGTATCTCCAGATTGGTGAAGAAATTCTGAGCAGCCAGCTTCTACCATTGCATAATCAAGGCAAGGCAAACCAACTTCCAGGTGCTTGATATTTTTATATATGTTTTTGGTAATGTGTAATCTGCAACTAGTATTTTCGGTTGAATATTGATGCTGAGAACTTGGTATCATCGTGCCAATATGATATAGTGTTTGAAGTCTGTATTAATGTCATTGAATGCAAACATTTATGTTCAAAGCCAATGGTTATTTGAAATTTTGCTAATATATTCACCTGCAAATCTATAGTGAGTCGACAGCAGTGATGAATGGAAATATTTCTGAAAAAACCAGTAGTATCAGAACTGTTTTTTGTTTGTGCTTAAGTCTGACTAGCAGCAATACCAGTGAATTTCTATTGTGCTTCCTTGCTTCTGCATCCTTATTTTCATGTTTATATGCTTCTTATGTTATTGGGCAACATTAAAACTCAACTGCAAATCAGATATAAGAAGTCAGAAACTCAGAACAAATTTTGCATACAAACTGTTTGACGGAATGTCTAAGTTCCAAACTGAAATTTTGGGTCAGATCTTGTAAGAGATATTACAGACGTGTTCCTTCTCTTTTTTATGATAGGTTGGTCGTTGAGATGATTTTCTCTGAGGTGTTAATGTCCCTAATGTTTCCTTGGGTTCAATTTGCAAGACTACCAATGCTTAAATAGACTTTTTCCATTTGCAAATGCTAAAACAAGAAAATATCACATGCATTGCATCTCTGAAAACCCATGATAAAAACCTTCGCATAGAAAGAGGAATTAGGTATATGTATAGGTGTTGTGAGGTTTTCACACCATCGCCCCAAAGAATTTGGGGACCCCCAATTTTTTTGAGCAGGCCTTGACAATTTTCCTAGATCTGGGTATTTGGGTGCCTTAGCGAATTTTGGGTGAAGAGGAGAGCTACAGATTTGTCAAGACCGCTGATTTGAATGGGCAGGGCTGCCAATGTGGTTTGAGGAGGCTGCAAAAAAAATTCTGAAAGTGCCAGCGAATTTATCATCAAGAGGCAGCAAATTTAGAAGAGGACTGGCGAAAATCTGAGAGGAGGAAGCAGCGAAATCCCAATGTGGTAGGAAGACTTGCGAAAATCAGGAGCAAGCAGCAGACTTGCGAAATTCTGGGCAGATTTGCGAAAATCTGAAGGTGTAGGGCTATCAAGGTGGACTTGCGAAATTTTTGAGAGGGCAGCCAATGTGGTGAGAGGGGACTGCTGTTTGGAGCAGAATTGCGAAATCATATGAGGAGGCTGCCAACATAGGGAAGACTTGCGAAATTTTGTGGAGGATTGCAGATTTTGATCTTCTTTTTCTTTGGAGGAGAGAGAGTTTGTTGGTGTAGAAGAGGAGCTTCAAGTTTGTTGGTGAAGGCTGGTTAGTAAGGCAGATTTCTCCCCTTGTTCTTACTTGGTTCTTTTCCCATTTCTTGCTTGCATCATTCATCCACCACTTCATCATTTCATCTAGGGCTTGAAGTTGGGAGATATAAGTGTAGTTTTCATCTAGGATTTGGAGAAAGGAGATATAAGTGGTAGTCCCACCCGTAGGAACGAAGTTGGGAGATATAAGTGTAGTTTATCTCATAGGTTTTCGAAGAGGCAGAAATAAGTAGTAGTCCCATCCCTAAGTTTGGAGAGGCAGAGATAAGTGAAGTGTGATAGGAATTGAAGAGGCAAAAATAAGTGGTAGTTGCATCCCTAGGATTGGAGGGGCAGAGATAAGTGTAGTCCCATCTCATTGTAGAAAGAAGAGACAGAAATAAGGGTTAGGATGGCGGATGCTAGTGCAAGTAAGAACCCAAGGGGATTGTATACCAAGAAAGACAAGGAAGACATGATGCCCAAGACCACCTTCTTCTCAAAATTGAAGCAAGTGAGTGACACTAGCATTGGCACAGTGGACATGGTACAGTTGAGAATTGGTTGCAGGAAGGCAAGAAAGGAGTTACCAAGTCGTCAAGGCTCAACAGGTTAGATTTCAAACCAGAGTATGGCGACCTTATTGTGCTTCTCAACCGAGTCATGGGCTCCGCTCAAGGTACACAGTTTGATCCTTGGATGTATTATTTTTATTGAAGGAATTGAGAATGGAAAAAGAAAGTTTGATTGGGCTAGGATCATTAGCGAGAATTTAGAGTTGCAACTTAGGATAGTGCAAAATCAGAAGCAATTCTACATGGGATCCTACCTCTTCTATTTGATTACAAGGCTGTTAGTGATGCTTTGCAGGTCGAACCAAATCTAGATTTAGGGAGATGCACTGCACCACTATGGTTGAGACAGATGCTTATGCCAAGGGGCGAGGTTGTGGTAGTCCAAACAGTTGAAGACATTCAAGGGTTAGCCAAAGAGGAAAACATTAGTGAGGAGGCAGGTTTCATTGCAGATTGGAAGAGATTTGAAGATATTTGAGGCTAGGCAAGGCTTGGCTATTCGTGCAAGCTAGTTTGGTTAGATTTGAGAGGGAAGTATGGCCAAGGCAGGTGCCCCCAGAACCCAAGAGTATTGAAGTAGAGGGGGGTGCATGCAAACCAAATTCGAGTAGGAAGGTTAGAGAAGACCAGGAAGGTTAAGGAAGACAAGGATAATGAAGGAGAAAAGCGAGACGAAAGGTTGAAAGGGGTCAAGTTCGATTTCAAGGTGGTGGCCAAGAGCAAGGCTCTCAAATTGCAAAGAGGTTCACATCCAAGCAAGCCACTGAGGCCAAGGCAAGATTACCCAAAGTGCATAGAGACCTCACCCTTTCAATGTCAGGACATCAGGTACAAGCAAGTTCAAGTGGTGATGAGAAAGTTTCTACGGACGAGCTCAAGCATCCAAGGCTTCACCTCATCTCAAGGATTAAATAAATTTATAAGATAAGGTTGATGAGGTGGCAATTTCATGTGCATGCAATCAAATCATGCCAAGTGTCCTATGTTCTCATTGGTTGATAGATTATTGTAATTTTCTCATTGGCCCACAAAGTTGGTGCCTTCATGTAATTGGTTGAAAGATGGTAACCCTAATTAGGGTTTGTAAGGTTTAATCTTGGCCCTTGATTTTGCCCCTTAATCTTGGCCACTTGTAATTTTGAGCCTCTATATAAGGCCATTTGTTCTCATTTGTAAAGAGAGTTATGTTGGAGAATTGTTGCCAAAATACTATCAAAATTGTTCTCTATTCATTGTTGTGGCTTGCATGGTGGATATACATGATCATTTTGGTGTATTTGCATGGTTCTTTACATCTCTCAATTAAAGTAGGATTTCATTTCATGTTGTTAGAGTAGAAGTAGATGGCTAGTTGTATGGTGATGTTAGTGAATGTTTGATAGGGATCTATATACTAGGCCACTAGCATCCTAGCGACTTGTTAGGAAGCCTTGTGTGGTAATCTAGTCCAATCGCTCCCAAGTTCTACTTGCATTTCATCTTTCCGCTTGTACTTCAAGTTGGGTTGGAAGATAGGTGTTAGTGTGAAAATTCTAAGAGTATCCCTTTGAATCGTTGCACCAATGGAGGTAGTGCCGTAGGCAAGCTTTCATTTGGTTGGATCCCCGTCCATTTGCTAATTTCTTCATTCATAGGAGTAGTAGTAGAACAGTAAGCAGTTAGTGGTAGGAGTAGTTGAAAGTGAAAGTGATCAAGGAGAAAAGAACAAGTCAAGAAAGTGAAGTACCACTAAGTTATCTTTGAATGAACAATGTAAGCCCGCTTACGTGATTAACCGGCAAATCACATTAATATAACTGAGTTAGTATCCACAGGTGTAAGGAACCTTGGAGTTTTCTCATGTTCTTCATGAGTATATACTTTTCAAGAGAGGGTTGAGTGTTTGGTATTCCATATCAAGTATTCAATTGCTATATGTTATGTAGTGGTACAAAATTGACATCAACATTATTTGGCGCTAGAAGGAGGGCATGAACAATGTTCATTCATGGACTGTCAACAACAATGAGCTTTCATGTTATATTTGAGATGTGAGAGATCTCTTCAAAAGTTCGAAAAATCCCAAAAAATCAAAAAATTAGAAAATCAAAAGAAGGAAAAAACTTCTCAATGGATGGGCAGTGGTTTCATGGTCAAGGCATTCATCCAGTTGACATTGTTCGATTTCGGGAGGCTTTGAACGCACAATTGTATCCATAGAATTTGTCCGAATTGGCATCAGCTTGTGAGTACAGGATTCATGGGACAACCACACATGATGAGCTTAATTGTTTGTCATGTCTGTCAAGAGTGGAACTGGTATTGCAAAGGAAGATGTCCTTTTGGGATATCCTCAAGCCATTTCCATTTGCCGAATCAGATGATAGAGTTAACATGTTTGTGAATGGTTTCAAGGAAATGATCAAGAAGCGACTAAGCGAGGAGGTACTATATGTGGAAGATATGTTGCTCTCTGGTTGGTGTAGACTACACAATGTAAGACATTCATAATATACTTGTCAACCATGTTGGGATATCATAAAGCAAGCCAAGCAAGAGATGGGATGGTTTGACTATGAGCAACCAAATACAGATGAAATTTGGAGTTCATATCTTGAATGAATGAGTGTGGCATCAAAGGAAGGCATTAAGGATTGCATTCATCACTTAAGTTGGAAATCAAAATATGAGCATATTGTATCCTCATCCGACGAAGAAGAAAGCAACTTGCGAGAGGATAGCGTGGTTGAACATAGTGACCAAGACATTCGTGTGGAAGATGAGCCTTCACACTTTACTCCTCGGGAGGAAGGTGTTAAGAAAGAAATTAAAGAAGCAATTGGATTCATCCAAAGAAGAGGAAGCATATCAGACAAAGATCCACACCTTGAGGAGCTAGAGGAAGACCATAACAAATTTGAAGAGGTGATCCTTGGTGAACTTTCCCTCATGCTACAAAGTCAAATTCTTGAGGATGAGTTGGAAGAAGTCTCTAGCACCCTTCATGAAAGAAGCAATCAAGTGGACAAGTTGAACAAGGAATTGCAAGTTACTACATGTGAATCAAGATATGAGGAAAAGTTTGATAAAGCATTCTAGGACATCATTACCACCATATTCTTTGGGGGGATTCTTAAGGCTCTTACGGAAGAAATACGAATGGATTCATTGCCAAAGGCACCCCAAGATAGACAAGTTGTTGCAAGTGGCATAATTCGCCATCAACTTCGACCTCCAAAAATTTTACCACTTGAAATGGAAGTTGATGGGCAGTTCACAAAGATGTATGATGGTTTTCCTATCAGTCTTGAAGGTGCTATGTTTTGTGAGAGTCTATATAAAGAATTGCAAGATGTTCCTAAAGAGAGTTCAAATGGAAACTACATGCTAGATGATGAAGCTCCTAGTGGTGAGGATATGCAAGGATTGTTAAGTGGTGATCAAGTTGCTCCCATGGAAAAGGAAAAAAAAGAACAGTTTGGGTTGATGCTACCATTGGATATTGTGTTCGAGCAACTTGGAGAGGTGTTTGATGGGGAGAATATCAAGGAATCCTTAATTTTTGAGGATACACTTGAGGAGATTCACAAGGATGCATGGTTCATGTTTCACATGGACAAGCCCCCAAAGACAATATTTCATGAGCTTGATTCCAAGATTGATCCTGCCTTGACTACCAATGAGTTCGATGCTGATGTTAGTGGGAAGATTCATCACCAGTTGCGACCTCCTAAAGCTGTGGATGATCAATTGAGGTTTGAACAAGAGTTACCACATGAAGCACACCAGGTTGTTTCTTTCCCTGCTCTTAAGGATGAAAGGTATGAAAATTTTTATTTTGATTATGGAAATTTTGGGAAAACAACTTGTATTTGGATTGATCATGGTCCTAATGAATTTTCTCAATTGTTGATCTTGCATGATAATGTTATTGAGTTTGAGTTGGAGGTAACAAATTTTTTTTCAGAGTACAAGGATGAGTTTGCGAGATTGAGAACTATCACCCAAACCTTGTTACTTTTGAACATCTTGAGAAACCATGTTAGATCCAGTGTATATATTAGATCGGTTAGTGTCATCCCTTTAGAGTCTTGTACATAGTTAGGCTAGCTTTGTCTTGGACCATTTGGTTCAGGAGAGTAGTTTAGTTTGCTTTCGTGTTTGGCTTAGATTAGGTTTCCTTTCAATTGTTTAGAGTAGGTTTCTTTCCAGTGGGTTAGAGTAAGTTTTCTTTCAGTTGTTTAGTCTAGGTGTTGTGAGGGAGCTCGGTGGTTAATTTAGTCTTTTTAGTCTTTTTAGTGGTCACTTTTAGGGTTGGAGGGTCAAATAGACCTAAGTTGGCAAATGAACTTTATGAAAAAGTCAATGAAAATGACATTTTCAGTCAAATTCACCCCAAATTCATTTTGGGTTCCTCCATCCAAATCAAGAGTCTTCCAAATTCATCCAAAATTCTTACCGGGTCCTTCTAAGAGAATTTGGAGCGAATTTACTTGAGTGTGGTAGAATTTGGAGCGAATTCAAACCGAAGCAGAATTTGCAACGAACCGAATCTCGAATTCTAGCAGGGAGGAGCGAATGTGGTAACAAAGCCAAATTCAGATATGTTTTAGTGAATATTGTTCCTTTGATGAAGTTCTATTGTCCTTAAATGTCCTTAAAGG
The DNA here is from genome assembly GCA_027943335.1 of Chamaecyparis obtusa. Lineage (NCBI taxonomy): Eukaryota > Viridiplantae > Streptophyta > Pinopsida > Cupressales > Cupressaceae > Chamaecyparis > Chamaecyparis obtusa. The sequence goes on from BSBK01003345.1 coordinate 1,521,285, forward strand.
TCCATGGTGAAATCCTATAGTAAATGTGTAATCACCTTAAAAGATTCAATGTTAATATATAAGTCAATTTTTAGGGAAGCCATCCAATAATTTTTTTTTTTTTTTTTTGACAATGGAATATGTTGGCTTACTTTAAGAGAATAACTACACTTTTGTCTATGGTAGAATTTATCAGCTGAAAATAAACAAGAGGCACAAACCATTACACAAGATATATGTGGAGAAACCCTTGTAGGAAAAATCTCCACATCCAAAGAGATCCAAATCTTGTATTAATCCTCTAATAGAGTTACATCAATACAACTTTTTTCTAAATTTATTTGTAGCACTTCATTACTTTATCAACCTGCAAAACAACTCACTTCATTCCTACTACAAGATTAGCCAAAAGCAATACCATGGACTAAATTCATGAGTTTAGTGGCCTACATGCAAAAGATATGTCATGACAATGTCCAGGAGTTACATGCATCATTGTGTTCTGATGAAATCGTGCTTTCCCACTCAATGCCACCTTGTAAAGATTATACCAAATGCCTAGAAAATAATGTTTAATTGCAAAAATTGTTTCTCTTCATATGAGACATTGAAGTTCCCCTTCCATGAATTTCAGTCAAATAAAATAATAGTTGACTAATAAGATTTAAAGTTAAAATAGGTAGTCATAAGATTAATATCACCAATTCTGATAGATTGAAAGGATACATCATAGATGATTTGTGTCTTTTTTAATTGCCGAGTTTCATTTGTATCAGAAAACCTTTCTGTACTTGATGGTTAAAAGGAGTGTAAATAGAGAACCATTTCAAATATTTAGGGCAAGTCACCAAGTTTTGAGTAGGTACCAATGCTATGGAATTGTGGATGCACCAAAATGGAAATCCTGAAACTAGTGAAAAAATGTGAACAATTTTTTTCATTTAGCATATTGGATTGATGATTTATTGCGTTTAATTATTTAGACCTACTTTCACTCCGAATAGCTTGGAAACTTATTTACTATGTTACTGATTGAGACGGTAAACTTGGAAACTTATTTGATATGTTACTGATTGAGATGGTAAACTGACCTCCTTCAGGGGCCATTGTTATAAATATGGTTGTTGGAGGAGAAGTAGTAAGTCTAAAAAATATCGAAGAAGGATGTGGCCTTGTAATAGAAGAAATGCCAATTCATGTAAGTTAAATTTCCCCTTGCATTTTTAGCTTCCGTTTGAAAGTACTTGGATTAAAAACAGATGGTATATCATGTAGTTTATTGTGCATTTTATAATGTTTAGGACCTCTTAACCCTTGTTCTTATACAGTGGAGGACAATTCTTATTGATGAGATTAAAAAATAAATAAATCTTGGATTCTTGTTGCAGATCTCTGAGCTGCTCTGAATAGAATTTGACAATATGCGCTCAATTATCATGCATAATGGCGTCATATAACTACATCCATGGTATACATTGCAATAGAACACCGCTGACACTAAGATTAAGTTTACAGCATTGATTATTAACGTTAATTGAAATCCCATCACCCCAATATGGCACTGTATTAAATCATTTTGGCAATTATAGCTAGATTCATTTTCAGAACATTCTTACGTTGTTCAGTTATTTTCATATCCAGCAATGCAATTGTAATATTAAGGTGTGCCCCGTGGAAATGGATTATCACTCCTGTTATCATTATGTGCCATGAAATCTGCTTGCTGTTGCAGAAAATGGAATCTGAGCTTGTTACCTAGAGCAACTATTTTTAGGACAGATTGTGAGCACAACCCTTGGAGAGGAGAACTGATTTTGCGGCATCAACTTACTTTAATAGACTTTATTGCCAAATGAAAAAATACATATCATAAAAGCAATTTAAGATAATGCATATCTTAAACTGCTCAATGAGACTAAAGGTTCAATCGTCCATGGGCCATTTACTGCAAGAGGCTCTACAATTTTCTTGGCACTCCCATTTATCTTCGTGTTTTATTCTCACTTTGGTCTTTAAATACATTGTGTTGACATCCATTTTGATATTTTCTACACATAAGTGAACATAAAACCTAAAACAATTCCTCTATTCACCTTGCTCAATGCCTAATTGTTTAGGATCACATCTTTGGATTGGATTAAGGGTCTGATTCTACCCGTAGGCATTAACAACACCCAGAATATTGTCCTTCCAATTCAAATGATTTTTCCTACTGTTTTAGGCAAACTCTTTGAATAATTCTAACTTGGATATTGGCTTACATGCTTAATGTTCCAAATCTAATGCCTTGGATTGTGTATTTAATGACAAGACCTGATCTACATCTGTAATATTCTAAGGATTATCAATCAGTGGAGATCAAGTAGAAATATCAAGCATTTTTAAAGCATATAGAAAATTGCAGCATATCAGATAACATTGCAATAATTATACTACACTTGGATGTTCTACATAATCTATGTTTGTGGCTTCACTCTTGTGAATTCGTTAGTGGGGTGACTCAATAAAATCCCTCGTAGAAAATCCATGAAGGCATTAGCACCACATTTTGCTTAGCAACGAGAATTAGTGAAGGTGATTGGTTGATAAACCCTGGTAGAGGAGTAAATTTTGTGGTGCATAAGTGCCCACAAACTAAATTGTAGAAATTCATACTTGATTAGTCTTCAAATCACAAAGTAGAAGCATTACAATCTAACAAGTGCAAGTAAGTGCAAGTATAGTTCTTGATTTCAAGATTCGATTTTTGGGCATAATACATAGCCAAATATTTGACATTGATGACTTGAATCTTAATAACAACCAAGCATATATTCTATTCTCCTTTCATTTATCATTTGCAATTCAATCTTAATTTAGGATTTGATTATTATTGATTAATTTAGCATTATTTAATTGAGATTTGCATCAATAAGTGAGGGATTGCAAAAAAAATTGCTTTATCATCAAAGACAAAGGACTATTATTTTGTTCTCTTGCCATTAGCTCTTTAGCATGTAAGATGCAATTTGTTTAGATTTGCCAAATTTTCAATTAAACACCATGACATTCCTAGAAAATCTAAAGCATGTTGATTTATCAACAAAATAATCTTATGCTTTATGAGTTATTGAAGGAGTTGGAACCTTGTTTCACTTGCCTCAAAATGTAAAATTTGAAGTCTTGGTACACCTTGTTATAGTTGCCTTGTGTTAACCCACCATTTTAACCAATTTGAGGTAATCTATGATGGTCCCAACCGGTGCTTAGAGGGGAGGGGTGAATCAACACCCACTAAAACTTAAAAGCCAATCTGATATAATATAACTAAAACTATAAGCATAACAGATTCTATCACAGAAATAGCTATCACAAAATTAAAGCAATAGACAACACTAGATATATCATGTGGAAACCCAAATCGGGAGAAAACCATGGTGTGAGGAGACCTCACAAGTTTTGCACTCTTCTGAAGTGCGCCCTATTAGGAGCCTTCCCTATTAAAGGATTACAAACACATTGTTAGATGCGACCCGGTTAAGGGATTTAAGAGATAAGGCCTGTTAATGCCTACCTTGTTATAGGACTTAAAACATCTATACAGATGTCACCTGGTTAAGGGATTCAATAGAAGGGCTTGTAAATGTCCACCCAAATACTGAGATTTTGCTATTGTAATTGTTAGAGAGCAATAAAAGGTTTGATCTACTTGAAATGACTTTACTGAGCCTAATAAGATCGTTGCATTTATCAACCGAGAGTCATCACCAGGCACCACAAGTATACTCTCCACAGATTGTTGTGCTTCCTTGCACACTCTTCTCTTCTTCTTTTCACCTTTTTTGTAGCTTCTCTCAGCGTACAGGTTCACTCTTTTTCTTCTTGGCAGAATGAAGACAAAAAATATTCTTCACAGGTCGAAGAATAAATAGTCTTCTTTCCCTTTCTTCTTTTTGCATGCACAACTTCCACAAAGATCTTCTGATCCATCATCCAGTTGAGTCTTAGTTCACTACGGAAACATTAGATGCATGCCATGTGCTTTTTATGTTTTATAAAGGAAAACACAGATGTGTGCCACATACTTTCTTTTACATGAGTTTTCTCCATGTTTTAATGCCTTAATTGTCGGCATTAAATCCTTCAATTTTACGTTGCTCCAATTTTCTTTATAACACAAAGTCTTCTGGATTTTGTGCAATAAAACTCAGTCGAAGAGTCACATAAGTGTTGGTCAACTGTGACTTACACCGGTTCATCAGTCTCGATGATATCTCACTGACCAGAGATGATTGATTTTTATCCTTAGGTAGTGTACAGGTCAATGCCATCACATATCACTCCCTCTTTCTTTGTCTATACCAGTTAGAGTCCTTGGTTTCGGTTATATACTTTATCGGTCACAGTCCTGGATGCTTCGGTTACCTTCCTTGGTTACCGGTTGCTCTGATGATCGGTTAAAACTTTATCATTCACAGCAACAATACTCCTTTTTGCTCAATATGTGTCACCGGTCTCCTAACCAGTCTCTCTTGTACACTGCAACTATGTACTAACCTATTATTGTCAACTGTTCACATTGTATCCCTAGTTGTCAATGACAACACCTCTTTGCCATGTACCGGTTACATCCCTACCGGTTAATGCCAATAATCTAAGTAGTTTTTCCCTTTGTCAAAAATTCCCCAAGCATTTCCTTTGTCACCTCTTTTATCCTTATGAATGTGTTGGATCCTGCAAAATCTTGAAAAGTCCAAGTATGGGGACTTTGGTTATCTAAATTCTTAAGTTTGTGCAAAGTCACTAGACTTTCAAGTTTATGGGGTTTTCCTTATCGAAGTACCTTTTTCCTAGCTCCTCTGAAACCTGAAATCCTAACTATTTGCCTTGGAACTTTCCTATAGTAGATTTTTGGGCTCACCCTTACTTGAATACTAGTTCCTTGTAACCCTCAAACTCCATACATTGAAGATTTGCAGAGAGCACTTAAGCTCCTTGCATTAGAGTTTCTCTTCCTGAAGTACCATTTTCAAGATCCTTCCAATCTTTGAAAACTCGACTCAATTCCTTTTGGTGTTGGAGTTTTGGCAACCCCCTTGAGTATCATCCCCATGATTCTGGTGAACTCTAATCCCTGATTCTATTCACTTAGTACTTTGTCATGATCGTGGATTTAGCCTTATCTTTGTTTGGGTGCCTATTAAGAAGCATTCCTGATTCTTGATTTTTGATTTTTTATACTAAGATACCAATTGAAGTTGAAGTTTTGGCCTTTCCTTTCCCTAGGTACCCATTCCTTAGCTCTCCAATCCTCAAAACAAATTCTGAATTGTTACTATTTGTACCCAAATTTGATGCTACAAAACTCATTCTTCATTTGCTTCAGTAGAGTAAGTGGCTAAGGAAATGAGAAGTTTTCAAGTTCAAACTATCAGAAGTTTAGACTCGTCCTTATTGGAATACATTTTCTTCAGTATCCCTAATGCCCAACTTCGAACATGTTTCTATGTAAAAAAATGTCAAAGTTAGATATGCAGGAGTACTCTTAATGTGGTACTAGATATGATGTGTCCTCAAGTATTGATCTTGGACACTTTGCATTGCATCACAATATCGAGATTGTGAATTTGGTATTGTCCCTAGTTTGTAAGCCTTATGGGATGGATTTGTTTCCTTTTTAACCTTGAAAGTCCAACATTGTCAAGAACTAATTTCATGAAAAAATAAAAGTGCAACATGTAGGAGGCAAAGAATAGGACAAAATTGAAGATCTTAAGAGGTCTCAAGTATGGAGGTCTTGTGCTCAAAAAATTCTACGGATTGTGCTCTTATTGGATTTTTCAGATATTCCATTTTTGGCATAAGCTTTAGTTAAACTTTGCCTTATTCCTTAGCCTTTATTAGAGTTTCAACTATACATTTTTTGGGTACTTGTTTCATGTCATCTTAGAACCTCACACTACAACTTGTATACATCTTTTTGTTTTCAAATGTTTGGCCTTACCTATACTTGGGTTCTCATTCCTTATTGTCCTCGACTCTCAACTCCCAAATCAATATTTTCACTAAATTATTGTAGTAGAGTTGGAGTTGTGGCCTTCATTCTACTTGGGTACCTATATTTTATTATTTTCAATTATTGAGTTTTGTTGTTTCCTTCATACATCTTTTTGAAGTTAGACCTTCATACTTGTTCATTGGCATCTTTGATGCCTAATGAGTGATAACTTGCTACATATATGCTATCAATTGCTTCATATATGCTATCAAAGTTGGAACTACGTGCATCCTTTTCACATGGTATCAAATATGCAAACTCTGAAACCTTGATCCTTGTCAAGTCATTGGTGGATTGTGATGCTCATGCTATTATTATTGTTGTCATTAATGGTTGTCATTGATGTCAACATATCCTATGCTTATATGTGGATTTGATGCTTTGGTAATTTGGTGTAGTATGCTTTGAATGATGTGCTAAGAATATTTATCTTTAACTATGTTTGTGCTAGTCCCATTTATCTTGCAACATAATGTGGTTTGTTTCTTTGGGTCTGGTCTTATCTGGAAAGTGGTCGTTGTGCTTCGATTCAAGTGTTTGTAGTATAACGTATAGATCGTATCTCTTGGTTCCAAAGATCACATGAAATGTGTAGTGTGTTGTTATGAGCGAGGCGTGTCGATTTGAGAGAGGAAGATCTTTGTGGTCCATCTTTCATTCCTTACCACCACAAGAATGCTTCAATGTGACCTATTTCAAATTGCATTTGACTGACTTGTTTTTTTGGTGGCATGACATAGTATAAGAAAGCGATGATTCTATTTGATGCAAGTATGTAAGTAATATGTGAAGTGAATGTGAAATTGACAAGAAAAGATCTGTGTATTGATGTGTATGCGTATTTGTGCAATTGGTAGCAAATTGTAATATCATTCATGTGTTGTTGATTATTGGTGATAGTGACTTGAGTGGTGGATTCCTTTTCATTTCTTATATTCTAGCAGTGAGCCCTATTACTTTTGGGTAGTCAACCAAAAGTGAGCCTTACTTGTAGTGAGCAAACCAACAATGAGCCCTTATAAACATCACCTTAACCAGTGTTCTATTCATGAGAATTAGTTTCTCCGTGGTTTTCCCAATATTGGGTTTCCACTTAGATTCTAGTGTTCATGGTGTTGTTTTGTGATTTCATGTTCATATTTGTTGTAATTTGGCCTCTTTAAATTATATGGGTTATGAGGATGTATGCATGAATCCCAATCCTTGAAACTACCACATTTTTTACAAGTTCTATATGCCAAATTTTTGGTCTATCTCTAAGTGTATTGAAGGACCTAATTTAATCATATAACTATGAAAATGGATTTTTCCTATCCGAAATAGTTAATTTATAAGAGTGGACTTTCTTACATTTTTGGCAATGAAGAAGATGATTGACATATCTGTTAATGCAACAGTTATAGTGTATATCTTGAAAAACCTTAAGCAACCTCCAAGTCATTGTTTTAGTATAATTTTAGGATTTTTCATAGAATTCATGAAAAAATATGGTAGATATATTTGCATGTGAATCTAATTTCCCCTAATTGAAGGTTGTGGTAATGGTTAGAACATAATTATTTTTTCCTTATGATGGTTTCACACAATCCACTTCCATCTTGTGATCTTAGCTTGACACACATCGGATATCCAAAGAGCCCACTTCTATGGTAGTTTCTATATGTCAAACAAATTTTTCATTTGTAAAATGTTGTAAAATAGGGGAAAGAACTTTTGTATTGTATACCACTATATTTTTGATACGATTGATTCAATATTATCTAAGCAATTTGCAGTGATAGAAACTTCTAGGTGCTTTATATGAATGCTTGTTTGATTTACATTGTGCACCTTCAAGGAGTGTGAAATTTTTTTTCCTATACATTTATCGTAGTATTTGTTATTCTAGTTTTTAGAGTTTTAAGGAGAGAGAATCTTTAAAAAAACAAGTAGGATTTATAGTAATGGTAAAGAAGTATTAAACAGAACTTTGTAAAGTGATTACACTTGCAATTTCATGTTATTTTAGGCAATAATAGTCATTATCAGAGAGCCATATATTATGAGCCACTAGAAGAGTTGTTGTCAAGACATAGAGGTAGATATATTTTATGACTCTATTTTCCATGAATATACACTAGTTAGTCAATGTTCCTCCTAACACACTCGTATCATAAAGAAGAAAAATAATTTGATGTGCAATTTATTTATATATATTTTCTTATGTTCATACCTAATCACTAAGGGTAATAGGAATATTATATTAGTGCAGAATCTTGTAAACTCTTTTCATGTTTGTATAAATACCTTCTTTATGGTATACTATGATAAGCATTTTGTATTCATATAGAATACATTGTGTTAATAGGGATACCCCTAGATTTTGTAGATCCTAAGTGTAGGAGAGAATAGTTTATTTTGTTTAGTGGTCATCCTCTCAATCATTCTTAGCATAAATTCCAACTTATCATAAGCTACTAAATGTAGGTTGAAACTCAACAAATCGGTGACTTTGCTAGGGATTTTAGTATCTTAAATTTGTGGGCCTTATTATGAGAAATTATATAATCTCAAGCTTTAGAGTGTTGGTCTTTTGGTGTTGTGGAGTCCTTATTCTTTGCCATCATTGGATGGATACTCTAGTAATAAACAATCTAGGCATTATTCAATATTGATGAGAAGAGGTCATTTGTCTTAAGATGAGCTAAACAAGAAGGTGGTTGGTGAATTGAAAAAGGAATGTGCTACTTGGAAAGCAAATGATACAAGTCATCTACATGTTTTGTAGAACAATTTGAAAATAATAGAGAAACCCCATATGTAAAGGAGAAACCCCATAAGTGAAGGACAAACAAATTGGTTGTATTAGTGAAAACTTTACCTCTATGTTTTGTCATTTTGTATCTCACATGCATTCTAATGCATTGCTCACCCATTTGGATTTTTTGAAAAAACTATGGTCATTACGCAGCTAGGGGAGAGGACCTAGTAGTTGAGCGCCCTAACTTTGCACTTCTCAAAATCCTATGTGGAAATTTCAAACCACTTCCAATTTTTACAGTAGCTTACTTGGCATGTCCTCTACTTATGACTAAGGTTTTAGGGCCACATCATGAAATGTGATGCTCCATTAGCATGTTTTTTTTTCAAGGTGTTCAAAACAATCCAAAAGAAGGGTGAGACCAACAATCATGCAAAAAGGTACCCATACTTGTGCAACTGATGTGGCATCATGTGATTGGTTTCTTTTTATAAATAAGGTTATATTTCATTTAATTATAGATAGTCATAATTGTAACAACTTTAAAGTCATAACTATTGGTGCAATGTTGTCAAAAAATTGGACATTAAATAAATAAGTGTAGGTATCAAATCGATAGCTTCTATCACAACCATTGAAACATGTCTAGGTACTAGGTCCTTTCTTTGAGTCCATATTGATCTTTTAATTTCTTGAGTGCTCGCAAGGCTTGGTGATAGTCATTCAAAGTAAAACCCCTATCTTCACATGCATAAAAGACAGTTATCTATAAAAACATGATAAAGGCTTGGAACACTATAATTGAGGGAAAAAAGGACAATTGTACTAGGCTGGTAATTGAATTTTCCCATGACAATTTTCTACCATACCTAAGTAATTGTGCATTCTCTCATTTCATAATGTTGAAAGCTAGCCTAAGCCTAAAATAAAGCCAACCACAAAATGACAAAACATATTTGATAAATATCTCACATAAAAAACTTGCAAGTTAACCCTCTCAACTTAGGGAAGGAGGATATAATTTTAAGAAAATTGAACTTTGATTGGTCTATCATATCATTAATCAATCATTGTTTAAGGGAATTGCCTTTGGTATAGTTCCACGCAGGAACTAATAAGATTACTACTTTAAATGACTGTATTCAATCATGTGGACTTTGCCTTGTTTGATGTGTTATGACACTGCCTCAATATTTGTTGAATAATCTGGGCTTTTTTTTGTTTAAGATCGATGACTTGGTTGGCCATACCTTATAAAAGGAGAAACCAATAGTTGTAGCTATAGTCGAAGTGGAAGACTGTGTATTATGTTCTCATAAATTTCAGATCTCTCTGCCTCTCCTCCTCTAGGTCTTTGGGTCTTTGTTTTGCAGGAAAACTTCAGTCTAAGAGGATTGAATAAATGTCTTAAAGGCCAATAAACCCAATTTCTAGACTTTTATCTAAGAGCATAGTTACGCCATCGAGAAGTCTTGACCCGAAGGCTCGATCATCACCTATAATTGGTAAACACCTCTATTATGCACATGATGTGGCAACAAAAAATATCACAATTGCCCATTCCTCCATGGCTTTCTGTTAAAAAAAAAAGTTTTTCTTTATAAAGCATTAAGTGGTGGTTCAAAAATTTAGCAACCTTGAAAAATTTACAATCCTTTTAAATGAGGGTTATAGACTAAATGTTGTGGCTTCTATTTCAGATTAGGCAAATCAAATGTTTGTGTAGACACCTGAAATTCTCTCACATTTGCAAGCAACAATTTTATTAACTTTCTTCTTAATTAATTAAATATTTATTATTCAATCAATTCATGTCATTCTTCCAAATTCAAATTTTATAATCAACATTTCCCTCTAATTCTAATAGTTGAATAATTTTAATTAAGTATTCAATTGTTTAGCTTCCAATTAATATTTTATCAAGATTCCTTAATTATTCTTCTAAAAATTAATTAAATAGTTTTTATTATTTAATTAATCTCTTTCTCTAAGTTTAATTAAATAATTGCATTATTTAGTTAAAAATATTCTTCATTGTTATTATAATCATAATTAAGTGATAATTCCAATTACTTAACTATGTCTTCTAAAAATAAATAAATCATTAATTTATTTAATTTTCCACTTCCCCAATGCAAACTTATTCTTAAATGAAAATAAATAAATAATAAATAAACTTATTATTTAATTTATTTATTCTCTCATGCACAATTAAATAATTTTTTAATTGTGCTAAACACATCAAGATTCACATGCATTTTCTTGATGAGTTGATTCAAGAACATATCATTGATTTGTGCTACTACTGACAACAAAGAAAGTTGCATATGTTTTCACCAAATTCTTCATTAATAGCAAGTATGTTCTTTAATCTCTTTTGAGGGTGTGGGACATATATTTAGGGGGGACAATCTCAATGATGAAATTTTTCCCATTCCATTTTCTCCCTTTTTTATTGAGGGGATCTTTTGTAGATGGCTATCTTATTAGGCCTTATATCTAGGACCTATTGCATCTTCACATACATTTTCTCCTAAGTTGCAGTTAGGGGCATGTGTTAGTGCAACTGGGCTAATGGAGTACTTTGACTATCCAACTCTCCACCTAGGCACTTTTAACACTAGGTTAATTTTACTTTGAGACTTTCTTATTATCTCATATTGGATGTCTTTTTATTTTCTTTGGTGGTAGATGCAATGTTTAATCTCCAACATCACTCTCATTATCTCATTTTTATTGTATCCTTTCCATTCTCATTTAATAGAATGCAATTTAATTTTAATCTCATTTTTTTTAGCTTTGCTTTTCTTCATTTCACTTGCATTCTTGGATGGTTTTTCATCCAAATATTACAATTCAAAGCATTGTACATTCTTAATTTTTCAACCATGAAAAGAAGATGACATATATAATCATTAATGTAGTTTCTGGATTAAACCATGTGCTTGATTTTTTTATGAAAAAATTGAGCACACATTTTATTCCAAAAACTATCAAGACATTTTATCATGGACTATAGAAATTTTATGCATTTAATAATGTAGTGATTGGGTTTCTAAGTCTTGGCAATATCAAGAAACCTCCTAATCATTGTTCTAATAGATTTTATGAGATTTGTCTTAGCTTTCACGATAAAGTATGGTGGTTATTGGCACATAAATCATATTTTTTCCCAACTACAGTTTGTCATAATGGATAGAATAGAATTGTGATTTCCTTATGAAGTTTCACGTAACCCACTTCTAGGCAATTCTTTGTGGTAGTTAATCTTGAGATCTAGATTTCACACATGTCATCTATGCAAGGGGACTATTATTATAATATTTTCTAGAAAGTAAGGATGAGTTTTCATTTGTAAAATATTTGAAAAAAAGTGAAATAACCTTATTATTGTAAAATATTATCTATGCAATTTTTAGTGATACTGAATTTCGGTTGTTTTATATGAATGGTGGTCTAATTTACATTATTGTCTCCCTTGGTGTATTGTTTATTCTTGAAGAGTAAACCTTGAACAAGGAGGGTGAAAAAACTTTACCTATGGATTTACTACATTTATTTTTGTTCTGGTTAGTACACTTTCAAGCTGAGTGAGAAATATCTCCAAAATGCATGTTGGGTCTACAATGATAGTTAAGTATTATTAAGTAGAACTTTGTAATGAGATTACATTTTAAGCTCATGTTATATCAAGGAAATGATAGTCATTGTAAGGTAATAAAAAGTGTTGTTGTCAAGACATATTGGTAGATATATTTGATGATTGATTTTCTCCAATAAGCCCTAATCAGTTAACTCATATGATAAAGAAGAAAAATCATTTGATTTATAATTTCTTTTTTATTTTCCTAAGCTTGTACCTAAGAAAATAAGGGTAGAAGGGATATTTTGTGAGAAATCGTGTAAGCCATTGTCATTTTTTTGTATAAATATGTTGTTTGTTGTACAATATGATCAGCTTGTTGTATTCATATATAATTCAATGTGTTAATTGGGCTACCCTTCTAGGTTTCATAGAGCCTAAGCCAGAGAAGAGTATAGCTTATTCTCTTGTTTGTTGGCTATCCTCTGAGTGAATTTGGTGTAGGAGCACCTAATGGACTATGTGCCTCCATGAAGCCATTTTATGAACTTTTCTTTTGTTGGGTGTTTTAACCATGTAATAAGGTCATTTAGGCCATGTTCAACTTGTATGAGTCTATTTTGAGTCTTAGGGAGTCATTTTGGAGTTGTGTCAAATATTGTAAAAATTGTCAAATTGTCAAAAAAGTTGTCATTGTAAAAAATGCAAGAATGGGATTATGAAGAGTCATAAGTTGTAAATGAGGGAAGTTGGTTAGTTTTAACAATTGGAATTGGTTGCAAAGGCATAAATAAGTCCTCCCAATTTATTTTTCTTGGAAATAGTCTTATCTTTTGTTTGGTATGACCTGGTACAAAATGATTTAGATCTAAAACTTATATGGTTGGAAATATAAATAAGTTACCTTTCATTTTCTTTGGTTTGACTCAATTTTATGAATATTTTTAGAAGTTATTCATATCATTTTTGTAAGTGCAGGTCTGAAGCTACTCTAGGTTTACCAGTTTTGGGAAAAACTTGATCACTTTATTTTTCACTATTGGATCTTGCTAAGAATTGTAGGATATGTTTGTATCTAGGTTTTCTTTAATCTTGTTGAAGTGATTTTCTTAATTGTTTGTTTTGCAAAATTTATGAGTGACTGTTTGTTTGACATCTTTATGTTTTGCAAAAATGTAGGCCTAATTGGCAGGACAATCAATTCTTTAGGGGTTCCATACAAAAAATCTACCCTAGTTTTGAGAGTTGTTAAATAAAACCCAAATAGGTATTTGAAAATGTATTTATATTTTGAAGGTGAACTCTACAATGAAATTTATCCCCAATCATATCAATTAGGAGGGATATAAGAGAAAAGACATAATTGTGAAGGAAAGTTAGGTGAACCCCATCCTTTGCATAAACCGGTATTGGAGCTCAGAAGGTCTAGGAAAAGGGAGTTGGAAGTGTGTGTTTGTTTGTTTTCTTATTCCAAGTTTAAGAGAGAAACTAGATGCCAAAAGACTAGTTGGTGAAGAAGAGAGGCAACCTAGATGAGGTGTCACAAAGACAATGAGAGGCAAGGTGAAGAGACTTGCTTGAAGAGAGATGAATTTTTAAGGAGGTATTTGTGGGTTGGGGTTTTACAAGAGAAGAAACAAAAGAAGAAACAATAGGAAAGAAAGAGAAAGAAAGAAAAACATAAGGCAAAGGAAATGGAGATTGAGCAAGAGGTTAGAGAATTGAAGCAAGCCATGGAATATACAAGAAAGGATACAAAGTAGCTAGGAAAAATAATAGAACTTGAAATGCAAAGATGACTATTACCAACCAAGAAGAAGGTTAGGTGTCCTATTAAGAAGATTGTTCAAGAGAAGAAAGAAAAGAATAGGTGTGGAAGAGAAAGTTGCACCAGTAGAACAAATTGAATACAACCTTGAAATGCAATAGGAAGAGATTAATCGAATTCTTTGGAAGGAGATGGTAGATTTAGAAGAGGAGGAATATCAAGTTGTGTATGAAATTCCTAAGCAATTAACAACTTTATGGAAGAGTTGGAAGATGTTCATCAAAGACGATCCCTAGAGGACAAGGTTGAAGTGGAGTCTATGATGAAAGGAAACAAGGAGGATACCTCAAGGTCTCAATATTTTATTTATAATTTTTCATTGGATTATGTATGTGCACGTTATTAAGAATGAGGAGACATAGATGATGATACTGAGGCATATACACAAGAAATGGAGTTTTGGAACTTGGAAATTGAGAAAATGATGGATAGGAGATTGTGTAAGAAGAAGAAGAGGAAAAAGGACCTAGGAAGAGTTGCACAGATAAATGACAAGTTACAGAAGAATTGGAAGACTAGGAAGAAGGGGAAGACTTACATTCAAGAGGACTTGAATTTTCTTTTCTCCGAGAGTTTGGCATAGAAGCACTTGATGGACTATATGCCTCCATGAGGCCATTTTGTATTTTTTTCTTTTTTTAGGTGTTTTAACCATGTAATAAGGTCATTTAGACCATGTTGGACTTGTATGAGTTTATTTTGAGTCTTAAGGAGTGATTTTGGAGTCATGTGTCAAATATTTTAAATATTGTCAAATTGTCAAAAAAGTTGTCATTGCAAAAAATGCAAGAATGGGAATATGAAGAGTCATAAGTTGTAAATGAGGGAATTTGGTTAGTTGTAAAAATTGGTGTTGGTTGAAAAGGCATAAATATGGCCTCCCAATTCAAACTCATGGGTTGAAGAAGTTTGGAAATGAAAGAAAACTTGTTTTGAAGCCATTGCATACTAGTTTTTTGTGTAGTTTTTTTCTTTTAAATAGTCTAATATTTTGTTTGGTATGCCATGGTATTGAATGATATAGATCTAAAACTTATATGGTTGGAAAGATAAATGATTTAACTTTCATTTGCTTTTGGTTTGGTTCAATTTTATGAATATTTGCATAAGTTATGATCATTTTTGTATGTGTAGGTCTATATCTACCCTAGGGTTACTAGTTTTGAGAAAAAACTTGATAACTTTATTTTCCACTGCCGGATCTTGCTAAGAATTGGAGGAAATGTATGTATGTAGGTTTTGTTCAATCTCACTGAAGTGATTTTCTTAATTATTTATTTTAATTTTTTTTGAGTGACTGTTTGTCTAATATCTTCATGTTTTGCAAGAATTTAGGCCCAATTACTAGAAGAACAGTCACTTTTTGAGGGGTTATGTACAAAACAACCTACCTTTGTTTTGAGGTATGTTAAATAAAACTCAAATGGATATTTTAAAATGTCTTTAGATTTGAAGGTGATGTCTACAATGAAAGTTATGCCCGATCAAATCAATTAGGAGGGCTACAAGGAAAGAGACCTAATTATGAAGGAAAGTTAGGTGAACCCCATCCTTTGCATTAGAATTTGAGAATATAAATTAAAAACTTAGAATTTACTAGATTCATCTTAGAGAGCCAGCAAAAGGGTTAGGGGAATGCTTCTAGAAACCATAGCTAGACCAAGAGGGGATAGGTGTGGTCCATCATACATAGAAAAAAACCTCACTAAGCCCTCTAGACAAAGGAGTTATTGCAAGTTAGGATTTTAATGAGAAAAAATACATTTGAATAGTGTTTTCTTGATTGGATTTTGAGAAATAGAAAGACATGAGCCTTAAGAGGATAGACGAAGCTTTCAATCATCACTAAGCATTGTAGAAGATCCCTATATTGTTGATTGATGTGGGAGATATTTCTACCATGTACATTATCATGAAAATTGTTCTTAAGGCTAGGAATATTAGTAGCCTATTTCAAAACATTTAGGGGCAAAAAAGATAGATGGTCCAAGAGCTACATCCATGAACAATCTATCACTTTTAGCACAACATTTGTTAGTCATTTTGAGATATCAATCTCTACATGAATAGAAATAAGAATATTGCGAGATAAAGACAGTCATATCTATTAAAAAAAATCTTCACAAAGATCTTCTAACTGTTGTCAAGTGAGCCTAACTTAGAATGGTCTTATAGTAAAATATTTGGTTAAGGGGTTGAAGTTTTGAAACCATAGATTTGGGGGTTGTGAATGTTTCCTCCATGACTAAATTCAACTATTGAGAATTAATTCTTAATCCTTCATGGATTCAAATCCTACATTGACAATTCTCTACGCATAGGGGTAAATTTCAAGATGGTTTTTCATATGTATCTACTAGAAGCATGACATCTAGTTGTGCAAATCTAGAATGGTAGGTAGAAAATGATTAAAAACCCAATCAAACTACATTAAAAGAAGTATTCCTCTCCTAAAATTTTGTCCCCGAAAACAAGAGTAAGTGATATCTTGGAGCAATATGTTTTAGAAAATTCGCCGATGAGGCAAATGAACCTATTTTTTTGAAAAATATTCCTTTCTTGTATGTCACGTAAAATAATATAATGTTATAGAATTCGAGAGATTGGTAGAAACATCATGTTTCTATTGTTATTATGCATTATGACTCTACACACCATCTTTAAAGAGTTGAGAGCTCCTAAACTTTTCATGGACCAATTAGGAGTCGAACCTAGGACTTGTGATTTGTCGTTTCGATGCTCCACCTCTGTGCTACTAGAAGTCCTAGTGGTCACTCATTTATTTTGGATGCGATTTATTTTCCAAAACCCCCTTGAGCAATATTACAGGTGCTTAGGACTCCTAGCTTGGCCTAGTTCTAATGATCTAGCTTTGATACCATGTTGATATTTGCATGGACCAACTATAAATCAAACCTTAGACCTCCCATTTGTTGCTAGGTTTTATATTAGTGATCTACTAGCCCTCTTGGTGACTAGTCCATCTTTGGTTTGGGTGTGGCTCATTTTACAAGAAGAGTTGTATTATTGAGGGGAACTAGCAAAGATATCTACAAAAGTTTTAACTGAGGAAAATCAATTATATATGTTAATGTGGGGTAATAATGATTTAAGGCCTTTTACATCTACAAAAGGGCCCTTACACTAGAAGATTTAGCCTTCCCTAATAATTGAGAAGTACAATATACAACTCAGTGATTCCAAAAACTTGTTTGTCAAGTGAAATCTTAACACCAAGCTTGGAATCACCACATTGCAAGATGAAGAATGAGTAGGGTTGGGAACGCAAGTGGTTTTCAAAAGTAAAATCTCACCTTTGATTATACATACATATATATATGCATATGCATATGCATGTGCATATGTATGTGTGTATGTGTATGCATATGTATCATTTTTGGATGTGCAAGTGTGTGAAAAAACTGCCTGATATGAATAGATTTTGGCTAATTAAATAAATACAATCATGAAGCACAAATTAAGCTAGTTTAAATTAGTCAAGGTTTGGTAATTTAATAAACATAAAAATTAAATGCAAATAATTACTATATTAGCTCTAGAATTGGAAAGTGTAATGTCCCCACTTCTAAAATAAGATTTAATAATAGATAATAATATATAATTAATATAAACAAAAAGAATAAATAATAATAAAATTAAAATATAAATGATAAATGATGGAAATGAGAAGGAATGTATTTCTGGACACACCAATGGCCAAAGGAGGCATGATAAAGATACATACGGAGATATGATAAATGTCATGGCTTTATCACAACGTAGTAAGAGATATCAATCAAATTAATGAATTATGACTCATTGAAACTATAGGACTATCGGTGGCATCGATAAGGTTGTTTGATTCTAGATTAGTCAAAACAAAATAGGAATAGATTGATATCATCAGTTAACAATTAAACTTAGTATCTTACTCGATAATCAGGAATTAATGAGAATCATTCGCATTTGGAGATCAATGATTAAGTCTAATATCGTTGTGAGGAATGATTATAAAGAAGAACTCATTAAGTAATATTTATAAGAAATGTGAACTAAATCTTGTAAATAATCATTATAGAGCGGTTTAATAATGAAAGGAAGTGTCCCATCATTGTCGTGGGATGTCATCGATTCAGCTTGGAGAAATAAAATAACATCTTTCCCCTTTCATAGGAGGGGCGGAGGGTTCGGAGATAGGAAGGCAACATATTTATAAAGCACATCATGAATTAATTACTTAATCTCTATGAACGTTAAGGAGAATACTTAAACTATCCATATTGGGATAACTATAATAAATTAAAGAGAACTTATAGCATAATGAGGGTTCTACAATATAATCTACATGAGGAATAGTGGAAATAAATCCATAGTTATAGAATAAAAAGTATATCTGAGATATATTTCCCATCTAAGTATCAACAATAAGATATGGTCTTATCTCATTGATGAGATATTCATTTCATCTTATAAAACTTGTCTAGGTTATAGTAACGCTAGTGGTGTGGATTGGAACTTCTAAGGATAATTAATGGTAAAGCATAAATTATTCCAAATATCATTGACACATATATTTATAGAGGACATTCTTTAAGTGAAGTCATCGACTAGGAAGAAGTCTTTTATTATCAAACATTGAGAAATCAGACTCAAAACAATAGAGGACTGTAGGGGGACACTACAAAAAGTTGATTTATTATAGTCCCAAATTTTGATTCTCTTCATCTAATTGTCTTGGAATTAGAAATAGAATCCAAAACCTTATGGTTCAATTGAGCCCATTAGGTTTACTAGTCCATGTTGACTTGATATGGTGCTCAAAGTAAACTAGGAAATGCGAATTTAATTTTTTAAAAGGTTGTTTTAGTAAATCTATTTTTTGTTACTCCTTTTTAGTTAAATAGGGTAAAGGTATTGTTTACAAACACATTTAGGATATGGTTGACTCAATAGGTTTTGTGTTCTACTAAATCAATTTTCTTGAGAGGTTGATTAATAGGGAGGGGTGATATCAACAACATCAAATATAAGTGTGTAGGTGTTTAGCTTGTATATGATGAGAATCAATTTTTTCACTTAATTATCCCCCCTCCCTTTTTTGTCCTAACATGTCCTCCTTAGAATAAATAAATATGTTATTTATTTATCCCTTTTATCATTTTTCTCAATTAAATATTGACTAATTGTTAATGTAGAAGGGAATTGTTAAGTGAAAATTTATTAATTTCACTCTTTTATTTTTTATTTTCATATTCCATTTACCATATTTTCTTTTATATTTTTAATCTTTTAGCTTGTCCTTGCATCTTCCACTTGTCATTTTCCTTTCCTTTATTTTGTTTACTTTTATTGTGTCTTTTCTTCTTCCTTGTCCTTTTGTCACTTTTGGAGGGAATTAATGAATCTTTTTATTATTGACCTTTAACCTTTCCTTTCCCACTTGGATTTTCATTCTTGTTGTCCTTATCTATTTGTTTCTTTAATAATGCATGCTTTTATCTCAAATTGGGAGTATATAAATTGAACCCTTTTCTCTAATTTTTATCAACCATAATTTTCTAGTATCCTCGTTATTATGGTGTCAAATTAATCCTTGCTTTTGGCTATTATTTGTGCAAATGTCAACAAAGTGCAACATATCAAATTAGAGGAGAAATAAAAATCCATGAGGTGCCATCAAAGGAATGCATGAATTTAGTTTACGAATTTATTATTTATTTTGTATTTCAATTTGATAGCCTTATTGGTTGTGATTAGGATGTTTTACTGACATGATTTTTACAACTTTCATGGTTGGTTTAATCATGTTTTTATACTAATTTCTTAATTTTCTAGATCCACAAACATAAATTAAATGAAAACTACATGTTGATCTATTTTATATGATTTTGTAGCTCTCTTTTAGTGAGATTCAAGAGGTCACTATAAAATAGAATGAGAATTCATGATATCAACATGGTTATAATCAACACTATGTATCAAGTACTTAGTCACAAGGTTATTGCTTCAATATTTATTAGGAATGTGATAGATCTATATGTAGTGTTATAAATGAAGTATTTAATGTTACATGATATCCTTGATATATATAATTATTAGGGAAATGACTATCTTAGATATGACTCAATTATTGTTCTTTCTTAAACCAAGTTTATAATGAATATTGTAAGATTTTTGAAAGTTTGAGATACTTTTTATGTGGCCCCAATTTGTGTTTATGATAAACGAGATCATAATATGATATGATATATTATATTAAATTTAAATTATATCATAATGTTAAATCATAAGAAGATATGTTAATTCTTGCATAATTGTCATATTATGAAGATATTTTGGCTATAGTTGTGTAGACTTATTTCATGTTGATTATGTTGTACTACATTATTGTTGTATATGGGCTGGATTTTGAGAATTTATTCTTGTAAAAAAATATTGTCTAATGTGTGTCATTAATGATGGGTGATATTTTGAATGACTAGTCAATTATACATATGATTTTATATTTAGGACCATTGTATAAGGAGGCAATTTCATAACCTTGTTTATAGTGATGTGTCATCTTTACATGATGTATTGAATCATTCAGAAATAATACAATAAATAGTTGTGTTTTGTATCATTTTGATGATCTTTCTTGGTTAATATAGCTCTTGTCTTCTTTAAGGAAGGATACTTCCTATCAAGGTTTAGGACCTTTGAAAGGTTGGTAATGTATATGACAAAAATAGTTGTCTAGTATCGATATAGGTTACCTTAACCTAGGAAGGTATAATTTCATGTCTTGATAGATGAAATACAAGGAGAAACACATAATTTTTTTAATCCCATTTAAGAGTGAGTATATTGGTAGTCCTTTGGTGAATGATTCCCATGTGACCCAAGTTCCTAGGGGAAGGCTTAAGAGACAACTTTAATGATTGGGTTCTTAAATTTGATTATTTCTCCATTTTCATAATGCTTTAGATTGAGGCTAAATATGCTTATATAATAGTGATATCACCTTCCAATAAAATGTTCACACTATATATTTGAGTTAATGAAAGTCAATTGATCATCATTAGATTATTTAACTTGATGTTTTGGGTATCTGACTTTCCAAAAAGTGCTCAAACCTTGGACATTTATTTTAGAGTTATTGTCATCGTGGTCTATTTTAATGTGAATGTGTGATAATGTATCTAATATTATCTAAACTAAAATAATCAAAATTTACATGTGGAATACTATGACTTTGTGTCTTTGATCATTGAATAGTACATGAAGGTATTGGTTAACCTCTAACCTTGGTAAGGCATGTAAACCTCTGAGAAAGAATGTATGATAAAATTAGTAATGACATGGCAATGAATGAGTCATGGAAACCTACTCGTGTGTATTTAATGGAAATATTGTGTTGGGCCATTATGATTTCATAGTGTGAATAATTCTTAATAAGTATGGATGAATTAATTGTTATAAATGTGTATCTAATTTTATATTAAGCTTCAAACAAAATTATTGACTATACCAATCATGTACAATTAAAAATAATTTTTATATTTAATATGATTAGATATGTTTCCTTTATATGTTAGTTGGATAAATGTATGATAAGCCTTATGATTGGTAATATACAAAATGCTATGTACTCAAAAGAAGAAAGTTGTTTAATATCAATGTTATGAGTTATTTTTTTTCTATTCATCATAATGAAGGCATCATACATAAGTGTGAATCAATTACAATAGTACAAAATATATTCACTTATAAATAGTATATATCACACTATTCAACTATAGATATACAAAAAATATATCACCTACTAATATATTGTCACAGAGTATTGTAAAATATACATGGTTAGTTCACTTTCTACATGTATATAATCAATCAAAAAGGGGAAAATAAGCTAGCTATAATTGTTCTATCCTTCATCAACATTTTATTTGAGCCATTTCATCCATCCTTGAGGTCCCTTTGTTCACTTAAGCACAACAATCTCTGCTCTGGGTAGGGTGATTGATACTGCAATAGTAATAGGAGAGTCAACAGTGATGGGCACAACTAGTTCTGCCATAGGAAGTGGTACCTCCTAATAAATTATTGTGCCTTCATTATTGTATTTCCTTTCTCTTTGCTCCCTTGATTCTTGTATTGCCTTTCTCTTTGTTCCCTATTTAATTTTTCTTCTAATTCTTCCATGAAGTTTTCTAGCCCAATTTCGAGCTGGGTGCATTTCTCAGTTCGTCTAGTCCATGTGTGTCGATGAGAGATTTCTCTTCTAAAGATTCCAATTGTGTCATCTTGAAGAAGCCTCTCAAATTTACTTAAATGGATCTAACTATCATCTACCAAGAGATATCACACATAATGGATCTCCATTGAGACTTCGTAAGGATTCTATTACTACCTCTAAATAATTCATTATTCTTGGCTTTCCAAATTGACCATAAATTTTCACTAGAGAGTACAACCAAAAACATATTATCATCTTTCAAGAAGTTATGAACCTTCCCAACCACAAATTCCCAATGAATGATATTAATGCTAATAAACATGCCAAAAATATTCTAGACTTCCATAGCAAAGATACAATAAAAAAAAATATGATGAACTATTTTAGGAAGTCTACACAGTGAAAAAATATTCAAGTCCCCATCAAGCTTCAAAATAGGAATTCTACATAGAATAAGGCTCCAAACAAAGAATCTCCTTTTAGGCTCAATAGGTCTATCACAAATACTACACATGATGATCTTCCATGCTAGGATAGAAGGTCAATGCACCACTATTTAGCAACATGGTTCAATATATCAAAGTTATTAGCAATGTGGGTATAAATAGATTTAGTTTTAAACAAAGGAAGTAGGGAACCATCTAGCCAAGAAAATTTTATGAATCTATCCACAATTTAATCACAAGCAACAGGGAAAGAGATGGAGGAACATGCTTCTTTGATGAAGATATACATGCTCCATTGAGAATGGGGAATATCATACTTATTAACAAAATTATTCCAATCCATCAAGTGCCCATTTGTAATAATGTCCTTGAATATTTTAATACCTTTGCTAGCCCCATTCCTTGTTGACCAACCTTGAAGTTGAACTAGGGGCTTACCCTTATTCTTAAGGTTCCACCACATCGACCTCTCCCCACACAAATGTTTTTTATAAAAATGAAAGCATTATGAGAAATTAGATTCCTTACACAATTCCACACTTCCCATATAGATTTAAAAACCACAGATCCTGACGACTTGACTAGGAATTGTCCAACTAGTAGATCACACAAGGGAAACCTCATCCAAGAGGGGATTTTCTTTGGCACCAACTTAGAGATGTTAAATCTAACTAGAACCTCCATGGTTCATCTCCTTGCAATAGCTTAAAAATCAATTTAGTAAAAAGTAAGGTGTCTTGCACCTTGAGATCCTTAGTCCCAAACCTCCCATACTCTTTCTCATGGAACACTAGGACCACTTAACAACATAATTCATCCTATTACCCTTTCCATCTAACCATAAAAAGGTGTCAAATCTACTTCTACATGAAATTGAACTAGTATTGAGAGGATAACCAAGTAGGGGAATAAAAAATGTTGTAAGATGATAATTATTTTTGACAAACTTGAATCCTTCCTGCTAAGGAGAGGTAATTCTTGTTCAAATTTTTTAGTTTGTTTTCAATATTTTCTTGAATCCAATACCACATTTCTTTTAGATTGGGGCTCACTACAAATGGAATACCCAACTACCTAATCTGGTGCTCAGGGCCTCCCCATTGGATGAGATATTTGAAGAACCAATTAGGAGGGTGGGTATTCCATCCTAGCATAATAGACTTGGGTAGTGACACCTTGCTTCTAAAAGTAGCACAAATAACTCCCTCTTTTTCATCAATGCTTCTACATTATATTCTTCTAGATTGATAAAAAATGTAGTGTCATTTGCGAGCTAAATATTTGATAGGTCCTCATCATTAGGGAGAGTGATTCCCTTCATAGGTGGGGACAACTTATCATCTCTTAGAAAGTAGAATAGGGCATCAACAACTAGTACAAAAATAGTAGGTGCAAGGGGTCATCCTTTCCTAATAGATCTGGAAAGTTGGAAGGTCTTAGATCTAGTTTCATTGACCTCAACCATTTCATTTTATTCTTGAATGAGGGTGTAAACCATATGACATCTTTGGAAAACCTAACCCCTCCAATATCATATGATTAAGTTCCACTCTATGTAGTCATAGGCCTTTTCAAAGTCAACAAGCAATATAGCATCTTATTGGTTTGATTCATTTTCCTATCGCAAGGCCTCCCAACATGTTACAAGGTTTTCAAGAATATACTTCCCTTTCACAAATACGATCTGAGTAGGATTGACCACTTTTGGCAAGACATTATCTAATCTTTTAACCAACATCTTAGCCAATACCTTGTAAGAAACATTAAGAAATGTTATGGGTGTTCATTTCTTAATTAGTGCATTGTGCTCATCGTTAGGAATCAGTTTAATTAGTCCTTTATTAATATTTTCTCCAAGAAAATCCTCCCTGTCCAGTCAATATTCTACTTATAGAACTCAACAAGGAGTCTATCAGGATCGGGGGCATTATCATCACTCAAAGAGAGAATGGAAGTCCTTATTTCTTCCACAAATATCTCTTTTCTCATTATTATACATCAATTTCCCTAACTTTTTTTGGAATAATGCTCTGTATTTTATCTCTAGCAGCTATATTATCCTAGTTACTATTGTAATCACCTAAAATTGGGCTAATAAAACGTAAGGCCTTATTTCAACTAATTTGGGATAAAAATCCTAATTGTGTTAATTTGATTCTTGATTATTAACATAATTCATTAAATTTGATAAAATCAATAAAATTTCATAATTCAAGCATTAATTACCAATAATTAAGTAAAAATCACTTTGATTATCTCTAAGCCTAATTAATTAAATTAAACCCATTAAATGTATGCCTAGAGTAATTAATTAAAACAAGTGAATAAAAACACTCCAAAATGACATGTCACCTCTCAATGGGACAACAAAGACATCTTAAACCAATGAGAGATCATCACATGGATCAAGCAAGGAAGCATCTTAACCACTCATCAAGGATGCATCTCAACTGTCCAAATTCTCAAGATTCTATAAAAGAAGGATTTTCAAACAAGGTTGATAATAGTTAATTTGAATTCATACATGCATGTTGTTCATTCAATTTCCTAGCTAATTAGAAAATATTTTCAATTGCTTAAAGAGTTAATGAATTAATGGCTTTCATGAGTAAATTTGATAGTTTAGATGCATCATTGAACATGAATCTCTCATTCTACCATGCACATGAATCTCTCATTCTAACATGCATTGTCACTGTTTAAGATCTAATTCTGAGAGTAATCTTAGGTTCTTTCCATACTTGTGTTAGTTAGAGAGTAATAATTCGATTTCAATTATTATGATTTTGATTGATTTTCATGTGCTAATAATTGATATAATGAGTTATTAAAGTATTGTGTTGCAGGATTACAACTACCACAAAATACACACATTTCTAGCACCCACCGTGGGGCCAAGCCCCAGATTTCTACCTTTTAAACTAATTTTTTGCTGTGTTCTTGACTGCAAAAAATCGCATCCTAGAAATTGGATCACACCTGGGAAATAAGATCACACCTGGGGTTTCTTGGATGACATATGGGATTGATTGGATCGCATCTCGTAAGGTATTGCCTTTAGTGAATTCTGGATCACATTTGGGATCCTTAATCACATTCGGGAAAGGGGATCACATTCAGTAAAACTTTAGGTCACATTTGGGGATATTTTCTTCAAATTTGATTTTTCTAATATCTACTGGGTGAATCTTGTGTTCTATGTGGATTTATAACAACCTAACAATGGTCTGCAGGTCGAATTGTTGAAGATATCGACAAATTTGAGACTACTAATAGTTGTTTGTAGGTTGACTAAAAGGATCAACTATATATTATGATTATCTTTCTAGGAACTTAATACAATTTGAAATCAATTTGCAAATTAATCAGAGGATTGCATTCTTTTCCCTTTGGGAAAATCAGAAACTTAAAAGTTAGCTTGCAATTTTGGGTCAAATTGGAGTAATTTGATTAAGTTTACATGATGTGTCTTGGAGAAATAGTTGATGATAGGATATTATGCTCTTCTCCTTCATGGAGAATTGGAAATCTAGATCTTAAGCTATTGATCTATCTTTCTTTTATTGTATACCTAGTAGAGGGTCTATCGGTTGAGGAAAAAACTCTTGGGAATGACCCAAGTGCGGACAAGTCTTAAGCTGATTCTTCCACCCTACTATAAAATTTGATGCTTCCTTGAGATGAAAATATTAGAAGACATAATTCATTTTGTCATTGGAACCCAGATTTGATCTTTTCCAATGGCATTCTTGGATCTTGTGTAGAGCGGAGCCGCTTGAATCTTGCTTGCGAGACTACATGACATATTTGAGTACTCATAGGGCTATAGGCCTCAATCCTTCTTGTGGGACTATGAGAGATGGTTATGAACAAATGCCTTCATTAAGAACCTAATTTAGATGCTACCTGGTTCACCTATGAAAGGTTGGTAAGACTTGTGTAAGTCAAATATTAATTGGCCCAAGAAATTCACCATATCAAGCCCTCATTGATGTTACTACTTGGCTAATATGGCCTCCAACATCCATTGTGTGTTGTTGGACTATCATATTTCGAGGAGTCATTGAGTGTGTTCCTAAGTCAATGAACAAGTGTTTCCAATCTCTATCTAGTCTAAGGAAGGATAGGTGTGGTTGCTCTAAAAATGATTTCTTGATGTGTTTTAAATACAAATATCAGATAAATCCCTTGAATGAACAAACCACAAGTATTTTCAGACACCTACAAGTCCTTGGAATTAGATAGAGAAGATAAAATTTCACAAACTTGACAAAACTTTGCATCAGACAAGTCATCATAATGTCGCATCTGGTATCTTGTGCCGCACCCTATATCCCAGATCGCATCTGGTAAAAATAGTGTCGCACCCTATATTTCCTAGGTCACATCTGAATTAAGGAGCGCACCTCGTGTTTCCTGGGTTGCATCTGGGGCCAAAAATCTATCGGTCGCATCTTGAGGATCGCATTTGGGATTGAAAGCACTTTTGTACCTGTCGCAATCTAGATTTTTGCATTTTTGGATACCCTTTTTGGCCTTTAGTCAGATTCTACTATCAAAACAAGTATACCTGCAAGCCTGAAAGAGTTATTATTGAGTACGTCTTGTCATCCTATTTGGTCTATCCCGCATTGTTCAAAATTGTGGATTTTCCTTGTCACTATTAGATTCAAATCAAGTTCTCAGCTCACTATCAAGGCATGCTAACCCCTTTGACGCTGGAACTTTCAAAAAAATCCAAAAAAATCCACTTGCATTTGGTTCTCAACTCACTACCAAGGCACTCTAACCCTTTGACGTTGGATCCTAAGACATTTAAAACCCACTATTGCAACCTTGGACCCAAAATTGGACACTTGGATACTTTCAGACCCACTTTCACATAAGACACTCAAAAATTCTTTAATCAAGCTTTCCTGGTTAATACAAGACATAAGTCTTACAAATTTGAAAGGAATTCATTTTTGAACGAAGTGCCACTAATAACATTTGAAAGAGGAGAAAATTCATGAATCAATCCTTTATTTGGAACAACTCCTAGTACTACTCACACGGTAACCCCTAATGCAACAAACATGTCTACTCAAGGTGACTTCCGTTGGGATGAAAGACACGGAGAATAAGATAATCGTGAAGAAAAGAATAACCAAGAAGATGCACAACACCAAGAAGCACATTATGAATATGAAAATGATGAAGACCCTATAAAACTAGAATATCAAAGGGTTGTGAAAAGCAAAAGATTCAACAAAATACTTGAAAGAACATTGAAGGAAAACAAGGAAAAATACTTCCTAGAACTTGCATATCAAGGAGTGAAACTACCTAAAGACTATGACGTAAATCAGCTCAAACCAAAAGAGGATCTCAGTCCTATGTCCATTCTGACATGAAAATTACTTGCCATGCAAGCAGAAATCCAAGAGCTAAAGAAAGAAAAGGACAAACCAGCAAAACAATAATCTTTGGAACACATTTGTCCTTTCCCCTTTGATAAGAGATTGAAGATGATACCATTTCCTCAGCATGTCACAATTTCAAAATATGACAAGTACAACATAAATTCTGACCCTCAAGACCATGTGAGGGAATTTTGCACATCAAGTATGGAATTCATGCACGAAAAAACATACCTTATGAGGTTATTTCCACAAATTTTAGGTGGACAAGCAATGGATTAGTTCTCGAAATTACCTACAGAAATCAAATCTAATGAAGAACTAGTTGAAAATTTTATCCAACAATACTCCTATAACATCCAACACATTGTGACTATGTTGGATTTATGCAATACCAAGCAGAAAAGTGGAGAATGATTCTTGACTTTCTTACAATGATGGAGGAAGATATTCATGCGATACACTAGACAAATACCTGAAAGCAAAAAAATGGACATTTTTATCAATAACTTGGTACCTGAGATGAATTTTCCAATACAACTACAAGGTCCACCAAGTTTTGATAAAATGATAGATAGTGCCATCAAGATTGAAGAGCTCTTGATTAAGATGGGAGAAATCACTATCAATAAAGAAAACAAGGAAAAATACTATCCCTCCAAAGACAAGTACAAATATGGGAACAAGAACAAGAGTGTGGTCAATGATGGAGTTGTGGATACTCCTAACACCAAACTAA
Source organism: Chamaecyparis obtusa (assembly GCA_027943335.1). Taxonomy (NCBI): domain Eukaryota; kingdom Viridiplantae; phylum Streptophyta; class Pinopsida; order Cupressales; family Cupressaceae; genus Chamaecyparis; species Chamaecyparis obtusa. The sequence goes on from BSBK01003345.1 coordinate 1,550,254, forward strand.
AACCAAAAGTTTTTAATCTTACAATGAGTCTCCAAGCGAACAAGAGTTCAAATTTGATAGTGACACCAACGGCTAACAAGACTTTCAATAAACCTAATACTCGAACAAAGCCTTGGTCAGCAAGACCCAAGAGGATATTTACACCATTGGGAGATACACTAGAAGTGGTCTTGAAGTCACTATTGGACAATAAAATTATCATAATTCACGACTCCAAACCTTGGGAACTAGAAGTAAAACCAAGGTGGTGGAGTGATAATGACTACTGTGATTTTCATCGCAATAAAGGACACAAGACTAACAATTGTATGAAACTGAGATATGTTATTCAAGATTTAATCGAAGAAGGAAAAGTTAAGGTGGATGGACATCATACCAATAATGATCATAAAGCATTCCAAACCCCATTGCCTAGCTATGAAAAATGACAATCTTCCAAGAGTAACAAGATAAATTATACATATACCGATAATGATAATATAATTAATATGGTGGAACCATGCAAACCATCCATCCATGTGATTACTCTAAAATGAGTCCAAAACCAAATTGAATCCTCTAATGCTGTAACAAGAAACTAAGTAAAGATCACTCTCAAAGGAGCTTCAACATCAAACCCACCAGCTACAACAACAACATCTAAACAACTGGCATTACCTCCAAAGTTTAATGTAGTAGACTAGTTGCAGCGCATGCCAGCTCAAATATTCTAGAGCTATTAAAAATCTCTCCTAGTCATAGGGAGGTCCTTGATCAAACCTTGCTTAATACTAATGTACCAAAGGACCTAGATGTGGACAGATTCCAAACTATGGTTGGTCAGTTGAATTCCCCACATTACCTATCTTTCTCTGAGGAAGATGATAAGTCATTAAACCAACCACATAATCAACCATTGCATCCAAGTTTTCTTATTCATAAACATTGTGTCAAGCGTGTCTTGATAGATGGATGTGCTAGTTTGAACATATGCACCTATAATTTGGTAAAACAACTGGGATTATTTGAACATGCAATTGATCCCAGAAGGAAGATAACAATCAAAGCTTATGATGAAGAAGAGAGATCCTCCAAAGGATTTTTTGTCTTACCTATCAGAGTGGGACTAGTGGAAAGAGATGTGATATGTCAAGTCCTTGATTTACCACTTGCATATAATATTCTTCTTGGGAGGCTATGGATATATTAAATGCAAGTTGTGCCTTCTACTTACCACCAGTGTATAAAGTTTCCTCACATTGAAGTGGAAGTGACTATTCTAGCTGACACAACATATCCTTGTAACAGTCTTAAACAAACAGAAAGTATGGTCCCACACAATAAAGAAAGTTCCAATAAAGCAGAGACATCTAAGGAAATAGTTTTGTGAAGCTTTGCTAAAAAGGTCAACATCCAAGAAACAAGTATGGGTGAGTACAAGATAGATCCTGCAATGTCCATAATAGATCTCCCCATATCTCCTAGGTCTCAAGGACAACCTTCACCTACATTTACACCTTCTAATGGTAGTGCTCTAACAATACATGAAGGAACAAGAATGGTCAAAGCAAAGGTGCCCCTTGAAGAAGAAAATGAAGAGAAAGATGTTTTGCAATGGCTATACAAGGAAAATGAAGAAGATGGAAATATCAAACATGTTGAGATAGCCACAAAAAATGTGGAAAAGGATATGAGATCATGAAGAAAATGGGTTACAAAGGAAAAAGACCAGTGGCAAAAAGAAAACAAGGACTTGTGGAATCGATACATATGGATTTCAAAAATCCAAAGGATAAAATTGGATTAGGCTTCAAGGAAGAAACATCTCATCCTGTGACATAAAATGTTCCTATATTTGATAGATCAGGAGACTCATATGATGAAGAAGAAGTGGAAGGACAACCTATTTCCTATGAAAGGTTTCTACTCTTGCAAGGAGATCTATTATCAGAAATTGGCGCTAGTCTTGAACAAGAACCAAAAGAAGGACCAACAAAAGAACCTGAAAGAGAACAAGAATAAGAACTTCCTATTTTTGACACACCTTACTTTGATGAAGAACCAAACATTACATCTTTACAATAAAATTTACAATAATAAGAAAACAATGCTAATGAAGAAGCTGAAATACCGATGACTATCACCCACTTCTTGGGGGTTTCAAATTTTAGTTAGGTAGAATCATATGAATATGAATGGGATATTCTTTTTGATTCTACAATGGATATATAGGTGGATGTGATACATAAATATGCTCCTAGAGTCCTAATTGAAGAAGGAGAGATTTCTAATGCTAGGTCGCAAGAGTTAGACTTACATAACATTAACATGAACTCTAATAATAACGATAATGACTCTAATAATCCTAACATCTCTTTAGAACAAAACCTAATGGAAATTTTTTTACAAGTTAATGACATTGATAATAACGCAGTGTTGTCTCTTGAACCTACTAAATCTTAGTCCTTAATACATCCTGAATTGATAGACTGGAATGAGCCTACAACCACAAGCCTGTTATCTTTTGACAATGACTATTCCCTAGCTTGTGATCTAAACACTTGTGAACCTTTCCCTTCTTCCACCAGTGTAAAGAGAAAAATCATGACTGAGGAGGATATCAAGTTTCTCAGTCTCAAAATCAAAAACAAAAATAACAAGAAATATGATGGTGAAAACCACCTAGTGGCAGAGTCAGATTCAAAAAGAGAAAAAGAAAAAGATGCATCCAATGGTGAAAACCTCCTAGAGGCGCCTAAGGATGGGATTCTTGATATCCTCCCAGATCATTTTTAGGAAAGATATTCAGTGCTGACAGAACCAACACAACCCATTAATTTAGGAACAACAAAAGCTCCTCAACTAGTCCACATTGCTCAGTCATTGACAAAGGAGGAAAAGATCCAATTCACCAGTTTCTTTAAAGAAAAGAAGATCAATTTTTCTTGGTCTTATTTAGATATGCCTGGATTCGATATAGATTTGATTTTGCATCGCTTGTCTATTTCTCCTGATCTGAAACCAGTAAAGAAAAACCTAAGGAAAATGAATCCACATGTGGCATTACTAGTCAAGGAAGAACTAGAAAAACTATTAAAAGTTGGATTCATCAGATCCATTGACTATGCAGAATGGATATCAAACATAGTTCCTATTTCTAAAGCAGGGAAATCTATAAGAGTTTGCATGAACTTTAGAGATTTAAACAAGGCTTTCCCAAAGGATGATTTTCCGCTTCCCAATATAGACATGATTGTAGATTTGATGATAGGCTATGAGATGTACTCATTGATGGATGGATTTTCTAGATATAACCAAATTAAAATTGCTCCTGAAGATCAAGAAAAGACCACATTCACATGTGCATGGGGAACATGCTATTGGAATGTGATCCCATTTGGTCTAAAAAATGTAGGTGCAACTTATCAAAGAGAAATGACCATAATATTTCATGACATGCATAGAAACATAGAAGATTATGTAGATGATACATTGGCAAAATCAACAATAAGGACAATACATATAGAAGATCTAAGGAAAATCTTTGCTAGAATGGAACAGTTTCAATTAAGGATTCATCCCAAGAAATGTGCATTTGGGGTATCATCTGGAAAGTTACTAGGATTCATAGTCTCAGCAAAAGGAATCAAGGTGGATCCAGGAAAAGTGAAAGCTATTCTTGAAATGCAACCACCTAGAAATATTAGTCAAATGAGGATGCTCCAAGGAAAGCTACAATCCATAAGAAGGTTTATATCTCAATTAGCGGATAAGGCACATCCTTTCACAAAGCTAATGTGCAAAGGAACTACATTCACTTGGGATGAGCAATGTGAAGAAAATTTTGCACAAGTCAATAAATATCTAATGAATCCTCCAAGCCTAATGGCTCCAATATATGGGAAACCTTTATTGTTATACATATCAGTGACAGATACGTCATTGGAAGTATTGCTTGCACAAGAAGATGAGGCTAAAAAGGACACAACTATATACTACATCAACAAAAATTTAGTCACATATGAGTCAAACTATTCCATGATTGAAAAAGCATGCTTAGCAATGGTATTTGCATCCCAAAAGCTCAAGCATTACATGTTGGCACACAAGGTGAAGCTAGTGGCTAAGATTGATCCACTCAAATATCTGTTGAGTAAAACAATGTTGACAGGGAGACTAGAAAAGTGGGTCTTAGTTCTAAGTGAATTTGACATTGAATATGTTGACAAAAAAGACATTAAAGGACAATTAATAGTTGATCAACTTACAGAAACACTATTAACAGATGATATGCCATTACATGTTGAATTTCCTGATGAAGCTATTATGCACTTGACAGAACACCCATGGAAAATGTATTTTGATGACTCCTTCACACAGAAAGGATCATTAGTTGGATGCTTATTCATTACACTGCAAGGATATAAAATTCCAAAAGCATATAAGATGATCTTTCCATGTATAAATAACATAGAAGAGTATGAAGCTCTAGTAAATGGATTGAAACTTGCAATAGAATGGAAAATTATTGAATTACACATCTATGGAGATTCACAGCTCATTATCAATAAGGTGAATGGTGACTATCACACAAAAGATGATAAGCTAATGCCTTATAAAATAATGGTGGATGATTTGAAGAAATACTTTGTCTTCATCACATTTGAGAAAATTCCAAGATCATAAAACAAAGCAGTGGATGCGATGGCTACTTTAGTATCAATGTTACAACTTGAAGAACATCAATTTCGCTATGACTTCCTGGTGGAAGAACTCCCATTCCCAGATTATGACTCACTTGAATCCCAAATTGTTTTTGCCCTTGAAAATCAAGTTTTATCTAGATATTCCCATATCTGCTCGTACCTAAAAGACCAAACAATCCTTGAAAGCTATTCCAAAAATGAAAAGAGATGCCTTATAAGAGATGCATCGCGTTATATAATCATTGATAATGACTTGTATAGACATGGTCTAGATGGTACACTTCTTAGGGTTTTAGAAAATGAAGAGTCTAATTGTGCATTAAAGGAAGTTCATGAAGGTGTGTGTGGGTCACACTTGAATGGTTTTTCATCAGCCAAGAAACTCTTAAGGGTAGGATATTACTAGCCCACAATGGAAAAAAATGCTATCCATTTTTCAAAAACATGTAAGAAATTCCAGATTCACAGTAACCTAATACATGCTGTAGCAAGAGAGCTAATTTATTTCATAACACATTGCACATTTCAGTAATGGGACTTTGATCTAGTTGGACAGATCTACCCAAATTCAGAAAATGGACACAAATACATCAATACTGCCACTGAGTATTTCACAAAATGGGTGGAAGATGTACTACTGTCTAATGCAACTGGAAAACAAATTTCACTGTTTATCATGAAATATATCATCTGTTGATATGGAATACCCTCGTCAATTATGACTGACAATGGGGGTCACTTTAAAAATAAAGACATGGATGAATTGTGTCTTCAGTTCAAAATCACTCAGCACTATTCATCAATCTATTACCCTCAAGGAAACAGATAGGCTGAAGCATAAAACAAAACTATTTTGAAAATATTGCATTGGACAATGAGTAAATCAGGACGAGATAAATCCATCATTGTGGTATTACAGAACTAGCATCAGAACACCAACTGGCGTAACTCCTTTTGCACTATTTTATGGATTAGAGGCAGTATTACCAATTGAAGTAGAGATTCTATCACTGAGGGTATCATTGAAACATCTAGTCACTGATGAGGACTATATAATCTCTAGACTGCAAGAACTAGAATTGCTAGATGAGCGCAAACAATAGGTGTTTAACCATCTGAAAGTCTATCAAAAGAGAATGTCAAGAGGATACAACTAGAAGGTGAAACCAATAAGTTTTTAGGTAGGAGATCTAGTTCTAAGAGAGAATCCTAAAAATCAGCAAAATCGAGAGCAAAAGGGAAAATTTGAACCCAAATGGTTGGGAATTCCTGAAAAAAGTACAAAAATAGCAAATATTGATCTTGGAAAAAATAAAAAATAATAGAAAAAGTCTTGAAAAAAATGACCATCTTGGTGAAAACCTGGTAAACAGGCGCCTTGGTGAGTTAAAAATAAATAGAAAAAGTATAAAAAATTGGAAAAGAGAAAAAGTGTCTTGGTGAAAACCTGGTAAACATGCGTCATGATAGCAAAAATAGAAAAGTTTGGCCAAGTGGTGAAAACCTGGAAAATAGGTGCTACTTGTAATCAATGCTCTATCTATCAAGACAATGCTTGAATTCTTGGCCGATGTAAATTTCAGTTTGTACATATCTTCCAGTCACTTTCGTGACAAGCCAAATCCTAAAGCATACTATCAGGAAATCGTATCTTCCTAAGGATGGAATCTGCCTACATTAAGGTCCTAGGTAAATCATTTTCCTAGGGGGTAATGATCAAAGTCACGCATGTTGTAAAGTCACTTAGTCATTGTTAGGACTTTCTGCTAGGATGTCGCTTATCCCTAGTTCGCAATAGACATTAAACTACAAAAACAAAGGTATTTCTCAATGCCACTAATAAATAGTATTTCTTAATACTCAGACCTAAAAAGTGTTCCTAAACACTATGTCATGATGTTAAGAGTGTTTCTAAACACTAAATAGGTAAGACACTTATTGATGAAAGAAAAGTCTATGATTGATAATAATTACTATGTGTGTTTGCAAATTAACCAAAAGTGTTCCTAAACACTATAATCACAACTATCCATTCTTAAAGAAAATACATTGATTATAATAAAGGAATAATGAGTTGTACTTATTATCAATTTTTGATTTTTATGTTTCCTCGACTGACTCAATGATGTCTAAACTGGACTAGAGAAACAAGGACTGGGGGCATACCAGTTTATTTGTTTTCCGTTTATGGTGATAAATCTGATGATCTAGGGTGATTGTAGGAAATGGGTGTCTATGATAAGTGCCTCCATCATGATTGGAATGCCATGTATACCTCGATGTGTTTTCTATGAAAGCTTTAGTCAGGTCATATTTATTTCCTTGCATATTTTTAAACTAAAATGAAAAACTACTTACTAGTAAGGTGCATAATAAATCAATAATAACCAAGGATAAGAATATAAAATGAAAGGTCATTGCGGGTATATATACATTTTGTACCTGAAAAGAAAAAGGTTTATATCAAACAGGAAGTAATGGACAAAACATTCTAGCCTATATGCTTTAATGTTTAGGTTAACTTTCGACATGACGAATGAAAGGGAAGTATTCATATTTTCATGATTGTTAAGTCTATCAGTGAAAATTGTACTAACCTATGAGGTCCCAATTACAAACACTCTATGATGATAATAGTTCCACTTTGAAGAAACAGTGACTGTCCTAGGTGTCTTAGTCTAGGTGCTTTTCATTGTTAATTGCATTAAGGTTCATTTTAGTTGTATTTTAATATTAATTTGCATTAGATTCATTTAGATGCATTTCATGTTTTAGTTGCATTGAAGTTCATTTTAAATTGCATTCATTTTTAATATAGTTGCATTCATTTTAAATTGCATCAATATGGATGTGTGAATTCAATTAACTAAGCATATTATTAGTAAACAAATTTGTCTTCTTCCAAAATCCTTCACGAATAACTCCTAAATGCCCAAATTGAAAGACAAACTCTAAAACCAACAGTTGAGTCACTTGCATTTTTCATGCCAAGTGTTCTCTGAATTTTGACATGAAGGTACAACTCCCTTCTTTGTATTTTCAATGAATCAAAATATTGATTATGCCTTTAACCAGAACGCAAAGAAGGCACACTAACATTTTCCCTTAGACATAGAACAAATGTGATGATTAATTTAAATGATTTAAGAAGGAAATTAATAAATATATGGCACACAGACCATCTAAGAAATCTCTCATTTACAGAGAAATAAAATGGAGATATAATACACTTTGCATATTTGGTGTATAAAACCACAAGATTTCATGACACACAAAATCCTTGATAAATGAGAGCAAGATAATATTTCAAATATGATTAGAGTAACCACAAGATCACTTCCAACTAGAGAAATTTAAATTCAAGCCAACATATCTCAAAATAGATTTCTCTTTATTCAAAATATATAAACAAGATAACCACATGATCATTTTGCCCCAACACCATAAACAAGATGCAAGTTAAAATCAATCTCTTTCCTTCACTTCCCTATTGCATCCAGTACCAAAGCATTCTTCCTCACTATAGCCATAATATTTCTTGGAAAAGAAGCCCTCCTCTTCTTGAAAATGTTCCAAATAAATAATCATCCTTGTGACTTTTTGGTTTTTTCCTTCATAACTGAATCTTGGAATTATATTTTCTCTTCCATCCTTATGTTCTTAAAAGCTGATATACTTATTAATTTTCAAGTTTATAAGGATATATTTTGACATATTAAATGATGTTTGAATAAGTGACATTTAAATATGTTAAATCACAATAAAAATATTCCTTTTGCTAGGCAGACTGAAAAAAAATTTTGCCAGTAAAATTAGGTCTTGTTTCGGGGGGCATATCTTTTGACTCCATCGTTGGATCAACCCAAGTTTTGGATATATGTTTTCAATCCTAGTTTTTTTGAATTCTAACTAGAGTGATCAAAAAGATAATATTTGAGTCAAAAGATATTAGCTATAGAGTGAAGGTCTATATGACTATCATGAAATGCGACTTGCCAAAATAAAGTTTGCAGTCACTTTCAGCTCTTCTATAACAATACCAAAAAGAGTTATTATGAATGATTTCCTGAAATATACCTAAGCACACATCCATTTTTTCTTCATCATTTCCAATGGATTTACAAGTAAATAGACCATTGGGAAATTCTGTACATTTACCCTGTAAAGGTGCTTTTCTACACACAAAATTTTCCTTATTTTCCTTATTTTATCAGTCAACAATGCACAAATCACATATTGATTTTGTGATAGGAGAGAAAGCCAGTCACTTGCATATTTGGAAAATTAATTTGATCCGCTTCTAATCCATAATCTTGGGTATGATTTATAGGAAAGACCACTAATCGATGTCTGCTATAAATCGGGGTGTGACATTTTGACATTTTGTCAAACTATTTGGGACCCTTCTTCACATATGTACAGTTCATCTTGAAATGTGGGTAAAATGATGTTTACAGACTCAATTTGAAAATGTGAATCCTATCACCCGCACCCTTGTTAACATTCTAAGCATTGAATTTGAATTCCTTCATAAACCAGTAGTGATACTTTCTCTGTTATATTGGGGCAACCATATTAATGAATCTCATTCAATCTATTGGGATATCATTTCCACCAATAGTTTTGGAATTGTGTTGGGCTTGATCCCTATGTTTTATAAGATAATTTCATGGTATATCTTGGATATTTAAATCTTGGTGGTCAAACCACACTCTGGACTGGTGAACTTGTACTTCAAAATCTTTTGAAACAATGGGAGATGGAAAATTGAACTTTGAATTTTGAACTGGAGTTCGAGGTTCAAGTTCAATATCTCACTTTCTTTTGATGCTTCTTCTTCGTGAAACATGAACCTCATAAAACATGGTTAGCAAGAACTAATACAATATATGGGGACAATTTAGGAAATCTCCCTATGGGGCCTAATTTCAAAATTTCAAAATAGGGGTGCTAAAATCATGCCAACACGAGGAAACCCTAGCCAAGGGAAAACCCTGGTGGGGATGCTACCCATAACTATGCACTTAAATATTGAATCCCTGTTAGGAGATCTAGCCATGTTAGGAGCCGAGTATTACATAGTATATTTTCTTGCTAGAGGAATAGGAAACCCTATTAGGGGTATACAAAAACCCTGTTAAAGGTGTGGTGAGCTTACAACTCTTACAATCACACTTCTATTTATAAAAGTTTTCTTCAATAAGTGAACTGCATAAGCATCTACTATGCTTTGATAGTTCCAGTTATAGCTCTATCAATCTCTGATCTCACATCTACTATCTTCTTCTGCTAATATCCCAAATTTACATCCATCACATATCTATTCCTTTCACACTTATCACTTCCACAAAACACTCTATACTTATATCAATTATGCCATCCAGTCGACTCTCCAATACAATACAATACAAAACATAATAAATTTTTATACAAATGATAAATACTATGTCGACAATCTTATATTACCAATGTGTCGGCAATATACAACTTTCATCTGACTTAGCAAGTTACCATTCCATCTAACCTTTCCTCAATCATCACAATTGTTCATATACCTTGTTACACTATTTCACTGTCTTTGCATACCTTCATATCACTATATCTTACTAATATCAACACCAAAAAATGTGCGACCTTAACTGAAGGTCCTACATATCCAAACATGATTTCCTCTAAGTTCACAAGCCATAATACATCATATATTATCTTCACTGACCAAAATTGTACTACATGATACTGTAATTCTGATACTGTACTTAGTCATTTTCATGACTGTGTCTCCCATACTTATTCTCACTTCATGTGATCACTCCAACATAAGTGTTAACATAAATGAAAACCCTTAAGTGATCCATAGTGCTCTCAAAACATCACTTACCAACAATCTCTCCCTTTGGCATTGATGGAAACACTTAGCAAAAAATGACAAAGTGTCAAAACACTATCTTCCTTCTATATACATATCCTTTCTTTTTTTCTTTTTTTAAATTTTTTTTTATTGTTTTTCTTTTCTTTCTCTTTTTTCTCTTCTCTTCCTCTCCCTTTGACATCGATGGAAAAGGTACTTACAAAACTTCAAAATCTTAAGCATATAAGACTTATTTTTACTCACTTGATTCAGAATATCTTGGAAGGAGTCTTCCAAGGTCTTCACTTCATCATCCCATGACTTGATCATAAGTTCTCTAACATGGATCAGTCCATTCAGTGCATAACATGTAGTCTCTACTATCTTCAGCTCAGTGGGTACATAGTTTTTCATAGATCCCTCTATCTTCTCCATCTTTGTGAGATGAGATTTAAGAATTGATAGCTTAGGAGTGATTAGAATTTTGATAAAACCAAATATTTCCACTACTCTCCCTTTCTCTATATTCAAAGCACTTATCTTATCCAAAATTTTGGATGTCTACTTGTCCATTTCCAACATAGTTTGTGAAGAGGTTTCACAACTGTCCATTATGTTGTCTAATGTAGCCTTGTCCTTGGCTATGATATCTTCAATATTCTTTATGTGTCTATTGGGATTGATGCAATAACTGTAGAGTTTTCTTTCTTTTGCCACGCAGATTTTAGCTTTGATTGTAGTTGTTTTCAGAATGCCCAAGTCCCATGTGATGGATTGGCAGACTTCCTTCAACTTCTTTTCTAAGTATTTCTTCTTAGCCTTATCCTCTGTGATCTTCAATAGTGACTCAAAGTGACTGTCAAAGTTTTCCAATGCCAAGTTCAATTTCTCTGCATCATCCTTTCCTCAAAATGTGAGAGGTGTAGGGAGTATTTTATTCACAGTCTCTATTGCCCTAGCAATCACATTTACCTTCTTATCCCTCTTTTGTTATGACCTTTCCTTTGCCTTAGCAAATTATATGAAGGATAACCTCATGAGTTCATCCTCATCCATACTTTCCACATCAATGCTTATCGGTTTGGCCATACTTTCCAAAAATAGGGTGGAGGAGGTATCCAGTTCTTGTTTAAGCTCAATTCTTTCCTCTTTTTCTTTTTCTTCTCCTGTCTCTTCTTCTTTCTTTTCCTCTATATGTTCTTCATCTTCTATTGTCATCCCACTATCTATATTTTCTTGAAATGGATCATTTACATCAAGTGAAGTGTCTAGTGATATAGGCACACCAGAAATAAAGAAGTATGGTTGCTTGTCAAGTTCACTTGCTTTCTCACACTTTCTAGCTATCGTAGAGTTTTCTCCCATTACTAAAGGTGTAGGCTTGGTAACCTTGGGAGGTGAGGCCTTCTCAGGCATGTCACACATAAGAATTTGGTCTAATGCCTTTTGTGTGTCTTCTATAACCTCATCATATTTCCTTTCCATTATCTTCACAAGTCTGGCCTTTGTTCTCAGTAGAGGTTTCAACTCTTTAATGATTCTCTCCCTTTCTTGTACATATAATACAGGAAACATATCCTCAATAGCCTTATTTCTTATGGTCTCATCCTCTGAATGTGCTAAATGTTTCCTTATTTCCAAGTTGCTATACAATTATTTAGGAATACTGGCCTCAATTTCTAATAAGTTTTTCTTGTAATCTAGAAAATCCTCAATTACTATATCTTCAATCACTTCTTGATTGTCAGAATCATACCTTCCATAGTGTCTATTTAGTGTCTTCAAGTTTCCATCTCTTATTATCCTCTTCTGTAACATCTTAATATCTAGCTTCCATAGATCTTGTGGCTTCTTCTGTTCTTATTTTTCCTCTTTCTTTTGAGTCACTTTGTCCTCTTTCTTATTTGTTTCTACTTCTACTTTTTGTTTCTTTGGACTACTTGGTTTGTTATATCTTTTAGATCTCCTAGGTGTTCTCGTAGGTACATTTACTTGTGCTATCTTCTCATGTGTAATTGATACATCAATTATATCAGGAGTAGGAATTATTGTCTTTTCTACTTTAGAAGGAGGAGGTGCCTCAATTACCAAGCTAGAGGATCCTTTCGTCATCTTTGTCCTTACTTCTTTTAGTTGTACCTTAGTAATTCCCACCTTTGCAGCAATGGCATAAACCATTTTCTCAATCTTCCTCTTTCTTGTTCCTTTATCCTATTTTTCTCTAACTTTTGCTAACTTTTCAAAGTAAGTTCCCCATATCTCTTTAGATGTGTCTATCTCAGCTGCTAGTACATGTTCAATTTGAATTGTAAGAACTTCAGAACTGACCTCATACCCCATAGGGTAGCACCATTTCTTTCTTGTTTCTACTACTTCAAAGCACACACAGTCAGTTTCAACCATGAGACAAATTGTGTCTTTATATTTCTCGACTAACTCCTCGAGTATCCTATATCTCTCCTTCATTTTCCTTTGAAGGATCTTAATCATTGTAAATAATTATCCATCTACCCAATCTTTATTTTGTCTCCTAAAGCTCTTTGATATCTATATTCCAATAGGTATATTATCTTTCCATGATCTAGGGTGCATTCTAGGAAATTTGTAGACAATGTGAATGTACATGTGTATCAGGAGTGAACCAAACTTGAAATATTTTGACTTGTCCTTCTTGATAATCCTTACATTCTCCAAGAACTGTTGTGCTAGGATTTCACATAAGTTATATCTGGTGTTTTCCTTCACCATTCTATATGCCATCATAATTATCCCTACTGACACAGAATTAGGTCTGTTGTTGTAGAATAGTTTGTATCCTAGTAGCATTTCTACCAATCTCACATCTTGTTGAAACATGTCATTCATAGTCATCGCTCTCTTATCCCATTTAGAGCGTGTTAAGGTCTCAACCTATTTTTTGATGTTTTTTTATCTTCTACTAGGAGGGCTCCAATATTGTCTAATCCAGATATCTCATGAATCAGTTGGCTGCATATCTTTACAGGTTGCTCTCCTATCCAAATGAACTGATCATGGATTCTTCTTAGAATGATCTTGAACCATTCAGTCTCACAGATCTCATTTAGGAGGGTTAACCTAATGATAGATTGGTCTTCTAGATGTTTGGATCCTTCTTTCATTTTCCATTTGACTCTATTATTTCATCTATTTCTCTATAGATCTCAACATCTCCTATGGTCTCATACTTACAGTGAATGTAAGACCTAATATCTTCAACGTGTAACACACCATATGGGGTTTGCAAAAATTCTCCTTCTGGATCATCCTCACAAGACTTAAATGAGTGCCTCTTAAACTTATACCTTGGTCTATCAAAAACATCAAATATGAAAGGTGCATCCATGGCTTTTGGTAAAGTAAATAATCTAAAAACCTTTAATATGCTGAATTTTGATACTTCTACTTAAATCGATCACACAAAGTGGTTGATGGATGGTTGAAGTGCTTCTTAACTTTGATCTCCTTGGTTTCTGCTATTCAAATGGTGCATAAATGATATGTTTCAAGGTATTTTATCCATCGCAAGGTGAGTGAATGCATTAATCATAGGTAGCTCAACTTTTCACATTGTCCAGTTAGACATAAGTCTTCGCGATCATAGGATATGAATCTCCAAGTGCTGTGATCACAAACATAAACTCCATACTATCTGTACACACCATATTCAAGCTCACATGAGCTTATTCCACATAATTAGGGGTTGGATATATTTTTTGTTTGCATCCAATACTTTTCCTAAGGCCATGCAGCCTTCTAGGTCGATGTAGTAGAGTCAACATTATGAGAACACACATTAGCATCTATTATCTCTCCCTGAACCAATTCTTTATTGAAATATTTTACCTTCCATATCTTCCCATCATCTTCATCTGTTGGTTTCTTGAAATTATTCTTAAACTCATCCATGTACTCATTAATACTTTTACCACTGTCACCAATATTCTTCTTTATAACCATATGTGGTGGTCCTCTTTTATTGTTCATTCTATTATACCTACAAAACTTCTCTATGTGTCCTAAGTTGTTGCATTTGAAACATGTAGGTGGTGTTCTATCCTCATTAACCTACAACTTACAATACCTTGTAGTGTGCCAAAGGTTATTGCATTTGTAACATGTTATTTTCGCTATTGATTCTTCTCTAATGTAATATTTTCTTCCTCTTGATTGATTAGGTTTTTTACATTCTAATTTCTTATGTCCATATGCATAACAGTTATAACAGTAACCAGTAAAAGGTTTGAAAGTACCTTTACCTTTGCAATCTCTTTTCATGTGTCCAGCTTTGTTGCATCCAAAGCATCTACCTTTGAAAGGTTTGATATGATCTTTAGGTTTTTCAAAAGTGGATCTATCTTAATTCTTCACTTCATGTGATTCATTATTAGTCTTAGAACATTCTCCTTCATTGTATCTAATTCCAGTCATGTCTCCTTTGGGTTTCTGTCTCTCTTTGTTCATCAATTCTATCACTGCTCATGTGTAACTTCTCAATGTGTAATTTGGTTTGAGTGAGTTCATCTTTTATGATCTGATTATACTTCTCTAATTCCTAACATTTATCCTTGTAGTGATCAAGTTCAGTCTTCATCTGTCCTATCTACACATTTGCTTCTTTTAGTGTCTCTTCAACTTTGTATCTTGCATCCTTTTCATGTTGAATTTCTTTAATCATCACAAGATTAATTTGTTCTTTTTCTTGCTCCAGCTTCTTTAATTGGTTTGATGTATCATTTTCTAAATTCTCTTTGATCTTATCCATAAGGTCTTGTCTCTAACTTCTTGAAAGTTCAAGCTGATCCTTTAGTTTCTTAATGAAACCTTCTTCTATTCTTAATTTGAATTTCAATTCGTCATTCTTAGCCTTTTCCTTGTCCAGATCATCAAGTGCTACTTCAAAGTTCTCTTGAAAATTTTTTGAATCCATTATGATCTCCCTTAAGCTGTTAGACTTTCTCTCCAAGGAAACCTGATACTAATTGTTAGGATTAAGTAATACTGAGAAGGGGGTGAAGCAGTATTACAACACTTTAAATTAAACTTCAATCAATTGCAAATAAACCATATCAATGCTGAAATGAAAAGAACATAAACACATAACTCATAACACCATTATTTGTTTTTGAGAAAACCCTAGCCAAGGGAAAACCCCGGTGGGGATGGTACCCACAACTATGCACTAAAATATTGAATCCATGTTAGGAGATCTAGCTCTGTTAGGAGCTGAGCATTGCATAGTATATTTCCTTGTTAGAGGAATAGGAAACCCTGTTAGGGGTATACAAAAACCCTGTTAAAGGTGTGGTGAGCTTACAACTCTTACAATCACAATTCTGTTTACAAAAGTGTTCTTCAATAAGTAAATTGCACAAGTATCTACTATGCTTTGATAGTTCCCATTATAGCTCTATCAATCTCTGATCTCACATCTGCTATCTACTTCTGATAATATCCCAAATTCACATCCATCACATATCTATTCCTTTCACACTTATCACTTCCACAAAACACTCTATACTTATATCAATTATGCCATCCAGATGGCTCTCCAATACAATACAAACCATAATAATTATTTATACAAATGATAAATACTGAGTCGACGATCTTATATTACCACTGTGTCAGAAATATACAACTTTCATCTGACTTAGCACATTATTATTCCATCTAACCTTTCCTCAATCACTGCAACTGTTCATATACCCTGTTACACTATTTCACTATCTTTGCATACCTTCATATCACTATATATTACTATTATCAACACCAAAACACATGTGACCATAACTGAAGGTCCTATATATCCAAACATGTCTTCCTCTAAGTTTGTAAACCATAATACATCATATATTATCTTTGCTAACCAAAACAGTACTGCAAAATACTGTAATTCTGATTCTATACTTAGTCATTTTTATGATTGTGTCTCCCATACTTATTTTCACTTCATGCAATCACTGCAACATAAGTGTTTCCATAAATGACAACCTTTAAGTGATCCATAGTGCTCTCAAAAAATCACTTTCCAACAAGATCTCATCGAGATGAACGAAAAAACACTTTGAATCTTGAAAAATGGAGCCTCTCTTCTTAAGATACATACAATCAAAGTTTGGTCAAAGAAAGGAAGTTAGTACAGTATTCATAGCTAAAAATAACCATTTCAAAATCTAGTGAAAGTGGTCTCAAATTAAAGATCTTGTTAAGATAAACCAAAAAGAACCTTGAATCTTGAAAAATGGAGCCTCTCTTCTCAAGATACAAACGGTCAAAGTTTAGTCAAAGCAAGGAAGTTAGTACAGTGTTCATAGCCAAAAATTTGAGCATTTCCAAATTTGGTGAAAATGGTCTCAAATTGAAGATCTCGTTGAGATGAACCACTAAACACCTTGAATCTTAAAAAACAGAGCCTCTCTTCTCAAGATGCAGATGGTCAAAGTTTGGTCAAAGAAAGGAAGTTAGTACAATGTTCGTAGCTAAACAATTGACCATTTCCAAATCTAGTGAAAGTGGTCTCATATCAAAGATCTCATCAAGATGAACCAAAAAACACCTTGAATATTGAAAAATAGAGCCTCTCTTCTCAAGATATAGACGGTCAAAGTTTGGTCATAGCAAGGAAGTCAGTACAGTGTTCATAGCTAAATATTTGAACGTTTCCAAATCTTGTGAAAGTGGTCTCAAATAAAATATCTCATCGAGTTGAACCAAAAAATACCTTGAATCTTGAAAAATGGAGCCTCTCTTCTCAATATACAGATGGTCAAAGTTTGGTCAAAGCAAGGAAGTTGATACAGTGTTTGTAGCTAAAAATTTGACCATTTCCAAATCTCATGAAAGTGGTCTCAAATCAAAGATCTCATCAAGATGAACCAATAAACACCTTGAATCTTGAAGAATGAAGCCTCTATTCTCAAGATATAGACAGTCAAAGTTTGGTCAAAGCAAGGAAGTCAGTACAATGTTTGTAGCTAAAAATTGGACCGTTTCCAAATCTGGAGAAAGTGGTCTCAAATTGAAGATCTCGTCGAGATGAAATAAAAAACACGTTGAATCTTGAAGAATGAAGCCTCTTCCCAAGATACTTATGGTCAAAGTTTGGGAAAAGCAAGGAAGTCAGTACACTGTTCGTAGCTAAAAATTTAACCATTTCCAAATTTGGTGAAAGTAGTCTCAAATTGAAGATCTTGTCGAGATGAACCAAAAAACACCTTGAATCTTGAAAAGTAGAGCCTCTCTTCTCAAGATACAGATGGTCAAATTTTGGTCAAAGCAAAGAAGTCAATACAATGTTCATAGCTAAAAATTTGACCATTTCTAAATCTGGTGAAATTGGTCTCAAATCAAAGATCTCATCGAGATGAACCAAAAAATACCTTCAATCTTGAAAAATGGAGCCTCTCTTCTCAAGATACAGATGGTCAAAGTTTGGTCAAAGAAAGGAAGTTAGTACAATGTTTGTAGCTAAAAATTTGACTATTTCCAAATCTAGTGAAAGTGGTCTCAAATTGAAAATCTCATCGAGATGAACCAAAAAACACTGTGAATCTCAAAAAATGCAGCCTCTCTTCTCAAGATATGAACTGTCAGAGTTTGGTCAAAGCAAGGAAGTCAGTATAGTGTTCGTAGCTAAATATTTGCTTGTTTCCAATTCTGGTGAAAGTGGTCTCAAATTGAAGATCTCATCGAGATGAACCAAAAAAAACCTTGAATCTTGAAAAATGAAGCCTCTCTTCTCAAGATACGGATGGTCAAATTTTGGTCAAAGCAAGGAAGTCAGTAAAGTGTTCGTAGATAAAAATTTGACCATTTCCAAATCTAGTAAAAGTAACCTCAAATCGAAGATCTCATCGAGATGAACCAAAAAACACCTTGAAACTTAAAAATCAGAGCCTCTCTTCTCAAGATACAGACGGTCAAAATTTTGTCAAAGCAAGGAAGTCAGTACAGTGTTTGTAGCTAAAAATTTGACCATTTCCAAATTTGGTGAAAGTGGTCTATAATTGAAGATCTTGTCGAGATGAATCAAAAAATACCTTGAATCTTGAAAAAGGGAGCCTCTCTTCTCAAGATATGGATGGTCAAAGTTTGGTCAAAGAAATGTAGTCAATACAGTGTTTGTAGCTCAAAATTAGACCATTTCCAAATCTGGTGAAAGTGGTCTCAAATAGAATATCTCGTTGAGATGAACCAAAAAACACCTTGAATCTTGAAAAATAGAGCCTCTCTTATCAATATATGGATGGTTAAAATTTGGTCAAAGCAAGGAAATCAATATAGTGTTCCTAGCTAAAAATTTGACCTTTTCCAAATCTGGTGAAAGTGGTCTCAAATCAAAGATGTCGTCAAGATGAACTAAAAAATACCTTAAATCTTGAAAAATAGAGCCTCTTCTCAAGATACAAATGGTCAAACTTTGGTCAAAGCAAGGAAATTAGTATAGTATTCGTAGCTAAAAATTTGACCATTTCCAAATTTGGTGAAAGTGGTCTCAAATCAAATATCTTGTCAAGATGAACCAAAAAACACCTTCAATCTTGAAAAATGGAGTCTCTTCTCAAGATACAGACGGTCAAAGTTTGGTCAAGCAAGGAAGGTAGTACAGTGTCCATAGCTAGAAATTTGTCCATTTCCAAATTTGGTGAAATTGGTCTCAAATCAAAGATCTCATCGAGATGAACCATTAAACACATTGAATCTTGAAAAATGAAGCCTCTCTTCTCAAGATACGGATAGTCAAAGTTTGATCAAAGCAAGGAAATCAGTACACTATTCTTAGTTAAAAATTTGACTGTTTCCAAATCTGGTGAAAGTGCTCTCAAATCAAAGATCTCATCGAGATGAATCAAAATACAACTTGAATCTTGAAAATTGGAGCCTGTCTTCTCAAGATACAGACGGTAAAAGTTTGGTGAAAGCAAGGAAGTCAGTACAATGTTCATAGCTAAAAATTTGACCATTTCCAAAGCTAGTGAAAGTAGTCTCAAATCAAAGATCTCGTTGAGATGAACCAAAAAACACTTTGAATCTTGAAAAATGGAGTCTCTCTTCTCAACAAATAGATGGTTAAATTTTGGTCAAAGCAAGGAAGTTCGTACAATGTTTGTAGCTAAAACATTAACCGTTTCCAAATCTGGTGAAAGTGGTCTCAAATCGAAGATCTCATTGAGATGAACAGAAAAACACCTTGAATCTTGAAAAATGGAGCCTCTCTTCTCAAGATACAGGGTCAAAATTTGGTCAAAGCAAGGAAGTCAGTACAATGTTTGTAGCTAAAAATTTGACACATTCCAAATATGGTGAAAGTGGTCTCAAATCAAAGATCTTTTCGAGATGAACCAAAAAAAACCCTGAATTTTGAAAAATGGGGCCTCTCTTCTCAAGATCAAAATTTGGTCAAAGGAAGGAATTTGATTATTTCCAAATCTGGTGAAAGTGGTTTGAAATTGAAGATCTCGTCGAGATTAATCCGACACGCTATGACTGAAATTATATCACCAAGATCTGTGATGTCAACAACTATGGTCTATCAATCTCTCTAGAGAGAGAATGTATCGATCAAAAGATGAGGACTCAAAACCCAGTAGAATTCAAGATAATCTCAGTATCCTCCCTACCTATAAGGGAATCCTTCTTCAAGTAGAGCTTTACATGAGTAAACAAGTGAAAGAAGCCCACTCTCTCGAGATCATCCACAAATAGTGTTCATATGGCCTAATTACTATGTGTAATAGAAATGCAAAAGTGAATCTATGTTCATTTTATAGCCCAAAAATTGAAGTCTGTGATATGAAAGCAAGAAAGTCACACAAGCTTGACACATGAGAGTTTGTTTTATGTCCCCAAATGAAGTGTTATCAGTTGTAGAAGAATACCTGAATTCCTCACGATGCACTTAGTAGATTTTACCTGTTTTAGCAATTTTGTTGCGCTTTCCCAATCAGAATCAGCAAATACCAATAAAAAACAACAGAGTTCAATTGTTAGGGTTAGTTGTTAGTCCAAATCTGAAAATCAAATTTGACAAACTGCCTAAAAATCTGAAATGACAATTGAATCCTGGTATCAAAACTCGTACGAATATGGGTTACCTCTCATACGATAATCCAACCTCATACGAAAGTGGGTCACCTCTAGCATGACTTTTTGGAAGCTCGTACGATGCTGGGTATTTGCCCACATGACAAATCAGTCTCCAAATGATAATCTGTAGTTGTTGATACGAGTCTTGAAAATGCTGAATGTCGTACGACACTTAGATGGTCCTGGCATGACTTTCTGACAAAACTCGTATGAAAATTGTACAGACAGAATAAAATCACAGACTTGATCAAAAAATGATAGAAAATAGATAGAAATTGATAGAAAAGAAATGGAAACCCGTTTCAGGGCCCCACTGTAGGCGCTAAAAATGTGTGTAAAAGTTGTACCTAGCTGTGGATACAACACTTCAGTAAAATATTAGAGGTTTGCAAAAATTGAAATCTTGCGAATAATTGAAACTAAGCTAACCAGACGATTTACTGCCTTCTAGTAGGTGTGAGTATGGTATTCTTAGATTAGACCGAGATCAACGACGATGCAACACCTAAACGAAGGATTTAAAATGCAAAAAGATGAAAGTAGTATGAATGCAAATTGATCTATTTTTTTGGATTTTGTATGCAATAAGATGAAAAACTGTATGAATCTAATCTAGATGAAATTGAAATGATATGCTATGCAGATTTAAGCTAAGAATGATATGAAAACTATGTAAAGCTATGAAAACGTATGAATTGATCTCACAAAGTTGCCTGTCGCAAAAGCTTGATTCTTCGTATGCAATTTCACTAGAGTAATTGTGCAAATTCGAGAGATTGAGAGATGATTTGTGAAGAGCTGAGCCTTGATTTTATAGAAATCTAGGGTTTGAGGATGCATTGAGAGAAGCCATAAATCACTCTTAATGAGCTTGGGTTGATTTTCAAGTCAACAAGAAATTATAATCAGATCAACTCACAAAATCATGCAAGAACAACTTTTTAACTTAAATCAGAAGTTTAGATCAACTTTCAACTCAAAATAGATGTTGAGTTTCCAAAAGATAACAACTTGAATTGATTTTCTGATTCAAAGTTTAACTGCTCTTTGAATGTGCATAATAATTATGAATTAATTAAATAAATAAAGTGATTTATCTTCAACTTAATTGATTTTTGAACTAAAATAATTGATTTATGGGTTAATCAATTATTAAATCAAACTTTTATTCAAAACTATATTATTAAATATTGACAACTGACATTAATTAATTAAATGAGAATTTAATCAATTAGTCATAAGATTTTTGATTTATTGTCAAAATTAAATAATACAATTTAGGAATAAATATAATTAAATGTAATTAAATAATTAATTGAAGGTATTAAATCTAATTAATTAAATATTCAAAATATTTAATTAATCAAACTTTAGGATAAATATGATTTATCACCAAATAATTATTAAATTAGGATAAAATAAGAATATTTCAAGGAATATTTCCCGATGCTGAATTTAGATAATCAATTAGATTTTTGATAAACTGATGTGAAAATGTGCCTTATGTTAGGACTTTGATGTCAATTTCGTTTGATTTGAGGATGTAGGAGGTTAATGAACCTTTAGCCCATTTTTGGGGTATTACATTTTGCCCCTCTTTGAATTACTGTGCAAAGTGCAGTGGTTCAAAGATTAATCTATTTTTTATGATGAAATTGATTTGAGAGATGAACTGATTCTGAGACATAAACCAATTGAAAGATTGGAAAAGCTGATTCAGGTCCTAGTTGATTACAAATAAGTATCAAAATGCCTGATTCTGAACCTTATGATTATGAAGAAGTGAGTGATCTGATTCTAGACCTGATTTTGCAAAGGAATCGAAATGGTATCACATCTGAATCCTTCAGTTATGAAGAACTGAGGAAATAACACTAATGAACTGATGGTTACGAAAAGTTGATATAGTTTACAAGATTGATATGGATCTCGATGAATCTGATATGCCCCAAGTGATGAGCTCTTTTGATGAATCAGTAACTAGACGTGGTTGTTATCTTGATTACTGAGGAAAGATTTTTTATTACAGATTTTATTGATGTGCAATACCATGCCCCCTTCAGTATTAAAATTGAAATATGACAATAGAAGTCAATGTTGAATAGTTTAGAAGCATGTTAATTGATTTGAGAAGTGGTTATGCATGTCTGAGAATGCGTTCTGCATCGTTTGGAGGTCCTGGAGACCAAGTTTGACTAGGTTTGACCATGAGTTGAGCACAGTTGACCAAGTTGAAATTTTGATAGTTTGATGTTAGATAATCAGTTAAGTTGATTCTTGGATTTATTTGATGTGTAGAAGGTTGATTATGCAAGCAATCGGCCGTCCTGGGTTCGAAAATTTTAAATCACAATTTTGACAAAATAAACAATCTCAAATTTTGATTTTGATCCCGAAAATGGGTTCAAAACGTCAAAATTAGCTAGGGGTGCTTGGTTGGTGATCTGTTAAGAAGACCTTCGTGCGATAATCAGTCCTTATGATATGTTTAGCGTAGTTTTGGAGAATCATTAAGCATCAAGATGATTTGGGCAATCATGAGATAAATGTAATTATGCAAAGTGCAAAATGAAATGCAAACCTAAGACCTAGGACCTAGTCACTGATCATGTGTTGGTCATTTTCATCATTGAATTTTTATTAGGTAACCGGATAACCCAATACAATGCCCACTAGTTAGGAAACTATGAACATATGAATATTGGTTTGAATGTGCAAGAATCAATACAATGCCCACTGGTTAGACAACCATGGACATATGAATATTGAATTTTTTTTGTTTTGGAATGTTGGATTAGATATAAGCACCAAGGCACAAATGCCAGGATGACCTGAATATCATGTCCATTTTGATATAACAATTTGTATAAGCATCAAAACATAAATGTTGTGATGACCTGAATACGCCTTGCGGAACAAACACACCAAACAGTCAAGAGATCATTCTAAATCCAGTGTGAATTACCCGTAGTGACCCTTTATCGTTCACATCCTTAGGTAAGATCACATTTCAGAGTAGGAGCAAGAATTCACTCAAAAATACAATAGTTAGATCAAAATTCCTTGAATTTTCTAGGTATTAATGGTCGAGGTACTCATGGCCATCCAATACAAGATAGAGGCTCTTAAAGACGGACACCATTTCAATCCAAAATTTTCAAAGTTGTTAGATTTTCACATACAAGAAGAAGACAAAGAAAAGATTATGTCCCCAGTCATCACTCTCTAAATCCTGTAAAGGACATCATCGAAGAGCTCAAAGGGACACAATATGCAAAAATCTCAATGCGAATCAGTAAGCATACAAGGAGATAAAAGAAATGAAGCAAAGATTGTTTTCAGTTTGTGTTAATGTTTGATTGTGTTGTTGTAGATGTAAAATCCTTTCTAGAGAGGAGACATACAGACAGACTTGGATGAAGCTTCAAAGGAATCTAACTGGATATGACTCGTATGAGGTAATGAGGACTTTAGGATATGAATTTGATTGCCCCCAAGTTTGAAACATTGATAGGATATAGATGCTTTTATAGATTGGTATACAGACTGACTTTATTGAAAACAGGAATGTGGAAACAAATCGGGAGATATGTACAAAATAAAGCAAGACTGAAAGCTGGGAATGACCAAGATTGCACTGATAGATGAAGCATTTTGAACAAGTGGCACCCATTTGCTAGGTTTTCACCATCTTGGTAGAGATTCTATTTTTTCTACCAAGGAACCTGTTTCCAAGTTTTCACCAAGGCACTTTTTCTTTTTCTCTTTTTTTTTTTTTTGTATTTTTCATTTTTTCAATTTTTTTGTACTTTTGATATTTTTTGAATTTTTTGTGAATCATCAAGGCACCTATTGCTAGGTTTTCACCAAGATGTTCATTTTTTTCAGGACTTTTTCAAATTTTTTTAGGACTTTTTACCATAGATTGAATTCCTTAGGCGTAGAATTTCTTCAAATGGAGAATGTTGATTGGTTCTCAGAGCTGTTCTCCTTCAGTCATTGAGAGTTGATAGGCACTAGAGCCAAAAGTAGCAGTGATAACAAAGGGACCCAGCCAGTTGGGTTCAAACTTCCCCTTGCGTTCTCTATATGATTGATTTTTAGGATTTTCTCTCAAGACTAGATCGCCAACTTGAAATTCTCTATATCTGACTTTCTTGTTGTAGCCTCTAGACATTCTCTTCTGATATACTCTGAGATGATCATACGCTGCTTGTTTGTGCTCATCTAGTAGTTCAAGTTCTTGCAACCTAGACACTCTGTAGTCATCATCAGTTGCTAGACCATCATTCTGAATCTTAGTGATGGGATTTCAACCTCAATACCCATAAACTAAAGTGAATGGTGTAGCCCCAGTGGGCATTCTGATACTTTTTCTATAGGCCCAAAGAGCTGGATTGATCATGAGATGCCAGTCTCTTCCTATTTTATTAATTGTACGGTGCAATATTTTCAATAGATTCTTGTTTGAAGCCTTTGCTTGTCCATTCCCTTGAGGATAGTAGATAGATGACCAATGTTGTGTAATCTTGAATTTGGCACATAGATCATCTAAATCCCTATTTTTGAATTGTCCACCATTATCTATGACTATAGAGTGTGGGATACCATACCGACATATTATGTAGTTCAGAATGAACATAGAAATTTTCTTGCCGGTTGGTTGAGTCAAAGGAACTGCTCCTACCCATTTTGTGAAATAGTCTATAGTTGTAATACTATGGGTATGTCCATTAGAAGAATGAGGATGTATGGATCCTATAAGATCAAATGCCCATTGGTGAAAAGGCCATTGTGTAGTAAAGGGAATTAGATCTCTCCCTGGTGCATGAATTAAGTTACCATGTATTTGGCATTTTTGACAATTCTTAGCAAACTTGATTGCATCTTTCTCCATTTCAGGCCAATAGTACCCAGCCCTAATAAGCTTTCGAGCTAGTGTTAAACCATTCAAGTGTGACCCACATATACCCTCGTGGACTTCCTCTAATGCACACTGAGACTCTTCCCATTCTAAACATCTAAGGAGTGTACCATCTAGACCTCGTTTGTACAGATTGTTACCAATGATGACATATTGGGATGTATTGCAAATAAGGTATCATTTCTGATGGTGGTTAAAGGTATCGGGAATGATTTGGTCTTGGAGATAGGAGAAAAGGTTTATATTAGGATGAATCATGACCAACAATAGTGTAGATCATGTGGGTTTAAGGGGAATCATATGTAGGATAAGATAGTGCTTCCACTAGGAACTCATAGCGTAGCTCATGTTCAGGTTGTTGTAATAAAGTAGATAGTGTTGCCATAGCATCAACATCTTTGTTCTCTATGCTAGGAATTTTTTCAAAGGTGATAGATATGAAATATTCCTTTAGATCATCTACCATTCTCTTTTATGGGATCAACTTTCCATCTTTCATTTGATACACATCATTGACTTGGTGTATTACAAGTTGAGTCTCCATGAATGTGTAGTTCTGTCACTCTCCACTCAATTGCTATTTTCATGCCATTAAGAAGGGCTTCATATCCAGTAATGTTTTGTGCAAGTAAACTTGATTCTGAATGCTTTAGTAATTGAGTATCCTTGAGGTGTGTTGAACAATATGCCTATTCCAGATCCATTCTGTGTATAGGAGCTGTCAAAGAATAAATTCCATGATCGAGTACATAGATTCATGATAGCAGAATCTGGAAATTCTATTTTCATTGGTGTATCATCAAACAATGGTGTGTCAGCCAATTGATCAGCAATAACTTGGCCCTTGATATCTTTTCTTTCAATATATTCAATGTTGAATTCACTTAATAGCATGACCCATTTAGCTAATCTACCCATGAGGGAAACTTTGCTTAGTAGGTACTTGAGTGGATCAATCTTAGCTACCAAATGTGTGGTATGAGCTAACATATAGTGTCTCAGTTTCTATGATGCAAAGATCACAACTAAAAAATCTTTCTCAATCATTGAATAGTTTTTCTCATATGCTACCAATGTTCTATTGATATAGGATATAGCTCTTTCCTTCTTGTTCTCATCATGTTGTGCTAGCAATGCCCCTAGTGATGTATCTGCTGCGGAGACATATAAGATCAATGGCTTCCCTTGAATAGGAGGCATCAAGATGGGAGGATTTAATAGATATTTCTTGATATGATTAAAATTCTCCTCACATTCCTCATTCCATGCAAAAGTCACACCTTTATGTAATGTTTTTGTAAAAGGCTGTGATATATTTGCTAGCTAAGATATGAAGCACCTAATAGATTGTACTCTCCCTTGTAATGTTCTCATTTGACTGATGTTCTTGGGAGGTTGCATCTCCATGATAGCTTTGACTTTAGCTGGATCAACTTCAATACCTTTCTTTGAAACAATGTAACCTAGGAACTCTCTAGAAGTGACACCAAAAGCACACTTCTTAGGATTCAATCTAAGACTAAACTTCTCCATTCAATCTAGTATTTTTCTCAAATCATTTAGATGTTCAGCCCTCATCATAGATTTTGCTAAGGTATCATCAACATAATCCTCCATAATTTGATGCATCATGTCATGAAAAATAGAAGTCATAGCTCTCTGATATGTAGCACCAGCATTCTTAAGCCCAAATGGCATGACATTCCAATAGAAGGTACCCCATGTGCATGTGAAAGAAATTTTCTCTTGATCCTCTAGAGTAATTTTTATTTGGTTGTATTTGGAAAAACCATCCATTAAAGAATACATCTCAAAGCCCACAACCATGTCCACTATCATATCAATGTTGGGAAGTGGAAAATCATCCTTCAGGCATGCCTTGTTCACATCTTTGAAATCTGTGCATACTCTTATAGATTTGTCTAGTTTAGAAATAGGTACAATATTAGAGATCCATTTAGCATAGTCAATAACACGAATGAATCTGGCTTTTAGTAGTTTCTCTAATTCAGCTTTTTGACCAGGAGTGCAACATGTGGATGCATCTTTCTCAATTTTTGTTTAACAAGTTTGACCCCTGGAGCTATAGATAAATGGTGCATTATAAGATTAGGATCCAACACTGGCATATCTAAATATTTACATGCAAATTTGATCTTCTTTTCTATTAGGAATGTAGTAAATTTTTGCTTTTCTTCTTCTAATAAGGATTGTGCTACATGGATCAACTGTGGTGCTTCTGCTATACCCAAGTTGATAGATTGAGTGGGCTCAATTAGAACTGGAGATCTATCCTGTAAATGACTCAGAAGGACATCAAATATCTCATCCTTAGGCACCTCAAAGAGGTTTTCACCTTTGGATACATCTTTTATTTTTACTTTTGTAAGTTATGAGATTGCCACAAAGTGGTTTTCACCCTCAGGACTCCTTTTATTTTTATTTTTATTCTTATTCTTTTGACTAAGATACTTGATGTTTGACTCCTTCATGCTAATGCTTGGTTCAATGATGGAAGTCCTCATAGGCTCAACTACATTGAGGTAGCAAGCAAGGGCATAGTCATTTGGGAAGGTATAAATACCTTAGCTCAGATTCATGGAAGTTTGGTCAAGAAGTTCAGGATGTTGGATAGTCAAAGTGGGGAAAGATTGGGAAATAGCATTTATAGATAAGGATCTGTCATCATTGGTCCTAACCCGAATCTTGAGTTTGAAGGTGATATTACAACTCAAAATGTTCAATTTGTGAATAGGCTCAATGTCATTGTAGGAGTCCATTTCAGCCATAGGTGGATCAGACTCATTAAGTTCATTATTTCACTCTAGACTTACGTTGGGTTTAGGTGCATATTGGTGAATAACATCAACATGTTTCTCTATAATAAGCTCATCTTCCTCAAGAATGACTCCCCATTCATAGTCATTTGATTCCTCATCTATGCCTCTAGGAAAATTGAGAACATGAGTAAAATCAATATGGATACCCCAAGAAGGGTTACCTTCAGATTCTAACTTGAATTCATACTCATGAGAATTTGTCTCAGAATAGCTACCACCTTCTTCTTTGTCTATTTGATTGTCTTCAAGATCAGTTGGTTCTTGTGGTGCAACTATCTCTTATTCTATAATAGGTTCTTGTGTGTCTACTACATTAATTCTTTTGATTGGATCATCCTCTGCTTCAAGGTCTTTTATTTCTTTAGAAAAATGCTCAGAAAGAATGAGCTCCTTAGTGGTGTCTGAATCATCACTATTAGATTGTTGTGTTGTTTCCTCCTTTGGTTCAATTTGTTCCAAGACACATGGAGAGTTCTTGCTAAGATAGAAAGGCTTCTTCATATATCCTAGACATGTATTCTTGTTTGGTAGACCACGATGGTCAAGAGGTGATAGAAGACATTTACCTTGTAGTCCTAGAGGTCCTTTTCTAGTATATCCCATTTTTGTGATTAATTTATCCCCTGGTCCATAGGACTTTTGAGGAATTTTTCTTGAAGTGGAGTCATATTTCTGGACTGATTGGGATTGAGACTCATCTTTGTATAACCATGCAAGCACGACTTCGTCTTCTTCAAATTTTTGTTTAGATACTTTCGCTATGACAAAGCTTCCATTGAATATGACCTAGGATTCTTTAGTTGTAGGCTTCACTTTGTCAGAAGGTTGTCCATAAGATTTTGGAGACAATGGGAGAGATGTGAGAGATAAAAAAGGTTCCATTGTGTATTCTCCCATACCATTGTCTTTAATTTTGACTTCTTTAGCAAGTTCTTCTATCTTGGATGTTGAAGCAATGTCTACCTGCTTAGTGGAAGATTCTTTGTTATTAAGAACAAGTTTATCAACACTTTCCTTCAATGCATTGCAAGTTGTTGATAGATCAACTGAAATCATCACCTCTACTCCTTCATAGGGAAATTTCACACATTGATGTAATGTGGAAGGAATAGCTCTCATTTCATGTATCTAGGGTCTCCCTAGAAGGATGTTGTAAGCCAAAGGTAGATCAAGAACTTGACATGTGATATCTCTAATAACTGGACCTATTTTGATAGGTAAGACAATCATTCCTTTGGAAGATCTTTCTTGTTCATCATATGCCTTGATAGTTATCTTATTTTTAGGATCAATGGAAGCTTTAGATAATCCCAATTGTGTGATCAAGCTATAAGAACAAATGTTGAGACCAACGCCTTCATCTATCAACACACATTTGACATGATGGTTTTGGATCAAGACTTCAATATGCAAGGGCTGGTTATGCGGATGACTCAAGGAGTTATCATATTCTTCTGAAAAGGAGATATACTAGGGAGATGTCAGATGACCAACCATAGTCTGGAATCTATCTAAATCGAGGTTGTCATGAACATTGGATTTGAGTAGAGATTTGTCTAGAATGGCTCTATGAGCTAGAGATATCTGAAGCAACTCAAACATGGAGATTTTTGTATTGGTATGCTGGAGTTGTTGGACAATACTATAGGATATTGGCCTCATGTCTTTAGGATTTGATGATTTAGAGGCAGCCTTCTATTTAGAAGTGGAAGAGAGATTGAAAGGCATCTTAGGGACATTTGATGAATCGAGGATTTGTCCTTGTAGATGTGCCTGAGCTTGTGATCGAGTAACTGCATTGGCTGATTGATTTTCTCCATCTTTTCTTACAATTGTGATGGTATTGCAATGCTCAAATAGGCATGGTTCAACCATATTTATGACAAAATTGTTCCCAGGGTAAACATAATTGACTTTAGCACCCACATTAGGCTAAGAAGATGAATCTCCTTGACCATGTTTCAGAAAAGGCTCCGTGAATGCTGTATGATCATTATTGCTTTTATGATTGTCAATTATGATTTCTCCATTATCAATTTTGTCTTGTATGATGTATTTCAAGTGTATGTAGTTATTAGTTTTATGACCCTTATTGCGATGGAATTCACAAAAATCATTCTCTCTCCACCATTTTAGTTTAGGCTCAGGATCAAAGACTTTTATCTCAGGCAAGGAAATGATGTTGTTAGCCAACAGAGTTTTCATGGCAGATTCCAAGGACTCTCCAAGAGGAGTAAACTTACTTTTAGGATCTATAGCCCAAGGTTTATAGTTAGATGACTTCTTGCTAGATTCTATGGCTTTAGCTTCAGAAACTTTGATAGCTTGGGTGCCAACAGTGAGATTAAAAGCGGGTGCCTTAGATGGGGCACGTATAGTATCAACAATGCCATCAGTGACAATGCCTTTATTCTTTTTCCAATTTTTTCCTATCTTTAGAACTAGATCCAGGTTCATACTTGTCTTTTTGAAGTGATATGTCTCCTTTTTGTACAAGTACTTTCTTGATTTTGATTGCATTTTCTACCATTTTATCGAAGGATGTATGATTTTGTATTTGCAAATGGTATTTAAGTTCTGGAACAAGGTTGTTGATGAAAATTTCTAGCTTCTCAGTTTCTGGAATGGGTCTAGCATATAGAGAAAAAAATTTCCTCCATCGTTTGAGAAAAGTCAAGAATGGTTCTCTTGAGTTCTGTTTCAAATTGCAGATGTCGATCATAGTGACCGGATGTTGGATGTTGTAGGAGTATTTTTGATAGAACAATTTGATTAACTCCTCAAAATTTTTGATAGTTGGAGGCATTTTTGAGAACCAATGAATGGCTGACCCTCCCAAAGATCGAGGGGAAAGATGCATTAGGTAGGTTGGTTTGTGCATGAAATCCATATATTGAGTACATAATTCTCAGACATGATCGTGAGGATCAGAGTTTCCATGATACTTATCATACTTAGGTATCTCTACTCATTTAGGGAATGGTGACATGTACAAGTCTTTATCAAATGGAAAAGGGCATAGATCCTCCATGGAGAACTCCTTAGGTTCCTTCTCTTTTTTGAGTTTGTTAAGCTTGACTTGCATGGCATGCATTTGTTTCATCATAGCGGTGATTGGAGTTTCTTCCTCATGCATAATGATATCTTCAATATTAAAGTTGGGAGGAAGTTTAGCCCCTTGACGAGCAAACTCTAGGAAGTATGTTTCTATGTCTTCCTTCAAGAAATTCCTCATCATTTTCTTAAAGTCATCATCATTTTGATATCGAGAAATTTTAGAAGGTGTAGGTTCTTGATCCAAACCATGTTGAGAGTGATGTCCTTGAGACCCTTGGTTTGTCCCTCCTTGAGACATATTGTTGTTATGAGAGCTACCAAATATGGATTGATGTGGAGTTTTCTGATAGCTTCTGTGAATTGATACATGAGGGGTCAGTTGATTACCTACGTGGATTGATGCAAGAAGGGTGACGTAACCACCTTTCAAGAATAGATTTCCAAGAGCATCTTCTCCAAATTTTTTAGTTTCGTAGGATTGATGAATTGTCTGAGCAATCACAAAAGATGTCTCTGAAGAGATTTCAAGTTTTTCTCTTTGTTTTCGTGATGAAGCTCTAGTTTCTACCATTAACCTTAGGTGAAGCAAGAGCGCAAGATTAAGACAACTGAAGAATGACTTGATTCAAGAAGATCGAATGATGCAACCTTGTCAAGATCAGGTTGATTGAAGATTAGATTGGACGTAAATGAAGGATACTTAGCCCTAGTAGTATGGGTAGATGCCCAAAAGATGGCAGACACGAGCTTGCAACACTTAGCCATTTTTAGATGAAGATTGAATTGAAAATAATTTTGACAAGGTTTTGACACAAGATGAAAAAGACTCAAATCAATAAATTAGAAGGCTAGATCATACTCAAGAGACCACTTTACGAAAATGATCAAATTCTTTCTAGTTTCTGCTTTGTTCCCGACACAGTGATTTCTTTGACAAAATCTGGAAGTAGGCTATAAAAACTAGATTTCTGGCAATTTGGACAAGTTTCTAGCAAAAATTCTCATACGAATTTCTACAGGCTTGTACGATAGTGGGTAAGCTTTGGTACAACAATTAACAAG
Source organism: Chamaecyparis obtusa (assembly GCA_027943335.1). Taxonomy (NCBI): domain Eukaryota; kingdom Viridiplantae; phylum Streptophyta; class Pinopsida; order Cupressales; family Cupressaceae; genus Chamaecyparis; species Chamaecyparis obtusa. The sequence goes on from BSBK01003345.1 coordinate 1,582,777, forward strand.
ACTCGCATGACAATTGAAAAGCTCGCACGATAGTTGCTAGCAAATTTTGACTTTCTGCTTGTGATTCCTGACAAAACTCGTACGATAATATACAAGCTTGCATACGACAATCCAAGGGTTCTGATACAATAAATGCTCAAAATTCATACAAATTTCTGATCTTGTGGGATGGCTTTTGACTCCAGAAAGGAATTTTACGTTAAATTTTGCAATTTTCAGAATCAGTGTGTTTTGCAAGATTTTTTGTCTAGGTTTGAAGTTCATTTTGGGATTGTTCATTTTCAATAACCAAGTAGATAAACAAGCATGCAGAACATCAAGCAAGTTATTTCAAGCATGTCTGTAAATAATGAACAGGGGACAAAGCAACCCTACGCATGAACAATCAAGTGAGTTAATGTGCTAATCCCTAGGAATGCTAATTGTGTATGTTTCAAAAAGTTTTCCAATAACGCACATATTCCTAGAAAATGAAAAATTGGCCTCACTAGGGTTTTTAGTAATGGTCTGACTCTACAACTTTTATGATCTCAAGAGGGTAAACTCCAATCCAGATGCACTGAGGTTTTGACATAGTCTGAGAATTCAATCAATTAGGAGCTGCTAGGGAGATCTGAAAGCCCAATAAGAGACCACACCTGTGAAGACTTCCTCCACAAGGACATTTATATAGTGGTTGTTGCTACCATAATGAAAATGGCTATTACTGCTTTAGGTTCCATCCATGTGGTTGACCCAATTAAGGGAATGTCCACTATGGTTAATCCTCTCTAAGGATGACCCACAAAAGATACCATAGGGGGACTAGATCAGATTCAAGGATTTGAGTTTCTGGTACTATCCAAAAATGAAGTAGAACATAATCCCCTAGCCTCTTCACTTCACCAAAACAAACCAGATAGATTAATTTGACACGCTATGACTGAAATTATCTCACCAAGATCTGTGATGTCAACAACTATGGTTTATCAATCTCTCCAGAGAGAGAATGTATCGATCAAAAGCTGAGGACTCAAAACCCAGTAGAATGCAAGATAATCTCAATATCCTCCCTACTTACAAGGGGATCCTTCATCAAGAAGAGCTTCACATGAGTAAACAAGCGAAAGAAGCCCACTCTCTCTAGATCATCCACAAATAGTATTCATAGGGGCTAATTACTATGTGTAGCAGAAATGCAAAAGTGAATCTATGTTCATTTTATAGCCCAAAAATTGAAGTCTGTGATATGAAAGCAGGAAAGTCACACAAGCTTGACACATGAGAGTTTGTTTTATGTCCCCAAATGAAGTGTTATCAGTTGTAGAAGAATACTTGAATTTCTCGCGACACGCTTAGTATATTTTACCAGTTTTAGCAATTTTTTTGTGCTTTCCCAATAAGAATCAACAAATACCAATCAGAAACAATAGAGTTCAATTTTTAGGGTTAGTCATTAGTCCAAATTTGAAAATAAAATTTGACAAACTACCTAAAAATATGAAACAAAAATTGAATCTTGGTATCAAAACTCGCACGACAATGGGTTACTGCTCATACAACAATCCAACCTCATATGAAAGTGGGTCACCTCTGGCATGAATTTTTGGAAGCTCGTACAACGCTGGGTATCTGCCCGCATGACAAAGCAGTCTCCAAATGACAATCTGTAGTTGTTGATATGAGTCTCAAAAATGTTGAATGTCATATGACACTCAGAGGGTCCTAGCATGACTTTCTGACAAAACTCATATGAAAATTGTATGAACATAGAATAAAATTGCAAACTTGATCAAAAAATGATAGAAAATAGATAGAAATTGATAGAAAAGAAATGGAAACCCATTTCAGGGCCCTACAGTGGGCGCTAGAAATGTGTGTGTGAAAATTATACCTAGCTGTGGACACAACACTTCAGTAAAATATTAGAGGTTAGCAAAAATTGAAATCTTGCAATTAATTGAAACTAAGCTAACCAGGTGATTTACTTCCTTCTAGTAGGTACGAGTATGGTATTCTCAGATTAGACCGAGATCAGTGACAATGCAAAACCTAAACGAAGGATTTAAAATGCAAAAAGATGAAAGTAGTATGAATGCAAATTAATCTATTTTTTTGGATTTTGTATGCAATAAGATGAAAAACTGTATGCATCTAATCTAGATGAAATTGAAATGATATGCTATGCAGATTTAAGCTAAGAATGATATGAAAACTATGCAAAGCTATGAAAACTTATGAATTGATCTCACAAAGTCACCTGTCGCAAAAGCTTGATTCTTCGCATGCAATTTTGCCAGAGTAATTGTGCAAATTTGAAAGATTGAGAGATGATTTGTGAAGAGCTGAGCCTTGATTTTATAGAAATCCAGGGCTTGAGGATGCATTGAGAGAAGCCATAAATCACTCTTGATGAACTCAGGTTGATTCTCGAGTCAACAAGAAATTAGAATTAGATCAACTCACAAAATCATGCAAATCATGCAAGAACAACTTTTAAACTTAAATTAGAAGTTTAGATCAACTTTCAACTCAAAATAGATGTTGAGTTTCCAAAAGATAACAACTTGAATTGATTTTCTGATTCAAAGTTTAATTGCTCTTTGAATGTGCATAATAATTATGAATTAATTAAATAAATAAAGTGATTTATCTTCAACTTAACTGATTTTTGAACTAAAATAATTGATTTATGGGTTAATCAATTATTAAATCAAACTTTTATTCAAAACTATATTATTAAATATTGACAACTGACATTAATTAATTAAATGAGAATTTAATCAATTAGTCATAAGATTTTTGATTTATTGTCATAATTAAATAATACAATTTAGGAATAAATATAATTAAATGTAATTAAATAATTAAGTGGTAGTATTAAATCTAATTAATTAAATATTTAGAATATTCAATTAATCAAACTTTAGGATAAATATGATTTATCACCAAATAATTATTCAATTAAAGATAATTAAATTAGGATAAAATAGGAATATTTCACGAAATATTCTCCGATGCAGAATTTAGATAATCAATTAGATTTTTGATAAACTGATGTGCAGATGTGCCTTAGGTTAGGACTTTGATGTCAATTTCATTCGATTTGAGGATGTAGGAGGTTAATGAACCTGTAGCCCATTTTTGGGGTATTACATTTTTCTCCTCTTTGAATTACTGTGCAAAGCACAGTGGTTCAAAGATTAATCTATTTTTGATGATGAAATTGATTTGAGAGATGAACCGATTTTGAGACAGAAACCGATTGAAATATTGCAAAAGTTGATTCAGGTCTTGGTTGACCAAGAATTGTGATGATGTCAACTATAGCAACAATGAACCAGTGATTATGAAAAAGTATCAAAATGCCTGATTCTGAACCTTATGATTATGAAGAAGTGAGTGACCTGATTGTCCAAAAGAATTGAAATGGTATCACATCTGAATCCTTTAGTTACGAAGAACCAAGGAAATAACACTAATGAACGGATGGTTACGAAAAGCTGATATAGTTTACAAGATTGACTAGGATACCAGATTGATATGGATCTTGATGAATCTGATATGCCCCAAGTGATGAGGTCTTTTGATGAATCAGTAACTAGAGGTGGTTGTTATCTTGATTACTGAGGAAAGATTTTTTATTACAGATTTGATTGATGTGCAATGCCATGCCCCCTTCGGTATTAAAATCGAAATCTGATTTATCGCCAAATAATTTTTACACATTTCTACACTCAAATCGATGCAAGGAGACTAGAACTACATGATTCACCATTTTTCTCATAGAGGGCTCCACAAAGTTTACAAAAGACAAATGAGGATAATGATTTGAAAATGACCCTTTTGGCTGTTATATAGCTTTTGACCTAATTTTCAAAGGTGCTCCGTTTTCCATGAAAATTGCACCCTTGGCTAATTTTGATGTTCTGAATTGATTTTCAAAATCAAAATCAAAATATGAGATAGTTTACTATGTAAAAATCAAAATATGAGATTGTTGTTAGGATTAACAAGGCATAAATAATAATTACATGCAAATATAACCAATATCAGAAAATAATAAACCACACAAAAGAGAACACAAGACACAAATATTTAACATGGTTCACCCAATCCCTCAGCTACATCCACCAATAATGAGTCCAATATTATTATTATCCAGTGATTACAACCTGATTACAATCTGTAATCCCTTACAGCTCAATACCGCCGCAAGTACTAAAAAATCATACATTATGAAATCCCTAACCCTAAGCCATATTATACAATATTTTGCCACTTTAGGGTTATAATGAGTTAAAATATGTTGGGCCAAAAATAGCCAAAAATATGGTGGCCTCAAAAAAATTTGCCTTGATGGCTGCGCCCCCGAACCCTCGCTCTTGGGGGTTGCCGCCCCCAAACCCCCGCTTGGGGCCCAGCCTGGCCCTGAACCCCGATGAGGTCAGGAGGAAGAGTGTACATTACTTTCTTGATTAGTCACCACAACCTAACAATCTCCTAGTTTGTGACTGATCAGTATCCACATTAAAAAGCCTCTTACTTGGAGACTGGTCCTGTAGCAATACCACTACCATATGAGGCTCCCACTGGATCGAACCACCCTGGACTTAGCTGTTCCTTTATTCTGTTCAGTTTAGAAGACCAACTAAAGCTGAACATGAGTTCAAATTCTCCCTTGTTACTACCTTTGTAAATATATCTGTTGGATTATCATCTATATGAATCTTTTCCAGCTTTAACTTCCCATCATCCAAAACTAACCGAATGAAATGGTACCACAATTGTATGTATTTTGTCTTTGAGTGCAAAGAAAAATTCTTCACAAGATGAATGACACTTTGGCTATCTGTATGCAAAAAATTATTTGTCTGTGGATGTCCCAATTCTTCCAGGAATAATTGAAGCCATATCATCTCCTTGGCTGCCTTTGTAGCAGTAACATACTCTACATTTGTATTGGATAAAGCAACCACCTTTTGTAGTCAAGAAATCCAACTCATTGCTATCCCACCAATAGTAAATACATAACTTGTAGTACTCTGTCTGCTATCTATATCTCTTGCCAAATCTGAGTCAACATAGCCTTGTACAGTAGTAGTAGAACCACCAAAGTGTAAACACTTACTGGATGTACCTCTCAAATATTTGAGAATCCATTTGACTACATTTCAATGCTCAATACCAGGGTTACTCATATATCAGCTAACGACTCCCATTGCATGTGCAATATCTAGCCTAGTACATACCATAGCATACATTAAGCTCCCTACAGATGAAGCATAAGGTACCTTAGACATTTTTGCCTCTTCTTTTGATGTCTTAGGACACATCTCCTTAGTCAATTTCAAATGACCAGGCAAAGGTGTGCTGACAGCTTTGGCATTCTCCATAGAGAAATGTTACAACACCTTCTCAATATAATCAACCTGAGATAGAGACAACTTCCTATTTTTCCTATCTCTACAAATTTTCATACCAAGGATTTGTTTTGCTGCCCCCAAATCCTTCATAGAAAATGAATGTGCTAACTGTTGTTTCAACCTCTTAATGTGATCCATGTTAGACGCATCTACAAGCATATTATCAACATATAAACATAAAATAATGTAGTTGTCATCATCCAACCTCTTAAAATAAACACAATGGTCAGAATGACATCGACTATATCCATGCTCATTCATAAAAGTGTCAAATTTAATATACCATTACCGAGGTGCTTGCTTCAAGCCATATAAACTTTTCTGCAATCTGCACACCAAATTCTCCTTACCCTTGACCTCAAATCCTTGTGGCTAGACCATATATATTTCTTCAGCCAAATCACCATGAATAAAAGTTGTTTTAACATCAAGCTACTCTAAATGCAAATCTTTAGTAGCCACAATACTTAGAATAGTATGGATAGAAGTCATTTTAACAACTGGAGAAAATATCTCATCAAAATCAATACCCTTTTTCTGTGCAAATCCTTTTACAACTAACCTGGCTTTAAATCTTTTCTTACCTCCATCCTCTTCTTTCAGCCTGTAAACCCATTTATTTTGTAAATCCCTTTTACCTGCAGGTAACTTGCATAAATCCTAAGTGTAATTTTTCAGCAAGGAGTCCATTTCCTCTGTCATTGCAGACTCCCACTAAATATTTGTATCCACCTACATAGCTTCATTATAACATTCAGGTTCATCAGGATCTGTTAACAAAATAGAATACAAAGATGGAGAAAATCTTCCTGGAGATCTACTTAAGCCTTGTTGACCATCTAACATTCATTGGGGTGTGTGGTATTTGTTGTTTCTATTGTTGCGGAGCATAATGAACTACTAGAACATCATCTTTTGAAGTATCATCCAGTACTACATAGTCATTTTCTTTCTTCTCATGTTGCTGCAATAGATCTTTGTACAATACTTTCTCATTGAATATGACTCCATGCTTCTTACAATTTTATGATTTTCAAAATCCCAAAGCCTATAACCAAATTCATCAATGCCATATCCAACAAATACACATTTCTTTGACTTAGCTTCCAGCTTGGTTCTATTTTCAAAATCTATATGTGCAAAAGCTTCACAACCAAAGGTTTTGAGAAAAGAATAACTCACCTTCTTACCTCTCCATGCTTCCTCTGGAATACCATAGTCCAAAGGAGTAGAGGGGCCTCTATTGATTAAATAAAAAATAGTGTTCATAGCCTCTTCCCACATATTTTTGGGCAGCCTAGCATGCAACCTCATATTCCTTGCATGCTCCATTATTGTCCTGTTCATGCATTCAGCCACTCCATTTTCTTGTGGAGTCCTTGGTACTATTTTCTGCCTATGAATACCATTAGAGGAACAATAATCTTAAAATTTTGTGTTGCAATACTCACCACCATTATCAGATCTGAGACATTTTAACCTTTTACTAGTCTCATTCTCAACCAAGCATTTTCATTTCTTAAAAGTTTGAAATACATCAGATTTCTATCTAAGAAAATAAATCCATACTTTTCTTGTTGCATCATCTATAAATGTAACATAATATAGAGAACCACCAAGGGAAGATACCTGAGCTGGTCCCCATACATCTGTATGCACAAGCTCTAATCTTTCATTTTTCTTTTCCTTCCCACTCTTTACAAAATTAACTCTCTTTTGTTTTCCATAAACACAACTTTTACAGAAATCCATATTGACACATTTCAAACCAGGTAAAAATTTATTTGAATGAAGTAATTTCATAAATTTTTCACTCATGTGCCTGAGTATGTTGTGCCACAGTGTTGTGTCAGAATCTACAACAACGGTTTGATGTTCTTCTTGCTCAACTACAGCCACTGTTCCTGAACATTCATTATCTTCTGAAATAATTAAAGTAGAAGGAACAATATGACCTGTACAAAGATATAAGGTGCCCAATTTCACACCTTTTGCTACTACTAAGGAACCTTTTGAAACCTTCCAATTTCTATCATTAAAAGTAACTGTGCAACCCTCATCACCCAGTTTCCCTACTGAAATTAAATTCCTACTCAACCTTGGAACATGTCTTACCACTTGTAGTAGCCAATGATTCCCATTCTGCAACTTAATCTTAATTTTTCCCTTTCCAACTATCTGACAAGGTTCATTATCTCCCAAATAAACTAGCCCAAAATCCCCTTGGACATAATCACGAAAGTAACCTCTATGGGGTTTAGCATGAAATGAAACCCCAAAATCTAAAACCCATGAATCATCAATACTTTCTAAAGAAAGAATCAAAGCATCCTCTTCAGATTTATTACTTACCACATTTACCTCCTTGTTACCTTCTTGTTTTTCTCCTTCTTTATTCTTCTGAGACCAGCAATCTTTCTTCTTATGACCTAGTTTTCCATAGTGCCAGCAATCAATTGGTCCTTTCGATTTAGACCTCTTTCCCTTTGATTTTTCTCTTGATTTCACATGATTTCCAGAGTTGTTTCCTCTCTCATTGGTTCTACCCCTGCTTTGTGTGTTTAAGACACTACCTGATGTGGATCCACCTGAGCTTTTCCTATGAATTTCCTCACTTAGATAAACACCAATAACATCATCATATTTTAGGGTATTAGAACCAGAAAAAAATTTACTAATAGCCATTACCAAGCCATTCCAGCTTTCAGGCAAAGAACACAAAATCAAGAGAGCTCTAACTTCTTCATGAAAAATAATATTGATAGAAGTTAATTGACTGGTAACTATATTAAACTCACTTAAATGATCAGCAAATGACCCACCTTCGACCATTTTCATAGTAAACAAACACTTCATGAGAAATACCTTATTTGAAGCGGAAGGCTTTTCATACAACTTTGCTAGGGTTTTCATCAAATCTTCAATCGTCATTTCTTGTGTAATATTAAATGCTACTGATTGTGCCAGGCATAATTGAATACTATCAAGAGCCTTTCTATCAAGAATTACCTAGTCCTCATCAGAAATGCTTGCTTCTAGTTTGTTGGCTTTTCCTTCCAACGACCGCCATAGATCCTTCTGATAGAGATAGTCCTCCATTTGCATTTTCCATAACTAAAAGTTCTTCCCATTAAACTTGTCAACCTTTAGCCTACCCTCGTCTACCATTGCTCCCACTCAACCGTGAAACTCCCACTAAACCGTGAGATCTTCCTACAGAGGATAACTAAAAAAACAACCTCGCTCTAATACCACTTGTTAGGATTAACAAGGTAAAAATAACAATTACATGCAAATATAACCAATATCAGAAAACAATAAACCACACAGAAGAAAACACAAGACACAAATATTGAACATGGTTCACCCAATCCATGGGCTACGTCCACCAATAGCAAGTCCAATATTATTATTATCTAGTGATTACAACTTGATTACAATCCGTAATCCCTTACAACTCAATTCCGTCGCAAGTACTAAAAAATCATACATTATGAAATCCCTAACCCTAAGCCATATTATACAATATTTTTCTACTTTAGGGTTATAATGAGTTACAATATGTCAGCCCAAAAATAGCCAAAAATATTTCAATATGATCGGGAGGAAGAGTGTACAATACTTTCCTAGATAGTACTTTCCTGATCAGTTACGAAGAACCAAGGAAATAACACTAATGAATCGATGGTTACGAAAAGCTGATATAGTTTAGAAGATTGATTAGGATACCAGATTGATATGGATCTTGATGAATTTGATATGCCCTAAGCGATGTGCCCAAGAAACAAGGTATTTTGATGAATCAGTAACTAGACGTGGTTGTTATCTTGATTACTGAGAAATTTTTTTTTATTACAGATTTGATTGATGTGCAATGCCATGCCCCCTTCGATATTAAAATCAAAATCTGATTTATCACCAAATAATTTTTACACATTTCTGTGCTCAAATTGATGCGAGGAGACTAGAACTACATGATTCTCCATTTTTATCTCAAAGGGCTCCACAAAGTCGACAAAAGACAAATGAGGATAATGATTTGAAAATGACCCTTTTGGCCCTTATATAGCTTTTGACCTAATTTTCAAAAGTGCTCCATTTTCCACAAAAATTGCACCCCTGGCTAATTTCGACATTTTCAAAATCAAAATCAAAATATGAGATCATTTACTATGTCAAAATCCAAATATGAGATCGTTTACTATGTCAAAATTGAAATATGAGATCGTTTACTATGTCAAAATCTCAATTTAAAATTTTTGGACCCACGATGGCCAAATGCTTGCATAATCGACCTTCAATCATCACAGACATCCAGAATTCAACTTAACTGATTATCTAACATCAAACTATCAAAATTTTAACTTGGTCAACCATTAGAGGTTAGCAAAAATTGAAATCTTGCAAATAATTAAAACTAAGCTAACCAGATGATTTAATGGCTTCTAGTAGGTGTGAGTATGGTATTCTTCGATTAGACCAAGATTAGTGACGATGCAACACCTAAACAAATGATTTAAAATATAAAAAGATGAAAGTAGTATGAATGCAAATTAATCTATTTTTTTGAATTTTGTATGCAATAAGATGAAAAACTATATGAATCTAATCTAGATGAAATTGAAATGATATGCTATGAAGATTTAAGCTAAGAATGATATGAAAACTATGCAAAGCTATGAAAACTTATGAATTGATCTCACAAAGTCACCTATCACAAAAGCTTGATTCTTCGTATGCAATTTCGCTAGAGTAATTGTGCAAATTTGAGAGATTGAGAGATGATTTGTGAAGAGCTGAGCCTTGATTTTATAAAAATTGAGGGCTTGAGGATGCATTGAGAGAAGCCATAAATCACTCTTGATGAACTCGGGTTGATTTTCAAGTAAAAAAAAAAATAGAATCAGATCAACTCACAAAATCATGCAAATCATGCAAGAACAACTTTTAAACTTAAATCAGAAGTTTAGATCAACTTTCAACTCAAAATAGATGTTGAGTTTCCAAAAGATAACAACTTGAATTAATTTTTTGATTCAAAGTTTAACTGCTCTTTGAATGTGAATAATAATTATGAATTAAATAATTAAATAATTAAATAAAGTGATTTATCTTTAACTTAACTAATTTTTGAACTAAACTAATTGATTTATGGGTTAATCAATTATTAAATCAAACTTTTATTCAAAACTATATTATTAAATATTAACAACTGACATTAATTAATTAAATAAAAATTTAATCAATTAGTCATAAGATTTTTGATTTATTGTCAAAATTAAATAATACAATTTAGGAATAAATATAATTAAATGTAATTAAATAATTAAGTGGCAGTATTAAATCTAATTAATTAAATATTCCCCAATGCAAAATTTAGATAATCAATTAGATTTTTGATAAACTGATGTGTAGATGTAGGGTTAGGATTTTGATGTCAATTTCATTCGATTTGAGGATGTAGAAGGTTAATGAACCTATAGCACATTTTTGGGGTATTACACAAGGAAGTCTGTACAGTATTCGCGGCTAAAAATTTGACCATTTCCAAATCTGGTGAAAGTGCTCTCAAATCAAAGATCTCGTCAAGTTGAACCAAAAACACCTTGAATCTTGAAAAATGGAGCCTCTCTTCTCAAGATAAGGACGATCAAAGTTTGGTCAAAGAAAGAAAGTCAGTATAGTGTTCATAGCTAAAAAGTAGACCATTTCCAAATATGGGGAGATTAGTCTAAAATCAAAGATCTTGTCGAGATGAAGCAAAAAACACCTTGAATTTTGAAAAATGGAGTCTCTCTTCTCAAGATATAGATGGTCAAACTTTGGTCAAAGTAAGGAAGTCAGTACAGTGTTGCTAGCTAATAATTTGATCATTTTCAAATCTAGTCAAAAAGTACTTAAATCAAAGATCTCATCGAGATGAACCAAAAAATACCTTGAATCTTAAAAAATAGAGCATCTCTTCTCAAGATACAGATGATCCAGGTTCGGTCAAAGCAAGGAAGTCAGTACAGTGTTCGTAGCTAAAAAATTGATCATTTCCAAATCAGGTGAAAGTGGTCTCAAATCAAAGATCTCATCGAGATGAACTAGAAAACACCTTGAATCTAACAAAATGAAGCCTTTCTTCTCAAGATACAGATGATCAAAGTTTCATCAAAGCAAGGAAGTCAGTATAGTGGTCCTAGCTAAAAAATTGACTATTTCAAAATTTGGTGAAAGTGGTCTCAAATCGAAGATCTCATTTAGATGAACCAAAAGAAACCTTGAATCTTGAAAAATGGAGCCTCTCTTCTAAAGATATGGACACTCAAAATTTTGGTCAAAGTAAGGAAGTCAGTACAGTGCTCGTAGCTAAAAATTTTACCGTTTCCATATTTGGTGAAAGTGGTGTCGGATCAAAGATCTCGTCAAGATGAACCAAAAAACACCTTGAATAAAAAATGGAGCCTTTCTTCTCAAGATACAGATGGTCAAAGTTTGGTCAAAGCAAGGAAGTAAGTATAGTGTTAGTAGCTAAAAATTTCACCATTTGAAAATCTGGTGAATGTGGTCTCAAATTGAATATCTCATCAAGACGAACCAAAATACACCTTGAATCCTGAAAAAGGGAGCCTCTCTTCTCAAGATACAGGCGGTCAAAGTTTGGTCAAAGAAAGGAAGTTAGTATAGTGTTCGTAGCTAAAAATTTGACCATTTCCAAATCTGGTGAAAGTGGTCTCAAATCAAAGATCTTATCGAGATGAACCAAAAAACACCTTGAATAAAAAATGGAGTCTCTCTTCTCATGATACATATGGTCAAAGTTTGGTCAAAGAAAAAAAATCAGTATAGTGTTTGTAGCTAAACATTTGACCATTTCAAAATTTGGTGAAGATATTCTCAAATCGAATATCTCATTGAGATGAACCAAAAAAATATTGAATCTTGAAAAATGGAGTCTCTCTTCTCAAGATGCAGACTGTCAAAGTTTGGTCAAAGCAAAGAAGTCAGTACAGTGTTTGTAGCTAAAAATTTGACCATCTCTAAATCTAGGAAAAGTGGTCTTAAATCATAGATCTTGTTGAGATGAACCAAAAATCACCTTGAATCTTGAAAAACAGAGCCTCCCTTCTCAAGATACGAACGGTCAAAGTTTCGTCAAAGAAAGGAAGTCAGTAGAGTGTTCGTAGCTAAAAATTTGACCATTTTCAAATCTCGTGAAAGTGGTCTCAAGTTGAAAATCTCATTGAGATGAATCAAAAAACACCTCGAATCTTGAAAAATGGAGCCTCTTTTCTCAAGATACAGACGGTCAAAGTTTGGTCAAAGGAAGGAAGTTAGTATAGTGTTCATCGCTAAAAATTTGACCATTTCCAAATTTGGTGAAAGTGGTCTCAAATCAAAGATGTCGTCGAGATGAACTAAAAACCACCTTGAATCTTAAAAAATAGAGCCTCTCTTCTCAAGATACAGTTGCTCAAAGTTTAGTCAAACCAAGGAAGTCAGCATAGTGTTCATAGCTAATAATTTGACCATTTCCAAATCTGGTGAAAGTGGTCTCAAATCAAAGATCTCATCGAGATGAACCAAAAAACACCTTGAATCTTGAAAAATAGAGCCTCTCTTCTCAAGATACGAATGGTCAAAGTTTGGTGAAAGCAAGGAAGTCAGTATAGTGTTCGTAGCTAAAAATTTGACGATTTCCAAATTTGGTGAAGGTGGTCTCAAATTGAAGATCACATTGAGATGAACTAAAAAACACTTTAAATCTTTAAAAATGGAGCTTCTCTTCTCAAGCTATAGATGGTCAATGTTTGGTCAAAGCAAGGAAGTCAGTACAATGTTAGTAGCTAAAAATTTGACCATTTCCAAATTTGGTGAAAGTGGTCTCAAATTGAAAATCTCATCGAGACAAACCAAAAAACACCTTGAATCTTAAAAAATAGAGCCTTTCTTCTCAAAATACTGACGGTCAATGTTTCGTCAAAGCAAGGAAGTCAGTACAATGTTCATAGCTAAAAATTTCACCATTTCCAAATCTGGTGAAAATGGTCTCAAATCAAAGATCTTGTCGAGATGAACCAAAAAACACATTGAATCTTGAAAAATGGAGCCTCTCTTCTCAAGATTCAGACAGTCAAAGTTTGGTCAAAGCAAGGAAGCTAGTGTAGTGTTCGTAGCTAAAAATTTGACCATTTCCAAATGTGGTGAAAGTGGTGTCAAATCAAAGATCTCATCAAGATGAACTAAAAAACACCTTGAATCTTGAAAAATGAAGCCTCTTTTCTCAAGATATAGATGGTCAAAGTTTGGTCAAAGTAAGGAAGTGAGTACAGTGTTCAGAGCAAAAAATTTAACCATTTCCAAATCTGGTGAAAATAGTCTTAAATCAAAGATCTCGTCGAGATGAAACAAAGAACACCTTGAATCTTGAAAAATGGAACCTCTCTTCTTAAGATACAGACAGTCAAAGTTTGGTCAAATCAAAGAAGTCAGTACAATGTTCGTAGCTAGAAATTTGACCATTTGCAAATTTGGTGACAGTGGTCTCAAATCAAAGATCTCATTGAGATGAACAAAAAAACAACTTGAATCTTGAAAAACAAAGCCTCTCTTCTCAAGATACTGATGGTCAAAGTTTGGTCAAAGCAATGAAGTCAATACAATGTTCGTACCTAAAAATTTGATAGTTTCCAAATCTGGTGAAAGTGGTCTCAAATCAAAGATCTCGTCAAGATGAACCAAAAAAAAATTTGAATCTTGAAAAATGGAGCCTCTCTTCTCAAGATGCAGACAGTCAAATTTGGTCAAAGAAAGGAAGTCAGTACAATGTTCATAGCTAAAAATTTGACCGTTTCCAAATCCACTGAAAGTGGTCTCAAATCGAAGATCTCATTGAGATGAACCAAAAAACACCTTGAATGTTGAAAAATGTAGCCTCTTTTCTCAAGATACAGATGGTCAAAGGTTGGTCAAAGCAAGAAAGTCAGTACAGTGTTCATAGCTAAAAATTTGATCATTTCTAAATCTGGTCAAAGTGGTCTCAAATAAAAGATCTCATCGAGATGAACCAAAAAACACCTTGAATCTTAAAAAATAGAGCCTCTCTTCTCAAGATATAGACGGTCAAAGTTTGGTCAAAGTAAGGAAGTTAATACAATATTCGTAGCTAAAAATTTGACCATTTCCAAATCTGGTGACAGTGGTCTCAAATCGAAGATCTCATCGAGATGAACCAAAAAATACCTTGAATCTTGAAAAATAGAGCCTCTCTTCTCAATATACAAACGGCCAAAGTTTGGTCAAAGCAAGGAAGTCAGTATAGTGTTCGTAGCTTAAAATTTAGCTGTTTCTAAATCTAATGATGGTGGTCTCAAATCGAAGATATCGTCGAGTTGAACCAAAAAACACCTTGAATCTTGAAAAATGGAGCTTGTTTTCTCAAGATACAGATGGTCAAAGTTTGGTTAAAGCAAGGAAGTTAGTAAAGTGGTCATAGCTAAAAATTTGACCATATTTCAATTTGGTGAAAGTAGTCTCAAATTGAAGATCTCATCGAGATGAACTAAAAAAACACTTTGAATCTTTAAAAATGGAGCCTCTCTTCTCAAGAGACGGACGGTCAAAGTTTGGTCAAAGAAGAGAAGTCCGTACAGTGCTCGTAGCTAAAATATTGACTATTTCCAAATCTGTTGAAAGTGGTTTGAAATCAAATATCTCATCGAGATGAACCAAAAAACACCTTGAACCTTGAAAAATGGAGCCTCTCTTCTTAAGATATTGACAGTCAAAATTTGGTCATAGCAAGGAAGTTAGTACAATGTTCGTAATTAAAAATTTGACCATTTCCAAATCTGGTGAAAGTGATCTCAAATCGAAGATGTCATCGAGATGAACCAAAAAACACCTTGAATCTTAAAAAATGGAGCCTCTCTTCTAAATATATGGATGATTAAAGTTTTGTCAAAGCAAGGAAGTCAATATAGTGTTCGTAGCTAAAAATTTGACCGTTTCCAAATCTGGTGAAAGTGGTCTCAAATCAAAGATCTTGTCAAGATGAACGAAAATACACCTTGAATCTTAAAAAATGGAGCGTCTTTTCTCAAGATACAGACGGTCAAACTTTGGTCAAAGCAAGGAAGTTAGTATAGTGATTGTAGCTAAAAATTTGACCATTTCCAAATCTAGTAAAAGTGGTCTCAAATCAAAGATCTTGTCGAGGTGGAGCAAAAAACACCTTGAATCTTGAAAAATGGAGCCTCTCTTCTCAAGATACGAACGATCAAAGTTTATTTAAAGTAAGGAAGGTATTACACTATCTGAAGCTAAATATTTAACCGTTTCCAAATCTGGTGAAAGTGGTCTCAAATCGAAGATCTCATCGAAATGAACCATTAAACACCTTGAATCTTGAAAAATAGAGCCTCTCTACTCAAGATACGAACGATCAAAGTTTGGTCAAAGTAAGGAAGTCAGTATAGTGTTCATAGCTAAAAAATTGACCATTTCCAAATCTGGTGAAAGTGGTCTCAAATCAAATATCTCATCGAGATGAATAAAAAAATACCTTGAATCTTTAAAATTAGAGCCTCTCTTCTCAAGATACGAACAGTCAAAGTTTGGTCAAAGCAAGGAAGTTAGTAAAGTGTTCGTAGCTAAAAATTTGATTGTTTCCAAATCTGGTGAAAGTTGTCTCAAATCGAAGATCTTGTTGAGATGAACCAAAAAATACCTTGAATCTTGAAAAATAGAGCCTCTCTAATCAATATATGGATGGTTAAAGTTTGGTCAAAGTAAGGAAATCAGTACAGTGTCCGTAGCTAAAAATTTGTCCATTTCCAAATCTGGTGAAAGTTGTCTCAAATTGAAGATCTCATCAAGATGACCCATAAAACACCTTGAATCTTGAAAAATGAAGCCTCTCTTCTCAAGATACAGACGGTCAAAGTTTGATCAAAGAAAGGAAGTCAGTACAATGTTCTTAGCTAAAAATTTGACCATTTGTAAAATTGGTGAAAGTGGTCTCAAGTCAAAGATCTCATCGAGATGAATCAAAAAACAACTTGAATTTTGAAAAATCGAGCCTCCCTTCTCAAGATACGGATGGTCAAAGTTTGGTGAAAGCAAGGAAGTTAGTACAATGTTTGTAGCTAAAAATTTGATCATTTTCGAATCTGGTGAAAGTAATCTCAAATCGAAGATCTCATCAAGATGAACCAAAAAACACTTCGAATCTTGAAAAATGGAGTCTGTCTTCTCAACAGTTATACGGTCAAAGTTTGGTGAAAGCAAGCAAGTCCGTACAGTGTTTGTAGCTTGAAAATTGACTGTTTCCAAATCTGGTGAAAGTGGTTGTATCATCTTAAAATGGAAGCACTTCCATGATAAGAGCATTTAGCCCTCTGAGTGAGTCGTTTGTGGTCATGTCAAGCACCTTGATTAGGTCTTTGCACGAATTTGGCTTTCTCTCCCCGTTCTGCTTCTCTCTCCACCTATTTTCACTATCTTTCTGCATTTCCTAGCATTTTGGATTGAGGTCCTGAGGTTTTTGACCTCAAGGTTAAAGATGACCTTGAGGGTCAAGGACTACCTTGACCCTGACCTAGGTCAGGGATGACCTCGACCCTGACCTACGATGGGGTCTACCTCGTCCTTGACCCAGGGTTCAAATTTCAAGGTCCCATGATTTCTGGATGTCGGGTTTCAGAAAGATTTATTTTCCCACTTTTGGGTGGGCCATTTCAGGTTTCAAAATGGTAAATCCTTAAATTGCATTTAATTTGGGTCCATTTCTAAGGGTTAAGGTTAATTGAGATTTCAATCCCCATTGTCGGCCTTCTCTAGAGGATTGTGCCCTAGATCACTATAAAAGGAAGCCTTCCTCTCTCATTTTCAAAATCAAGTTTTGGCAATCAAGTTTTCACATATCATCTCACAATCTCTCAAGCTCTCAAGTACAAGTTGTAATACCTCAAAAATGGGCTATAAGTTCATTAATCTCCTACATCTTCAATTCAAACAAAATCGACATCAAAGTCCTAATCTAAGGCACATCTAAACATCATCGAATCATAATTCATCTCTCAAATTTGCATCCAAGCAATCCACAAATTTGCACAATCACACTGGAGAATTGGAATTAGGAGAATCAAAGCTCTTGTGAATCAACATCTTTGTGAGATCAATCTTTTTTTTTTTTTGCATACCATTCTTAGATAGTTTCATATCAAGTTTTTCATATAGATTAGTTTCATATCAGTTTTTCATTCTTATTGCATAGAAAATACCAAAAATATAGATTAATTGCATTCATATTTCATATCTAGATCAATTGCATTCAAATCCTTCATTTAGGTGTCGTCTAGGTCACTGATCTCGATTACAATCTGAGAACATTAATCTCACACCTACTAGAAGGCAGTAAATCGCTTAGTTAAATCAGATTTCAATTTTGCACGATTTTGATTTTTGCTAACCTCTAATGTTTTACTGAAGTGTTGTGTCTACAGATCAGGTACAATTTTCACACACACATTTCTGGCACCCACCGTGGGGCCTTGAGCCTCATTCTCTTCATTTTTATCTAATTTTATATATTTTCAGCGTCACGTTTTCATCATTTTTGTGCAAACAGGAAAAATGCCGCTTACGAGTAATCTGACGCCGCTTACAAAAAAATTGTTCACGCCTACAAGCATTCTGCTCATGCCTTGAAGCATTCTTCTTACGCCTACAAGCATTCTACTCATGCTTACAAGCATTCTGCTCACGCATGTGATAGTTTCAGTCATGCATCTGCCAGTTTCAGTCATGCATCTGACAGTTTCAGTCACGCATCTGCCAGTTTCAGTCACGCATCTACCAGTTTCAGTCACGCCTATGCTAGTTTCAGTCACGCATCTGCCAGTTTCAGTCATGCCTATGCCAGTTTCAGTCATGCCTATCAGTATTTAAGTCATGCCTATCAGTATTTAAATCATGCCTATGAGTATTTAAATCACGCCTGGGCACATTTCAGTCATGCCTGCGCTCATTTCAATCATGCCTATGCCTATTTTGATCATGCTAGCTTTCTATTTTCTGATTTGTTTTTTTTGAAAATTTTGGTGTTTTTAGAATCCGTGCCACTCTAGAAAACTGGCACCCATTTTTTTGTGAAATTTTCACATATGGTATTGAAAGTTTAAGTGTGATATATCATTAGAAAGCTCTTTCCAAGCCAAATCCAAGCATGTTGGTTTCATTTTCAAATTTTGCCATTTGATCATAGAATTTGCATATTTGTACTTTTAGATTATTGATTTTTAACGCTTACAGTTTGCTGTTGATTTGTCTTGGTTTTGTACTTTCAGACATGTGCTAAATTCTAGATTGCAGAGCGTTGGATCTAAGGTATTCTTCTCAAGCTAATAATATTTCAATTTGGATCCTAAAACAAATCTCTTATGTGTCTGGCTTGTGTGCATCTTTTCATGCTTTGATCTATTTCTACACACTTGCATAATTGATACTAGGTTGTGACCCCTTAAGGATTCATTAAGTAGTCTTAGAATACTTGTGATTGATCTTGATTGCTATCTTGGGTTATTGGACTTGCTAATCCACCGGCCCCTCATTTCCACCCCGTGGTTGCAATCTCAGGGCCATAAAGGGGAGGGGTCAACAGGACAGAAGCGTTAAGTGTTCCACTTGACAACCCTTTTGTGCTTTTAGGAACTCACTTGTTTTCTAAATTGGGGACTCATTTTCAGCTTGTGTGAGGTGTTAAGTGTTCCACCTTGTGGACTCATCTGATATTCACTTTAAGCGTTAAGTGTTCCTCTTTCTGCTTTTTGGGTACTTTTGGTAGATTTTCTTTCGGGAATATATCTATGCTCACATAGTAATTAGGCCCTATGAACACTATTCATGATTCTTGAGAGATTGGATTCCTAGCGAAATCTTTCTTGACGATAGAATCCTTGTAGGTAGGGAGGATACTTAGTGCATTTCACATTCAACTTGGTTAGTGCATCTTCTTTTATTGATCGACACATTCTCTCTCCGGAGAGGTTGATAGATCACATGGGGTTGATATCACGAGCTTTGGTGAATCAAAATTGGTTAGTGCATCTTCTCTTATTGATTGATACATTCTCTCCCCGGAGAGGTTGATAGATCACGTGGAGTTGATATCACAGACCTTGGTGGAACGAAACTTTGTCTTAGCGTGTCGGATTAATCTGCTTGCTTTGTTTGGGTTAAAAGTGAAAAGGTGTCAAAAACCTTAGATTTGGAGCCAAGTCTCCTTGTGGTATAAATCTGTGAGTCACCTTTAGAGAGGGTTAACCGTAGCGGACAATCCCTTCACAGGGCAAACTACGTTGACGGAACCTCAAGTGGTCATAGCCATTTCAGATGTGGTAGTGACAGCCGCTATATAAATGTCCTTGTGGAAGAAATCTCCACGGGTATGGTTCATTGTTGGGTTGTTAGATCTCCCTAGCAGCTCTTGAAGATTAAGTTCTCAGACTATGTCAAAACCCTGGTGCGCTGGGATTGGAGTTCACCCCTTTGAATCATAAAAGTTGCAGAGTCAAACCATTACTAAAAACCCTAGAGAGGCCAATTTTTCTCTTTCAGGTATATGTGCATTATTGCAAAACTTTTCAGAACATACATAATTCGTACTCTCAGGGATTAGCACAATTTGGTCATTTGATTGTTCATGCACAAGGTTGCCTTTGCCCTTGTTCATTATTTTCAGACGTGCTTGAAATCACTTGCTTGCTGTTCTGTGTGCTTGTTTATCTACTTGGCTATTAAAAATGATCAAATCTGGTATAATCTTCAAATCTGAACAGTACAATTTGCAAACAATCCAAAACTGAAAACCTTAAATTTTGCAAAAATTGACGTAAAATTCTTTCTGGAGTCAAAAGTCATTTTAGGAGGTCAAAAGTCATATGAGTTTTGTCAAGTGTCGTTTCAATACTGCCCATCTGTCGTATGATTGACAACTCGATGTCGTACGAGTTTTCATGCCAGCAAATCCAAGGAAGTCAAAATCCTGTTAGCAACTGTCATATGATATTTACAACTATCGTTTCATTGCTACCTGAATGTCATATGAGTTTAACAACTGTCATTTCATAGACTACCCATTGTCGTACGAGTCTGTAGAGTGTCGTTTAGGAAATTTTTGAAAATTGTCAGAAAATTGTCAAAATTGCCAGATATTTAGCTTTTTCAGCCTAATTCTAGAATCTGTCATACAAATCATTGTGTCAAGAACAGAGCAGTAGCTATTGAGAATCAGTACACATGTCTCAAAGAATTAGTACACAAGAGGAAGAAGCTCTAATCACCGCTATGATGAAGCAGCTGCAAGCTATGCAAGTCCAGCTTGACAAACTTGAGAAAGAAAAGGAACCTAAAGAGTTCTCCATGGAAACTCTATGCTCTTTTCCATTTGATAAAGACTTGTACATGTCACCATACCCTCAGACAAAATGTGAGCAACGTGACAACCCTTATGATACCTCTTCCACAGAGAGTAACACATCAAGCTTTGGAGACTATGATGACTATGATGACAGACAATGTAATGATACTTATGACACCTCTGTTCCTAAGAGTCCTCCTCGTCGTTCGTTCCTGCTTACTACAAATGGGCCATCACATTGGATAGATTGTGATGGTGATCCATATGATTCTGATTTTGAAAGAGACTTTGATGGCTTTTGTGGACAATACCTTGATTATGATCCATCTACTACTGCTGAGGACTATAAAATGCATCGTGCTAGCTTGAAACGTGAATACTATAAGAATCCTTCTCCTAAGGACTCTCTTGCTGAAAATAAAGATTACACTCTCAAGCAAGATAATTTTCATGTTAGACCTTTGTCTTGTGATGGTTCCCTTCCATCCCCTACTTCCTCCAATACCCATACATTTCCTAAAGCTTCCGAGTCTTTCAAATCTTTCACAGAACCTTCATTCGACACAAGCCCTGATACTTTTCATGCAGTTCCCTATAGTTATCCTCCAGGGCTACCTCTTAAAGAAACTCAAGCTAACCTTCACTTGGCTGCAAATACTTTCAATAATGATAAACCTAAAGAGCCTAAGCCTTCATATGCTATAATGCCTACTTCAGCTAGTCCTTCACCATCTCTTCCAAAGTCTTCCATACAATCCCAACATGCTTCCTTGCCCTTAGAAGTGGCTCTATGTCAAGAGGACTCTAAAAATGATGAAGAAAATAACATAAAAAAAGATCAAGATCAAGAACCCTCCATGTCATCCACTCCTTTTCATGATGTTCTTTATCTGCATCATAGTTCTTTTGATCCTGCACACCCTTTTTCATGCATTCCACTATGTCTTAAGTCTTCTACTAAGCAAGATCAAGCTACTACTTAAACCATTGAACTTATTGACAATCAAAATGACCTTACTACACTTGCGCTTTCCAAAGATGATACTTCCATTAAGGTTGGTAAAAATGGTGTTGTTACTTCCAATATTAAGCCTATTGAAAATCAAGAGAAAAATTATGAGCTTATGCTATCCAAAGATTATTGTCAAGATCAAAGTCTTCCATCTTCTTGTTCTACCACTCCATGTTCACTTCCACTTTCTACTCTTACTAAGTCTTCGCAAGCTTTGAATGATCCTATCAAAGAAAATGCTCATATTCAAGATATCCATGATTCTATTGAAAATCCTAATGCTCACTCTAAAGATGCTGATATCCTTGGTTGTCATATAGATGCTGATGAACTTATTGATTATCCTTTTGCGTCTTCCACTTCCATCCTTGGACCTCTTCCACCACTACAAAGGGCTTCACGTCTTCCTTCCATCTTGGGTCCTTATGTCCCTTCACTTTCCCCTCCTAACTTTCCTAATTCACCATCCATCTTGGGTCCTTACATACCTCCATCTCCTATATTTCTTCAAGATCAACATAGATGCATACCCTTGAATCTTTTTCATCCACCCACCCATCTAAACCAGTCATATCCTCCTTCTTCCACAAGTCCCAAGTCCTTTGGAAGTAACTTGAATGTTCAATACAAGAAAAAGAAGCAATACAAGAATCCATCAAAAAAAGAAGATCACCATGTCTCCTCTAATAGATATCGAAGCATAAAGTCCAAAGAGATATCTAAGAAAAAAACTACAAGACAAGTATGGGTTCCAAAATTCATCATTAAAGATATTCTCTCTAGATCATCAAAAAGAAATAAAAAGCCTACGACTATATGGATTCCAAAATCTCTCTTGAAAGAGTCTGGTGTTGAGCAAAAATTGAAGTTGACATTCAAGCTTCCAAAGACTTCCACTTCATCTCCCTCCAAAAATATTCTTCCATTTCACGTGCCTAAACCACAACCTCTGCTATCCATTCGCCATATTCCTTCACGTATTCCTTCATTCACATTTCCTCCACCCTCTCACCACCCTTCAAGGTATGTGTTGATGTTGAGCTTGCCTTCCTTTCCACCTACCCTTTTACAGTCCTTCCATGCATTATCTTTCTACCTTCTATCATTTTTTCTCATTTGCCTATTCCTCCTATCTTCCAACTTCACTCACTTTACATAAAACCTTATCCTCCATTTTTCTCTTCCATTTCCCTTTCCCTATCAGCATCTTTGAGCATATCATTTGAATCCTTGGTATATCATGGTTTATCCTTTCAAGGAGCACTATCTAAAAAACTTGCCTTCTTCCAAAAATTCAAAAAAAAAAAAATTCAAAAAAAATTAAATATGTGCCTTGGTGAAAACTTGGAAACAGGCACCTTGGTAGCAAAAGTAAAGAGAAATAAATTCATCCTATGGTGAAAACCACTCCCTTGTGGTGCCTTGGATAAGTACCATGATGAAAACTTGGCAATCAGGCATCATGCATAGTTCTTCTACATATTTCATCCATTCCATCTTCTCTCTTTGATCTTGACAATGTTGATCTATACACGAACATTTGGCTATTTTGTGAGCTATCTTATGATGATCTTGCTTTCATTCCCTTCCTATTTAGCCTTCATGTCTATTTTCCTCTATTCATTTTAGCCTATCACTACCATTTTCCCCTTTGGTCTTGATCTAAGAAAGAAAGAGTAAAACACAGTGCTATGAAGCCTCTTGACATGCCTACTCCTTTGGACTATATCTTGTCCTTCTTTGGCATTACGCTTTTGTGACTTATCCTATGCTAGCTTTTCATTGCTTATCCAAATGTGCTTTACATGACAATTTTTACCTAGCTTGGGTATTCTTGAGGAGTTTTCCCTTGAGGATTTCTCCCCTTCATTCTCATTCAATCTCTTGTCTTCCATCTCTTCCACCAACTTGCCAATCCCTCTTGTTCTCCACCTTGCTAGACATTGGGACTGGATGATATGATCTTGCTTGAGAGTTTGCAATGGACAAAGATGCTATCAAGTATACCAAGTATCAGAACAAGTATTAGAACTAGTATTAGAACCAGTATCAGAACACATATCAGAACAAGTATCAGAATCAATATCAGAACCAGTATCAGAAAAAGTATCGGAACAAGTATCAGAACTAGTATCAGTACCAGTATCAGAACAAGTATCAGAACCAGTATCAGAAAAAGTATTAGAATCAGTATCAAAACAAGTATCAAAATCAGTATCAGATCAAGTATTAGAACACCTACTGGGGCAACACCTTTCACTTTAGTTTATGGGTCTAAAGCGGTACTACCTATTGAGGTTGAAATCCCATCACTCAGAATTAGAATGCATGGTCTAGTAACTGATGATGACTACAGAGTGTCTAGGTTACAAGAACTGGAACTACTAGATGAGTGTAGACAAGTAGTGTATGATCATCTCAAAATATATCATAAGAGAATGTCTAGAGGCTACAACAAGAAAGTCAGACACAGAGAATTTCAGGTTGGCGATCTAGTCTTGAGAGAAAAATCCTAAAAATCAATCCCATCGAGAACGCAAGGGGAAGTTCAAACCCAACTGGCTAGGTCCCTTTGTCATCACTACTACTTTTGGCTCTGGTGCCTATCGACTCTCAACGACTGAAGGAGAACAGCTCCGAGAACCAATCAACATTCTCCATCTAAAGAAATTCTATGCCTAAGGCATTCAGTCTATGGTAAAATATCTTGAAAAAATTATAAAAATCAGAAAAAGTCCTGAAAAAAATGAACATCTTGGTGAAAACCTAGCAAATAGGCACCTTGATGATTCACAAAAAAATTAGAAAATATCAAAAAATTGAAAAATGAAAAATACAAAAAAAAAGAAAAAAAAAAAGAAGTGCCTTGGTGAAAACTTGGAAATAGGCGCCTTGGTAGCAAAAATAGAATCTCTGCCAAGATGGTGAAAACCCGGCAAATGGGTGCCACTTGTTCCAAATGCTCCATCTATCAGTGCAATCTTGGTCTTTCCTAGCTTTCAGTCTTGCTTTAGTTTGTACATATCTTTCGGTTTGTTTCTCCATTTCTAGTTTTCAATAAGTCGGTCTGTACGCCAATCAGCTCAAGTGTCTGTATCTTATCAATGTTTAACACTTGGGGGTAATCAATGTCATATCCTATGGTCTCCCATGTATTTGAGATGTATCATATCCAGTCAGAGTCCTTTGAAGCTTCATGTGAGTCAGTCAGTTAGTCTTGTCTCCAGAAAGGATTTTGCATCTACAACAATGCAATCAAACATCAAAACTCAACTGAAAATAATCTATGCTTTTTACATACTTTTATCTCCTTGTATGCTTACTGATTCGCATTGAAATTTTTTCATATTGTGTCCCTTCGAGCTCTTCGATGATGTCTTTTATAAGATTTAGAGAGTGATGACTGGGGGCATAATCTTTTCTTTGTCTTCTGCTTGTATGTGAAAATCTAACAACTTTAGAAATTTCGGATTGAAATGTTGTCCGACTATAAGAGCCTCTATCTCAAATTGGATGGCCATGCGTACCTCGACCATTGATACCCAAAAAATTCAAGGAAGTTTGATCTAACTATTGTCTTTTTGAGTAAGTTCTTTCTCCTACTGTGGAACGCGATCTTGCCTAAGGATGTGAACGATAAAGGGTCACTACGGGTAATTCACATTGGATTTAGAATGATCTCTTGACTCTTTGATGTGTTTGCAATGCAAGGCGTATTCAGGTCATCACGACATTCATATTTTGATGCTTATACAAATTGCTATATCAAAATGGACATGATATTCAGGTCATCTTGGCGTTTATGCCTTGGTACTTATATCTAATCCGACATTCCAAAAATAAAATCAATATTCATATGTCCATGGTTGTTTGACCAGTGGGGGTTGTATTGATTCTTGCGCATACAAATCAATATTCATATGTCTATGGTTTTTTTTAGCTAGTGGGCATTGTATTGATTTATCCGGTTACCTAAAAGTTCAATGATGATAACAAATCGACATATGATTAGTGAGTAGGTCCTAGGTCTTAGGTTGCATTTCATTTTGCATGTTTGCATGATCTCACAATGGCTAAATGAACTTCAATGGTTAAATGATTCTTCAAATTGCATCTTCAAGTCTAACAAGAGCTGAATCTCACACGAAGGTTCCTCCAAGGAAATAGCAAGTAGAATCCTTTTTCGGGATCAAAATTCAAATCTGAGATCATTCATATTATTAATTGCTTGCATATTCGACCTTCTATCATCACAAAAATCCATAATTCAACTTAACTGATTATCTTACATCAAACTATCAAAATTTCAACTTGGTCAACTATGGTCAACTCATGGTTTAACCTAGTCCAACTTGGTCTCTAGAACCTCCAAACGATGCAGAACATGTTCTTGAATGTGTATAACCACTTTTCAAATCAATTAACATGCTTCTCAACTATCAACGCTGACTTTTCTTGTCAGATTTCAATTTTAATCCCGAAGGGGGCATGGTCTTGCACATCAATTCAAAGTCTGTAATCAAATTTGAAATCATATCTTTTTTTCTATCAATATCTTTCATCAGTGATCAAGACAAACAATCACGTCTAGTTACTGATTCATCAAAAGTCCTCATCGCTCGGGGCAAATCTATCATCACTTGGGGCATATCAGATTCATCAAGATCCATATCAATCTGGTATTCTCCTAATCTTGTAAACTGTATCAGTTTTTGCAACCATCGGATCATAGTGTTCTTTCCTTGGTTCTTTGGCAACTGAAGGATTCGGATGTGATAACTGCTAGTTCTGCTAAGAGAATCAAGTCTAGAACCGGTCACTCACTTCTTTGCAATCCTAAGGTTTGGAATCAGGCATTTTGACACTTTTTCACAATCATAGGTTCATTTTCTGTTATAGTAAACATTATCTTTGGTCATTCAGGACCTATTATCTCCATATCAAATCAATATCAATCAGCTTCTGTCTCATATCAATTATCAATTTTGAATCAATTTCATATTTTTATCAAACACAAACTATCTTTGAACCACTGCACTTCGCCCAGTAATTCAAAGAGGGGCAAAATGTAATACCCCAAAAATGGGCTATAAGTTCATTAATCTCCTACATCTTCAATTCGAATGAAATCGACATCAAAGTCCTAATCTAAGGCACATCTAAACATCATCGAATCATAATTCATCTCTCAAATTTGCATCCAAGCAATCCACAAATTTGCACAATCACGCTAGAGAATTGGAATTGGGAGAATCAAAGCTCTTGCGAATCAACATCTTTGTGAGATCAATCTTTTTTTTTTTTTTGCATACCATTCTTAGATAGTTTCATATCAAGTTTTTCATATAGATTAGTTTCATATCAATTTTTCATTCTTGTTGCATAGAAAATTCAAAAATATAGATTAATTGCAGTCAATTCATATCTAGATCAATTGCATTCAAATCCTTCATTTAGGTGTCATCTAGGTTAGGTACAATTTTCACACACACACAAGTAAGCAAGAAGGAGAAGGAAAGAAACCATTCATTCATTCATCTTCAAGCCTAGCATTCAAGCATCCATCCAAGCATTCAAGCATTCATCAAGGAGATCCATTGTTAGCCATTGAAGGATTCAATCTCTTTGGAGCCCCCTTGAAGATTTCTCCATCCACATTCATCCAAGCCTCCTCATATGCAAAGATCCAGTCAAGATTGGTGTTGAAGATCAAATGCCATTGATTTGAGACATCCTACATTCCTTCTACATACATTTGGAGCATCCCTACTTGTGGATTCAAGGATTCGAATCCTCTACAAGGACTTCAACATAAGCAAGGTGAATTGTTTCATTTACTTTGTTTATGCACATTAAAATTCCAATTCAATTTCAAGGTTAATTCCTAAATTGGGGTTTGACCAAGGTAAACCCCCCATCCAAAAAACAAAAACTCTCTTTGTCTTGCAGGTACAGGTGCAGAACTGCGGATCGAAGCTTTGATTTGGATACCCTTTTTAGTGAACTTTTGAGATCCACAAACAAAGTTAAAGATGACCTTCAAAATCCCGAAGTAGTCTTTGACCTTTAATCGGGGTCAAAGACTACTTGCTACCAGAAAGACAAAACTTTTCTGGGTTTTATTCATCTCGTCATTCCCAATCTGAAACAGGTTGCAGAATTGCCTGAAACTGTGCACAGACATCAGAAATCAGCATTTTCCAGATTTACTCTATTTTGAGGTTAGTATTTGCCTTTCAATTATTTCAAATTTCAAGCATATACTTTTCATAGTGAAATATAAGATTTTTCTTCTTCATTCATATTCTCCATAGATTGATTCTTTTGTGTATTGACCTTTTGGTTGATCAATTCAGATCTCTCCTTTGGGAATTTGGATTTAGAAGTAGATCTCATATTTCCCCCATTCAATTAGGTGATTCCATTTCAACCCCATTCATTTTGGCATGCATACTATTTTATCTCATTCATTTTGGTGAACCCGACTAGCTTATTCTCTTTCTTTTTGGTGTTAGATATCTCTTTATATAATCTTGTTGGTATTAGATTTCCCTTTTATGTTAAATCTTGCATGCTAATTAGATTTCAAAAATATAAAAAAATTTAAAAATTTCTTTTAAAATACAAAAATATTCATGCTTTATGTGTTCTTAGTTTAGTTCATTTGCATTGCATTGGTTTATGAGCTTTACTATTACTAGTCCTACTTATAACATTCCGGTTAGAAGAAGTCATAGACTCATGGGTACTTTTGATCCTGAATCTTCCTCTCCTTTCCTTAGGATCCTAGATGATAATTTGATTCTTCATGATTCCAATCCTATTATGGAGAAAAAATCTTCTCACTCATCACATGATGAGGATGATGCTTTAAGAGTTCCTCCTGAACAAGTCCAAAAATGTTCAACTGAACTTGATAAAATAGGTAATTGGCTTATTCAAGAAAACCATAATCAAGATTCTATTCAAGCTATAGAGGCTCTTAAGAAAGTTCTTCATGATAGTGATCAAGGTGTTAACCTCTTGCGTGGTATTACTCACCTCGTGCATTCAAATGTTAAACCTCTACCTCAAGAAGCTCAAGACTTAGGGTTGATTCCTCCTATCACTAGTGTAGAACCCTCTTCTAATCCTTTACCTAGTGTTCCTACCTATACTCCTTCTTTGGTGACTGTGATGGTTCCCTCTATTCTTATGAGTGTTCCTCCTATGTCCCTTCCTACATCACAAACTTCATATCATAATGTTCCTTTTACTTATTCTAATCCACTTCCAACTGTAGTTCCTACTATTCCTCTAGTTGTGTCTTCTATTCCTACAGCTTCTTACACTTTACCTAGTGTTTCTAATGTTGCTATTCCTCCTATTTCCTCTAATGATTCAAAAATCAGGAATTGGCTCAAACTATGTCATCCCTACAACAACAACTTGCTTCCTTAACTCAAAACAAGTTTAGTGTTCCTACATGTGACATGGGAAGTCCTTTGTCCTGAGACATTATTCATACTCCTGTTCCTCAACAAGTTGATATGCCTCATCTTAAGAATTATAATGGAAAAGGAGATCCCGTTCATCACGTTAAAACATTTCAAATCCTTTGTAGTGATTATGCTCATGACCAAAGGATTTTAGCCAAACTGTTTGCTAGAAATTTTTATGACAAGGCCTTATAATGGGATTGTTCCTTGCCTCCTTATTCTATTGATTCCTTTCCACAACTTGCTAATGCTTTTATTCAACAGTTTCAAAACAACATTGGCCTGCAAGTGTCTTTGACTGATTTGATGCATTGTAAATAAAGTGCTAAAGAAAAATTGACTAAATTTATTGGTAGATTTAAGCATTTGCATGCTCAGATTTCCTATCCTATTCCTAACATTGATATTCAACGTATGTTTATTTCAAATTTGCAAAAGGATATTAGAGATAATTAGATTCTACTTACTAAATTTACCTCTTTTCAACAACTTTGTGCTGCACTTCATCATTATCAATTACAAGTGAGTCAATTTGAGAGCAAGACTCCAATGGCTCCTGTTCCAGTTGATAAAAGTGATGCTGCTCCTAATCCGAACAAATTTAAAAAATTCAACAACTATGTCAAGATAAACAAACAAGTGAATGTAGTTGTTGACCAAGTTGTTGTTGCATCTCACAATGCCACTTATGCATCCACTGCTTTTCGATTCAATTATATGTTTACTCCCCTTTCTGAATCTTTACATTCTATTATGAATAGGTTGTTAACTACTAATATGATTACTTTACCTCCTATTCGACCTCTTTTACCTGCTACAATTGCATCTAAATCTTTTGAGCCTAAATATTTTTGTCAGTATCATCATCAAAATGGTCATGATACTGAGAACTGTTATTCTTTAAAACATAAGGTTCAAGACTTAATTGATTCTAATGCCTTATCTGTTGATAATCTTGATGGTAGTGGGAAAAAATCTATCTCTCCTCCTAATCAAAACCTTCAAATCTATACGAATCATTTACCTACACATGATACTAATACCATTCCTCAACCATCTTCTATGAAAATTTTGTATGATTCAAAGATGGATGATCTCAATCACATTGTTAATCAAGTGGAGCATGTTGGTCAATCTGAATCTCCACCTCAATCTCAACCTCAAGTTCAATCTCAACTTCAACCAAAACCTAAGCCTAAATTGAAAACTCAACCTAAACCTCGATAACAACCTAAGAATAAAAAACCTTGGAAAATTTTGATTACCTTTGATGATTCTAAGACTAATAAAGCTCCTGATGGTCCCCTTTATATTTATGCTAGGATTTCTCAGAAACCTTCTTGTGGTTGTCTTGTTGATCCTACATCATTATTCAATGTTATTACTGAAGAAAATATTTTTATGAAAAACTTTCAATGTGATTTTTATGATACATCAGATGTGTGGATTCAAACTTGTAATGGTTTTCTTTATCCATCATTTGGTTCTATTAACTTGCCGATTGAACTTTGTGGAAAAATTGTGAACACTAACTTTGTTGTTGTTCCTACTTCTGATCAATTTCAAGTTAAGCTAGGTTTGTCGTGGTTAAATGCCATGCATGTTGTTTCTTCACCTATCCATAAATATCTTAAATTTATTCATGATAAACAAGTGAAGATGGTTAATCATAGTTTATATCAACCTGCTAGGCCTAGAGATTGTGCTACTCTTGATTTCTTTTGGCCTTCATTACCTAATTCATGTCCTCCTCAACCTTATAATCTTTTCCGTTAATATCAAGCCTATAAGCATCATAAGATTCTCAAATTAAGAATACCTCCTATAGATCTTAATTATGGTCTTTTGCCTACACCTTCTATACCTCCTTTAACTATGGCTTCTAGTTCTGTTAAGCAAGTTCCTCCTATTGTTGATAATCCTATTGATCTTCCTAAAGAACCCATGAAGGATCCTATGGTTGTTCCTCCTAGTTCTCAACCTATTTCAAGTAAAGAAAAGCATAATCAATCTGCTAATGAACGTCGTAAGAAGTGTTGTGCTCATGCTAAAGCTAGTAATTATGTTCTTCAAAGATCTCTACCTTCTTCGAATAAACCTATGCATGATGTGTTAGAAGAAGTTGTTACTAATAATGATGTTAAGATGCATGATTATGATGATTTTATTTGTATCTTAGATCCTATTTTGATAAATTTGGACAAAGAAGATACTCTTGATGATACTGATGATGTTAATGATGAATATGAGACTATTGACATTGACATTGATTTACCTAATATGCTTTCATCACAATTAATTCTTACACCTAGTATTGAACATGACGATTCTTAGGAGGATCCTTGTTTGGAACTAGCTATCATTCCTACTATGTTGGATTTAGTCTCTCTTGCAAGTTACCCACCTTCCCTAAATGATATACAATGAGATGGGGAGAGTGGGCAGCTTGCTTGATCGGCTTGTCCTTTGTGGTATATTTATTGTGTGTTTGCCTATTGTACTGTGCTTCTCCCGTGATGTGTTTGCTAAATGTTGTTAGATTCTTTTATACGACCCTTGTTACTCAGTTGGTGCAAGGTGATAAAGGAATCAAACCTATTGTATAATTCCTCTATATGTATCTCTATTCTTCTATATGTTGTTTCATGTTATGTTGTAATTGTGCTATTGTTCGTAAATATTTCCTTGTGTAATCTACTTGGATTTGAGATTTGGTAGCACTGATTCTTTTTGGTCTTCATGTCATGGTCCAAAAAAATTCTTCTTTGTATATCTTATGTGATCTTTCCTCCTTTGTGATTGTAGTTCTACTTTCTTTGGGGAATGATGTCAATTAATTTGAAATAATATCATATATATATTATCTTATGATCATACTAACCCCACGGTAGGTAGATCCCTTATGTGTTCTTTGTATGTTTATGTGGTATTTCCCTTGATTTGTCTTCATCTAGGGGCATCTCATAGTGGAAACATAATTAGTGGAATTAGTTATGTTTCCGTTAAAGCCATTGCTCCTATTAAAGTGTTAGCAATGACTTTAACATGGGGGAATATGCTCTGCTCACTTATTGCACACACACTTTTCAATACACATATATTATTTTTCAAGATACCTTTTCTCCTTTTTTGGATTAGTGACTAATCCTTAAAGCATGGATTTATATTTTAGGATCTCTTGATCCCTTAAGGTTGGAGGTGTCCTTAAGACTAGATCTCTTTTTTTTTTTGCTTTTCTCTTATGGAATAGAATATTCCTAAGGGTGAATCTTTGATGGGTTGACTAGTGAGTAGCCACATTCACTAGGCGGTTCAATTCCATCTTTCCAGTTGCACCATTTCCTTATGGGGTTCACAATGGGACATAAGTTCTCATTGGGCGTGATAATCACACACACACACTCTCTCTCTAGAGATGTCTCTCTTATTGTGATCTTGGAGTTGATAAAGACTTGAGTCCCTAGGGGCTTGAGGTTTCTCTTTCTCTCTTTAATTACGATAAGATTATCTTTTCATTTTGATTTTCTTTACCAAGAGTTTGCATCGAGTCCATACTCTTGCTAAAGTGGGGGCTTAATGTATCATCTTAAAATGGAAGCACTTCCATGATAAGAGAATTTATCCCTCTAAGTGAGTGGTTTGGGGTCATGTCAAGCACCTTGATCAGGTCTTTGCATGAATCTAGCTTTCTCCCCCCATTCTACTTCTCTCTCCACCTGTTTTCACTATCTTTTTGCATTTCCTAGCATTCTAGATTGAAGTCCTGAGGTTTTTGACCTCAAGGTCAAAGATGACCTCAAACCTAACCTAGGTCAGGGATGACCTCAAACCTGAACTAGGGCGGGGTCTACCTCATCCTTGACCTAGGGTTCAAATTTCAAGGTCCCATAATTTTTGGATGTCGGGTTTCAGAAAGATTTATTTTCCCGCTCTCGGGTCAACCATTTCAAGTTTTGAAATGGTAAATCTTTAAATTGAATTTAATTTGGGTCCATTTTTAAAGGTTAAGGTTAATTGGGATTTAATTCCCCAATGTCGGCCTTCTCTAAAGGATTATGCCCTAGATCACTATAAAATGAAGCCTTCCTCTCTCATTTTCAAAATCAAGTTTTGGCAATCAAGTTTTCACATATCATCTCACAATCTCTCAAGCTCTCAAGTACAAGTAAGCAAGAAGGAGAAGGAAAGAAAGCAAGCATTCATTCATCTTCAAGCCTAGCATTCAAGCATCCATTCAAGCATTCAAACATTCATCAAGGAGATCCATTGTTAGCCATTGAAGTATTCAATCTCTTTGAAGCCCCTTTGAAGATTTCTCCATCCACATTCATCCAAGCCTCCTCATATGAAAAGATCCATTCAAGATTGGTGTTGAAGATCAAATGTCATTGATTTGAGACATCCTACATTCCTTCTACATACATTTGGAGCATCCCTACTTGTGGATTCAAGGATTTGAATCCTCTACAAGGACATCAACATAAGCAAGGTGAATTGTTTCATTTACTTTGTTTATGCACATTAAAATTCCAATTCAATTTCAAGGTTAATTCCTAAATTGGGGTTTGACCAAGGCAAACTCCCCATCCAAACAACAAAAACCCTCTTTTTCTTGTAGGTATATGTACAGAATTGTCGATCGGAGCTTGGATTAGGATACCCTTTTCGACAAACTTCCAAGATCCACGAACAAAGTCAAAGATGACATTCAAAATCTTGAAGTAGTTTTTGACCTTTTATCGGGGTCAAAGACTACCTTTGCCATAAAGACAAAAGTTTTCTGGGTTTTCTTCATCTCAACATTCCCAGTTTGAAACAGGTTGCAAAATTGCCCAAAATTGTGCACAGACATCAGAAATCAACATTTTCCAAATTTTCCCTATTTTGAGGTTAGTATTTGCCTTTCAGTTATTTTAGATTTCAAGCATATACTATTCATAGTTAAATATAAGGATTTTCTTCTTCATTCATATTCTCCATAGATTGATTCTTTTGTGTATTGACCTTTTGGTTGATCAATTTGGATCTCTCTTTTGGAAATTTAGATTTAGAAGTAGATCTCATATTTCCTCCATTCAATTAGGTGATTCCATTTCAACCCTATTCATTTTAACATGCATACTATTTTATCTCATTCAGTGGTCTCAAATCGAAGATATCATTGAGATGAACCAAAAAACACCTTGAATCTTGAAAAATGGAGCCCTCTTCTCAAGATACAGATGGTCAAAGTTTGGTCAAAGAAAGCAAGTCAATACAGTGTTCATAGCTGAAAATTTGACCCTTTCCAAATCTAGTGAAAGTGGTCTCAAATTGAACACCTTGTTGAGATGAACCAAAAAACACTCTGAATCTTGAAAAACAAGGCCTCTCTTCTCAAAATAGGGACGATCAAAGTTTGGTAAAAAAAAGGAACTCATAACAGTGCTCGTAGCTAAAAATTTGACCATTTCCAAATTTGCTGAAAGTCATCTCAAATCAAAGATCTCATCGAGATGAACCATTAAACAACTTGAATCTTTAAAAATGGAGCCTCTCTTCTCAAGATACGTATGGTCAAAGTTTGGTCAAAGAAAGGAAGTCAGTACAATGTTCATAGCTAAAAATTTAACTATTTCCAATTGTGGTGAAAGTGGTCTCAAATCGAAGATCTTGTAGAGATGAACCAAAAAAAACCTTGAATATTAAAAAATGGGGCTTCTCTTCTCAAGATACAGAGGGTCAAAGTTTGGTCAAAGAAAAGAAGTCAGTACAATGTTCATAGCTAAAAATTTGACCATTTCCAAATATGGTGAAAGTGGTCTCAAATCGAAGATCTCATCGAGATGAACCAAAAAATATCTTGAATCTTGAAAAATGGGGCCTCCCTTCTCAATATATAAACAGTCAAAGTTTGGTCAAAGAAAGGTAGTCAGTATAGTGTTCGTAGCTAAAAAATTTACCCTTTCCAAATTTGGTGAAAGAGGTCTCAAATCAAAGATCTCATCGAGATGAACCAGAAAACACCTTGAATCTAAAAAAATGGAGCCTCTCTTCTCAAGATATGGATGATCAAAGTTTGGTCAAGGCAAGGAAGTCAGTACAGTATTCGTGGCTAAAAATTTGATCATTTTCAAATTTGGTGAAAGTGCTCTCAAATCAAAGATCTCATCGAGATGAACTAAAAAATACCTTGAATCTTAAAAAATGGAACCTCTCTTCTCAAGATACTGATGGTCAAAGTTTGGTCAAAGAAAGAAAGTCACTACAATGTTCATAGCTAAAAAGTAGATGATTTTCAAATATGGTGACAATGGTCTCAAATCGAAGATCTCATCAAGATGAACCAAAAAACACCTTGAATCTTGAAAAATGGAGTCTCTCTTCTCAAGATATAGATGGTCAAAGTTTGGTCAAAGTAAGGAAGCCAGTAAAGTGTTTGTAGCTAATAACTTGACTATTTCCAAATCTGGTGAAAAAGTTCTCAAACCGAAGATCTCATCGACATGAACCAAAAAATACCTTGAATCTTGAAAAATGGAGCCTCTCTTCTCAAGATACAAAAGATCAAAGTTTGGTCAAAGCAAGGAAGTCAGTACAGTGTTCGTAGCTAAAAATTTGATCATTTCCAAATCAGGTAAAAATTTGATCATTTCCAAATCTCTTCTCAATATACGGAAGATGAAAGTTTGGTCAAAGCAAGGAAGTCAGTACAGTGTTCGTAGCTAAAAAATTGACCATTTCCAAATTTTGTGAATAAAAAATGGAGCCTCTCATCTCAAGATACAGATGGTCAAAGTTTGGTCAAAGCAAGGAAGTCATTACAGTGTTCGTAGCTAAAAAATTAAACGTTTGAAAATCTGACAAAAATGGTCTCAAATCAAAAATCTCTTCGAGATGAACCAAAAAATACCTTGAATATTGACAAAGGGAGCCTCTTTTCTCAAGATACAGACGTTCAAAGTTTGGTCAAAGCAAGGAAGTCAGTACAGTGTTCGTAGCTAAAAATTTGACCATTTCCAAATTTGGTAAAAGTGGTCTCAAATCAAAGATCTCGTTGAGATGAACCAAAAAAAACCTTGAATGAAAAATAGAGCCTCTCTTCTCAAGATAAAGATGGTCAAAGTTTGGTCAAAGAAAGAAAGTCAGTACAATATTCGTAGCTAAAAATTTGACCATTTCAAAATCTGGTGAAAATGTTCTCAAATCAAATGTCTCATCGAGGTGAACCAAAAAAACCTTGAATCTTGAAAAATAGAGCCTCTCTTCTCAAGATGCAAATGGTCAAAGTTTGGTCAAAGTAAGGAAGTCAGTACAGTGTTCGTAGCTAAAAATTTGACCGTTTCCAAATTTGGTGATAGTGTTCTCAAATCAAAGATCTCGTCGAGATGAACCAAAAAGCACCTTGAATCTTAAAAAATAGAGCCTCTCTTCTCAAGATACGGAAGGTCAAAGTTTGGTCAAAGCAAGAAAGTCAGTATAGTATTCGTAGCTAAAAATTTGACCATTTCAAAATCTGGTGAAAATGTTCTCAAATCAAATATCTCATCGAGGTGAACCAAAAACACCTTGAATCTTGAAAAATAGAGCCTCTCTTCTCAAGATGCAAATGGTCAAAGTTTGGTCAAAGCAAGGAAGTCAGTACAGTGTTCGTAGCTAAAAATTTGACCATTCTCAAATCTGGTGATAGTGTTCTCAAATCAAAGATCTCGTCAAGATGAACCAAAAAGCACCTTGAATCTTAAAAAATAAAGCCTCTCTTCTCAAGATACGGAAGGTCAAAGTTTGGTCAAAGCAAGGAAGTCAGTAGAGTGTTCGTAGCTAAAAATTTGATCTTTTCCAAATCTAGTGAAAGTGGTCTTAAATCGAAGATGTCGTCGGGATGAACTAAAAACCACCTTGAATCTTGAAAAATAGAGCCCCTTTTCTCAAGATATGGACAACCAAAGTTTGGTCAAAGCAAGGAAGTAAGTACAGTGTTCGTAGCTAAAAATTTGACCATTTCCAAATCTGGTGAAAGTGGTCTCAAATTTAAGATGTCATCGAGATGAACTAAAAACCACCTTGAATCTTAAAAAATAGAGCCTCTCTTCTCAAGATACGGTTGCTCAAAGTTTGGTCAAACCAAGGAAGTGAGCACAGTGTTCATAGCTAAAAATTTGACCATTTCCAAATCTGGTGAAAGTGGTCTCAAATCGAATATCTCATTGAGATCAACCAAAAACAACCTTGAATCTTGAAAAATAGAGCCCGTCTTCTCAACATACGAATGGTCAAAGTTTGGTCAAAGCAAGGAAGTTAGTATAGTTTTCGTAGCTAAAAATTTGACCATTTCCAAATTTGGTGAAAGTGATCTCAAATCGAAGATCTCATTGAGATGAACTAAAAAACACCTTGAATCTTAAAAAATGGACCCTCTCTTCTCAAGATACAGACTATCAAAGTTTATTTAAAGCAAGGAAGTCAGTACAATGTTTGTAGGTAAAAATTTGACCGTTTCCAAATCTAGTGAAAGTGGTCTAAAATCGAAGATCTTGTCGAGATGAACCAAAAAAAAATTAAATCTTAAAAAATGGAGCCTCTCTTCTTAGGATATAGATTTGTCAAAGTTTGGTCAAAGCAAGGAAGTCAGTATAGTGTTCGTAGCTAAAAATTTTACTATTTCTAAATCTGGTGAATGTGGTCTCAAATCAAATATCTCGTCAAGATAAACCAAAAGACACCGTGAATTTTTAAAAATAGAGCCTTTGTTCTCAAGATACAGACGCTCAAATTTTGGTCAAAGCAAGGAAGTCAGTACAGTGTTCGTAGCTAAATATTTAACCATTTCAAAATTTGGTGAAAGTGGTCTCAAATCAAAGATCTTATCGAGATGAACTAAAAAACACCTTGAATTTTGAAAAATAAAGTCTCTTCTCAAGATACAGATGGTCAATGTTTGGTCAAAGCAAGGAAGTCAGTATAGTGTTCGTAGCTAAAAAGTTTACTATTTCCAAATCTGGTGAAAGTGGTCTCAAATTGAAGATCTCGTCGAGATGAACCAAAAAACACCTCAAATCTTGAAAAACGGAGCCTCTCTTCTCAAGATACTAACGGTCAATGTTTAATGAAAGCAAGGAAGTTTGAATAGTGTTCGTAGCTAAAAATTTCACCATTTCCAAATTTGGTAAAAGTGGTCTCAAATCAAAGATCTCATCGAGATGAACCAAAAAAAACTTTGAATTTTGAAAAATGGAACCTCTCTACTCAAGATTCAGATGGTCAAAGTTTGGTCAAAGAAAGAAAGTCAGTACAATGTTACTAGCTAAAAAATTGACCATTTCCAAATCTGGTGAAACTGGTCTCAAATCGTAGATTTCGTCGGCATGAACCAAAAAACACCTTGAATATTGGAAAAAAAGCCTCTCTTCTCAAGATGCGAACGATCAAAGTTTGGTTAAACCAAGGAAGTCAGTATAGTGTTCGTAGCTAAAAATTAGACAGTTTCCAAATCTGGTGAAATTTTTTTCAAATCGAAGATCTCATGGAGATGAAACAAAAAACACCTTGAATCTTGAAAAATGGAGCCTCTCTTCTTAATATACAGATAGCCAAAGTTTGGTCAAAGCAAGGAAGCTAATGCAGTGTTCGTAGCTAAAAATTTTACCATTTTGCAAATGTGGTGAAAGTGGTCTCAAATCGCAAATCTCGTCAGATGAACTAAAAAATACCTTGAATCTTGAAAAATGAAGCCTCTTTGCTCAAGATACGGATGGTCAAAGTTTTGTCAAAGGAAGTGAGTACAGTGTTCGGAGCAAAACATTTGACTGTTTTCAAATCAAGTGAAAATGGTCTTAAATCAAAGATCTCATAGAGATTCACCAAAAACACCTTAAATCATGAAAAATAGAGCCTCTCTTGTCAAGATACGGATGGTCAAAGTTTGATCAAAGCAAGGAAGTTAGTACAGTGTTCGTAGCTAAAAATTTGACTATTTCTAAATCTAGTGAAGGTGGTCTCAGATCGAAGATTTTTTG
This sequence comes from Chamaecyparis obtusa, assembly GCA_027943335.1. Taxonomy (NCBI): domain Eukaryota; kingdom Viridiplantae; phylum Streptophyta; class Pinopsida; order Cupressales; family Cupressaceae; genus Chamaecyparis; species Chamaecyparis obtusa. Next base: position 1,622,073 of record BSBK01003345.1, read on the forward strand.
GAGATGATCCAAAAAACACGTTGAATCTTGATAAACAAAACCTCTCTTCTCAAGATACAGATAGTCAAAGTTTGGGAAAAGAAAGGAAGTCAGTACAATGTTCGTAGCTTAAAATTAGATAGTTTTCAAATCTCATGAAAGTTGTCACAAATCGAAGATCTCATCGAGATGAATAAAAAAACACCTTAAATCTTGAAAAATGAAGCCTCTCTTCTCTAGATATGGATGGACAAAGCAAGGAAGTGAGTACAGTGTTTGGAGAAAAAAATTTGACCGTTTCCAAATCTGGTAAAAATGGTCTTAAATCGAAGATCTCGTTGAGATGAAACAAAAAATACTTTGAATCTTGAAAAATGGAGCCTCTCTTCTTAAGATAAGGATGGTCAAATTTTGGTCAAAACAAGGAAGTGAGTAGAGCATTCGTAGCTAAAACTTTGACCACTTGCAAATTTGGTGACAGTGGTCTCAAATCAAAGATCTCATCGAGATGAACAAAAAAACAACTTGAATCTTAAAAAATGGAGCCTCTCTTCTTAAGATATTAATGGTCAAAGTTTGGTCAAAGCAAGGAAGTCAGAACAGTGTTCGTAGCTAAAAATTTGATAGTTTCCAAATCTGGTAAAAGTGGTATGAGATCGAAGATCTTGTTGAGATGAACCAAAAAACACTTTGAATCTTGAAAAATGGAGCCTCTCTTCTCAAGATGCAGATGGTCAAATTTTGGTCAAAGCAAGGAAGTCAGTACAATGTTCCTAGCTAAAAATTTGACCATTTTCAAATGTGGTGAAAGTGGTCTCAAATTGAAGAGATCATCGAGGTGAACCAAAAAACACCTTGAATCTTGAAAAATAGAGCCTCTCTTCTCAAGATAAGGATGGTTAAAGTTCGGTCAAAGCAAGGAAGTCAGTACAATGTTCATAGATAAAAATTTGACCATTTCTAAATCTAGTGAAAGTGGTCTCAAATCAAAGATGTCGTCGAGATGAACTTAAAAAAAAGCTTGAATCTTGAAAAATGGAGTCTCTCTTCTCAAGATACAGATAATCAAAGTTTGGTCAAAGCGAGGAACTTAGTACAATGTTCGTAGCTAAAAATTTGACTATTTCCAAATCTGGTGAAATTAGTTTCAAATTGAAGATCTCATCAAGATGAACCAAAACACATCTTGAATCTTGAAAAACATAGCCTCTGTTCTCAAGATACGGATGACCAAAGTTTGGTCAAATCAAGCAATTTAGTAAAGTGTTCGTAGCTAAAAATTTGACCATTTCCATATTTGGTGAAAGTGGTCTCAAATCGAAGATCTCATCGAGGTGAACCAAAAAACACCTTGAATCTTGAAAAAATGAGCCTCTCTTCTCAAGATACAGACGATCAAAGTTTGGTCAAATCAAGCAAGTCAGTATAGTGCTCATAGCTAAAAGTTTGACAATTTTCAAATTTGGTGAAAGTGGTCTTAAATCGAAGATCTCATCGAGATGAACCAAAAAAAACCTTGAATCTTGAAAATCAGAGCGTCTCTTCTCAAGAGACAGATGATTAAAGTTTGGTGAAAAATAGAGTGTTTCTTCTCAAGATATAGATGGTCAAAGTTTGGTCAAAGCAATGAAGTCAGTACAATGTTCATAGGTAAAAGTTTGACCATCTCCAAATCTTAGAAAAGTGGTCTCAAATCAAATATCTCGTCGAGAAAAACCAAAAACTACCTTGAATCTTGAAAAATGGAGTGTAACGTCCCGCCAGGGAACCCAAGAGAGATTAACCTATAACTTGCTACTAAGTTTGGTGAACATTTTTTTTTTAATAGTTAACAAACAAGATACACAACAGTGTGGCAACAATTACCATATACTCACATTAAACCAACAACCAAAACATATTACAAATCCTGAGGGTCCCATGACGTAGAATTACTTAAGAACAAAACACAACTAAAGAAAGATAACAAAAGATTCCATATCATAAATGATACAATTACAACTTACATCAATAAAAACAATCCTCATGAACATCCATGATAACTATCAAACTGACATCCATTGCACATGTCGCAGGGTATGTAATAATAAATCTAACAAAGAAGTACAATGTCCATATTAGGTATCACATGCGATACACTAATATAGGACTACATAAGTGAAGGTATGATAAGAAACCAATAATGAAGAATCAATGAAGAACCATAAAGACATTCAACTGCATAAGTATCAACAGCACCGACACCAGAATGTCGAATCTCAAATGGCAAAGAATCACTACCACCCATCCGTGTAGAACCACAAAGGTCTACCCCACTGTGTTGAGGAGATAACCACAAACCCCAATTGGATGACCAAAACCAAACAAGGATAAAACCACTGAGCAAGGAATCCTGAAAGCTCTCTACTCAAGGTTTACAAAAAAAAAAAGAGAAAGGTGAGACACACTAATCTAGAGGCATAAACAGATACTCAGGAGATGACCTAGGATACATGCTATGGGAGTGTCATCACATGTCTATTTACTTGAGTTACCTTGGACTGGTCACTCTGGACCCCAGACCCTCAATATGATCCATGTGGGATTAGAATACACTCTCATAAAAATGAGGAATTCTAATCATAACCATACTCTATATTATCTTCTTAAATGAACTATAAAGTTTTAATTACTAAGTTATCACTTAATTACATAACCTACAATAGGTTACCTAGGTACTGACCACTTTGGGTCCCAGTCCCTATTGTAAGCCACTCCCCTAAGATGCACTTATTCAATCTCCCCTAGGCTCATAATCTCATAAACATCAGAAGAGGTATACCACTAAGTAATCCTAGAAGCAGTTTCACACATAAGAAACTGGCATGATTACAAAGATACCAAAAATAGATAATAACCAACAAGAGCCCATAAGATCGAAACGTAGATGATAATCAAAATAAGCACACACATCAAACATGTTGCTGAAAACAAATCCAATTGACAAAGATCCTTGCCTCTGTTTCCCCTAGGTCATTCTAATACCCAACATCACATAAAGTACAAGAATACAGTTTAGAAACAAGAAGACAACACTCATAATCTAAAGAGCTGAAAGGGAACCATAATCATTTAAACTTCATAATGAACATAAACCACACAGAACATAGATCGCACAATTCTGATAAGAGAATATTGACAAAATAATCATATTAATGTTACTAATAAAAGAAATGTTCCCTATTAACATTCTAGGAGTTCAGTAGAATAATTGCCCAATTCGAGTACATACATGAGCATATAACAAGTATTTGCTTCTATAAAAGTAAGACTTTTCATTTTTTCCAATTTCAATTTCCAGTTTCTAAAACTAATATTCAACTGCATCCCTATAATACTGTTAAGACAAAATCATTTCAAAATAAATATCATGATTAATCTCAACCAAATTCAATGAGCAGATTTATCCTATCCAAACAAATTGACAGACAACCATTCCAAATTTAAGTAAATTAATAGGGTTGATTTACTAATAAAGAAAATAAAATGCCAATAACAATTAAACTAAATTAATTTTACAAATTAAATATCTACAAATTAAATTTTCAACAAAATAAATTTAATTAAACTAAATTTAACTAAATTAAAAACATATAATACAAAAATTAATTTTATTAATTAACATAATTTAACAACATAAATTAATAGACCATAAATTAAAATAAACTAAATTTAATTAAATTAAAAATAAAATAAATTAAATGAAAATTTATATTAAAAAACTTCAAATTTTAAAAAAATCATAACAAAAGTTAAAAAGGTGGGGGGAAACTGGGCCCCACGCCACCCCTGTCCCTGTTGGAAAGTACCCAAGGTACCGCCGACAGGGTACTTGCTGCGCAGGGGGACCATGTGGAAAGGTGGTAAGGGGGGGTGGTCCCCTCCCATTTAGAATTTAATTTAATTTTTTAAAAACTTTTTAACAATTTCGAATTACTAAAAAAAAACTTTGCCATCACAATTTTATTTTATATTAATTTTTTTATAACTTATATCATTTTATTAAACCAATGCCATTGCACGAAATTTAATAAAGAATATATATACATTTAATAAATTATTTAGTAAAAGAAAATATTTCCAAATACATAATAAAATAATACATTTTAAAATAAAGGGAGAAATTTGTATACATTTATCAAACTCATCTTATTATAACCAAGTCACAAAATTTGACTTTACTATTGATATTGACTGGTTACTTTTTTATTTATTTATATTGACTGTACCCATTTCCAGCAAGCAATAATTTAACCAAAATAGGTATTTTTACTAAAATTGGGTTTTTTTAACAACAAATAGATTATTCTCTAATAGGAAATTTATTTATTTCAAACCCTATAGTTAAACTATAGGCTGGAACTAATTTATTGATTTCTAGGATAACCATGAAGAGTTATTTAACAAAAATTGGCCAACATAACGGTGCAATGCCAAGTTGTAATAGAATATAAAAATCAACTATACTAGGGTTTTTGAATACCCATTTCTAATATAAACACAGATCTACCAAATAGAAAACATAGAAAACTATTAAAAACATAGAAAGACAAATAGATGTGGAAATAGATCTGACAGACAAATCCAAAGCCTACCTCAAATCCAATGCCAGAAATGAAATAAAAATGGAAACCCGTGTAGGTCTAAGAATAGAATTCTCTCCAAAATCAATCCCAACCTGTTGATCTAAAAGCTATGTAACAACAGGTACCCGATCTAGATGCACAAAGAAACTCAAATCAACATGCAGCCACAACAATCCACAAATCTCCAAAATTCCAAACACACAAGCTCTCCTCCAAAAATCTTCTCCAAAACCTGTCTTCCCTCAAAATGAATGCAATAATTTCCTAATAGGAATTCCATTCCCAAATTCATGCAATTCCTAAAGACAACTCAAAAGCTAACTTAGAGTTCAACTCCAAATCAGAAATGACTCATAAGACAACTCTTGATCCAACTCTAATTCCAAAATTGAAAATAAATCTTAATTAATTAATTAAAATATCTTTTAAATGCACAACCCAACTTTGACTTTTGAAAACTAGTTGTTCACTTTTTGAAAATAAATCACTTTTTCCAATTTGCACATGTTATAATTTAAATTCATTATTAAATAAATTAAATACTTAATGCATCGTAAATTCATGCAATTAATTATTTAATCATTTAATAAAATATACAAGCATAATTCAAATCATTTTCCAATTAAGCACATGTTAATAATTAAAACCCAAATTAAATAAATTAAACATTTAATACATCCTAGAACATGCATTTAAATATTCAATTATTTAATAATACACTCAAACATAATTAATCCTAATTTCTATTTAAATAATCAAATAATTTACTTTAGATAATTTTCCAAATTAAACATAGGAACATAATTAAATCATTAAATTCAACTATAATCCTAACATTGATAATCATATAAAGTCACCTATATAGTCATAAATCAACTGAATCAAGCGCAATAAGATCAAGCACAATAAAATCAAGCAAACTGAAATCATGCACACTCTCAAGAATGGGATCCATGAATTCATGCCAACTAGGTGAATTCGGGTAGGGTAGTAAAACTGACACTTGTCCAATCCTAGGACAATTAGGCTTAGGTTAGGGTTTTGGGTCTGTGTGTTATCTCCCCTCTTTACCATTGAGATGAATGTTTATGGGCACACTCACCCCTGCTAATTCAGGGAAGACGATGCCCTATACCTGCAAACCTGTCATCACAAGATGAAGCATGTACATACAATAACATATAACAGACAATGGCGGGGATCGACCGATCGTGTGGATCTCGCAAGCAAGTAACTATGACTCCAAATAAACACATTGACCATACACATGCAAGTATGAGGTTAGTAAAATCATAAGCATCGATGATCTCCTAACATATAATCTATCATCCTAAAATAATCATAACATTTATAAAATCGGACTAAGGGCGGGGTACTACATGGAGCCTCTCTTCTCAAGAAATAGATGGTCAAACTTTGGTCAAAGCAAAGAAGTCAGTATAGTATTCGTAGCTAAAAATTTTACCAATTGCAAATCTGGTGAAAGTAGTCTCAAATCAAAGATCTCATCGAGATGAACCAAAAAACACCTTGAATCTTGAAAAATGGAGTATCTCTTCTCAAGATACAGATGGTAAAAGTTTGGTCAAAGCAAAGAATCCAGTACAATGTTCGCAACTAAAAATTTGACCGTTTCAAAATCTGGTGAAAGTAGTCTCAAATCAAAGATCTCATTAAGATGAACCAAAACACACTTTGAATCTTGAAAAACATAGCCTCTGTTCTCAAGATACGAATGACCAAAGTTTGGTCAAATCAAGCAATTCAGTACAGTGTTTGTAGCTAAAAATTTGACCGTTTCCATATTTGGTGAAAGTGGTCTCAAATCAAAGATCTTGTGGAGATGAACCAAAAAACACCTTGAATAAAAAATAGAGCCTCTCTTCTCAAGATATAGATGGTCAAAGTTTGGTCAAAGCAAGGAAGTCAGTAAAGTATTCGTAGCTAAAAATTTGACCATTTCAAAATCTAGTGAAAATGTTCTCAAATCAAATATCTCATCAAGATGAACCAAAAAAACCTTGAATTTTAAAAAATAGAGCCTCTCTTCTCAAGATGCAGATGGTCAAAGTTTGGTCAAAGCAAAGAAGTCAGTACAGTGTTCGTAGCTAAAAATTTGACAATTTCTAAATCTGGTGATAGTGGTCTAAAATCAAAGATCTCGTCGAGATGAACCAAAAAACACCTTGAATTTTAAAAAATAGAGCCTCTCTTCTCAAGATACAAAAGGTCAAAGTTTGGTCAAAGCAAGGAAGTCAGTAGAGTGTTTGTAGTTAAAAATTTGATCTTTTCCAAATCTAGTGAAAGTGGTCTTAAATCGAAGATGTCATCGAGATGAACTAAAAACCACCTTGAATCTTGAAAAATAGGGCCTCTTTTCTCAAGATATGGACAGTCAAAGTTTGGTCAAAGAAAGGAAGTAAGTATAGTGTTCGTAGCTAAAAATTTGACCATTTCCAAATCTGGTGAAAGTGGTCTCAAATTTAAGATGTCATCGAGATGAACTAAAAACCACCTTGAATCTTAAAAAATAGAGCCTCTCTTCTCAAGATACGGTTGCTCAAAGTTTGGTCAAACCAAGGAAGTGAGCAGAGTGTTCATAGCTAAAAATTTGACCATTTCCAAATCTGGTGAAAGTGGTCTCAAATCGAATATCTCATTGAAATGAACCAAAAACAACCTTGAATCTTGAAAAATAGAGCCTATCTTCTCAAGATACGAACGATCAAAGTTTGGTCAACGCAAGGAAGTTAGTATAGTTTTCGTAGCTAAAAATTTGACCATTTTCAAATCTAGTGAAAGTGATCTTAAATCGAAGATCTCATTGAGATGAACTAAAAAACACCTTGAATCTTAAAAAATGGACCCTCTCTTCTCAAGATACAGACTATCAAAGTTTTTTTAAAGCAAGCAAGTCAGTACAGTGTTCGTAGCTAAAAATTTGACCATTTCCAAATCTGGTGAAAGTGGTCTAAAATCAAAGATCTCATCGAGATGAACAAAAAAAAAACTTAAATCTTAAAAAATGGAGCCTCTCTTCTCAGGATACAAATTTGTCAAAGTTTGGTCAAAGCAAGGAAGTCAGTACAATGTTCGTAGCTAAAAATTTTACCATTTCCAAATCTGGTGAATGTGGTCTCAAATCAAATATCTTGTCGAAATAAACCAAAAAAACACTGTGAATTTTTAAAAATAGATCCTTTGTTCTCAAGATACGGACACGCAAATTTTGGTCAAAGCAAGGAAGTCAGTACAATTTTCGTAGCTAAATATTTAACCATTTTCAAATCTAGTAAAAGTGGTCTCAAATAAAAGATCTTATTGAGATGAACTAAAAAACACCTTGAATCTTAAAAAATAGAGCCTCTCTTCTCAAGATACAGATGGTCAATGTTTGGTCAAAGCAAGGAAGTCAGTACAGTGTTTGTATCTAAAATGTTTACCGTTTCCAAATCTGGTGAAAGTGGTCTCAAATTGAAGATCTCGTCGAGATGAACCAAAAAACACCTTGAATCTTGAAAAAAAAAGCCTCTCTTCTCAATATATTAATGGTCAATGTTTAGTCAAAGCAAGGAAGTCTGTATAGTGTTCGTAGCTAAAAATTTCACCATTTCCAAATTTGGTAAAAGTGGTCTCAAATTGAAGATCTCGTCGAGATGAACCAAAAAAAACTTTGAATTTTGAAAAATGGAACCTCTTTGCTCAAGATTCAGATGGTCAAAGTTTGGTCAAAGGAAGGAAGTCAGTATAATGTTACTAGCTTAAAAATTGACCATTTCCAAATCAAGTGAAACTGGTCTCAAATCGTAGATCTCATCGACATGAACCAAAAAATACCTTGAATATTAGAAAAAAAAGCCTCTCTTCTCAAGATACGGACGATCAAAGTTTGGTCAAACCAAGGAAGTCAGTATAGTGTTCATAGCTAAAAATTAGATAATTTCCAAATCTGGTGAAAGTTTCCTCAAATCGAAGATCTCGTCGAGATGAAACAAAAAACACCTTGAATCTTAAAAAATGGAGCCTCTCTTCTTAAGATATAGACGGCCAAAGTTTGGTCAAAGCAAAGAAGCTAATGCAGTGTTCGTAGCTAAAAATTTTACCATTTTGTAAATGTGGTGAAAGTGGTCTCAAATCACAAATCTCGTCGAGATGAACTAAAAAACACCTTAAATCTTGAAAAATGAAGCCTCTTTGCTCAAGATACGGATGGTCAAAGTTTTGTGAAAGCAAGGAAGTGAGTACAGTGTTCGAAGCAAAACATTTGACTGTTTCCAAATCAGGTGAAAATGGTCTTAAATCAAAGATCTCATAGAGATTCACCAAAAAAACCTTAAATATTGAAAAATAGAGCCTCTCTTGTCAAGATACGGACGGTCAAAGTTTGGTCAAAGTAAGGAAGACAATACAGTGTTCGTAACTAAAAATTTGACTGTTTCCAAATCTGGTGAAAGTGGTCTCAGATCGAAGATTTTTTGGAGATGATCCAAAAAACACGTTGAATCTTGATAAACAGAACCTCTCTTCTCAAGATACAGATAGTCAAAGTTTGGGAAAAGAAAGGAAGTCAATACAATGTTCGTAGTTTAAAATTAGATAGTTTTCAAATCTCGTGAAAGTTGTCACAAATCGAAGATCTCGTTGAGATGAATCAAAAAACACCTTAAATCTTGAAAAATGAAGCCTCTCTTCTTTAGATACGGATGGACAAAGCAAGGAAGTGAGTACAGTGTTTAGAGCAAAAAATTTGACCGTTTCCAAATTTGGTAAAAATGGTCTTAAATCGAATATCTCGTCGAGATGAAACAAAAAATACCTTGAATCTTAAAAAATGGAGTCTCTCTTCTAAATATAAGGACAATCAAATTTTGGTCAAAGCAAGGAAGTCAGTAGAGCATTTGTAGCTAAAAATTTAACCATTTGCAAATCCGGTGACAGTGGTCTCAAATCAAAGATCTCATCGAGATGAACAAAAAAACAACTTGAATCTTGAAAAATGGAGCCTCTCTTCTCAAGATATTAATGGTCAAAGTTTGGTCAAAGCAAGGAAGTTAGAAAAGTGTTCGTAGCTAAAAATTTGATAGTTTTCAAATTTGGTAAAAGTGGTCTGAGATCGAAGATCTCGTCAAGATGAACCAAAAAACACCTTGAATCTTAAAAAATGGAGCCTCTCTTCTCAAGATGCAAACGGTCAAATTTTGGTCAAAGCAAGGAAGTCAGTACAATGTTCCTAGCTAAAAATTTGACCGTTTTCAAATCTGGTGAAAGTGGTCTCAAATTGAAGATCTCATTAAGGTGAACCAAAAAACACCTTGAATCTTGAAAAATAGAGCCTCTCTTCTCAAGATAAGGATGGTTAAAGTTTGGTCAAAGCAAGAAAGTCAGTACAGTGTTCGTAGATAAAAATTTGACCATTTCTAAATCTAGTGAAAGTGGTCTCAAATCAAAGATGTCATCAAGATGAACAAAAAAAACACTTGAATCTTGAAAAATAGAGTCTCTCTTCTCAAGATACAGACGGTCAAAGTTTGGTCAAAGCAAAGAACTCAGTAAAATGTTAGTAGTTAAAAATTTAACTATTTCCAAAGCTGGTGAAATTAGTTTTAAATCGAAGATCTCATCAAGATGAACCAAAACACATCTTGAATCTTGAAAAACATAGCCTCTGTTCTCAAGATATGGATGACCAAAGTTTGGTCAAATCAAGCAATTTAGTACAGTGTTTGTAGCTAAAAATTTGACCATTTCCATATTTGGTGAAAGTGGTCTCAAATCGAAGATCTCATCGAGATGAACCAAAAAACATTTTGAATCTTGAAAAAATGAGCCTCTCTTCTCAAGATACGAATGATCAAAGTTTGGTCAAATCAAGCAAGTTAATACAATGCTCATAGCTAAAAGTTTGACAATTCCAAATCTGGTGAAAGTGGTCTTAAATCGAAGATCTCATCGAGATGAACCAAAAAATACCTTGAATCTTGAAAATCAAAGCATTTCTTCTCAAGATACAGACAGTCAAAGTTTGGTGAAAAATGGAGCGTCTCTTCTCAAGATACAGATGGTCAAAGTTTGGTCAAAGAAATGAAATCAGTACAATGTTTGTAGCTAAAAGTTTGACCATCTCAAAAGCTTGGAAAAGTGGTCTCAAATCGAAGATCTCATCGAGAAAAACCAAAAACTACCTTGAATCTTAAAAAATGGAGCTTCTCTTCTCAAGAAACAGATGGTCAAACTTTGGTCAAAGCAAGGAAGTTAGTATATTATTCGTAGCTAAAAATTTTACCAATTTCAAATCTGGTGAAAGTGGTCTCAAATCAAAGATCTCATCGTCATGAACCCAAAAACACCTTGAATTTTGAAAAATGGAGTCTCTCTTCTCAAGATACAGATGGTAAAAGTTTGGTCAAAGCGAGGAAGTTAGTACAATGTTCGTAGCTAAAAATTTGCTCATTTTAAAATCTGGTGAAAGTAGTCTCAAATCAAAGATCTCATTAAGATGAACCAAAACACACCTTGAATCTTGAAAAACATAGCCTTTGTTCTCAAGATACGGATGACCAAAGTTTGGTCAAATCAAGCAATTTAGTACAGTGTTTGTAGCTAAAAAATTGACTGTTTCCACATTTGGTTAAAGTGGTCTAAAATTGAAGATATCATCAAGATGAACCAAAAAATACCTTGAATCTTGAAAAAATGAGCCTCTCTTCTCAAGATACGGACGATCAAAGTTTGGTCAAATTAGACAAGTCAGTAAAGTGCTCATAGCTAAAAATTTGACCGTTTCCAAATCTGGTGAAAGTGGTCCCAAATCGAAGATGTCATCGAGATGAACCAACAAATACCTTGAATCTTGAAAAATAGAGCCTCTTTTCTAAAGATAAGGATGGTCAAAGTTTGGTCAAAGCAAGGAAGTCAATACAGTGTTTGTAGCAAAAGATTTGACCATTTTCAAATTTGGTGAAAGTGGTCTCAAATAAAACATCTTGTTGAAATGAACCAAAAAACACCTTGCATTTTGAAAAATGGAGCCTTTCTTCTCAAGATACGGACGATCAAAGTTTGGTCAAAGTAAAGAAGTTAGTACAATGTTCGTAGCTAGAAATTTGACCCTTTCCAAATCTGGTGAAAGTGGTCTCAAATCGAAGATCTCATCGATATGAACCAAAAACACCTTGAATCTTGAAAAATAGAACCTCTCTTCTTAAGATACAAATGGTCAAAGTTTGGTCAATGCAAGGAAGTCAATACAGTGTTCGTAGCTAAAAAATTGACCATTTCAAAATTTGGTGAAAGTGGTTTCAAATCGAAGATCTTGTCCAGATGAACCAAAAAACACCTTGAATCTTCAAAAATAGAACGTCTCTTCTCAAGATACAGATGATCAATGTTTGGTCAAAGCAAGGAAGTTTGTACAATGTTCGCAGCAAAAAGTTTGACCATCTCCAAATCTGGGAAAATGGTCTTAAATCAAAGATCTCGTCGAGATGAAACAAAACATACCTTGAATCTTGAAAAATGGAGCCTCTTCTTAATATAAGGACGGTCAAACTCTAGTCAAAGCAAGGAAGTTGTACAAAGTTCGTAACTAAAACTTTGACCATTTGCAAATCTATTGACAGTGGTCTCAAATCGAAGATCTCATCGAGATGAACAAAAAAACAAATTGAATCTTGAAAAATGGAGCCTCTCTTCTCAAGATATTGATGGTCGTCAAAGTTTGGTCAAAGCAAGGAAGTCAGAACAGTATTCGTAGCTAAAAATTTGAGAGTTTTTAAATCTGGTGAAAGTGGTCTAAAATCAAAGATCTCGTCGAGATGAACCAAAAAACACTTTGAATATTGAAAAATGGAGTCTCTCTTCTCAAGATGCATACGATCAAAGTTTGGTCAAAGCAAGCAAGTGAGTCTAGTGTTTGTAGTTAAAAATTTGACCATTTCCAAATTTGGGGAAAGTGGTCTCAAATTGAAGATCTCATCAAGATTAACCAAAAAAAACTTTGAATCTTGAAAAATGGGGCCTCCCTTCGAAAGATAGTGACAGTAAAAATTTGGTCAAAGCAAGGAAGTCTGTACAGTGTTTGTAGCTCAAAATTTGAACATTTCCAAATCTGGTGAAAGTGGTCTAAAATCAAAGATCTTGTCGAGAAGAACAAAAAAAACCTTGAATCTTGTAACATGGAGCATCTCTTCTCAAGATACGGATAGTCAAAGTTAAGTCAAAGAAAGTAAGTCAGTACTGTGTTCGTAGCTAAAAATTAAACCGTTTTCAAATCTAGTGAAAGTGGTCTCAAATCGAAGATCTCATCGAGATGAACTAAAAAACACCTTGAATCTTGAAAAATGGATCCTCTTTTCTCGAGATACGAATGGTCAAAGTTTGGTCAAAGTAAGGAAGTCAATATGATGTTCATAACTAAAAATTTGACCATTGCCAGATCTGGTGAAACTGGTCTCAAATTGAAGGTCTTGTCGAGATCAACCAAAAAACACCTTTAATTTTAAAAAATGGAGCCTCTCTTCTCAAGATACAGAAGGTGCAAGTTTGGTGAAAGAAAGGAAGTTAGTACAGTATTCATAGCTAAAAATTTAACCATTTCCAAATCTGGTGAAAGTGGTCTCAAATTGAAGATCTCGTCGATATGAACCAAAAAACACCTCAAATCTTGAAAAACGGAGCCTCTCTTCTCAAGATATAGAGGGTCAAAATTTTCTCAAAGCAAGGAGGTTAGTACAGTGTTCGTAGCTAAAAATTTGACCATTCCAAATCTAGTGAAAGTAGTCTCAAATCAAAGATCTTGTCGATATAAACCAAAAAACACGTTCAATCTTGAAAAAGGGAGCCTCTCTTCTCAAGATACAGACGGTCAAAGTTTGGTCAAAGCAAAGAAGTTAGTACAGTGTTCGTAACTAAAAATTTGACCATTTCCAAATCTAGTGAATGTTGTCTCAAATCAAAGATCTCATTGAGATTAACCAAAAAACACCTTGAATCTTGAAAAACAAAGCCTCTCTTCTCAAGATACAGAAGGTCAAAGTTTGGTCAAAGATAAGAAGTCAATACAGTATTTGTAGCTAAAAATTTGACCGTTTCTAAATCTTCTGAAAGCTGTATCAAATCAAAGATCTCTTCAAGATAAACCAAAAAATACCTTTAATCTTGAAAAATAGAGCCTCTCTTCTGAAGATACAAATGATCAAAGTTTGGTCAAAGCAAAGAAGTCAGTACAATGTTCATAGCTAAAAATTTGAACATTTCTATATGTGGTGAAAGTGGTCTCAAATCAAAGATCTCATTGAGATGAACCAAACAACACATTGAATCTTGAAAAATAGAGCCACTCTTTTTTCAAGATACAGACGGTCAAAGTTAGGTCAAAGCAAGGAAAATAGTACAGTGTTTATAGCTAAAAATTTGACCATTTCCAAATTTGGTGAAAGTGGTCTCAAATCGAAGATCTCATTGAGATGAACTAAAAACCTCTTTGAATCTTGAAAAATAGAGTCTCTCTTCTCAAGATACGGATGGTCAAAGTTTGGTCAAAGCAAGGAAGTCAGTACAATGTTCGTAGATAAAAGTTTGACTGTTTCTAATTTTGGTGAAAGTGGTATCAAATGGAATATCTTGTCAAAATGAACCAAAACAAATATTGAATCTTGAAAAATAGAGCCTCTCTTCTTAATATATGAATGGTCAAACTTTGGTCAAAGCAAGGAAGTCAGTATAGTGTTTGTAGCTAAAAATTTGAACATTTCCAAATCTGGTGAAAGTGGTCTCAAATCAAAGATCTCATCGAGATTAGCTAAACAACACCTTGAATCTTGAAAAATAGAGCCTCTCTTGAGGAGATACAGACAGTCAAACTTTGTTCAAAGTAAGGAAATTAGTACAGTTTTGATAGCTAAAAATTTAACCATTTTCAAACCTTGTGAATGTGGTCTCAAATCGAACATCTCATCGAGATGAACCTAAAAACACCTTTAATCGTGAAAAATAGAGCCTCTCTTCTCAAGATACAAACAGTTAAAGTTTGGTCAAAGAAAGGAAGTCAGTACCGTGTTCGTACCGAAAAAATTGGCCATTTCCAAATCTGGTGAAAGTGCTATCAAATCGAAGATCTCATCGAGATGAACCAAAAAATACCTTAAATCTTAAAAAATGGAGCCTCTCTTTTCAAGATACAGATGGTCAAAGTTTGGTCAAAGTAAGGAAGTCAATACAATGTTCGTAGCTAAAAATTTGACCATTTCTAAATATGGTGAAAGTTGTCTCAAATCAAAGATTTTGTCGAGATGAACCAAAAACACTTTGAATCTTGAAAAATAGAGCCTCTCTTCTTAAGATACAAATGATCAAAGTTTGGTCAAAGCAAAGAAGTTAGTACAATGTTCGTAGCTGTATCATCTTAAAATGGAAGCACTTCCATTATAAAAGTGTTTAGCCCTCCGAGTGAGTGGTTTGAGTCATGTCAAGCACCTCAAATCAACTCTTTGCTCAGATTTGACTTGTTCTCATTTTGCTTCTATTTGTCCCTGATTTTAAGTATGTATCTGCATTTCCTGGCATTCTAGGCTGGTGTCTTGAGGTTTTTGACCTCAAGGTCAAAGTCGACCTCGACCCTGACCTAGGTCAGGGTCGGCCTCGATCTTGACCTAGGAAGACTCGACCTCGTCCTTGATCCGCAGTCCAAATTTTAAATTCCCACGATTTTTGGGTGTCGGGTTTCAGAGATATTTTTTTTCCGACCTCCAGGTTGGCCATTTTGGGTTTCAAAATGGTAAATCTTCAAATTGCATTTAATGTGGGTCCATTTCTAGGGGTTAAAGTTAATTGAGATTTAATTCTCCAATGTCAGCCTTCTCTAGAGGTTTGTGCCCTAGTTCACTATAAAAGGAGGCCTTCCTCTCTCATTTTCTCCATCAAATTTTGCATATCATTCATTCATGCATCAAGCACTCTCAAGGAGACATTGGTAATCAAGTTTTGGCAATCAAGTTCTATTTCAAGCAAGATCAAACATTCCATTCAAGTCCTCTTCTCCATCCAAGTTCTCCATTGAAGATCAAGGATTCAAGATTCATCATTCAAACCCTAGATCTAGCCATTATGGTTGTGTGATCTTCCTTCAAGATCCTTTGTTCATCTTCTAGATCCATTCATTCTTCTATTAAGGTGGATTCCAAGCATACAAGCATGGAGGTTTTGTATTTACTTTCATGGTTTTGATTTACATTTACCATTGCTGTGTTCAAGCTTTCATATTAATATACTTGTTTACATTCAAAATACAATTGCATATCTATCGAATTGCATAGCTTCATTGTTAGATATATTTCTACCACTTGCTAGAATTCTCATTTCAATTTCAATATTAAGGTTGATTCCAAACTGGGGTTTGACCAAGGCAAACCCTTCAAACAAACAAAAAAAACTCTCTTTTTCTTGCAGGTACAAGTGCGGAATTTCGGATTTGAGAGTAGATTTGGATACCCTTTTCGGTGAACTTTCGGGATCTATGAACAAAGTCACAATCAACCTTCAAATAAAGAATGTAGCCTTTGACCTTTTATGAGGGTCAAAGACTACCTGCCGTCAGAAAGATAAAAGATTTTTGGGTTTTCTTCGTCTCGGCATTTCTAGTCCAAAACAAGTTACAGAATTGCCGAAAAGTACACACAAACATCAGAAATTGGCATTTTCCAGATTTGCCCTATTTTGAGGTTAGTGTTTGTATTTCAATTATTTCAGATTTCAAGCACAATTCTACCATAGGGAAATATAAGATTTTTCTCTCTCTTTCATATTCTCCATAGATTGATTCGATTGTGCATTAACCTTTTGGTTGATCAAATTGGATCTCTCCTTTGGGAATTTGGATTTAGGAGTGGATCTCATATTTCCTTCATACATTATATTGAATAGAGGTGATTCTATTTTAACACTATTCATTTTGGTGAACCCGACATACTTACTCTCCTTTATTTTGTGGACTTAGATGCCCTATTGTGTTGTATTTTATATCCTTTCTTGCATTTATAATAGATCTAGTTTCTTCTCTTGCATTTTAAATTCAAAAATACAAAAAAAAAATCTATATAGTCAATAAAATCCAAAAACATTTCTTGCATTAAATTTTACTATGGAGATTGTTAAGATGCTTTGGTGTGTGGTCATGTTCTTTATTACCCTTCTTTTAGCATCTCTTTATAATACCTATGATGTTTATGAGAGTATCATTCACTTCATTATGTTGATGACCCTTCACTTTGCTCTTGCCTATGCTTTTGTGAAGTTGACCGACACTAGTCTGCCTACATTCAAAACTTTTATTAAAGATTTATGTGGTAGTTTTATTAATCTTTTGGATTATGTGAAGAATTTGGTAGATGATACACCATCTCTTAATCTTCCTAATCCTAATCTTATCAATCCTAATCCTAATCCTATCAATCCTAATCTTCCTAATCCTAATCCGATACCTAATTCTCCATCTGTTCATCCTCGCTCTTCCTGTACTTATGATGGGATTCAAGCTATAGTTCAGGATGCAGATGTGCAAGATTTCTTTGATTTACCTTCTCCTCCGAGTCATGATGATATTAAAGGTTTGGGTAAAGAAACTTCTTCAAAACCTATTATCCCACCTTATACAACCTTTACTCATAAACATGATAAACAATCACCTCTTGTAGAAGCTTTACATAATATGTACACTACTGGATATAATATGGTGACTAAAAAAGGTTATAAAGGTTTAGGGCTAGGAGTTAATGAGCATGGTATTAGGTTTCTAGTTCATATATCCCTTAAACCGAATATGTATGGTATTGGTTGTTCAAAATCTCAAGTCAAGGTAGGTGATGTTAAACATCGTCCTCCTCTTCACATTCTTCTCCCCACACCTATCTTGGATAACCCTAATATTCATCAAGACATGGTTAAGAAGGTATATGTTGAGCTAATGAATTCCAAGAAAGAAATATTTAGACCTATGCTGATATATGATTTATACAAATACAAATGTCCTTTTCATTATAGCAACACACATTTACTTTCTGATTGTAAACATTCCAAGTTATATGTTAGAGAAAGAGCTACTTTAGGAATATGTCACTCTTGTGCAGTATTAAAATTCCTTCATAATTTTGATATAGGGGATTCTCCCTCTTTTGATATAATGTAGATGTTATTCCCCTCTTGTCTCATGACTGGGGGGCAAGAGGTGTATCTTCATCCAGTCTTCTAGGATCCATTAGGCTTTTAGTATATATATTATGTCTCGAGCTTAATTGGTATTCTTTCTCTCCTATTTTTCTATGGCTTTGCATTATGTTTTTAATCATCCATAGAATCTATTTCTTTTCAAGATATCTTTTTCATTTTGTGAAAGTATCCCTTGTCTCTATCCCTGGTGGGAAAGGTACCTCATTTTCTTTTGTCTAGGGAATTGCTTTCCTTAGCTTAGTGGTATTCATTTATATTGCAATATTATTTCAACATATTGATAGATGTTTTGACTATAGATAACTTTTCTTATATGAGAAGGTGTTGACCTAAGTCATCACCTTTTTCTCTATTTTGCAAATTATATTCTTTGTAAACTCTCACCCTGGCTTTGGTGTTGGAAGTTGTTTCCCTTGTTTCAAAGATTCCTCTTCCTCTTGTTTGCAGGGGACTTGATGATTGAATCTTTATTCCCATCTTTTGAAAGATGATATTTTATTTAAAGTACTCCTCTTTGGTGGGGGTCTTGTTGATGAGATCTCTTTCTTTGAGGATCCTTTTTCCATGAGTGATATTCTTTTCACGATTATTTATATTCTTGGATGTAGGGGTCAATATCCCTTGCTAAGCATATGGTGTACATTGTTGTAAACAGGATATCTCCTTGCATTGTGAAGTAGGTATCCTCTTCCATCTTTGTTCGTACACTTGGGGGGCAAGGATGCCATCTCCTTCTTTTCTATCTTTTCGAGATGCACCTCTTTCCTTGGTTAAGCAGTATCTATCTATTATGTGACATCCAATCATACACATAAATTTTGGTTTGCATTGAGGATCTATGTCCTTGATAACAACCTCTTTTGTTGTTTGACATTGGGTTTCCATGGTTGATATATCTCTCACCTTGGAAACTGAATAATGTGCTATCCCTCATAAGGGTTACTTTCTTTTCACTTCTTGCATGATATCTCTTTACATTTGTCCCTTCCATGGCCTCATAGGAGCTATGACCTTCTTGGCTTGGACTAGGTGTTGTTTGTGGATATTGCCTTGATGTTGAAGAAGGCTTTATCCTTGTTCTTTCTTTTCCTTAAAATGTCAAAATAGTATATTTTTTCCATATTAAGGAGGGGGGCATATACAGGGTCTCCCTTGTACTATAGTTTTTTATTTTTACATGCTAAATCTTGGAAGGTAACGCACATAAGTTGCTAAATCTTGAAAAGACATGCATCTATATGCTAAATATTTCGAAGGTAATGCACATAAGTTGCTCAATCCTAAGGAGACACATTTTTCAAAATATTTCAAATATGCTAAATCTTGGAAGGTAACACACATAAGTTGCTAAATCCTGAAAAGACATGCATTTATATGCTAAATCTTCCGAAGGTAACACACATAAGTTTCTAAATCCTAAGGAGACACACATTTCATATTCATAGTGATACAAGAAGGTGGATCTATGGGTATTCCAGAAGTCATCAGAAGATGCATTATAATTGCAAGCACAGTTTATGGGTGAACTTGTTGGGCTCTCCATCAAGGGTGATTCATGGTAAGGTGGGCATCTTACTAGGTGAGATAATCACTCTTTTCCCTTTCTCTCTTTTATCTTTCATGCTAGTAGGACTGGATCATGAAGCTATGTCATTTATAGTGTTGTTCTTGTCATTCTTATGTAAACATTTATGCTTTTATGAAAACTTTCCAAATATGATGTTAGTATAAGAAATTTTTCTTAGCAAGGTTTCTTATGCTAGTTGATTTGGGTTTATTTTAGTACTAACCCCTCTTTTGTGTCCTTTTATTTTTCGCACCCTTGTGTGCATATGTTGAGTTAGAATCCTTAGCCTGGGGGCTTGTGTCCCTAAATAAGTTTCATTCTATCTCATTTTGAATCCACTGGGATCTCTTCTTCCTTCTCCTTTACCAAGAGTTTGCATCGAATCTACACTCTTGCTAAAGTGGGGGCTTAATGTATCATCTTAAAATAGAAGAACTTTCATGATAAGAGCATTTAGCCCTCTGAGTGAATGGTCTAGGTCATGTCAAGCGCTTCAAATCAACCCTTTGCTCAGATCTGACTTTTTCTCCTCATTTTGCTTCTATATATCCCTGATTTCAGTATATATCTGCATTTCCTAGCATTCTAGGCTGGGGTCTTGAGGTTTTTGACCTCAAGGTCAAATTTGACCTCAACCTTGACCTAGGGCAGAGTCGACCTCATCCCTGAACCCTAGTCCAGATTTCAAATTCCCATGATTTTTGGGTGTCGGGTTTTAGAGATATTTCTTTTCCCGCCTTCGGGTCAGCCATTTCAGGTTTCAAAATGGTAAATCCTCAAATTTCTTTTAATTTGGGTCCATTTCTAGGGTTTAAGGTTAATTGAGATTTAATTATCTAATGTCGGCCTTCTCTAGAGGTTTGTGCCCTAGTTCACTATAAAAGGAGGCCTTCCTCTCTCATTTTCTCCATCAAGTTTTGCATATCATTTGTTCATGCATCAAGCACTCTCAAGGAGACATTGGTGATCAAGTTTTGGAAATGAAGTTATCTTTCAAGAAATATCAAGCATTCCATTCAAGTCCTCTTCTCCATCCATGTTCTCCATTGAAGATCAAGGATTCAAGCATTTAAGCCATTGAAGGGATTTGGTTCAAGCATTCAAGATTCATCATTTAAACCCTAGATCTAGCCATCATGGTGGTGTGATCTTCCTTCAAGATCCTTTGGTCATCTTCTAGATCCATTCATTCTTCTATCAAGGTGGATTCCAAGCATACAAGCATGGAGGTTTTGTATTTACTTTCATGGTTTTGATTTACATTTACCATTCTTGCGTTCAAGCTTGCATATCAATATACTTGTTTACATTCAAAATATAATTGCATATCTATCGAATTGCATAGATTCATTGTTAGATCTATTTCTACTACTTGCTAGCATTCTCATTTCAATTTCAATATTAAGGTTGATTCCAAACCGGGGTTTGAGCAAGGCAAACCCCTCAAACAAACAATAAAAACACTCTTTTTCTTGCAGCTACAAGTGCATAATTTTAGATCTGAGAGTAGATTTGGATACCCTTTTCGACAAACTTTTAGGATTTGCAAACAAAGTCACAATCAACCTTCAAATGAAAATGTATTCTTTGACCTTTTACGAGGATTAAAGACTACCTACCATCGAAAATATAAAAGATTTCTGAGTTTTCTTCATCTCAACATTTCTAGTCTGAAATAGGTTGCAGAATTGTCAAAAAGTACACACAGACATAAAAAATTAGCATTTTCCAGATTTGCTCTATTTTGAGGTTAGTAGCTGTATTTCAATTATTTCATATTTCAAGCACAATTCTACCATAGGGAAATATAGGATTTTTCTCTGTCTTTCATATTCTCCATTGATTGATTTGATTGTGCATTAACCTTTTGGTTGATCAAATTGGATCTCTCCTTTGGGAATTTGGATTTAGGAGTGGATCTCATATTTCCTCCATACATTACATTGAATAGAGCTGATTCCATTTTAACACTATTTAGTAGCTAAAAATTTGATTGTTTCCAAATCTAGTGAAAGTGGTCTCAAATTGAAGATCTCATCGAGATGAACTAAAAAACACCTTGAATCTTGAAAAATTAGGCCTCACTTCATGATATAGACTGTCAAAGTTTGGTCAAAGCAAGGAAGTTAGTACAGTGTTGGTAGCTAAAAATTTGGCCATTTCCAAATCTAGTGAAAGTGGTCTAAAATCAAAGATCTCCTCGAGATGAACCAAAAAACACCTTGAATCTTAAAAAATGGGGCCTCTCTTCTCAAGATAGGGATGGTCAAAGTTTGGTCAAAGAAAGGAAGTCAGTACAGTGTTCGCAGCTAAAAATTTGACCGATTCCAAATCTGGTGAAAGTCATCTCAAATTGAAGATCTCATCAAGATGAGCCAAACAACACCTTGAATCTTGAAAAAGGTGGCCTCTCTTCTCAAGATACAAATGTTCAAAGTTTAGTCAAAGCAAGGAAGTCAGTACAGTGTTCGTGGCTAAAAATTTGACCATTTCTGAATCTTGTGAAAGTGGTCTCAAATTGAAGATCTCATCGAGATGAACAAAAAAATACCTTGAATCTTGAAGAATGGAGCCTCTCTTTTCAAGATACAGATGGTCAAAGTTTAGTCAAAGTAAGGAAGTCAGTACCGTGTTCGTAGCTACAAATTAAACCATTTCCAAATCTGGTAAAAGTGGTCTCAAATCAAAGATCTCATCGAGATGAATGAAAAAATGCCTTGAATCTTGAAAAGCTGACCCTCTCTTCTCAAGATATAGATAATAAAAGTTTAGTCAAATTAAGGAAGTCAGTGCAGTGTTCCTCGTTAAAAATTTGATCATTTCCAAATCTCGTGAAGGTGGTCTCAAATTGAAGATCTCATCGAGATGAACCAAAAAAATTTTTGAATCTTGAAAAATGGAGGCTCTCTCCTTAAGATACAGATGGTCAAAATTTGGTCAAAGCAAGGAAGTTAGTACAATATTTGTATCTAAAAATTTGACCATTTCCAAATCTAATAAAAGTGGTTTCAAATTGAAGATCTTGTCAATATGAACCCAAAAACATCTTTAATCTTGAAAAATAGAGCCTCTTCTCAAGATACAGACAGTCAAAGTTTGCTGAAAGCAAGAAAGTACAATGTTCATAGCTAAAAAATTGACTGTTTCCAAATCCGGTGAAAGTGGTCTCAAATCAAAGATCTCATTGAGATGAACCAAAAAGCACCTTGAATTTTGAAAAATAGAGCCTTTTTTCTCAAGATACAAATGGTTAAAGTTTGGTCAAAGTAAGAAAGTCAGTATAGTGTTCATAGCTAAAAATTTGACCATTTCTAGATCTGGTGAAAGTATTCTCAAATTGAAGATCTCATTGAGATGAACCAAAAAACACCTTGAATCTTAAAAAAAGTAGCCTTTCTTCTCAAGATACAGACGATCAAAGTTTGGTCAAAGCAAAGAAGTTAGTACAACATTCGTAGCTAAAAATTTAACCATTTTTAAATCTGGTGAAAGTAGTTTCAAATCAAAGATCTCATTGAGATGAACTAAAAAACACCTTAAATCTTGAAAAATGGAGCCTCTTTTCTCAAGATGTGAACAATCAAAGTTTGGTCAAAAGAAGGAAGTCAAAGAGTAGTCTCAAATCAAAGATCTCATCAAGATGAGCCAAAATACACCTTGAATCTTGAAAAATGGAGCCTTTGTTCTCAAGATACGGACAATCAAAGTTTGGTCAAATCAAGGAAGTTAGTACAATGTTCGTAGCTAAAAATTTGACCGTCTCCAAATTTAGTGAAATTGGTCTCAAATCAAAGATCTCGTCAAGATGAACCAAAAAACACCTTGAATCTTAAAAAATGAAGCCTCTCTTCTCAAGATACAGACGGTCTAAGTTTCGTCAAAGCAAGGAAGTAAGCACAGTGTTTGTAGCTAAAAATTTGACCATTTCCAAAATTGGTGAAAGTGGTCTCAAATCGAAGATAATGTCGTGATGAGCTAGAAAACAAATTGAATCTTTAAAAATAGAGCTTCTCTTCTCAAGATACTGAAGGTCAAAGTTTGGTCAAAGCAAGGAAGTCAATACAGTGTTTGTAGCTAAAATTTTAACCATTTACAAATTAAGTGAAAGTGGTCTCAAATCAAAGATCTTGTCGAGATGAACCAAAATACACCTTGAATCATGAAAAATGGAGCCTCTCTTCTAAAGATACAGATGGTGAAAGTTTGGTCAAAGCAAGGAAGTCAGTACAATATTCGTAGCTAAAAATTTGACCATTTCCAAATCTGGTGAAAGTGGTCTCAAATTGAAGATCTCATCGAGATGAACCAAAAAACACCTTAAATCTTTAAAAATAGAGCCTCTCTTGTCAAGATACAAATGGTCAAAGTTTGGTCAAAATAAGGAAGTCAGTACAGTGTTCGTAGCTAAAAATTTGACCATTTCCAAATTAGGTGAAAGTAGTCTGAAATAAAAGATCTCGTCGAAATAAACCAAAAACACCTTGAATCTTGAAAAATTGATCCTGTCTTCTCAAGATACAAACGGTCAAATTTTGGTCAAAGCAAGGAAGTCAGTACAGTGTTCGTAGCTAAAAATTTGACCATTTTCAAATTTGGTGAAAGTGGTCTTAAGTCAAAGACCTCATTGAGATGTACCAAAAAATACCTTGAATCTTGAAAATAGAGCCTCTCTTCTCAAGATACAGATGGTCAAAGTTTGGTCAAAGTAAGGAAGTCAGTATAGTATTCACTAAAAATTTGACTATTTATAAATCTGGTGAAAGTAATCTGAAATCGAAGATATCGTCAAGATGAACCAAAAAACACCTTGAATCTTGAAAAATGGAGCCTCTCTTCTCAAGATACAGACAGTTAAAGTTTGGTCAAAGCAAGGAAATCAGTATAGTGTTCGTACCTAAAAAATTTGACCATTTCCAAATTTGGTTAAAGTGGTCTCAAATGCAAGAACTTGTCGAGATGAATAAAAAAACACCTTGAATCTTGAAAAATTGAGCCTCTTTTCTCAAGATACAGATGATCAAAGTTTGGTCAAAGCAAGGAAGTCAGTACATTATTCGTAGCTAAAAATTTGACCATTTTCAAATCTTGTGAAAGTGGTCTCAAACCAAAGATCTCGTCAAGATGAACCAAAAAACACTTTGAACCTTAAAAAACTAAGCCTCTCTTCTCAAGATACAGATGATCAAAGTTTGGTCAAAGCAAGGAACTCCGTACAGTGTTCGTAGCTAAAAAATTGACCATTTCCAAATCTACTAAAAATGGTCTCAAATCGAAGATCTCGTCATGATGAATGAAAAAACACCTTGAATCTTGAAAAAAAGAGCCTCTCATGTCAAGATACAGATGGTCAAATTTTGGTCAAAGCAAGGAAGTCAGTATAGTGTTCATAGCTGAAAATTTGACTGTTTCCAAATCTGGTGAAAGTGGTCTCAAACCAAAGATCTCATCAAGATGAACTGAAAAATACATTGAATTTTAAAAAATGGAGCCTCTCTTCTCAAGATACAGACAGTCAAATTTTGGTGAAAGCAAGGAACTTAGTATAGTGTTTGTAGCTAAAAATTTGACCGTTTCCAAATCTGGCTAAAGTGGTTTCAAACCAAAGATCTTGTAGAGATCAACCAAAAAATACCTTGAATCTTAAAAAATGAAGCCTCTCTTTTCAAGATACGGATGGTCAAAGTTTGGTCAAAGCAAGGAAGTTAATATAGTGTTCAAAGCTAAAAATTTGACCGTTTCCAAACCTAGTGAAAGTGGTCTCAAAGCGAAGATCTCACCAAAATGAACCAAAAAATACCTTGAATCTTGAAAAATAGAGTGTCTCTTCTTAAGATACGGACGATCAAAGTTTGGTGAAAGAAAGGAAGTTAGTATAGTGTTCGTAGCTAAAAATTTGACTATTTCTAAATGTGGTGAAATTGGTCTCAAATCAAAGATCTCATCGAGATGAATGAAAAAACACCATGAATCTTGAAAAATGGACCTTCTCTTCTCAAGATACGGACGGTCAAAATTTGATCAAAGCAAGGAAGTCAGTACAATGTTCATAGCTAAAAAATTGACCATTTCCAAATCTGGTGTAAGTGGTCTCAAATCAAAGATCTTGTTGAGATTAACCAAAAAACACCTTGAATCTTTAAAAATGGAGCCTCTCTTCTCAAGATACAGATGGTCAAAGTTTGGTCAAAGCAAGGAAATCAGTATAGTATTCTTAACTAAAAATTTGACCATTTTTAAAACTAGTGAAAGTGGTCTCAAATTGAAGATCTCGTTGAGATGAACAAAAAAAACCTTGGATCTTGAAAAATAGAGCCTCTCTTCTCAAGATACGGACGGTCAAAGTTTGGTCAAAGAAAGGAAGTCAGTATAGTGTTCGTAGTTAAAAATTTGACCCTTTCCAAATCTGGTGAAAGTGGTCTCAAATCAAAGATCTCGTCAAGATGAACCAAAAAACACCTTGAATCTTGAAAAATGGAACCTCTCTTCTCAAGATACGGAGGTTCAAAGTTTGGTCAAAGTGAGCAAGTAAGTACAGTGTTCGTAGCTAAAAAATTGACCATTTCTAAATCTGGTGAAAGTAGTCTCATATTGAAGATCTTGTCGAGATGAACAAAAAATAACCTTGAATCTTAAAAAATAGAGCCTCTCTTCTCAAGATATAGACAATCAAAGTTTAGTCAAAGTAAGGAAGTCAGTACAATATTCGTAGCTAAAAATTTGACCGTTTCTAAATTTGGTGAAAGTTGTTTCAAATGATAAATCTTGAAATGAACCAAAAAAGACCTTGAATCTTGAAAAATAGAGCCTCTCTTCTCAAGATATAGATGGTCAAAGCAAAGAAGTCAGTACAATGTTTGTAGCTAAACATTTGACCGTTTCCAAACTTGGTGAAAGTGGTTTCAAATTGAAGATCTCATCGAGATGAACCAAAACACCTTGAATCTTGAAAAATGGAGCCTCTCTTCTCAAGATATAGACAGTCAAAGTTTGGTCATAAAAAGGAAGTCAGTACAAAGTTCGTAGCTAAAAATTTAGCAGTTTCCAAATCTGGTGAAACTGGTCTCAAATCAAAGATCACGTCGAGATGAACAAAAAAAAAACTTAAAATTTGAAAC
Organism: Chamaecyparis obtusa; assembly: GCA_027943335.1. Taxonomy (NCBI): domain Eukaryota; kingdom Viridiplantae; phylum Streptophyta; class Pinopsida; order Cupressales; family Cupressaceae; genus Chamaecyparis; species Chamaecyparis obtusa. The sequence continues at coordinate 1,648,580 of BSBK01003345.1, forward strand.
ATAGAGCCTCTCTTGCCAAGATACAGATGGCCAAATTTTGGTCAAACCAGTGAAATTAGTATAGTGTTTGTAGCTAAAAATTTGACTATTTCTAAATGTGGTGAAATTTGTCTCAAATCGAAGATCTCGTCGAGATGAACCAAAAAAGATCTTGAATCCTAAAAAATGGGTCCTCTCTTCTGAAGATATAGATGATCAAAGTTTGGTCAAAGCAAGGAAATCAGTAAAAGTGGTCTCAAATCAAAGATCTCATCGAGATGAACCAAAAAAATCTTGAATCTTGTAAAATGAAGCCTCTCTTCTCAAGATACAGACTATCAAAGTTTGGTCAAAGCAAGGAAGTTTGTACAGTGCTTGTAGCTAAAAATTTATCGATTTCTAAATCTGGTGAAAGTGGTCTCAAATAGAAGATCTCATCGAGATGAACCAAAAAATACCTCGAATCTTAAGAAACGAAGCCTCTCTTCTCAAAATATAGATTGTCAAAGTTTGGTCAAAGGAAGGAAGTCGGTAAGTTGTTCATAGCTAAAAAATTTACTCTTTCCAAATCTCGTGAAAGTGGTCTCAAATTAAAGATCTCATCGAGATAAAACAAAAAACATCTTGAATCTTGAAAAATGGAGTCTCTCTTCTTGAGATACAGATGGTCAAAGTTTGGTCAAAGTAAGGAAGTTAGTACAATGTTCATAGCTAAAAAATTGTTGGTTTCTAAATCTGGTGAAAGTTGTCTCAAATCAAAGATCTCATTGATATGAACCAAAAAATACCTCGAATCTTGAAAAATAGAGCCTCTCTTCTCAAGATACAGGAGGTCAAAGTTTGGTCAAAGCAAAGATGTTAGTACAATGGTCATAGATAAAAATTTGATCATTTTCAAATCTAGTGAAAGTGGTCTCAAATTGAAGATCTCATCGAGATGAACCAAAAATCAAATTGAATCTTGAAAAGGGGAGCCTCTCTTGTTAAGATACGGACTATCAAAGTTTGGTCAAAGCAAGGAAGTCAGTACAATGTTCGTAGCTAAAAATTTGACTGTTTTCAAATCTGGTGAAAGTGGTCTCAAATTGAAGATCTCATCGAGATGAACCAAAAAATATCTTGAATCTTGAAAAATGGAGCTTCTCTTCTCAAGATACGGACGATCAAAGTTTGGTCAAACCAAGGAAGTAAGTAGAGTGTTCATAGCTAAAAATTTGACCATTTCCAAGTTTGGTGAAAGTGGTCTCAAATTGAAGATCTAGTTGAGATGAACCAAAAAACACCTTGAATCTTGAGAAACAGAGCCTCTCTTCTCAAGATACGGATGGTCAAAGTTTGGACAAAGCAAAGAAGTTAGTACAATGTTCGTAGTTAAAATTTTGACCATTTCAAAATCTACTGAAAATGGTCTCAAATTGAAGATCTCGTCCAGATGAACTAAAAAACACCTTGAATTTTGAAAAATGGAGCCTCTTTTCTCAAGATACAAACGGTTAAAGTTTGGTCAAAACAAAGAAGTTGGTACAGTGTTCGTAGCTAAAAATTTGACTGTTTCCAAATATGGTGAAAGTATTCTCAAATCAAAGATCTCGTTGAGATGAAGAAAAAACACCTTGAATCTTGAAAAATGGAGCCTCTCTTCTCAAGATACAAACGGTCAAAGTTTAGTCAAAGAAAGGAAGTTAGAATAGTGTTGTAAGAACTTAAAACTTGAAAAATGGAGCCTCTCTTCTCAAGATACAAATGGTCAAAATTTGGTCAAAGCAAGGAAGTCAGTATAATGTTTGTAACGGAAATTTTTACTATTTTAAAATCTGGTGAAATTGGTCTCAAATCAAAGATCTCATCGAGATTAACCAAAAAATAGCTTGAATTTTGAAAAATGGAGCCTGTCTTCTCAAGATACAGATGGTCAACGTTTGGTCAAAGCAAGGAAGTTAGTACAATGTTCGTAACTAAAAATTTGACCATTTCCAAATTTGTTGAAAGTGGACTCAAATCGAAGATCTTATCGAGATGATCTAAAAAATAACTTGAATCTTAAAAAATAGAGCCTCTCTTCTCAAGATATGGATGGTCAAAGATTGGTTAAAGCACGGAAGTCAGTACATTGTTCATAACTAAAAATTTGATTGTTTCCAAATCTAGTGAAAATGGTTTCTAATCAAAGATCTCATTGAGATGAACCAAAAAACACCTTGAGTCTTGAAAAAAGGAGCCTCCCTTCTCAACATACGAACAATCCAAGTTTGGTCAAAGCAAGGAAGTTAGTACAGTGTTCGTAGCTAAAAATTTGACCATTTCCAAATTTATTGAAAGTGGTCTGAAATCGAATATCTTGTTGAGATGAAGCAAAAAACACCTTGAATCTTGAAAAAGAGAGTCTCTTCTCAAGATACAAACAGTCAAAGCAAGGAGGTCAGTACAGTGTTCGTAGCTAAAAATTTGATTGTTTCCAAATTTGGTAAATGTGGTCTCAAATTAAAGATCTCATTGAGATGAACCAAAAAGCACCTTGAATCTTGAAATATGGAGCCTCTTTTCGCAAGATACAGACGCTCAAAGTTTGGCTAAAGCAAGGAAGTTAGTACAATATTTGTAGCTAAAAATTTGACCGTTTCTAAATATGGTTCAAGTGGTGTCAAATCAAGGATCTCATCGAGATGAACTAAAAAACAACATGAATTCTGAAAAATGGAGCATCTCTTCTCAAGATACAGATGGTCAAAGTTTGGTCAAAGTAAGGAAGTCAGTACAGTGTTCGTAGCTAAAAATTTGGCTATTTCAAAATCTAGTGAAAGTGGTGTCAAATCAAAGATCTCATGGAGATGAACCAAAAAACACCTTAAATCTTGAAAATTGGAGACTCTCTTCTCAAAATAAGGACGGTTAAAGTTTTGTGAAAACAACGAAGTTAGTATAGTGTTCGTAGCTAAAAATTTGACCATTTCCAAATCTGGTGAAAGTGGCCTCAAATAGAAGATCTTGTCAAGATGAAATAAAAAACACTTTGAATCTTGAAAAACAAAGCCTCTCTTCTAAAGATACAGATGGTCAAACTTTGGTCCAAGTAAGGTAGTCATTACAATGTCCATAGCTAAATATTTGACCGTTTCCAAATCTGGTGAAAGTGGTTTCAAATTGAAGATCTCATCGAGATGAACCAAAAAACACCTTGAATCTTGAAAAATGGAGCCTCTCTTCTCAGGATACAAATGGTCAAAGTTTGGTCAAAGTAAGGAAGTTAATACAATGTTCATAGCTAAAAATTTGACCATTTCCAAATATGGTGAAAGTGGTCTCAAATCGAAGATTTTGTCGAGATGAACTAAAGAACACCTTAAATTTTGAAAAATGGAACTTTTGTTCTCAAGATACGGATGGTCAAAGTTTGGTCAAAGAAAAGAAGTCAGTACATTGTTCGTAGCTATAAATTTAACCATTTCCAAATCTGGTGGAAGTGGTTTCAAATCTAAAATCTCGATGAGATGAACCGAAAAACACCTTCAATCTTGAAAAATGGAGCCTCTCTTCTCAAGATATGGATGGTCATAGTTTGGTCAACGCAAGGAAGTCAATATTGTGTTCGTAGATAAAAATTTGATCGGTTCCAAATCTTGTGAAAGTGGTCACAAATCAAAGATCTCATCGAGATCAACCAAAAAACACCTTGAATTTTGAAAAATAAACCCTCTCTTCTCATGATACAGACGGTCAAAGTTTGGACAAAGCAAGGAAGTCAGTATAGTGTTTGTAGCTAAAAATTTAACAATTTTTAAATCTAGTGAAAGTGGTCTCAAATTGAAGATCTCATTGAGATGAACCAAAAACACCTTGAATCTTAAAAAATAGAGCTTCTCTTCTCAAGATACAAACAATCAAAGTTTGGTCAAAGCAAGGAAGTCAGTATAGTATTCGTAGCTAAAAATTTGACCATTTCTAAACGTGGTGAAAGTGGTCTCAAATCGATGATCTTATTGAGATTAACCAAAAAACATCTTGAATCTTGAAAAATAGAGCATCTCTTCTCAAGATACGGATGGTCAAAGTTTGTTCAAGGTAAGGAAGTTAGTACAGTGCCCATGGCTTTAAATTTGACTATTTACAGATCTAGTGAAAGTGCTCTCAAATTGAAGATCTCGTCAGGATGAACCAAAAAATACCTTGAATCTTGAAAAACTGAGCCTCTCTTCTCAAGATACAAACAGTCAAAGTTTCATCAAAGCAAGGAAGTCGGTACAATGTTCGTAGCTAAAAATTTGACTATTTCCAAATCTGGTGAAAGTGGTCTCAAATTGAAAATCTTGTCGAGATGAACCAAAAAATACCTTGAATCTTGACAAATAGAGCCTCTCTTCTCAAGATATGTACGGTCAAAGTTTGGTCAAAGAAAATGTTGGGACTCAAAAAATACATGAGTTTTTGAGTACCATGTTATTATTTTGTAGTTTGAGGCCTTATAAGTGCTTTTGTGCCCATTTGCCCAAATGAGGTTCTAAGGTCTACCATGCATGTCAAGTGCTTATCACCTTTGTTTTGGCATCTAAAGACATCCCAGGTCATTAATTTTGAGTTTTGAGTCATTCGGTGATGTCTTGTTTTGAGCACTTGTCCAAATCTACATTTGTGCCTAAGTGTCAATTTGTTGTAGCAGGCCATATTTGCATTTGAATATCTTTTTCTCTGTGATTTTTCATTGCATGCCAGTTGTGGCATTATATTGTAGGCACGGGAGTGAGTCATCTTACCAATTTTCAGCCCCCCATGCACCCGTTTGACCTGTTTGCCAATGCCATTCTATTTGCAATTTGTTAGAATTCTATGTGTGCACTGTTCAGATTTCTATGTAGCCTACTTTAAGGCTTTGTAATTTGTGCCCTGTCAAAGGTCTGGCATAATTGAAATTTTTTTCATACTATAGACCTGGAAGACTAAGTGTCTGATGATTTTCAAGTCTCTACCAATCCATTTGACCACTTTCCTAGGCCAATTCCAAACCCAATTTCTACTTATTTCACTGTTCTATTCTTGAATGTTACTGACTAGCTGACTTTGGTGATGGAATGCATTTCACCATGTGATCTTTTGGGCAAGCTAATTATGGATTCACATTCCTTGTATGAGGGAGAATCAGTGCTTAAGATTCCAGTTCATGAAAGTTTCAGTGGGTGAATTTTTTAGGCCAATTTCAGAGCTAACTTGTGTGATTTTGGCAAGTGCAGACAAACAATGTTTTCAAGGTGCCATGTTTTATCGTTAAAATCTTTCAGCTCAAGCCTTTTGGTGCAAACTCCTTTTGTGAGTGTAGGCACATTATGGAAGTGAATTGGTGTTTCTGATGGCGTATTTTTGAAGGGTTCTTCAGTCAATTTTCAATGCCATCCTTGGATGCCAGTTAGTGTTACTGGTCAGCTATGTTGGGCACATTATTTCAGTCATATCAAGTGTATAATATTTTGTGAAATGCTGAGGTTGCTATGTTTTTAGAGTCTTGGACTTATCTTCTAAATGGTGGTGCTAAATACGCCTCATGGTTTTAAAGTATTTTGAATTTGTTATAAAAAGAAAAACAATGGCTGGCTTGAGATGTTGAAGTTAAAAGATTGGCCACCATCAAACTTATTTGAAGAGGACATTGACTTGCAGACTTAAAACACAAGAGGGAGAAAATAGTGAAGCCAGTACAAAGCCATATGGAGGATTTTCAAGACATCCCAAGCACATTGCAAAAGAAATTTATGGTTACAGGCTAAAGAAGCTACAAAGGTTCTGCATTTGTATGGGACATATTTGGTTTTAAATAAACTAATGTGATGTGTACTGAGCAAGCAATGAAGGAGTTCAATAAACTTAAACAAATGCAAAGCGAATCCTACACAATGATATAAGAAATAGCCATCAATGGATTTTGAAAACGCGGATTTGTAGAAAAAAACAACAGTCATATTGGGGGGTGCATAACTTTTTATTGAACCATTGGATTGGGCTAAACTTTGGATATGTTGTCAAAAACTTAGTTCTCTAGATTCTCACTAGAGCAATTTTCAAAATTAGTCCTGGTTCGCGAGATACAGGTGACTGAGTGAAGCACTATCAAAACTTTCATGACAATTATCCCACATTCACTGAGATTGGGGAGTTTTTAGTATTTATTTACTAAGGCACTCTCATACATTGTAAACAAAGAGCCAAGAGGCTACTTGGTGGGCCCTTTGGTTGGAGGAATATAGTGCGCATTGGGTCCCACAAAATTTGAGGCAAAATGCAAGGAAGGGTTGAAAAACACTCAACAATTTAGTCCACATTGATCCCAGATTGGCAATTTGACGTGTTTATAAGCAAGTCCCCTCACAAGATGAAATAAGAAGAAGTGCTGGAGGCCATGCTCATGTGACCCTCTATGTTGGCACCTCAGTTTCCATGCCTGTGAATGCATAGGTAAGGTTATTTTGTAGAACAGGTGATGTGGTAGTGACTGGACAAGATGGACACGTGGTGGGCATTCGTTGAATCACACAATGAGGTCAGCAATTAGTAGATAATTTAGAGATTCAGAGATCAAGTCAACTAACTGCCAGTTGCTGGTTCTCCAGATGCTAGCGGTTAGGAGAAATCATTTGGAGAACAGGAGATAACCCGGTCGCATGATCTCCCAATGCCTCGCAGTCAAAGGATTTCATTTGGAGAATTGGAGATAGCCCTTAGTCGCTAAATCTCCAAGTTCCTAGCGGCTAAGAAAATTTATTTTGAGATTGGAAGAATGGGTTCAGTCGCCCATTCTCTAGATTTAACCTAGAGTTAATGTTTGATCTAGAGATTTAGAGGTAGTCTATTCATGTGATCACCAAAGGTAACTACAGTTAAAGAATGTGTTCAAAGATTATGAGATGCAAGCCAGTCACCAGTTCTCCAAATGGGGTAGTTAACCTGAAGTTAGTCCAAGCAACCATTCACATGAGGACACTTGGCAGATTCTGGTGCTTCTGAGGCATTTGCAGAAAATGATATAAAATGTCAGATTTAAAAGATTTAGAAAAATGATATAGTCCAGACATTTGAAAATATTCAAAAATTTAAATGACCAAGTCTATTCATGGAAAAATGTCCTAGAAATTCAATTTTTATCATAACATATAAGTGTTATATGTTTCTGAAAATGGGAAAAGATAAGGAATCCAATGGTGATGATTATTTTCAGTTTTGGTGAAGTGTGAAAGATCAATTTGGGTTTGAAATCTGAGGATCAGAATCAGGATCAGTTTGTTGGAAAAATGATTGCACATAGTGGATCAGTTTGAGGAATTAGTTGTAGGGCAAAGTGTGGGAAAACTTGGAGATATTTTCATGCCAAAGAATGGACAACTATCAGTTGGCTTTCAACTAACCACATTCTCCTATATCTTCATTTTTCTCTCATTTTGTAAAGAATGTTGAAAATTTATGTTGCTAGGCAGTATTCAGGCCTTTTTCTTATTTTCTCTGTGTTTCTTTGTCTTGTAAATATGTTGAACTAGATGAATTTTAATGAAAATAATGGAATCCCTATTCAGTTCTTGTTGATGTCTTTGTGTTTCTGGTCTTAGTTCTTGTGTGTCAGTTTGTAAGGCATTTTGATGCACTGGCTATAAGGTAATTGTGATCTTGTTTTCAAGTTTCTTTCAAGGAGAGAGTCAATCTTGAATGCAGTTTTGAGAATTTAAGATTTATACGTGAATTTGATGTCTAGGAATTGGAATGAGAAGAGTGATTTGTAAGGCACTTCACTTGGTTTCTTTGAGTTTGGAGTTAGGTTTTTCTGGGAATGCATGTTTGTTTGACTCTGATGCCCAATAGATAAGGCACTGGTCTCTTGCTTGTCCTGCAGTTTCATCATCAAATCTTTAAATTAATCCATCTTTAATTTCATGTTTGAGAGCATTCATGTTTATAACTTGTGTTTCCTGAATACAAGTGTTGTTAGTGATTTTTTGAAGAAATGAATCCATGGGTTAGCTTGCCTGAGCTCAAGGCTCAAAGAGAAGAAGGAGTTCATCCTTGTTGTCACATTGGCCATTTTCCTAGTTCTTAACAGATCATACAGGTGGGATCCTGTATAAGACTGGTTGAGTTGAACTCCCATGTTTTATAAGTCTAAGAACTATCCACTGATTTTTAGATTTGCATAAAAGGTTTTAGTGAGTGAGTCTTTATGTATGTAGATTCAGTCATATGTTTTAGGTACACCTGCTTGAGTGTGGGGAACTTGAAGCAGAAAGAGGATCAAATCCTCATTAATTAGTCTTTTCTTGCCCCTTAGTTTGTATGAACAAGTGGAATTGTGTAACTAGACAAAGATCCCCAGGTCTGGTTTTCATATTTCTCTTTTAGAGTTGAGGGATACAAGAAAAATAGCTAATAGAAAGGAAGTTAGTACTATGTTCATAGCTAAAAATTTGACCATTTCCAAATCTGGTGAAAGTGGTCTCAAATCGAAGATCTCCTTGAGATGAACAAAAAAACACCTTGAATCTTTAAAAATAGAGCCTCTCTTCTCAAGATACAGACAGTCAAAGTTTGGTCAAACCAAGGAAGTCAGTATAATGTTCATAGCTAAAAATTTGACCATTTCCAAATATGGTGAAAGTGGTCTCAAATCAAATATATCGTTGAGATGAACCCCAAAAAATAGATTGAATCTTGAAAAATAGAGCCTCTTTTCTAAAGATATGAATGGTCAAAGTTTGGTCAAAGTAAGGAAGTCAATATAGTGTTCGTAGCTAAAAATTTGACCATTTTGAAATTTGGTGAAAGTGTTCTCAAATCAAAAATTTTATCGAGGTGAACCAAAAAATACCTTTCATCTTGAAAAATGAACCCCTCTTCTCAAGATACAGTCATTCAAAGTTTGATCAAAGCAAGGAAGTTAGTACAGTGTTCGTAGCTAAAAATTTGACTGTTTCCAAATCTGGTGAAAGTGGTCTCGATTCAAAGATCTCATCGAGATGAATGAAAAAATATATTGAATCTTAAAAATGAAGCCTGTCTTCTCAAGATACGAACGGTCAAAGTTTGGTCAAAGAAAGGATGTGAGTACAGTGTTCGTAGCTAAAAATTTGACCGTTTCCAAATCTAGTGAAAGTGGTCTCAAATCAAAGATCTTATCGAGATGAACCAAAAAACATCTTGAATCTTTAAAATCAGAGCCTCTCTTCTCAAGGTACAGATGGTCAAAGTTTTGTCAAAGCAATGAAGTTAATAGAATATTCATAGCTCAAAATTTCACCATTTCCAAATTTGGTGAATGTGGTCTCAAATCGAATATCTCGTCAAGATGAACCAAAAGACAACTTGAATCTTAAAAAATAGAGCCTCTTATGAAGATACAGACGGTCAAAGTTTAGTCAAAGAAAGGAAGTCAGTACAGTGTGTAGCTAAAAACTTGACCATTTCCAAATCTGGTGAAGTCATCTCAAATCAAAGATCTCTTTGAGATGAACCAAAAAACACCTCGAATCTTAAAAAATAGAGCATCTCTTCTCAAGATACAGACGGTCAAACTTTGGTCAAAGCAAGGAAGTCAGTACAGTGTTCGTAGCTAAAAAATAACCTTTTCTAGATCTGGTGAAAATGGTCTCAAATTGAAGATCTCATTGAGATGAACCAAAAAACACCTTGAGTCTTGAAAATTGGAGCCTCTCTTCTCAAGATACAAATAGTGAAATTTTGGTCAAAGCAAGGAAGTCAGTACAATGTTTGAGCTAAAAATTTGACCGTTTCCAAATCTAGTGAAAGTGGTCTCAAATTGAAGATCTGGTCAAGATGCACCAAAAAAAACTTTGAATCTTGATAAATGGAGCCTCTCTTCTCAAGATACGAATGGCCAAGGTTTGATCAAAGCAAGGAAGTCAGTATAGTGTTCATAGCTAAAAATTTGACTATTTCCAAATCTGGTGAAAGTGGTCTCAAATTGAAGATCTCATGTAGATGAACCACGAAACACCTTGAATCTTGACAAACTGAGCCTCTCTTCTCAAGATACGGTCGGTCAAAGTTTGGTCAAAGTAAGAAAGTCAGTAAAGTGTTCATAACTAAAAATTTGATCATTTCCAAATCTTGTTAAACTGGTCTAAAATTAAAGATTTCTTTGAGATCAATGAAAAAACACTTTAAATCTTGAAAAATAGAGCCTCTTCTCAAGATACAGACACTCAAAGTTTGGTCAAAGCAAGGTAGTCAGTACAGTGTTCGTAGTTAAAAGTTTGATCATTTCAAAATATGGTGAAAGTGGTTTCAAATCGAAGATCTTATCGAGATGAACAAAAAAACACTTTGAATCTTGAAAAATGGAGCCTCTCTTCTCAAGATACGGACAATCAAAGTTTTGTCAAAAGAAGGAAGTCAATACAATGTTCGTAGCTAAAAATTTGACCATTTCCAAATTTGGTGAAAGTGGTCTCAAATCGAAGATCTCGTCGAGATGAACCAAAAAATACCTTGAATCTTTAAAAATAGAGCTTCTCTTTTTAAGATACAGACGGTCAAAGTTTGGTCAAAGCAAGGAAGTCAGTATAGTGTTCGTAGCTAAAAATTTAACCATTTTCAAATCTGGTAAAAGTGGTCTCAAATGAAAGATCTCATCGAGATGAACCAAAAAACACCTTGAATTTTGAAAAATAGAGCCTCTCTTATCAAGATACAGATGGTCAAAGTTTGGTCAAAGCAAGGAAGTCAGTACAGGGTTTGTAGCTAAAAATTTGACCGTTTCCAAATCTGGTGAAAGTGGTCTCAAATCGAAGATGTTGTCAAGATGAACCAAAAAACACTTTGAATCTTAAAAAATAGAGTCTCTCTTCTCAAGATACAGATAGTCAAAGTTTGGTCAAAGCAAGGAAGTCAATACAATGTTTGTAGCTAAAAATTTGACCATTTACAAATCTGGTGAAAGTGGTCTCAAATCGAAGATGTTGTCGAGATGAACCAAAAAACACCTTGAATCTTGAAAAATGGACTCTCTCTTCTCAAGGTAGGGATGGTCAAAGTTTAGTCAAAACAAAGAAGTCAGTACATGTTAGAAGTATTTAAAGAATGAAAATAAGTTCATGAAATAATCCAAGAAAGTGAAGTGCAAGGAGTTTACCATAATCCAAACATGAGATAAAGTTGCAAGATCAATCACCAAAACATGAGAGTACTGCCAAGAATCCCAACAAAGAGTCAAGATATTTTTGTAAGGGAAAAAGCAAAGAATAACCTCTTTGTGTATTATGAATGAGTCATGAAAAGCCTAAAGAGAGAGAGATAGAATATGAGCAAGAAGCTCAATACAAAATGATAGAACTAAGAGGAGAGAAAATTGTGTCAAGTGTGTGGAGAAGCATCTCTTGAGTAGAGATGAGTGAAGGAGTTTGCATGTAACTCTCATGTGTATGAGTCCTATATTCATACTAAGTGTGTGCCAAGTGTGAGCATCCTCATAAGGAGGAATAAACTATTTTCCTTATTAAAAGAATTACAAAATATGAGTTGTCCTCCCACTTGGACTAGAGGACAAAATTACATGTAGAGATTCTATATAGGAATATCCTAAATTCAATAAAAGGAGGATACCTTGGTTTATCCTCAAATTAAATAAAATAACCAAGGAAAGATTACTAATTCTGACATCTCCCTTTAATCTTTACTTGGGGTGATTACAGCCATAGGTATCAAACCTAAATGTTTACAATGATTTTAAGATTTCTCTTGAGAAAGAGTCTTTGTTAAGATATCAGCAGTTGGTTCATTTCCCTTGCAATGGATGAGGGACTCATGTGTATCTTCAACTTGATCTGTCATGAAGTGATTCTGGAGTGATACGTTCTTGGAGCTTGAATGGTACATAGGACTCTTTGAAATAACACTTTTATTATTACAATACAAAGTGTAGGAGCTTGTAGAGGAGGACCCAAATCTTTAGGTAATCTTTGATTTCATAGAACTACTTTAGATGCATGTGTACATTATGAATATTCATTTCCAGTAGAAAATAGATATGGAGATGGATCAACACTTGAGCCTGCAATAAGGAAATAACCACTAGTAGATCTCCCACATTGGGATCTCCTAGTACTGAATCAGTAACACTTTGGAGAGAAAAATCATATTGCGAATTATCAGTCATAGAATCAGAAATGCAATCTTCAGTTGCATAAAACAAATCTGTAATGTATTCATCATAATATGAAATATCAAGAGGAGGAGAGCTAGTATAAGCATCATCATTATTATCATTAACCTCCACAACAATCATAGGATTAGTACCTTTATCATGAATTTCATCTCGAGTAATAAACATATTTTTAATAGGATAATCAAAAGAAGGCAAAGTGACATTAAGAAAGTTAGAAATGATTTCCTCTTGTTGTTCAAAAATATCATCAAAATAAGAGCAAGAATCATCAAATTGGAATTTATCATAAGGAGAGTGCATAATATCACTTTAAATTAAATTTGTTTGAGTAGGAAGATAGTAATCTAGAGGGTTATCCCAAGAATAGCTATCATCATAAGATTCATCCCAAATAGTAGAATTATCATAGTGAGGATTAAACATCTCATAACAAGAAACAAAAGCTTGATGAGAGTTATTATTATGAGAGTTTTGATTAGTTTGATTATAAGGAGTAAAAGGTTGCTCATGATTTTGTTTCTTAAAAAAAATGTTGGTCACATGACCATCTTTTCCACAATAAGTACAATGAGGTCTATTATTAGAACAATTATGATTATTATGATAACTATTATTATGACTATTGTTATGCTGAGAATTATTATTATAATTTTGAGAATTAGAATGACCATTATAATTTGATCTATAATTATTATGATGATTATAGTTGTTATTATGAGAATTATAATTATTGTTAGAAGTATTATGATTATAAGATCTATTGTTTTGATTTTGATGCTTAGACACAAAAGCATGTTCAGAAGATCTAAGAGTACCAAATTGTAATAACTTAGCTTCCTCTTGACGTAAAATATTTTGAAGTATACCATAAGTTAATTGAGGAGCTAAACTAGGAAAAGCAAATTGTGAATGAATGTTAGTAATAAATTGTTGAAATTCTTGAGGAAGACATTTCTTTACAATGATAATAATTAATCTAATATCAATTAAAGTAACATTTATACCACTTAATTATGTTTTAATAGCATCAAATTTAAGAAAGAGTTCATCCATGGATTTAAAATCAATATACCTGAGGTCTTCCAAGTTGTCTTGGAGCTGAATCTTACGTGATTCGGTGGAGCTATCATAAGTTTGTTACAAAATAGCTCGTACTTGATAGGTTTTGGTGCAATGTCCAATTAAGACATATAAATTTGGAATAACTGAAAGTCCAATTAATCCAAGGGCTTCTTCATTTTTAACTTGCCATGCATCTTTATCAGTTTGAGAAGCAGTGACAGCCAGTTCAAGAGAGGCATTTGTACAAACTTCTCTCAAATGCATAAAATGAAATATAAAAAAATTATGCATCTTCCATTGATGGTAATTAGAACTTGTCAATTTGATTTCTGGAATTAATGTTGACATAGTGATTCAAAAAAAACTAGAATGCAATATGTAAAAAGGAATCTAAAAGAGGAATTTAACATAAATGTTACCGGTTAATATGAAAGAAAATTAAAAATTATTTAAATTATAATTTTTTTTTATTGCAACTAATTATCAAAATGGTAATTGAAATATGTTTATATAGATCAAATGAGAAATGCCTTAAAACAATATTAAAAAATATTAATCAAAAAATTTGTTTTAAAGTTTAAACTTTTTTGTTAAACAAATTTTGAATAAATTTAGTTAAATATAAAATAGGAATCTAGTGATTAATTAAAGCGACTAAAGATTTCTACAAGAAATGATTAAAAACTACAATAACCAGAAGAATGTTATGATAACCTGCTATGATTAGTAAATATAAGAGACAAATAATAAGAAAAAAAACTTTTTTTGCACGAAAATTAATAATAACCATCAATAATATAAAAAAAATGGATGAAAATATAATGAACAATGTTATTAAACAAATATAATGAGAATCATTCAAACTATCTAAAATGAATTCAAACTGAATACAAAGACAACTAAACTTAGCTAAACAATCATTCAAATTCAAACTTATTTCTAAACTTAGCTAAGGAATCATTAACAAATTTATAAACAGTCAAACTAAAATTCAAACTAAACCTAGAATAGCTAAAATGGCAGTGAAAGATAGAGAATAAAATAGACTTGAGCAAAGAAAATGCTGGCTACCAAGTAGTGATTGGCTCAAACCCGTGAATGGAATCAGCGATACAAAGAGTGACAAAGATTGGTCACAAATCTTAAATGGAGGCGAATTTGGAGAAATTTCTCTAGTGAGAGCTAAATGGGCTCATTCTGCACAAAACCCATATAAAAGTCCACCAAGGATAATGGAGACAACGATAATATTGAATGTGAATGAATAAAATACATCACTCATCCAACCAACAAACAAAAGAGGAAAGAAAAGGAGCATAGATAGAGGTATATCAAGATTTGTTAAAAAAAAAACTAGAGATTTATGAAAGTAATAACACATATGTATATTAGAATAGAGATATGCTTGCAAAATAAATAAAATAAACCTACATGCACAAAGATATTGTAAAATTTTGAGATTATGATTATATGAATCCTGCAAGAATGTTAAAACAAACAAATGAAAAAAAAGAAAACCCTTGTGGTCTTTTGATAGAGGGTGTTGTTAGATCTAGATAAAAAATTAAAATGGAGATTAATAGACTTAGATCTGGTAGTAAACTATCAAGAACTAGTTAAACAAAATGTTAGATTTATAAACAAAAACTTGAAATGAAGATACTAAGTTGGGTTTGGCGGTGAACCATCCAAACCCAATTTTTTTTTTTCAAAAATCTACTCTCTGGCAGGAAGCCTTCCAAAGAGGGTTAGAAACAAAATAACTAAAATAACAAAAGAACAAGAAAGAGCTGCAAAAAATATTAGATCAACAAGAAGAGGCTTTCTCCTTCGAATGACACCTTCCTACAAACACTTAAACAAAGATTAAACCTACTCTGATGCCATATTAGAAGTATTAAAATATTGGAAATAAGTTCATGAAATAATCCAAGAAAGTGAAGTGCAAGAAGGAGTTTACAATAATCCAAATATAAGATAAAGTTGCAAGATCAATCACCAAAACATGAGAGTACTTCCAAGAATCCCAACAAAGAGCCAAGAGATTTTTGTAAGGGAAAAAGCAAAGAAAAAATCCTTTGTGTATTATGAATGAAACATGAAAAGCCTAAAGAGAGAGAGATAGAATATGAGCAAGAAGTTCAATACAAAATGATAGAACTAAGAAGAGAGAAAATTGTGTGTAGGAAATGTGAGAAAATTGTGTCAAGTGTGTGTGGAGAAGCATCTCTTAAGTAGAGATGAGTGAAGGAGTTTGCACGTAACTCCAATGTGTATGAGTGCCACATTCATACTAAGTGTGTGCCAAGTGTGAACATCCTCATAATGAGGAATAAACTATTTTCCTTATTAAAAGAATTATAAAATATGAGTTGTCCTCACACTTGGACTAGAGGATAAAATTACATGTAGATATTTCATATAGGAATATCTTAAATTAAATAAAAGGAGGATACCATGGTTTATCCTCAAATTAAATAAAACAACCAACGAAATATTACTAAATCTAACAGTATAGTGTTCGTAGCTAAAACTTTGACCCTTTCCAAATCTGGTTAAAGTGGTCTCAAATCAAATGTTTTGTCAAGATGAAGCAAAAAATACCTTGAATCTTGAAAAATAGAGCATCTCTTCTCAAGATATGGACAGTCAAATTTTGGTCAAAGAAAGGAAGTTAGTATAGTGTTCGTAGATAAAAATTTGACCATTTCCAGATCTGATGAAAGTGGTCTCAAATCGAAGATCTCATCGATATGGACAAAAAAAACACCTTGAATCTTGTAAAATGTGATGAAAGGTGCTCCCCTTAATACCACAAACACATAACAAAAATAGAGAAACAACAACAATATGCAAGAATAGAAAATTGGCTTCTTATTATCTCCACAAATGTGGAATTACAAACTTTCAAAATTACAATATGCAAAGCCACATGGGCATTCCCTTACAATATTCTATAGGACAAAGCCTCGAATCAATACCCAGATCTACTACTAGAACTGTCCTAGACAACACTATGGGCCTTCTTCATACAGGCATTTTCTACCGTCCAAGAAGGTTTCAGAAATTTAGCCCTTAGGGCCGACCAAACTCAGAATTATTTTATTTTTCAATTTATTACATCAAAGTTGGCTCAAAATAAATTTTGAAACCCGAATAGAAATTTTGAAGGAAAATTATTTTCCGCCACTTCAGGTGACCCAACTTTCGGAGACCATAAGTCATCACCTGTTGACCCGATTGACTATTATAACCTATTTAGGAAAGGGCACGAGGAACTCTACAACACCTAAATCAAGCAAGCTTCATTCAGCCAAAAATTTGACCTCATCCAAGGCCTCTAAATCCTTCAAAATTGAGTTCAAAGTTTTTGTACCCTATTTCCAAAACTGAAAAGTTTCAATATCTTCAAAACCATACTTGATCTAGCAATGAAACTTTACAAGCAGGCTGATATGACTAAGATGAACCTCCAACTGTGAAATCAGAACATTTTGAGATCATATGACCAACTTACTAAAAATAGCAAGTTTTCATAAATAGCAGCTCTACACAAGATAGCCCTTATTGAAGAGAAACCAGAAATATTTTTTTTTGGGTGATGCAAGATTGCTCTTACACCCAGGATGCTCCTGCATCAGACACCTGGGGTAATTTGAGAAGTGGCCCTATCATGACTCAGGTGTGAAGAGGGAAACTAAGACGGTTAACCTCCTACTTTGTCAGCCATGATGAATCTTCAATAGGTTATCCTTTCCACTTGACTAGATATTCTTCATATGTCCTATTCCTTGTGTTTCTGCCAACACGACTGTCCAGTATATCCTCAATCTCCTTAGTATCTGAACTAGTTGCTGGAATACTCCACTGTGCTGTTGTGATCTCATCTTCAACACCTCCTTCATGATACTCTGTCAAATCTAAAATGTTAAACACTGGTGAAATATTCAGCTCAGTAGGCAATTCTACCTCATATGCATTTCCTGAATCATGCTTCTTCAGTATCTTACATGGCCCAAACTTCTTCATTTTTAGCTTGTTGTATGTACCAACTGAAAATCACTCCTTGCGCAGATGAACCATGACTTCATCTCCAACTTGAAATTCCTTATGCCTCCTTTTCTCATCTGCCTTAGCCTTATACTGCGCATTCATCTTGGTAATGTGCTTCCTCACCTCCTCATGGATGTTCTTCAAGTGTTCTACAAAATCCTCAGTTTCAGCACTACTTATTTCTCCTTTATCTATCTTTCTCAATTCAAATGCATTTCTGGGACTACTTCCATATACAATCTGTGGATGATGTGATGAACTAAACTTTAAACCTATTTTCAACTCTTCACTTTTTGCTACTGGTATTCTGTGTGCTGCCTTATTTGGCAAACTGGCTCCTAGAATCAAGTCCATTTGATGACCGATCTTTCTTACTGGTGGTAATCCATTGGGCACATTATCAGACACATTATCCTGAAACTCATTCAACAAATCTACAACTTCTACAAGTACATCTTCTACTTCCTCTTTCCTAGCCTTTGGAATTAAGGTAAAACACATATGCTCATGCCTCATACCATCTGAGAAATTTCCTCTATCAACAAAATTTATTCTTGCATTACCACATACTTTTTCTTATGTTTCCTTCAATGGTTTTAGCTTATGTCGCACTCCATCCTTTGTCAGGGAATAGGTATTCACATGACCATCATGTACAACACATCTGTCAAACTGCCAAGGTCTACCCAACAACATATGACATGCATCCATAGATATGATATCACATAGTACCTCATCATGGTACCTGCTGATCTTGAACTTCACTAGGCACTATTCACTGACCATGACCTTGTGGTCATCTTGCACCCAGGCAACCCGATATGGATGTGGATGTTTCTATCTCTTGAGCTTCAACTTTGTCACCATCTCTTCTGACACAAAATTATCAGTACTACCATTATCAATAATCACATCACAACACTTACCCTCACACTTGCACTGATGTGAAACATGCTCCTTTGCTCAGGTTCATTTTCACCACTCAAAATGACTCTTCTGTTAATTAGTGTTTCTCCTCTTTTAGCATCTTCAGAATGTGGTGATCTAGCATCGTCATCTACATATGAAACTCTAGCCTGGCCTTCATTCCTCCTATCTATCCCTCCTTGCCATTGAGGACATTCAAATGCCCTATGACCTTCTTCTCCACAGTGAAAACATGTTCCACGAAAGCCTCCTCTTCCTGAACCTTGTCCTCTTGCTCTTCCTTTCTGATCTCTATTGTTCTTATCTTGGAAATGATTGAAATTATCTCCTCTTTGATTCTAATTGTTACTGGCCTCATCCTATTTTTTTGGATCTTCATTTTGATCTCCATATGACCATCCACTAGCTCTTCCATCATGACCTCTTCCGCTTTGTTTGCTCTCAAACTTCTTGTTTAGCTTTTCCTTTACTTTTAGAGAGAACTAGTATGCCTCTTCAATAATGTTCATTCGAACCAAATTCAACTCCACCTGAATGCTCAGCCTCAACCCATTAAGGTAATGGGAAACTTTCTCCTTATCAGCTTCCACATGTCTTATTCTGATGAGGATTCGATAGAACTCCACCGTATACTCTTGAATAGATCTTCCTACTTGCTTCAAACTTTGCATTTTCTTAAGTAGGTCAAGCTCATAATCAACAGGGATGAACTGTTGCTTAAATTTATCCACCATCCACCCCCATCTTGTGATTTTATCATTTCCTCTTCAATTTTTCTCGAACTGAATCTCTTGCCACCAGATCTTCACATAAACCTTCAGTCTGGCTTTCACAAACTTGACCTGATCAAGATCCTCGATATCTTCATACTCAAAATATTCTTCACATTCATTGATCCAGTCGATCAACTCTTCTGGGTTAAGATTTCTTGAAAATGTAGGAACCTCAATCTTAGGTCTTTTCCCAATCTTGGAAATGGCCCCAAAAAGTCTTTCTTCCTCTTGGTTCACAACTTTAACTTCTCCTTCTTGATCTTCTTCTTCGGCTTCATCCTCGCTTTCATCTCTGACATTAAGATTCATTCCTCTATGAATCTCTTCTTGCAATGCTCGTATTTGTCTCTGGAGTGGTCTAACCTCAGGTGTTACAACATTAGCTCTTCTACCATGTTCCCTTCATGGAGGCATTTTCACGATTCTCATTGAAACCCTAACCATGGTCCTAGCGCAAATTGCTTCACAGTCGGTGATCTGTTTACACAGAAACCCTAACCCACCGTCCTGGTGCAAATTGCCTCATAATTGGCAATCTGTTTACACACTCAGGAACTCCTACTCTGATACCACTTGATGAAGGGTGCTCCCCTTAATACCACAAACACATAATAGAAACAGAGAAACAACAACAATATGCAAGAACAAAAAATTGGCTTCTTATTATCTCCACAAATGTGGAATTACAAACTTTCAAAATTACAATATGCAAAGCCACATGGGCATTCCCTTACAATATTCTGTAGGACAAAGCTTCAAATCAATACCTAGATCTACTACCAGAACTATCCTAGATAACACTATGGGCCTTCTTCATATAGGCATTTTCCACCGCTTGAGAAGGTTCCAGAGATTTAGCCCTTAGGGCTAACCAAACTTAGAATTATTTTATTTTTCAATTTATTACATCAAAGTTGGCTCAAAATAACTTTTGAAACCCGAATAGAAATTTTGAAGGAAAATTATTTTTTGCCATTTCAAGTGACCCAACTTTCGGAGACCATAAGTCATCACCCGTTGACCTGATTGACTATTATAACCCCATTTCAAAAAGGGCACAAGGAACTCTACAATCCATAAATCAAACAAGCTTCATTCAACCAAAAATTTGACCTCATCCGGGGCTTCTAAATCCTTCAAAATTGAGTTCAAAGTTTCTATACCGTGTTTCCAAAACCAAAAAGTTTCAATATCTTCAAAACCAGACTTGATCTAGCAATGAAACTTTATAGGTAGGCTGATATGACTAAGATGAACCTCCAACTGTGAAATTAGAACATTTTGAGATCGTATGACCAACTTACTAAAAATGGCAAGTTTCCATAAATAACAGCTCTACACAAGATAGCCCTTATTGAAAAGAAACTAGAAATTTTATTTTTTTGGGTGATGCAAGATTGCTCTTACACCCAGGATGCTCCTGCATCAAAATAGAGCCTCTCTTCTCAAGATACGGATGATCAAAGTTTGGTCAAAGCAAGGAAGTCAGTATAATGTTCGTAGCTAAAACTTTGACTGTTTCCAAATCAGGTTAAAGTGGTCTCAAATTGAAGATCTCGACGAGATGAAACAAAAAAAACCTTGAATCTTGAAAAATGGAGCCTCTCTTCTAAAGATACAGATGGTCAAAGTTTGGTCAAAGAAAGGAAGTCAGTACAGTGTTTGTAGTTAAAATTTGACCGTTTCCTAATCTGGTGAAAGTGGTCTCAAATCGAAGATCTCATCGAGATGAACCAAAAAAAACTTTGAATCATGAAAAACATAGCCTCTCTTCTCAAGATATAGATGGTCAAAGCTTGGTCAAAGTAAGGAAGTCACTACAATGTTCGTAGCTAAAAATTTGACCATTTCCAAATCTAGTGAAAGTGGTCTCAAATCAAAGATCTCATTGAGATGAATCGAAAAATACCTTCAAAATTGAAAATGGAGCCTCTCTTCTGAATATATAGATGGTCAAAGGGAGGAAGTCAGTAGAGTGTTCGTAGCTAAAAATACAATTATTTCCAAATTTGGTGAAAGTGGTCTCAAATGGAAGATCTCGTTAAGATGAACCAAAAAACACCTTGAATCTTGAAAGAAGGAGCCCCTCCTCTCAAGATACAGATGTTTAAAGTTTGGTCAAAGAAAGGAAGTGAGTACAGTGTTCGTAGCTAAAAATTTGACCATTTCCAAATTTGGTGAAAGTCATCTCAAATTGAAGATCTCATCGAGATGAACTTAAAAATGCCTTGAATCTTGAAAAGTGGAGCCTCTCTTCTCAAGATACTAACAGTCAAAGTTTGGTTAAAGCAAAGAAGTTAGTACAATGTTTGTAGCTAAAAATTTGATTGTTTCCAAATCTGGTGAAAGTGGTCTCAAATCAAAGATCTCGTCGAGATGAACAAAAAAATCATCTTGAATCTTGAAAAATGGAGCTTCTTTTCTCAAGATAAAAACACTTAAAGTTTGGTCAAAGCAAAGAAGTCATGACATTGTTCGTAGCTAAAAATTTGACCATTTCCAAATCTAGTGAAAGTGGTCACAAAATGAAGATCTCGTCAAGATGAACCAAAAAATAGCTTGAATCTTGAAAAATAGAGCCTATCTTCTCAAGATACGTAGGGTCAAATTTTGGTCAAAGCAAGCAAGTAAGTACAATTTTTGTAGCTAAAAATTTGACCATTTCCAAATCTAGTGAAAGTTGTCTCAAATCAAATATCTCGTCGAGATGAACCAAAAAGTGCCTTCAATCTTAAAAAATGAAGCCTCTCTTCTCAAGATATGGATGGTCAAACTTGTGTCAAAGCAAAGAAGTTAGTAGAGTGTTCGTAGCTAAAAAGTTGATTGATTCCAAATCTTGTGAAAGTGGTCTCAAATTGAAGATCTCATCGAGATGAACCAAAAAATACCTTGAATCTTGAGAAACGAAGCCTATCTTCTTAAGATACAGATGGTCAAAGTTTGGTCAAAGCAAGGAAGTCAGTACAGTGTTCATAGCTAAAAATTTGACCTTTTCTAAATCTGGTGAAAGTGGTCTCAAATCGAAGATCTTGTCGAGATGAACCAAAAAACACCTTGAATCTTGAAATACAAAGCCTCTCTTCTCAAGATACAGATGCTCAAAGTTTGTTCAAAGCAAGGAAGTCAGTACAGTGTTCGCAGCTAAAAATTTGACCATTTCCAAATCTTGTGAAAGTGGTCTCAAATTGAAGATCTCGTTGAGATGAACCAAAAAACACCTTGAATCTTGAAAAATAGAGCCTCTTTTCTCAATATGCAAATGGTCAATGTTTGGTTAAAGCAAGGAAGTGAGTACAGTGTTTGTAGCTAAAAATTTGACCATTTTCAAATTGGTGAAAGTGGTCTCAAATCAAAGATCTCATCGAGATGAACCTAAAAATACTTTGAATCTTGAAAAACATAGCCTCTCTTCTAAATTTACGGAAGGTGAAAGTTTGGTCAAAGCGAGGAAGTTAGTACATTGTTCGTAGCTAAAAATTTGACCATTTTCAAATGTAGTGAAAGTGGTCTCAAGTAGAAGATCTCATCGAGATGAACCAAAAAACACCTTGAATCTTAAAAAATAGAGCCTCTCTTCTCAAGATACTGACTGTCAAAGTTTGGTCAAAGAAAGGAATTCAGTATAGTGTTCTTAGCTAAAAATTTAAACGTTTCCAAATTTGGTGAAAGTTGTCTCAAATCGAAGATCTCATCGAGATAAACTTAAAAAAACCTTGAATATTAAAAAATGGAGCTTCTCTTCTCAAGATACATACGGTCAAAGTTTGGTCAAAGTAGCGAAGTCAGTACAGTGTTCGTAGCTAAAAATTTGACCATTTTCAAATCTGGTGAAAGTGGTCTTTAATCAAAGATCTCATTGAAATGAGCCAAAACACACCTCAAATCTTGAAAAATGGAGCCTCTCTTCTCAAGATACAGACGAACAAAGTTTTGTCAAAGAGGGGAAGTCAGTAGAGTGTTCGTAGCTAAAAATTTAACCATTTCCAAATTTGGTGAAAGTGGTCTCAAATAAAAGATCTCGTTGAGATGAACTAAAAAACACCTTGAATCTTGAAAAATGGAGTCTCTCTTCTTAAGATATGAACAGTCAAAGTTTGGTCAAAGAAAGCAAGTGAGTACAATGTTCGTAGCTAAAACTTTGACTATTTCTAAATTTGGTGAAAGTGGACTCAAATCAAACATCTCGTTGAGATGAACCAAAAAAACACCTTAAATCTTGAAAAAATGAGCCTCTCATCTCAAGATACAGACGGTCAAAGTTTGGTAAAAGTAAGGAAGTCAATACAATGTTTGTAGCTAAAAATTTGACTATTTCCAAATCTAGTGAAAGTGGTCTCAAATCGAAGATCTCGTCGAGATGAACCAAAAAATATCTTGAATCTTGAAAAATAGAGCCTCTCTTCTCAAAATACGGATGGTCAAAGTTTGGTCAAAGCAAGGAAGTAAGTACAGTGTTCATAGCTAAAAATTTGACAGTTTCCAAATCATGTGAAAGTGGTCTCAAATTGAAGATCTCATCCAGATGAACCAAAAAACACCTTGAATCTTGAAAAATGGAGTCTCTCTTCTCAAGATACGGACGGTCAAAGTTTGGTCAAAGCAAGGAAGTCAGTATAATGTTCGTAGCTAAAAATTTGACTATTTCAAAATCTTGTGAAAGTGGTCTCAAATCAAATATCTCATCGAGATGAACAAAAAAACACATTGAATCTTAAAAATGGAGCCTCTCTTCTCAAGATAGGGACGATCAATGTTTAGTCAAAGAAAGGAAGACAATAGAGTGTTCGTAGCTAAAAATTTCACCATTTCCAAATCTGGTGAAAGTGGTCTCAAATAAAAGATCTCATTGAGATGAATAGAAAAACACCTTGAATCTTGAAAAATGGAGCCTCCCTTCTGAAAATACAAACGATCAAAGTTTGGTCAAGGCAAGGAAGCTAGTACAGTGTTCGTAGCTAAAAAATTGACCATTTCCAAATCTAGTGAAAGTTCTCTCAATTCAAAGATCTCATCAAGATGAACCAAAAAACACCTTGAATCTTGAAAAATTGAACCTCTCTTCTCAAAATACGTATGGTCAAAGTTTGATCAAATCAAGGAAGTCATCACAGTGTTCGTAGCTAAATTTTTGACCATTTCCAAATCTAGTGAAAGTGGTCTCAAATCGAAGATCTCATCGAGATGAACTTAAAAACACCTTGAATTGTGAAGAATGGAGCCTCTTTTCTCAAGATATGGATGGTCAAAGTTTGGTCAAAGTAATGAAGTATGTACAGTGTTCGTAGCTAAAAATTTGACCATTTCTAAATTTGGTTAAAGTGGTCTCAAATCAAAGATCTTGTCGAGATGAACCAAAAAATACATTGAATCTTGAAAAATGGAGGCTCTCTTCTCAAGATACAAATGGTTAAAGTTTTGTTAAACTAAGGAAATCAATATAGTGTTCGTAGCTAAAAATTTGACCATTTCCAAATTTGGTGAAAGGTATCTCAAATCGAAGATATCATCGAGATGAACCAAAAAACACCATGAATCTTGAAAAACGGAGCCTCTATTTTGAAGATACGGACAACCAAAGTTTGGTTAAAGAAAGAAAGTCAGTACAATATTCGTAGCTAAAAATTTGACCATTTCCAAATCTGGTGAAAGTGGTCTCAAATCAAAGATCTCATTGAGATGAACCAAAAAATATCTTGAATCTTGAAAAATGGAGCTTGTCTTGTTAAGATATGGATGGTCAAAGTTTAGTTAAAGCTAGGAAGTCAGTACAGTGTTCATAGCTAAAAATTTGACCATTTCCAAATGTGGTGAATGTGGTCTTAAATCAAAGATCTTGTCGAGATGAACCAAAAATCACCTTGTGTCTTGAAAAATGGAGGCTCTCTTCTCAAGATACAGACCATCAAAGTTTGGTGAAAGCAAGGAAGTCAGTACAATGCTCGTAGTTGAAAATTTGACCATTTCACAATCTGGTGAGCATGGTCTCAAATTGAAGATCTCATTCAGATGAACCAAAAAAAACCTCAAATCTTGAAAAATAGAGCCTCTCTTCTCAAAGTACAGAAGGTCAAAGTTTAGTCAAAGCAAGGAAGTCAGTACAGTGTTCATAGCTAAAAATTTGACCATTTCCAAATCTGGTGAAAGTGGTCTCAAATCAAAGATCTCGTTGAGATGATCCAAAAAACACCTTGAATCTTGAAAAATGGAGTGTCTCTTCTCAATAAATGAAACGTTAAAGTTTGGTCAAAGCAAGGAAGTTAGTACAATGTTCGTAGCTAAAAATTTGACCATTTCTGAATTTGGTGAAAGCGGTCTCAAATCGACAATATTGTCGCGATGAACCAAAAAAACCTTGAATCTTGAAAAATGGAGCATCTCTTCTCAAGATAAAGATGGTCAAAGTTTGGTCAAAGCAAGGAAGTCAGTACAGTGTTCGTAGCTAAAAATTTGACCATTTCCAAATCTGGTTAAAGTGGTCTCAAATTGAAGATCTCATCCAGATGAACCAAAAACCACCTTGAATCTTGAAAAATAGAGCCTCTCTTCTCAAGAAACGGACGGTCAAAGTTTGGTCAAAGCACGAAAGTTAGTACAGTATTTGTAGCTAAAAAATTGGCTTTTCCAAATCTGGTGAAAGTAGTCTCAAATTGAAGATCTCATCGAGATGAGCCAAAAAACACCTTGAATCTTGAAAAATGGAGCCTCTCTTCTCAAGATACAGACAATCAAAATTTTGTCAACACAAAGAAGTCAGTCGTGTGTTCGTAGCTAAAAAATTAACCATTTCAAAATTTGGTGAAAGTGGTCTCAAATCAAAGATCTCATCGAGATGAACCAAAAAACACCTTGAATCTTGGAAAACGAAGCCTCTCTTTTCAAAATATGGATGGTCAAAGTTTGGTCAAAGAAAGGAAGTCAGTACAGTGTTCGTAGCTAAAAATTTGACCGTTTCCAAATCTCGTGAAAGTGGTCTCAAATCAAAGATCTCATCGAGATGAATCAACAAATACCTTGAATCTTAAAAAATGGAGCTTTTATTCTCAAGATATATACAGTCAAAGTTGTGTCAAAGCAAGGAAGTCAGTACAGTGTTCATAGCTAAAAATTTAAACTTTCCAAATATTGTAAAAGTGGACTGAAATCGAAGATCTCGTTGAGATGAGGCAAAAAACACCTTGAATCTAAAAAAATTGTGCCTCTCTTCTCAAGATATAGACGGTCAAAGTTTGGTCAAAGCAAGGAAGTCAATACAGTGTTCTTAGCTAAAAATTTTACTGTTTCCAAATTTCGTGAAAGTGGTCTCAAATCGAAGATCTCATCGAGATGAACCAAAAGACACCTTGAATCATGAAAAATGGAGCCTCTCTTCTCAAGATACTATAATACCCCAAAAATGGACTTTAGGACCATTAACCTTCTACATCGACAAATCGATCGAAATCGACTCTAAAGTCCTGACCTAAGGCACATCTGCACATCGAATCATTGAAACCCTAATCGATCTTATCTTAAATTCTGCATCAGGGAATATTCCTAATTTATCCTAATTATTTCTAATTAAATATTATTTAGTGATAAATGATATTATTCTATTTATCCTAAATTTAATTGAATATGTTGAATATTTGATTAATTGAATTTAATTTTATCAGTTAATTATTTAATTAGATTTAATTGAATTTATCCTAATTAATATTGTTTTATTTGACAATAAATCAAAATTTATAAAAATAATTGATTAAATCAAGTTGTCAAATTTAATGATATATTTTTGGGATAAAATTTGATTAAATAATTGATTAACCCATAAATCAGTTATTTTTATTCAAAAATCAGTTAAGTTGAGAATAAAACACATGAAAAATTAAATAAATTCATAATTATCCATGCATAATCAGAAAATCAGTTAAACTTTGAATCAACTATTCAATTCAATTTGTTAACTTTTTGGATTCAACATGTGATTGTGAGTTAAAAAGTGATTTGAACTGTTGATTTGAGTTAAAAAACTGATTTTGCATGATTTTGTGAGTTAACTATTTCTAAATTTCTGATAACTCAACAATCAATCTGAGTTGATCAGGGAGAGATTTTTGGTTTTCCATGAGTTCTCAAAAATTCTAGATTTCTATATAAACGAGGCTCAGTCATTTACAAACAACCGTGAATTTGGAGAATCTTGCACGTGCGATCTGGCGAATTGTGAGATTACAATTTTTGAGATTCTTGCTGACTTTGTTTTTATTTTATATCATTGATAACATTGTTAGAATAGATTTGGATTCATTTTCATCTAGTTTTAGATCATTTCACACAGGTTTTCATCCATATTGCATAGAAAATATAAAAAATATAGCATAAATGTGCATTCATTTTTCATAGGTTTCATCATTAAATCCTTCGTTTAAGTGTATTGTCATTGATCTCAGTTATTTTTGAGAATATCATACTTGCATATACTAGAAGGCAGTAAACCACCTAGTTAACGATATTTGTCTTTATTGCAGATTTTTCTAATTTGTTAACCAATAATGTTTTACTGAAGTGTTGTATCCATAGGTAGGTAAAATTTCACATGCACATTTATGGCATCCACCGTGGGGCCTGACAATGGGTTTCCATCTTTGTTTTCATCATTTTATGACATTTCAAATTCAAGCTTCAATTTTTAATTTTTCTTCCATGCAATCTCGTATGACACTTGCAAATTTTCATATCAGAACCCTTTGTCTGTCATTTGGCATATGACATTCTAACTTCTCGTACTGGTAGTTACGTATTATTGTATGAGCTTTGGATTGTCATGTGTCCAGGAACCTAGAATCGTATCGTGCCTAGAGTGTCATATGTGAACTCGTATATTGTCATACGAGTCTTGACACCAAAACTCAATTATCATATAATATTTTAGGCGATTTTTGGGATTTTTGATTTTAGATTTTGACTGACAGCTAACCCTAATGATTTTGTCGTGTTGTTGTTTCATCATTTTTTTAGCCTAACACATCTTTGCAGGCCAAAAAGGAGAAGACCGATCATAAAAACCTATTCTTTAGCCTCTTCTTGTCTTGACTTCCAAACCCTCATTTGTAGATAACCCCTTTTTTAGAAAAATCACTTACCAAAGACTCTCATTCAACAAAATTTCTAACAGGTGGTTTTGTAGGTTGCCTAAATCTTCTGCGAGATAATATTCTGTTTGCTTAGTATTTCATTTCATTTTCATAGGCACCTAGCTAATTAGGTACGTGTACTTATTTCCATTAAGGAGAATATTGAGGGGATTATGCTCTTCTCCTTCTTAGGAGAGTAAAAAACCCATAAGGTATCTTCCCTAGTGCCAGTTTGTGTACTATCTCTGGATTAACTCTGCTTGATATGTTTTGGATAGGGAAAAGGACAAGGTTAGGGGATTATGCTCTTCTCTTTTAGAGAATCAGAAACCCAAATCATGTGGTCCCCAACCTCACATTTCAATTAATCCATTAGAGGGCCTGTCGGAGAGGTAAAAAGCTCTCAGGAATGACCCAAGTGGGGACAAGTCTTAAGCCGACACTTCCACCCCACTATAAAATTTGACTCTTCCTTGAGGTTAAAGCCTCAAAAGACATAGTTGTGCTTGTTCCTTGGATTCATTCCATGAACATGATTTGATTTTGTGTAGAGTGGAGCCACTTAAATCTTTCTTGCAAGACTACACTGGTTAGAGTGCTCATAGGGTTAACAACCCAAATCCTTCTTATGGGACTATGGGAGACAGTTGTGAATGGATGCCTTGATTAAAAGCCTAAGCTAGTTTGCTACTGATCAACCCTTGAAGGATTTGTAGTGATTGTGCAAGGTGAATTGTAATCACCCCAAGACACTCATCATATCGAGCCCTCTTTGATGCTTGAACTCGGCTAATATGAGCTTCAACATCCATTGTGTTTTGTTGGACTTGTATATTCTGAGGAGTCTCTAAGTGTGTTCCTAAGTCAACGAGCAAGTAATACATCTCTTCTCCTAGCTAGGGTAAGATAGGTGTGATTTATTCATTGAGTCAGTTTCCTTCTATTTTCTGTGATTGTGAGCCTATTGCTATGATAAACAACCTTTGACAATCCACTACACAGCTCTTCAAAATCTTGGACAGAGAAAATTGTAAAATATTTGAGACCAAAAACACCAAAAAGCTTGAAAAACTTGAAAAATTAGAAGCAAAATCCTTTTCTAGTGAGCATTGTCATCTTGAG
Organism: Chamaecyparis obtusa; assembly: GCA_027943335.1. Taxonomy (NCBI): domain Eukaryota; kingdom Viridiplantae; phylum Streptophyta; class Pinopsida; order Cupressales; family Cupressaceae; genus Chamaecyparis; species Chamaecyparis obtusa. The sequence goes on from BSBK01003345.1 coordinate 1,677,757, forward strand.
CTTGCAATTATCGTATGACAGTTGCTCGAACCTGTCAACTTTCATATTAGAACCTATCAACAGTCGTATTAGAACCCCCAAAAATTCATACGGGAAGCTTTTTTTGTGTCATATAAGAATATTTCAAAAACTATATCAAAAGAAAATCCTGGAGTCATTTTTCGTACGATACTTTACAATTTTCGTGTTAGACCCCATTCTTTGTCATATGAGCCTGAATATTGTCGTATGATAGTTTATCAAAAATTGCCAGAAAAGTCAAAATCTTGTTAGAAATTTAGTCAACCAGCAATTACTATCTAGATTTTGTCAAAATTCTCACTATGCTAGGAACAGAGCAGAGCAACAACAAATTCATCATATTTTCCTAAAGTGACCAATTGAGCTTGATTTGTCATCCAATTGATCAGTCTGAATCCCATCTCATCTTGTGTCAAAATCTTGTCAAAACAAACCTCGATTCAATATCTTCAAACAGCTAAGTGTTGTGAATTCGTGTCCACCATCTTTTTGGCATCTACCCATATATCTCAGACATAATATCCCTCATTTACATCCAATCTATCTTTTCAAAAACCAATCTTGACAAGGTGGCCTCACTTGATATTTCCTAAATCACATTATCTCTTAGTTGTCATATCTGGTTCTAAGTGTTCATCCAAGGTTAATGGGGGAAACTAAAGCTTCCTCACATAGAAAATCCCGAGAAGAACCAAAGGTATCACCTTCATCATCTTTCATTGTTCAAACCTTTCATCAACCCTATGAAACAAATATCTATGAAGAAGATGCCCTAGGTAATCTACATCTAAAAGAAGGTTACTCTAATCCTCCTCAATCAGTCACAGGAGATAGTCAAAACACCACTATGTCACAAGGTGGGGGTAACTAGGGCTCACAAGGTCACCAATCTAGTCATGGCAGAGATCAAGAACCAACACCGTCAAAAGTTGAATGATTTCTTAATGATGACCTGTTTAAGAAATTGATGAGAAACTTCTTACAAGAAGAGAAAGAGGCATATTTCCTACAACTTTCTCAACAAGGAGCCAAACTTCCTCAAGACTTTAATGTCAAAAATATCATTACATAAGAGGAAGAAAATCCCATCACAACTATAATGAAAAAAATGCATGCCATGCAAGTCAAAATTAACAATATGGAAAAGGAGAAAGAACCCAAATAATTCTCTATGGAAGCCCTATCTCCATTTCCATTCGATCAAAGCTTGTATATGCCACCATTCCCAAAAAGAGTGGAACTACCCAAATATGAAAAATATGATAGAAATTTTGATCCTCAAGACTATGTCACATAATTTTGTACTCTATCCATGGATTTTATGCATGAACCAACATACTTAATGTGTCTCTTCCCATGATCTTTGGGAGGAGCAACCATCAATTGGGTCTCTAAGATGCCTCCAACTATCAAGACCTTTAAGGAGTTAATCAAATTGTTCTATCAACAATACTCCTACAATATCCAATATCCGGTCACCATGATCAACATCTACAATCTAAAGCAAAACTCATGAAAACCCTTCCTGACCTTCCTCAAATGCTGGATGAAGAAGTTTTCACTCTACGCCCAACCAATTCTGGAGAATGAGAAGCTAGACATATTTATCAATAATCTAGTTCCCAAAATCAATTATCATCTGCAAATGCAAAGTCATACATCCTTTGACAAAATGGTAGAAAATGCCATAAATATTGAAAATGTTCTTGTTTTAAAGGGAGACATATCGCTTCATAAAGAAAACAAGTACGATTGGGGTTCTAGTTCCAACAAAGATAAGGGAAAAATATGGAACAAAAACAAAAACAAAAACATTGTCACAGATGGTGTTGTTGACCATATCAGTGCTCCATCTAAAGCACCCGCATTTAATCTCACCATTGGCACCCAAGCCATAAAAGATTTAGAGATGAAGGAAATTGAACCATCTAAAAAGTCAACTGACTATAAACCATGGGTTACAAAACAAAAGCGCGAGTTCACTCCTCTGGGTGAGTCCTTGGAATCTGCCATGAAAACTTTATTGGCAAACAACATCATCACATTACCTGAGATCAAACCATATGACCCCGAAGTCAAACCTAAATGGTGAAAAGAGACTGATTAATGTGATTTCCATCAAAATAAGGGTCATAAAACCAAAAATTTCATGCATCTAAAACATCTCATTCAAGACAAAATTGACACTGGAGAAATTGTGATTGACAACCATAAACCAACAACGATCATACAACATTCACAAAACCTTTTCTGAAGCATAATCAGGGAAAATCATCTTCCAAACCTAACATGGGTGCTAAAGTCAATTACACTTACTCTGGTAATAATGACATTATTAACATGGTATAACCATGCATGCCTCAGCACTGCAATGTCATCACCATTGTTAAAAAGGACAGAGATAACAAAATAGATAATGTGATTACTCGATCTCAAGCTCAGGTAACTCTCCAAGGATAAAACTCAGGTTCATCAAATGCCCCAAAGGTTCCATTTAATCTTGCATCTGCATCTAAACAAAGGACTACTTCCAAATATTCAAATTCTAAAGAGTCAAAATAGATATCATACAACATCATCCAACAACTGCAACACACTAATGCCAAAATCTCTATATTTGAGTTGCTTTGGGTCTCTCCTACTCATCGTACAATTCTGGACAAAGCTCTAATTAGCTCTAATGTCCTGAAGATCTTGATCTTGACAGATTCCAAATAATAGTGGGTCACTTGACGTCCCCTCTGTACATATCCTTTTCAGAAGATGACAACTCACTGAGTCACCCACATAACCAGCCCTTGCATATTGAAGTCTTAATCCAAAACCGTCATGTCAAATGTGTGTTGATAGATGGAGGTGCTAGTATAAATATCTGTTCCTACAAATTGGTTACACAACTAGGATTACCAGAAGATGCTATTGATCCTAAAAAGAAGATAACCATAAAATCATATGATGAACAAGAAATAAATTCCAAAGGAGTCATTGTGCTACCTATCACAACAAGACCTATCATCAGAGATATCACATGTCAAGTGCTAGATCTCCCCTTGGCCTATAACATTCTTCTAGGAAGGACTTGGATTCATGAGATGCGAGCTATCCCATCAATGTACCACTAATGTCTCAAATTTCCCTATGATGGAGTAGAGGTCACTATACCTACATACACATCGACATCTTGCAATGATTTAAAGGAAAGTGTTGATAAACTTGTTCCACATAACAAAGAGTCTTCTACCAAAAACATAGACATATCATCTGCATCTAAAATGGAATACTTATCAAAAGGAGACAAGATCAAAGACACAGGCATGGGAGAATGTACAATGGAACCAGTCCTATCTCTCACATCTCTTCCACTTTCACCAAAATCATATGGACAACCTTCTGAGAAAGTGAGACTTTCAACTAAGGAACCCCAAGTTATCTTCAATGGGAGTTTCATGATAGAACAAGTTTCCAAACAAGAATCAGATGAGGAAGAGGCTATACTATAATAGCTATAAAAAGATGAGTATTGATCATAGAAAGTTTAAAAATGTGACTCTAAAACACCTAATATTCCTACAAAATCATATGGACCAGGTCATAAGATAATGTCTAAAATGGGATACACAGGAAAAGGACCTCTAGGAATAAGAGGCAAAGGCATCATTAGACCCATTGAACACTATGGGAGAACAACCAATAATACTATAGGTATAGGTTATCAAAAGAAACCTTTCCATCTCGGTGGTAGCTCTACACATGTCCTAGAACAAATAGAACCAAAATCAGATATTCAGCAATAGGAAGAAACATGACACTTAGAAAGTGATGATTCAAATACAACTTATGTTTTTCCTTATGAACATATACCTCAACATATCTTAGATCTTCTTGAAAATGAAAAGGAACCTAAAAGAATCAACGTAGTAGACACACAAGAACCTACTACAGAACAAAATTCAGTCGCCACACAAGAACCGACTGATCCTGAAAACAAGAAAGAAGAAGGTGTGTCTATCACAATAGTTGAACATTTGAGGCACAACAGTGATTATGAGATAGACTCCCATGAATATGAATTCCGCTCAGACTCTGAAGGTAATCCTACTTGGGGAATCCATCTTGATTTCACACATGTTCTTGATTTTCCCAAGGATCTAGATGAAGAATCAAATGACTGTGAATGGGGAATTATTCCATAAGAAGATGAGCTTATAATAGAGAAACACATAGATGTCATTCATCGATAGACACCTACATCCAAAATGAGTCTAGAATGAAATGGTAGACCTTGTGAGTCTGATTCACTTATCACAAATGCAAGATCCAACAATGACATTGAGACGCTTAATGAAATGAACATTCTGAGTAGTAATATCATCCTTGAGTTTGAGAGTCAGATCAGAACCAATGATGACAACACTGTATGCATAAACACCATTACTCAATCCTTTCTTATGCTTACTATCCAACATCCTGATATTATTTCCCAAACATCCAATGATGCAAGCCAAGACATCCATACTTTCTGAATAGACTATGTCCTCGCTTGCTACCTAAATGCAATAGAACCCATGCCGACTTCTTTCAGCGAACCTAGCATTAGCATGATAGAGTCAGATATCAAATATCTCAGTCAAAAGAATAAAAGAAAAAAGAAAAAGAGTTTTGAGGGTGAAAACCACTATGTGGCAGTCTTAGAACCTAAAATAGTAAAAACAAAAGATGTATACGATAGTGAAAACCTCTTTGAGGAACCTAAGGATGAGATATTTGATGTCCTTCTTAGTCACTTACAGGACAGATCTCTAGTATTGATAGAACTGACTCAGTCTATCAATTTGGGCACAACAGAGGAACCTCAGTTGATTCATGTAGTACAATCTCTATCAGAAGAATAAAATCAAGCATTCACAACATTCTTAATAGAAAAGAAAATCAACTTTGCATGGAAATACTCAGACATGTCTGGATTAGATCCTAATCTCATCATGCATCACCTTTCTATCACTCCAAGAGTCAAACCAATCAAGAAAAATTTGTGTAAAGTGCATCCTCATGTAGCACTCCTAGTCAAAGCTAAACTGGAAAAATTGCTAAAAGCTGAATTTATCCAAGTCATTGATTATGTAGAGTGGATCTCAAACATAGTTCCTAATGCAGGAGCATCTCAGGTCCTTGGGAATCCTATGTCGCCAAAAATATGTTTGAAGTTTTTAGTGTTTCTCAATTCCTTCTTTCACCAATTTGGTTTGGTGTTGCTCAGTTTCCTTTGTTTACTGGTGTTGGTCAGTTATCTCTCTAGCACTTGGCGAATTTCCTTGGTGCTCGGTGATGCTTGTCTGGCGCTCAATTATCCTTGCTTATCGAGTTGTTTATTTTGGATTTTTGTTGAGGCTGACTCTCACATTTGTTATTGGTCATGGATTTAATATTGGTACCTATCATTGGGAAGCATGTGGACCTAGATCTAGTTGTCCCTTTTGTTAATTGTGGATTTGAAGGCCGACTTGTTTCGGTAGCCTCTTGTATAAATATAGTTGTTTGGTTAGAGTTTTAGGGAGGAAGTTTTAGATTGGAGATATAACATAGAATTTTAGAGGTTGTTGAAAAATCCTCACATGTTTGAGGACTTCTGTACTTGATTGTAATATCTGGCCTAAACTGGGAAGGCCTTAGAGCCCAACATGTATGAATCAATTTGAAGATAATATAGGAAAGTGATCCCGCATTCTCTCTCTCACTTGTTGTGTTATTGCTTCTGCATGTTATCCTGCAAGGTGGATCTAGTTAGGGTGTGCCTTTGGTCCCTCTCCCCATCTACCCTTGTGTCAGGTGGTATAAGAGCGAGGTTAGATCTGGATCTAGGTTTGCAAATCTAGGTTTGAGGGTTCCTTCTTGTGAAGCCCTACTTGAATTTTTTTGGGATAGAAGATTGTGATCTGACCTGCAATTGCAGAGGGTTTTCAAGATGGTTCATGGGAGGTGAGATGTGGATCCAAGATTGGAAGATATGTTGAGACAACTTTTTTCTTGGTTAGAAGTTGTTGAAACAACCCAGAGAAGAGGAAGACATCTTGAAGATGTTAGTGATGATGAAATTGAGGAAGAACAAGGTGATGTAGAACCTGCACCTGCGATGGATCAGGGTGAGGAAAGATTGTTGAAGGCTTTGACAAATCTAAAGTCTACACCACACTTTAATCCTCCTGAGTATAGTGGAAAATTGGATCCTGATGAATTGGTGGAATGGATCACCAAGATGGAAAAGTACTTTGAGTATGAAAATGTACTTGAGGAAAAGAAGGTGAAAATTGTGAGCACAAAGTTGAAAATCCATGCATCCTTATGGTGGGAATATCTGCAGTTGGACAGAAAGAGGAAAGGCAAAGAAAAAATCAAGGTATGGAATAAAATGGTGAATAAATTGAAAGGAAAGTTCTTACCTTGTGATTATCAGATTAACCTAGTTAGGTGAATGCAAATTTTAAGGTAGAAAGATAGCTTGGTAAAAGAATATATTGAGGAATTCTACAGATTAGATATCAGATCTGGACATGATGAAGATGATATAGAAAGAATTGCTAGATGATGAAGATGATGATGATGAAGATGGTTTGAGAGTTTCCATCCAAGAAGAAATCAGTTTGGTCAAATTGGAGAACCTTGAAGAGGCTTATCAATTTGCATTGAAAGCTGAGGAGAAATTAAAAAAGAGACATGAGAAAAGACAAAGAGGTAGAGGTGGTAGATTCCTTAGAGGAAGAGGTAGATCTCATGGTGAAAATAGTAGATCTAAACCTGAAAAGACAAATTTGGATAAAGACAAAACTAAGTGGAAAGGTGAAAGTTCATCTAGAGGCAGAGGCAATAACTACCAACGTGGTTATAACAGAGGTGGTTTCTAAGGAACTTGTTACAATTTTGGAGAAGAAGGACATAGATCTTTTGAGTTTACACATGCAAGTAATAAGTTTGGTAACCGTAGAAATGTTTTTGTGCAAGAAGAGTCACCGAATGAACCTGAGAAGGAAAATAACTTAATGGTAATGAGAGCACTTTGGAATGAAGGTAAAAAGGAAGATCTGGTAAGGAAAAGTTTGTTCAAGACTAGATGTAGAGTTTTTGATGGAGTTTGGAAGGTTATCATTGACAGTGGTAGCTCGGAGAATCTGGCATCTAAGGAAATGGTTACAAAGTTGTAGTTGAAAAGATTGGAACATCTGAAGCCCTATCATATTTCATGGATCAAGGATGAGCATACACTCTTGGTAAGTGAACAATGTTATGTGAATTTGAAAATTGGAAAGTACTATGATAAAGTGTTGTGTGATATTATGCCTATGGATCGTTGTCATATTTTGTTGGGTAGACCTTGGAAATATGATAGACATGCTATATATGATGGCAGATTGCATAAATATACTATTTGGGAAGATGGAAGAAGACAAATCTTGTTATCTTTGATTGAAGAACCTGTTAGTAATGTTTTCACGTCTATGAAAGTTTTCTTGATGGAAGGAAGAACGTTTGTTAAAGATTTAAAGAAGAATGATGTATTTTTTGCTATGATTCCTAACAAACCGAGTAAGAAAATAGAGGATAGTATCCCTGAGGAGATTGATAAGTTACTCACCAAGTATAGTAAAATTATTTATGATAATGTACCTGATGGTTTGCCACCGAAGAGAAGCATTGATCATTGCATGTATCTAATCCTTGGAGCTAGTTTACTGAATAAGGCACCACATCAGTTGACACCTACCGAGAATCGGGAATTGAACCAACAAATTCAAGAATTGTTGTAGAAAGGTTTGATCAGAGAAAGTTTGAGTCCTTGTGCAGTACCTTCTATATTGGCACTTGAGAAGAACGGAGAATGGTGAATGTGTACTTATTCTAGAGAAATCAACAAGATAACAATGAAATATGGGTTTCCTATACCGAGAATGGATGACATAATGAATAGTTTGACTGGAGAAAAGTATTTTACCAAAATTGATTTAAAAAGTGGGTATCATCATATTAGAATCAAAGAAGGTGATGAATGGAAGACTTATTTCAAGAAAAAATAAGGCTTGTATGAGTGGTTGGTTATGCCTTTTGGTTTAACTAACACACCGAGTACTTTTATGAGATTGATGAATGAGGTTTTGAAGAAATTCTTTGGTAAGTTTATGATTGTATACCTAGATGATATGTTGATATTGAATAAGACCAGGGAAGAACATTTATTGCATGTTAGACAAGTTTTGCAGAGGTTGAAAGAAGAAAAGTTGCTGATAAATTTGAAAAAGTGTTCATTCATGAAAGAGGAGATTATGTATTTGGGATTTGTGATTTCAGCTGATGGTTTGAAAATGGATCCTGAAAAGGTTGAAGCTATTTTGAATTGGCTTGCACCTAAGAGTGCTATTGAGGTAAGATCATTTCATGGTTTGGTAATTTTTTACCAAAATTTCATTAGAAATTTTAGTTCGATTTGTAATGCTATGACTGAGACTATGAGAGGAGATAAAAGATAATTCAAGTGGACACATGGAGCTAATAAAAGTTTTAAGACTTTGAAGCAGAAGGTTGTTGAATTTCATGTGTTATCATTACCTGATTTCAATAAGGTATTTCAAGTAGAATGTGATGCAAGTGGAAGTGCAATAGGAGCTGTATTGAGTCAAGAAGATAACCCTATTGCTTTCTTTAGTGAAAAGTTAAATGATGCAAGAAGAAAATATTTTGTGTGTGATCAAGAATTCTATGCTATTTTTCAAGCACTAAAGAAATGGAGACATTATTTGATACCGAGTGAATTTGTGTTGTATACCAATCATAAGGCTTTACAGTATTTGGGTAGTCAGAATAAGTTGAATCAAAGACATATGAAATGGGTTGAGTATTTGAAGAGTTATACATTTGTGATAAAGCATAAGAGTGGAGTCACTAATCGAGTTGTAGATGCATTGAGTAGAAGAAGATCTTTGATGACTGAGATGAGAATTGAAGTTCTTGGCTTTGATGAGATGAGAGATTTGTATTAGACTGATCCTCATTTTTTTGATTCATGGAGAAAGTGCAGAGCACCTATTCAAGATCAACCAAGTACAAAATGGGAAGAATATTTTATTCAAGAAGGTATGTTGTTTAAAGATATTCAGTTGTGTATACTGAGAGGACCAATGAGAACTAATTTGATAAAGGAGAAACATAGTAGTGGTTTGGTTGGACATTTTGGTATTGATAAAATATTGAATTTTCTTAAGGAGAAATACTTTTGGCCACAATTGTATAAAGATGTTCAGAAATTTGTGAAAAGTTGTAGAATTTGTCAAGTTGCAAAAGGAGTAAGTCAGAATAGTGGATTGTATACACCGATTTTTGTTCTTGATAAACCTTGGATTGATATCAGTAAGTATTTTGTTATTGGCTTACCGAAGACAATGAGGTAATGATTCTATATTTGTGATTATGGATAGATTTTCTAAGATGGCATAATTTATACCTTGTAAAAAGACATCAGATGCAATACATATAACAGATATTTTCTTTAAGGAAATTGTCAGATTACATGAATTACCGAGGAGTATTATCTCTGATTGAGATAATAAATTTGTTGGATACTTTTGAAAAAATCTTTGGAGAAATTTTGGCACCGAGTTGAAATATAGTTCTAAGTTTCACCCATAGACGGATGGATAGACATAAGTTGTGAATAGAAGTTTGGGTAATCTTTTGAGATGCTTAGTTGGAGACACATTGATTAATTTGGATTCTGTGTTGGCACAAGAAGAGTTTTCATACAATAATTTAGTGAATAGGAGTACTGGAAAAACACCTTTTGAGATTGTAAATGGCTTACAACTAAGAGGTATATCAGATTTGAGAGACATTGCTGATGAAAGAAAGAGAAGTGTTGAAGGAGTAAAATTTGCTGAGTACATGAAGACATTGCATGAAGATGTAAAACTAAAGTTGGAGAAAATTAATCAAAAATACAAAGATAGAGCTAATAGATCAAGAAGACATAAGACTTTTGTAGTTGGTGATGAAGTGATGGTTCATTTGAAGAAAGGTAGATTTCCTGTTGGAACATTTGGCAAGCTGAAAATGAAGAAGTTTGGCCCTTGCAATATTTTGAAGAGATTTGACAGTGGAAATGCATATAAGATTTAGTTACTTGATGACATGGACATATCACCTATTTTCAACATTGCTAATTTATATGAGTATCATGAGTTGGATGAAGAAATGACAGTACCAAATAATTATCCTAAGAAATAGACAGAAGAAGTTGAGCATATTTTGGAGCAAAGAATTGGCAGAAGTACAAGAGGAAAATAGTATATGGAATATCTGGTAAATTGGAAGAATAGACCGTTTGAAGACAGTTCATGGATTTCACAGTCTGAGTTGGATGCAGCTCGGATCATACTTGCTGAATGATTCAGAGAATCATTTCCAAATAACCCTAGGTGTCTGATGCAGGAGCATCTCGGGTCCTTGGTAATCCTCTATCACCAAAAAGATGTTTGAAGTTTTCAGTGTTGTTTTGTTCCTACTTTGATTGAGTTGGTTCAGTGTTGCTCAATTTCCTTTATTTACCAGTGTTGGTCGGTTATCTCTTTGGCACTCGGTGAATTTCCTTGGTGCTCGGTGATGCTTGTCTGGCACTCGGTTTTCCTTTCTTACCAAGTTATTTATTTTGGATTTATGTTGAGGCTGACTCTTGCATTTATTATTGGTCATAAATTTAATGTTGGTAAATATCATTGGGAAGTGTGTGGACCTAGATCTAGTCATCCCTTCCATTAATGGTGGATCTGAAGGCTAACTTGTTTTGGTAGTCTCTTGCATAAATATAGTTTTTTGGTTAGAGTTTTAGGGAGGAAGTTTTAGATTGGAGATAGAAGATAGAAGTTTAGAGGTTGTTGATAGATCCTTGCATGTTTGAGGACTTCTTTACTTGATTGTAATATCTGGCCTAAACTGGGAAGGCCTTATAGCCCGACATGTATGAATCAATTTGAAGATAATATATGAAAGTGATCCTGCATTCTCTCTCTCACTTGTGTTGTTGCTTCCATGTGTTTTTCTATAAGGTGGATTTAGTTAGGGTGTACCTTTGGCCCCTCTCCCCATCTACCCTTGCATCAGTTCTAGTTTCAAAACTAAAAAAATCTATAAGAGTATGCACGAACTTTAGAGATGTAAATAAAGCATTCCCTAAGGATGAATTTCTACTACCAAACATCAATATGATAGTGGACATGACTGCGGGCTTTCAAATGTATTCTTTAATGGATGGTTTCTCTAGATACAACCAAATCAATCTCACTCCGGAAGATCAAGAGAAGACAACTTTCACCTATGCATGGGATAATTTTTGCTGGAACGTGATGCCATTTGGTCCTAAGAATGCTGGTGCTACATATCAAAGAGCAATGACGTCTATCTTTCACATTATGATGCATAAAAACATGGAGGACTATGTTGATGACACCTTGGATAAATCAATGAAGTGATCTTAACATCTAGCTGACCTAAGTACAATCCTGGATAGAATGGAAAAATTGAGTCTCAGACTAAATACTAAGAAATGTGCTTTTGGTGTCACTTCAGGAAACTTCTAGGGTACATTGTTTCAAAGAAAGGTATTGAAGTAGATCCAATGAAAGTCAAAGAAATCATAGAGATGAAACCTCCTAAGAACATCAAACAAATGAGGATCTTGCAAGGGAGGATACAATCAATCAGATGCTTCATATCTCAGCTAGCGGACATATCACAACCTTTCACAAAGACATTACATAAAGGTGTGACCTTCACATGGAACGAGGAATGTGAAAATAACTTTAATCATATCAAAAAATACTTGGTAAATCCACCAATTCTCATGCCTCCTATTCAGGGAAAGCCTTTAATATTATATGTCTCTACTACAGATACTTCACTGGGGGCATTACTAGTGCAACTTGATGCAAATAAGAAAGAAAGAGTTATCTACTACATCAACAAAGCACTGTTAGCTTATGAAAAGAATTATTCCATGATAGAAAAAGTGTGTATAGCTATCATATTTGCATCATAGAAGCTAAGACACTACATGTTAGCTCATACTATACAATTAATAGAAAATATTGATCCATTGAAGTAATTATTGAGCAGAGCTGCCCTCACAGGTAGACTAGCAAAATGGGTAATGCTACCGAGCAAATTTGACATCGAGTATGTTGAAAGAAAATATATCAAGGGACAAGTCATTGTTGATTAGTTAGCTGAAGCACCAATTTTTCATGACCAACCAATGCAAATAGAATTCTTGGATTCCTTTATCATGCACCTATCTCCTAGAATGTGGTAGTTATTCTTTGATGGGCCCTATACATAGAATAGATCTGGGGTAGGCATATTGTTCATAACACTACAAGGTTACTCCATTCCAAAGGCATTCAGAATAAAGTTCCCTTGTACCAATAACATAGTTGAATATGAAGCTTTACTAAATGGTATGAAAATAGCAATTGAATGGAGAGTGACATAACTACACATTCATGGAGACTCACAACTGGTCATACACCAAGTCAATGATGTGTATCAAACAAAAGATGAGAAACTTATTCCATACAAGTGCATTGTAGATGATTTAAATAAGCACTTCATTACTATCACATTTGAACAAATTCATAGAATGGAGAACAAAAATGCTGATGCTATGGAAACACTATCATCTTTATTACAATAACCTAAACATGAGCTATGCTACAAGTTCCTGGTGGAAGTAATGTCATTCCCCACCTATGATTGTCCAAAAACCCACATGATCTGCAACATTGTTGGTCATGATTCCTCCCGCTACAAAAACACATACTCCTACCTTTGAGACCAAATCATCCTTGATACCTTTAACCATCATGAAAAACATTACCTTATCTGAAATGCATCACGGTGTGTCATTATTGGTAATGATTTGTAAAAATAAAGTTTGGATGGTACACTTCTTAGGTGTTTAGAACGTGAAGAGTCACAAAACACATTCGAGGAAGTCTACGAAGGTATTTTTGGATCACATTCCAATGGTTTAACATTAACTCAAAAACTCATTAGGGATGGGTACTATTGGCCAAACATGAAAAAAGAGGTCCTGAGATATGCTAAGAATTGTTAGAAATGTCAGGTCCATGGAAACTTGATTCATGCACCTAGGAGAGATTTGATTCCTTTTACTATACAATGGAATTTTCAACAATGGGCATTTGATCTCATAGGAGCTATCTATCCACATTCATCAAATGGTCACACCCATATAATCACAGTGACAAATTACTTCACAAAATGAGTTGAAATAGTTCCTTTGACACAAAAAATTGGCAAACAAATCTCAATGTTCATCCTTAATTACATAATTTGTCGGTATGGCATACCACACTCCATCATCATTGACAGTGGAGGCCAATTCAAGATCAAGGACCTAGATTCCTTATGCTCTAAATCCAAGATCACTCAACGTTGGTCATCCATTTACTATCCACAAGGGAATGGACAAGTTGAAGCATCCAATAAGAACTTATTGAAAATCCTACATTGTATAGTCAACAAAACAGGAAGAGACTATAATGTCCCTTTTTTGGGGCACCTTATATTGTGTCGAGTTGTTAGCCATTTTACATTGGTCAGAAGGGGTAATCATGGTGTGGCAATGCACCATAAGATAATTGGCCTAGGTGGTTTCAGTTCCAGGCTCATCGAAGCAGTTTTCGCAAGTTTCTAAGGTAATTACTATTTATAGTAAGTAAACAGGGTTCAGAAATCTTGGCTTTTCAGTAGTGGACTTGGAGCAGCTCATGGAGAGCTTTTTGGTGAGCTATCATGTGTCGGCATTTGAGGTCGTTTGGGCCTCCATTTTAGTGATGGACGATTCCTCACTTTATTTATTATTTCACTTTATAACTCAACGGTCAATTTATTTAAAAAGTGACTTAAAGTGAAATTATAAAAAGATGAAATGGGCATATGAAGAGTCACAGTGGGGAAACTAAAGAGTCATAGCTGCAGCCATAAGAGGAGGTTTTGGAGTCTCATTCAGCATGCTTCAGTTTATGGATATTACTTCTCTTTGAGAATTCAAGAAGCTTCAACTATCGAATCATAAATCTGAGGATGTAAACCTTCAACATTTCTTGGTGGATTGGATGAAAACCCAATTCATCTTGGTGTGGATTCATTTAGAGTTCACCATTGTTTTACCAGGTTCTTTATCATCCAGTCTTACTATTCTTTACTATATTTCAGATTGGATTGGATATTGTAGTGTTTGGTTGTTGTATTGCTGATGTATAATACAAAACCATATTTCTGAGAAATTTAATAAAGTTTTATCTGCTGGTTATTCAAATATATCTATTGGATATTTGCATGTTTTATTGGTTTTCAAATCTACATGTGATTTGGTTGAGAAAATTAGGAAATGACCGGTTAGGGTCATTTCACTAATATTAGAGCTGGTTTTCTTGCCAGCCTGTGAGGTTTCACAAGTAACATAAGGACACTAGTATCAATCTAGGAAAAATTTGCAGTACATGAGTATTTATAGGCATTTAATGTTTATATCTGATTTGGAAAAATCATGGGGCCCGACAAAGGTTGATTCTACATATTTTTTTATCAAAACTATAATTCTGATATTGCCGAGTTGTCTACAAATATTCTATCGTAGCTATTTTAGTGTCGTATCAAGGAATTTAACCATTGTGTGCATATATCCTTTATCACTGCAATAGAATCACCTGCACTTTCATAGGGATTAGGGGCTCTGGTTGTAACCAGCGTAGTGAACTACATGTATGGGTCTACGTATTTTTGTAACGAAAGAAGTCTAAAACTGGAGAACTTCACTCTGATTAGCTCAGTGAACTGGTAAAACTTGAGCCGATATTTGAAATTTTTCAGCCACAATATTAATTAATCGAGCCATTGAAATATTTTATGGCACAGTAAAAGTTATATTGTTGTTGTAAATTTATCATTTCAGACTAGGGCAAATTAAGGGAAAAAGTAAAGAGCCTTGCTATAGTTGGAGCAAAAAAAATTAAATTTTTTTTTTCTGAGCATACTTTCTTAAGCGTCTGTCAGGAAAGATTACAAAGGTTTCAAATTATTTCATTATATCAAGCTCGGCGTAAGGAGTATTTGGCGTGCGGGCCCCAAAATAGAGTTGTGAGCAATTCTTGTTTTTAAATATTAAATATGTGTTGTATTAAACCGGAAGCTCCCGTAATTTGGTCGGGTTATTGTTAGTGACTAAAATATTTTCCTATTGTCATATGTGGAGGCATTAATATAATTGTCGTGACATTTAGAAGCTACTCAAGCAGGTTATAGGAGTTGGGAGACCCCACCCGCATTCGAGCACTGCTCAGATTGACAGGTAGTTGGTGTTAAGGGAAACAAAAGTGGTTTGCAGGTGTGGCAGCTTCTTTAGACAAGCCGTGATCATTCATACTAAGCCCCATGGTAGCAAGAAGAAGACACACGACTCATAATAGGTGGTAGAAGTGGGAATACCTTCCGCTCAACAATTGCGTGGTAGCAGGGAACACTATCGATCTTGGAAAACTGGAACCAGGGAACACTATTGAGCTTGGAAAATTAGAAGCATCCAACCTTCAGTGCCTTCACAAGCATGCATATACCAGTACACCAGTACACACACGCGTCCTTGATGTGTTGGCACACCAGTGCTTTACGCACTCACCAATACCAGTTCGTTGTTCTTGGAGGGGCATCATCCATCATTACCAGGCTAAAACTACTGGCATATTCATTATCTTGGCAACTAAAACTATGTAGAGCATCAAGGGAACTCGGTTGGTACATCTGTGTCATCCTCAGTGCTTGATGTTAAGAGAGTTGAATAAATCAAACCTTTTTATTATCATATACTCTCTACTTGGTTAGGAAATTTATATTTACTGTATTTTTGAGATGCATGTATATTATTAAAATTATTGGTGAATATATCTCTTCAAATATTCAAAGTGTATCAAACAGTGGCAAAAATAAGGGAAAGAAAATACACACTTTGAGTCAAATAAAATTAATACTATCAGCTGTTTGAGTACCTTAGTATCCGGGTCTTAATAAACTCACAGTCACGATTGGATTAGATCACTACACATCTCTCAGGAGTATTAAATAGTGGCAAAAAAAAACATCAATCTACCATCATAGTTCCAAAAGAATACCTTCAGTTGTTAGAACAACATCAGCATATAGAAGTTTAATGAAAATACAGTCTAGACCGAGTTAGGTCATTTCAGCACCTTCAATATTCAGAACTTTATAAATTTTCAGCGGAGACTCACTTAGATGGTTGCATTACTCAGAAAATTTTGAAACATCAGGAAACATGGTATTTCCAAAATTTTTAAGATAGCACCAGATACACAACCATTCAGTGTATTTCCAAATTTAAATACAGGAGTTGTCTATATTCAAAGTTTTCTCATGCTTCCTTTATCTAAATTTGTAGAAATCTAGAGCACACAAATATATCAAGTCCTGGACAATAGTATATTGGAAACAACAACTCATACATTCAAAATTGAAGTTCTGATAAGGTTACGAGAATAGGGAACTATTTGAGCATCTCAATCAGAATAATTAGAATTATTACTACAGAGGCAATATTTCATAAATTTAGAAGTGATTCAGTCTTTGGCATGAATTTGGATAAGATTAATTCATGGAGTCATTAGAAAGCCCAGTGTTCTCACATGAATTCAATGACACATTTTACAGTGTGTAGCTCAGAGATATCCGAAAGGAAATGGAGATAGGAAATGAATTGTGTTGCTTTGGATGGCAACTGGAGGAGCAAAAAATTGCAAGCAACATGTTGGCCAAGCTCAATGAAATAAATTCATATTTATCTAGGATTGATGAAGCTGATTGCATAATTTTTAATTGGGCCATGCATCTCACAATGGTTTCTTTAGTGCAACACAGATTTTTGAGTCATCCACTTCAAGATGTTAGGCTTGCAGTTGCCTCATGTCTTAGTGAGATCACTCAAATCATAGCTCCCATTATTCCTTACATCGAACATATTTGGAGATAGGTGTTACAACTGATTGTAGATAGCTTAGGTGGATTGAAATATGATAGAGATTCTACCTTTGGTAAACAGGTAAAAATCTTGGGGTTAGTGACCAGCACTAAAGTTTTTCGTCATATGCTAAATCTTGGTTATGATGAAATGATTTAGAAATTATTTTAGTGTCTCCTAGACAATTATAGGGAGTGTCATTCAGATGAGGTGAAGACATACATTATGAATATCTTATCCTCAATCTTAAATGAGGATTGTGACATATGCAAACAATTACGGTCTGAATTGTTGGCATTATGGAGAGGAGTAAGGAAAGCATCCATGACATATGAACTCTCAGCTGAATTAATTAAGCTTCAGGATGAAATATTCATGAGTTCATTATCTAAAAATGAATGAGCATCATTAGGCTTATAGGTTCAGGATCCCCGGTGATAGACCAGGACTCAGTGATTGTAGGGCATATTTGTTCTTATGCCAAGGGAGCTGGTCACAGGGGCATGTTTGCACGATTAATCAAGGGAAAGGTAAATTGCAGCCTAGTGATAGAGATGTTACAGTTGAGACTTCCTTGCCTTCAGGACATGGTGGTGAGTGTTCAACACTCTAATTTGGTGGAGTTTGATAACTCTAGGATTATAGGTTGTGGTGACCAGTTGGAGACTTTTAGTGATTTCGGTAATGAGGAATCATGTGACTTCTTTAGCAGCACTTCACTTTTGTATCACACTGATATGGATGACCCATTTTGCACTACATCTCAAGACAACACTGATGAGAAGTGGGCCTTGAAGAGTCAACTGAAGGTTAGTGATGATGCTATTAATGTAATACTAGCTCACCATGATAGCACTCACCAGATCATTAATGATCTATACAGGACAACTCAGAGAGATCAAGGGCAAGATGACAGAGGGATTGGATCATATAATACAAGTTTACAGGGAGTCAAGACAAATTTTGAGGATTGGAAATTTGGATACTTGAGATTTCTTATAGACCATGACCACCTGTTATAGGTTGCCAGGAATTATGATGAGAAGTTGAGGAATAAGGAGGTTGAGATTGATAAGCTCAATAAGGAGCTTAGTGCTACTCAAGGCACTTTGGAGCATACTCATATCACTCTACAAGAGGCGAGGAATCAAATTGTGGTCTCTAGCTAGTACAGGGAGCAGGATGACAGGGATAGGTCTGAATTCTATTAGGAGGTGGTTCAGGAGCTTGACATCATACAACAAACCTATGACTTGGATAGTTGTCCAAGAAGATCTTTGGGTCATTAGGAGTTTCATAATGAGTTAGATCACTTTCATATGATGGATAACTCCTTGTTTGATATGGGTGCAGAGTTGACTATTGATAATCCCCTCTTTGAGTTAGACGAGGGAGATACTTCCTATCTTCAGGATGAGGACAATGTTAATCACTAGGTCTAGGACCCAGGTGTAGTTGTCAGAGGTGAGCCTCGGCCATTAGGTTGGAGTAGTGAGATGAGCTTAGTTGATGACTAGTGTGGTTTGTGTACCCACAGTCCAAGAGTGGTAGCTATGTTTGGTGGCATGATGGGAGCTATGTCTTTTCTTACACTACCACCTGATGAGGATAATGATCATGTAGGACTTCTTCAGTACGGGGTTATCGAGTTTGGCATGCTAGCTATACTAGCTGGTGTGAATTTTCACACAATGGTATACATTGTATGACTCCAGGTATTAAGAGTCAGTCATAGAGTCCTTATGCTGATTTGGGGTTCCCAACAGAGCTTTTTAGTGAATCTCAGGTGGAAGCCTTATATGAAAGTTCTGATGGTTTTCCTCTTTAGCGTTGTTACTGGTTTAGGTTATAGATTAGAGGTGCATCTTTATGGCAGATGGGTACTATTGATATGTCACTCATTATGGACAGTGAGCATCGAGATATTTCTATCGGCTGGGGAGATCTATGGTTCTTTTTCTTGTGGGATCCAGGAGGGGCATACTCGCGGTTGGTTCTCATTTTTGGAACTAATCAACATGAGATTTGGTTTTTCCTAGTATTTGATGGTAAAGGCATGGGAGATCCCAATTGGAGTGAGGTTCTTAGTTGGCTTGAGATCTTACTTATAGATGATAGTAGCATAGGGCAGATTGACATGATTGATCTTACAGTGAGTTGGGAGCCAAACATTAGTTGGGCTGTTATTTTGTTATGGAGTGAGTGGCTTCACATATCGAAGCCTAATGAATGTGTCAGTTACACATGATAGGTTAGTGGAGCAGCTTCCCCGAGATTAGGTTGGGATCTAGATATTTGATCTCAGCATATTAATACTGATTGCTTGAGGGCAAGAAATCTCTAGGAAGGGATGATTGTAATGTCCCCTTTTTGGGGTACCTTATATTGTGTCGGGTCATTTTCCATTTTACCTTGGTCAGAAGGGGGTAACCATGGTGTGGCAGTGCAACATGAGATAATTGGCCTAGGTGGTTTCAGTTCCAGGCCCATTAGAGCAGTTTTCATAGGTTTCCAGGGTACTTACTATTTATAGTAAGTCAACAGGGTTCAGAATTCTCAACTTTTCAGTAGTGGACTTGGAGTGACTCGTTGAGAGCTTTTCGGTGAGCTATCACATGTTGGCATCTGATCTCGTTTGGGCCTCCGTTTTAATGACAGATGATTCCTCACTTTATTTATTATTTCACTTTATAACTCAATGATCAATTTATTTAAAAAGTGACTTAAAGTGAAATGATAAAGAGACAAAATGGGCATATGAAGAGTCATAGTGGGGAAACTGAAGAGTCATAGCTGCAAACATAAGAGGAGGTTTTGGAGTCTCATTCAACATGCTTCAGTTTATGGATATTACTTCTCTTTGAGAATTTAAGAAGCTTCAGCTATCGAATCAAAAATTTGAGGATGGAAACCTTCAGCATTTCTTGGTGGATTGGACGGAAACCTGATTCATCCCAGTGTGGATTCATTCAGAGTTTTCCATTATTTTACCAGGTTCTTTATCATCTAGTCTTATTTTTCTTTACTATATTTTGGATTGGATTGGATATTGTAGGTTTTGGTTGTTGTATTGCTGATGTATAATACAAAACCATATTTTTGAGAAATTTAATAAAGTTTTATCTATTGGTTATTCGAATATATCTATTGGATATTTGCATGTTTTATTAATTTTTGAATCTGCATGTGATTTGGTTGAGAAAATTAGTAAATGGACATTTAGGGTCATTTCAAAGACTGGCACCTAATGATAAATCCATCTCTTTGGGCCTACAGAACAAGTATCTAAATGCCCACTGGGGCTACACCTTTTGCTTTAGTATATGGGGTTGAAGCGATACTTCCTATTGAGGTTGAAATCATAAAATGTCCCAAAAATGATCATCCTGGTGAAAACCTAGCAATAGGCGCCCCGATGGTTTATAAAAATAAAATAAAAAATAGAAAAATAATTTTTTTTTGATAAAGATGAAAAATACAAAAACAAGAAGAAAAATAAAAAGTGCCTTAGTGAAAACCTGGAAAATAGGCATCTTGGTAGAAAAAATAGAATCTCTGCCAAGATGGTGAAAATCCAACAAATGGGTGCCACTTGTGTCAAAAATGCTCCATCTATCAGGGAAATCTTGGTATTTCCTAGCTTTTAGTACTGCTTTAGTTTGTACACATCTCCTTATTTTCATTTACATCCTATTTTCAATAAATTCAGTTTGTTGCACCAAAAAACAAAAGCGTTTGTATCCTATCAATGTTTCAAACTTGGAGGCAAACAATCTCATATCCTATAGTCCTCAATCTACCTCAGAAGAGTCATATCCAGTCAAAGTTCTTCAAAGCTATATAAGAGTCAGTTTGTTTATCTCCCTACCAGAAAAGGAATTTGCAACCAATAAAGACATCAAATGAACTACAACAACAACCAAAAACAATCTTTGCACAAATGCTTTAATCTTCTTGTATGCTAGCTGATTCACATTGAGATTTTTACATATTCTACCCCTTTAAGCTCCTCAACGATGTCCTTTATGGGATTTAGAGAGTGATGACTAGGGGCATAATCTTTTATTTTGTCTTCTGTTTGTAAATAAACATTTAATAACTTTGGAAATTTTGGATTGAATTGGTGTCAACTATAAGTGCCTCCATCATGATTGGATAGCCATGTGTACCTTGACCATTGATACCCGGATGCTTTAGGGAAGTTGGATTTAACTTTTTCTTTTTGAGTGATTTCTTACTCCTATGAAATAGGATACTACCAATGGATGTGAATGATAAAGGGTCACTGTGGGTAATTCACATTAGAACAAGGAAAATCTCCCAACTGCTTGGCATATTTATACACAAGGTGTATTTAAGTCATCTTGATGCTTATGTTATGATGCTTATACAAATTGCTAAATGAAAATTGACATGATATTCTAGTCATCTTGGTTTTTGTGCCTTAATGCTTATATCTAAATCTGACATTTCAAACTAAAATTGAATATTCATATGTTCATGGTTTCCTAACTAGTGGACATTGTATTGACTCTTCGGTGTTACCTAAAAATATTCAATGATGATAAAAACTGACATATGATCAGTGACTAAGTCTTAGGTCTTGCATTACATTTGCATGTTGCATTTTTCATTTTTGCATGGTTTCATCTTTCTCATGATTTGATTGAAGCATGTTGTTTGATATTCTCCAAAATCACACAAAACACATCTCAAGGACTGAGTGCCACATGAAGGTCCCTCAAATGAATCAACAAGCAGTCGTCATTCTGGGTTACACATCCATTTTGACAATGACTGAGCACTTGAACTCTTCATATACCTGAAAAAATGTATCATGTGTATTGCTCCATCTACATTACATATCATATCATAGACATTTCACATATCCATTGCATACATACATATGGATCCATAAAAAACATAAAAGGAATCATACATGGCATTTATACATCTATCATCTGTCATTGCATATTCATACATTCAAAAGTAAAACATGCATTACATATTCATGGCATTCAACAATGAAAAAGGAAACATTTCATACATTTGCATCACATGATAATTCATCATAAATCAAAATGACAAGTGCAATGAAGTTGAAACCAATACAAATAATCTCATATATATATATATATATATATATATCTATATATATATATATATATATATATATATATATATATATATATCTGTGTGTGTGTGTGTGTGAACCTTGATATAGTACAGGGGTGCACTAATGGCACATGATACAAAAAGAATAATGATCTTTAATGAGCTATCTGGTACAAAAGATCAAAAATGTCAAAAACTGAGGAATAATCATGAATCAACTATCAGCCTGGTCCTCGACATCAGGCATTTCCCCTCCTCCTGCATGTGCATCAGGTGGTGGATTGGCACGCAGTGCTTTGGCTCCCTCCGATGCTAACATGTAATGGGATTAGGATGCTACTCTTTATGTAGGTGGCACAACTAAAAAATATGTTGATACATAGTATATTGCATGACCCATCTAGTGGATCACCTCAGCCTACAACCACTTGACCTCAGCATCCCTATCCCTCAACTACCTATTGTGCTCACGTAGTTGTACCTCCAATAATAAGCTATGCACTCTTTGATCTTGGAGCTGGTGAGGTGCCCACCTAATGATGTCCTGAGGTGTCTACCTCAGTCTAGGATCTGCCTCATCTGCCACCTCTGCCTCGTCCATGGTCTCATCTCCTCCACTGACACCTATATCAATCTACACCTTACGATGTCAAACCTCAGCTCCTAGGTCAAAATATGGGGCATTTTGTGTCTCCTCCATGGGTGCATCTTGGTCTGCCTCCAATATCTCATTTGTACCTATAGTGTTGCCCACTCCACCCAGTATCCCACCCTCACCTCTACTATACCGATGCTATAAAATTATCAGTCTAGCTATTGGTGGTGCTCATGGTATGAGTGATAGTCTCATCTATCCAAAAGGTCTAGGAGGAGTAGCATCCACTCTTGGCTTCGGTGGTGTAGGATGCATGATCAGGATCTGAACCTCCCTCCATCTTTGTCCTCTTCCCATAGGGGCACTTGTCATGTCCTTAGAATCCTCCATTGTTGGGATGAGCTCTATAGGATCAGAGAAATGCCTAATAGGATGCTCTATGAGATATGCAACATATGCATTAGTAACACTTGCATCAAGTACGTGAGGTTGATAGTCCCAATCCCTACTCTGAATCCCGCTATACTCAAGGCTACACACTACAAAAGATAACCAGAATGCCCATCCTAATCCAAGCTCTCACACCTGTCATGTGTATGCTAATAACTCTTGTGGCT
The DNA here is from genome assembly GCA_027943335.1 of Chamaecyparis obtusa. Taxonomy (NCBI): domain Eukaryota; kingdom Viridiplantae; phylum Streptophyta; class Pinopsida; order Cupressales; family Cupressaceae; genus Chamaecyparis; species Chamaecyparis obtusa. The sequence continues at coordinate 1,701,194 of BSBK01003345.1, forward strand.
CATCATGAATGAGGCTATATTGTCTCTAGATGTGAGTGATCAAGAATCTCTCCAAGATGGTGGTAGACCACCCTATCAATATTTGGCTCTAGCAAAAATAGCCGAACTAAGCACAAGTTGTAGGCCATGCCTTGATCCACAAGTAGGGCCTCCATGTCACTATTATCATATTGTCAAGCACTTGGCGCTAGTAATTTGTGCGCCCCATTTGGACTTGTGTAACTAATCAATAATACCTACAAATGAGAGGCTCATGAGGCTGCCTCTCATCACCGCAAATAGGTATGAAAATGGGAATGTGCTCCCATGCCCATATCTGAAGTATAATGGCTCCTGATGCAAATGTCTTCACCTCATGATAGATGATCTTGTGCATCTATGAGAATATGTGTGCTAGTAGACACTGACCCCATCCAAACTCTACAGGGCATGCCATCAACTGCTGAACCATTAGAGCCTAGCCCATCAGAAGACCATTTAGCTGATGGTTAGACATGATGATCCCACTGATCATCCCTGCTATGATACACTCCAGATGATGCATTTTCCCATAACATTGAATGAGCACCTCCCAGGATATCTGTTGTGCAATCTTCTCATCTACGTTGAATAAAGTATGAAAGGCATGTAACCATGTGTTACCTGTACTAATGTAGTCTGGTCGAGGGCCATGGAATGGAATACATACAATCCTATATACATCCTCTGGGGTAACTTTTATCTCCCTGGTCGGAAGATGAAATGTCCGCATCTCAGAATGGAAATTCTCTACTAATGCAATGATCAAACCATGGTTCACTTGAATATTAGGCAAACTGATAAGGTACTCAAACCCACAAGCTGGAAGATGCACTCTCATGGGATCAGGAAGGGCCAGACAGTCTTTGTGTCGCAAGATGTGAAATATGAAAATGGACATTTAGGTACAAGACCTACACAACACAAGAATAGGACAAATATTAGAAATTTGTACAAAACTAAGGCTATGGAATTCAGCTATGAAATCAAAATTTTTGAAAAATTGGCCTGAGGACCTAAAAAATGCTCTTTGTTTTCCATATGACAATTTAGATTGGTGCCAATTGTCATACGGTAATATACAGATACCCATACAACATTTCATGGGTACACAATACTATACACATTCCCACATGACACTTGAGGGACCCGACGAAACGTCATACGAGAGATGGGTGTCTCCCATACGACAAACTACTACAATGGAGATGACACTCTATTTGAACTTGGAATGTCATATGACCCCCCACAGGTTGTCATACGACACCTCGTGAAGCAAAAATTAAAAAATTAAAAACTCATCCTAAAGATCCTTAAAAATATGAAAACATATCAAATTGAATTCACAAAGAGGCACAGACGTCCACTTATCGGATTACCATATTGACAAGGTCTCTGAAACCACTGCAAGTGCTCGAAATGATGAGATGACATAGGCACTTGCATTTTGTCTCTCAGAGGGTTCTACAAGTTTATAAAGTTAAAAGGTTAAAATGAATTGAAAATGACCTTTTTGGGCCTTATATAAGTTTTGACCTAATTTTTAAAAGTGCTCTATTTTGTGTGAAAATTGCACCGCTAGCTAATTTTGACATTCTAAATCCATTTTTGGGATCAAAATTGAAATTTGAGATAATTTACTTTGTCAAAATTGCAATTTAAAATTTTTGGACCCAGGACAACCGACTGCTTGCATAATCAACCTTAGTAACATCACAGGAATCCAATATTCAACTTAACTGATTATCTCACATCAAACTCTTCCAATTTCAACTTGGTCAACCATGGTCAACATGACCCCTATATGATGCAGAACATGTCCCCAAACATGTATAACCACTTCTACAATCAATTACTTTTCTTCTAACCATTTTAAGCTGGCTTTCTTGCCATATTTTGATTTTCATCCCGAAGGGGGCATGGTATTACACATCATTAATCAAATCTGTCAATCAAATTTCTTTCAGCAATCAAGAGAACAACCACATCTAGTTGTTGGTTCACCAAAAGTCGTCATTGCTTGGGGCATATCAAATTCATCAAAATCCATATCAATTTGGTATTCTCTAAAAAATTGTAAACTATATCATCTTTTCATAACCATTGATTCATTAGTGTTATTTCCTTGATTCTTCGTAACTAAAGGGTTTAGACTTGGCATCCATTTGATTCCTTTTGACAATCAGGTCTGGAGTTAGGGTAGTCAATTCTTTGTAATCATAGGTTCATAATCAAACATTTTATCACTTCTTTGTAATCACTGGTTCATTGTTGCTACTGTTAACATCATCTTGATTCCTTTGGTTAATCAAGACCTGAATCAACATCTTCAAATCTTTCAATCAGTTTTTGTCTCAGAATCGATTAACCTTTCAGGATCAGTTTCTCCACCACATAATTGAGTTTGGATCTCATAAAAAATAGATTAATCTTTGAACCACTACACTTCGCATAGTAATTCAAAGAGGGGCAAAATGTACTACCCCAAAAATGGGCTTCAGGACCATTAACCTTCTACATCGACAAATCGATCGAAATTGACTCTAAAGTCCTAACCTAAGGCACATCTGTACATCGAATCATCAAAACCCTAATCGATCTTATCTTAAATTTTGCATCGGGAAATATTCCTAAATATTCCTAATTTATCCTAATTATTTCTAATTAAATATTATTTGGCGATAAATGATATTATTCTATTTATCCTAAAATTAATTAATTGAATATGTTGAGTATTTGATTAATTGAATTTAATTCTACCAATTCATTATTTAATTAGATTTAATTGAATTTATTCCTAATTCATATTATTTTATTTGACAATAAATCAAAATTTCTAAAAATAATTGATTAAATGTTTATTTAATTGATTAAATCAAGTTGTCAAATTTAATGATATAGTTTTGGGATATAGTTTGATTAAATAATTGATTAACCCATAAATCAGTTATTTTTATTCAAAAATTAGTTAAGTTGAGAATAAAACACATGGAAAATTAAATAAATTCATAATTATCCATGTACAATCAGAAAAATAGTTAAACTCTAAATCAACTATGCAATTCAATTTGTTAACTTTTTGGACTCAACATGTGATTGTGAGTTAAAAAGTGATCTGAACTCCTAATTTGAGTTAAAAAGATGATTTTGCATAATTTTGTGAGTTAATAATTTCTAATTTTCTAATCACTCAACAATCAATCTGAGTTGATCAGGGAGAGATTTTTGGTTTTCCATGAGTTCTCAAAAACCCTGGATTTCTATATAAACCAGGCTCAGTCCTTTACAAACAACCGTGAACTTGGATAATCTTGAACGTGCGATCTGGCGAATTGTGAGATTGCAATTTTTGAGATTCTTGCTAACATTATTTTCATTTCATAACATTCATAGCATTGTCATAATAGATGTCAATTCATTTTCATTAGTTGTAGATCATTTCACATAGTTTTTCATCCATATTGCATAGAAAATATAAAAAATATAGCATAAATCTACATTCATTTTTTATAGATTTCATCATTAAATCCTTCGTTTAGGTTTTGCATAGTCACTGATCTCGGTTATTTCTGATAATATCATACTCGCATCTACTAGAAGGCAGTAAATCACCTGGTTAACGATATTTGTCTTTATTGCAAATTTTCTGATTTGTTAACCAATAATATTTTACTGAAGTGTTGTGTCCATAGGTAGGTACAATTTCACATGCACAGATACATATGATCAAAGTTTGGTCAAAGAAAGAAAGTCAGTATAGTGTTCGTAGCTAAAAATTTGACTATTTCCAAATCTAGTGAAAGTGGTCTCAAATCAAAGATCTCATTGAGATGAACCAAAAAATACCTTGAATCTTGAAAAATGGAGCATCTCTTCTCAAGATACAGATGACCAAAGTTCGGTCAAACCAAAGAAGTTTGTGCAGTGTTCGTAGCTAAAAATTTGACTATTTCCAAATTTGGTGAAAGTGGTCTCAAATTGAAGATCTCATCAAGATGAACCAAAACACCCTGAATCTTGAAAAATGGAGCCTCTCTTCTCAAGATACAGATGATCAAAGTTTTTGTCAAAGTAAGGAAGTCAGTACAGTGTTCGTAGCTAAAAAATTGACCGTCTCCAAATCTAGTGAAAGTGGTCTCAAATCAAATATCTCGTCGAGATAAACTAAAAACACCTTGAATATTAAAAAATGGAGCCTTTCTTCTCAATATACAGGTGGTCAAAGTTTGGTCAAAGTTTGGTCAAAGTAAGGAAGTCAGTAGAGTGTTCGTAGCTAAAAATTTAACCATTTTAAAATCTAGTAAAAGTGGTTTCAAATTGAAGATCTTGTCTAGATGTATCAAAAAATATATTGAATCTTGAAAAATAGAAACTCTCTTTTCAAGATATAAACGGTTAATGTTTGGTCAAAGCAAGGAACTCAGTACAGTGTTTGTAGCTAAAAATTTGAACTTTTCCAAATCTAGTGAAAGTGGTCTCAAATCAAAGATCTCATTGAGATCAACCAAAAAACACCTTAACTCTTAAAAAATAGAGCCTCTCTTCTCAAGATACAGGCGGTCAAAGTTTGGTCAAAGAAAGGAAGTCAGTGTAGTGTTTGTAGCTAAAAGTTTGACCATTTCAAATCTATTGAAAGTGGTCTCAAATCAAATATCTCATCGAGATGAACCAAAAAATACCTTCAATCTTGAAAAATAGAGCCTCTCTTCTAAAGATAAGGACGGTCAAAGTTTGGTCAAATCAAGGAAATTAGTACAATGTTCGTAGCTAAAAATTTGACTATTTCCAAATCTAGTGAAAGTGGTCTCAAATCAAAGATCTCATCGAGATAAACCAAAAAACACCTTATATCTTGAAAAATGGAGCCTCTCTTCTCAAGATACAGATGGTCAAAGTTTGGTCAAAGAAAGGATATCAGTACAGTGTTCGTAGCTAACAAATTGACCATTTCTAAATCTAGTTAAAGTGGTCTCAAATCAAAGATCATGTCAAGATGAACCAAAAAACACTTCGAATCTTTAAAAATAGAGCCTCTCTTCTAAAGATAGGGAGAGTCAAAGTTTGGTCAAAGAAAGGAAGGTAGTACAGTGTTCATAGCTAAAAAATTTGACTATTTCCAAATCTGGTGAAAGTGGTCTCAAATCAAAGATCTCATCGAGATGAGCCAAAAAAGACCTTGAATCTTGAAAAATAGGAGCCTCTCTTCTCAAGATACAGATGGTCAAAGTTTGGTCAAAGCAAGGAAGTCGGTACAGTGTTCATAGCTAAAAATTTGACCCTTTACAAATCTAGTGAAAGTGGTCTCAAATCAAAGATATCATCGAGATGAACTAAAAAACACCTTGAATCTTAAAAAATAGAGCATGTCCTCTAAAAATACGGACGGTCAAATTTTGGTCAAAGAAAGGAAATCAATACAATGTTTGTAGCTAAACATTTAACCATTTCCAAATCTGGTGAAAGTTTTTTGAAATCCAAGATCTCATTGAGATGAACCAAAAAACACCTTTAATCTTGAAAAATGAAGCCTCTCTTCTCAACATATGGATGTTCAAGGTTTGGTCAAAGTAAGGAAGTTAGTACAATATTTGTAGCTAAAATTTTTTCCATTTCCAAATATGGTGAAAGTGGTCTCAAATTAAATATCTTGTCGAGATGAACTAAAAAACACCTTGAATCTTGAAAAATGGAGCCTCTCTTCTCAAGATACAGACGGTCAAAGTTTGGTCAAAACAAGGAAGTTAGTATAGTGTTCGTAGCTAAAAATTTGACCTTTCCAAATCTGGAAAGTGGTCTCAAATCTAAGATCTCGTTGAGATGAAATTATAAACACCTTGATTATTGAAAAATGGAGCATCTCTTCTTAAGATATGGACGGTCAATATTTGGTCAATGCAAGGAAGTTAGTACAGTGTTCGTAGCTAAAATTGTGACCATTTCCAAATTTGGTGAAAGTGGTCTCAAATTGAAGATCTCATCGAGATGAACAAAAAAACACCTTGAATCTTAAAAAATGGAGCCTCTCTTCTCAAGATACAAATGGCCAAAGTTTGGTCAAAACAAAGAAGTCAGTACAATGTTCGTCGCTAAAAATTTGACCGTTTCCAAATCTTGTAAAAGTGATCTCAAATTGAAGATCTTGTCGAGATGAACCAAAAAGCATCTTGAATCTTTAAAAAAAAAGTCTCTCTTCTAAAGATACAGACAGTCAAAGTTTGGTCAAACAAAGGAATTCAGTATAGTGTTCGTAGGTAAAAATTTGACAATTTCCAAATCTTGTGAAAGTGGTCTCAAATCAAAGATCTTGTCAAGATGAACCAAAAAACACCTTGAATATTGAAAAATGGAGCGTCCTTTCTCAAGATACGGAAGGTCAAAGTTTGGTCAAAGTAAGAAAGTCAGTAGAGTATTCATAGCTAAAAAGATGATTGGTTCCAAATCTTGTGAAAGTGGTCTCAAATCAAAAATTTTGTCGAGATGAACCAAAAAAACTTTGAATTTTTAAAAATGGAGCCTCTCTTCTCAAGATTCGAACACTCAAAGTTTGGTCAAAGAAAGGAAGTCAGTACAGTGTTCGTAGCTAAAAATTTGACCATTTCCAAATTTGTTGAAAGTGGTCTCAAATCAAAGATCTCGTAGAGATGAACCAAACAAGACTTTGAATCTTGAAAAATAGAGCCTCTCTTATCAACATACAAATGCTTAAAGTTTGGTCAAAGTAAGGAAGTCGGTATAGTGTTCGTAGGTAAAAAATTAACCATTTCCAAATCTTGTGAAATTGGTCTCAAATACAACATCTCCTCGAGATGAACCAAAAAACATGTTGAATCTTGAAAAATAGAGCCTCTCTTCTCAAAATATAGACAGTCAAAGTCTAGTCAAAGCAAAGAATTCAGTATAGTGTTTGTAGCTAAAAATTTGAGCATTTCCAAATCTACTGAAAGTTGTCTCAAATCAAAAATCTCGTCAATATGAACTGAAAAATAACTTGAATCTTGATAAATGGAACCTCTCTTGTCAAGATACGGATGGTCAAAGCAAGGATGTCAGTACAGTGTTCGTAGCTAAAAATTTTGACTGTTTCCAAATCTTGTGAAAGTGGTCTCAAATTGAATATCTCATCAAGATGAACCAAAAAACACCTTGAATCTTGAAAAATAAAGCCTCTCTGCTCAAGATACAGACGTTCAAAGTTTGGTCAAAACAAGGAAGTCAGTATCGTGTTCGTAGCTAAAAAATTGACCGTTTCCAAATCTAGTGAAAGTGGTTTCGAATCAAAGATATTATCAATATGAACCAAAAAACACCTTGAATCTTGAAAAATGGAGCCTCTCTTCTCAAGATACGGATGGTCAAAGTTTTGTCAAAGCAAGGAAATCAATATTGTATTCATAGCTAAAAATTTGACCATTTCCAAATCTGGTGAAAGTAGTCTCAAATTGAAGATCTCATCAAGATGAACCTAAAAACACCTTGATTCTTAAAAAAGGGAGCCTCTATTCTCAACATACGAATGGTCAAAGTTTGGCCAAAGAAAGGAAGTCAGTACATTGTTCATAGTTAAAAATTTGACTGTTTCCAAATCTAGTGAATGTGGTCTCAAATTGAAGATCTCATTGAGATGAACCAAAAAACACCTTGATGCTTGAAAAAGGGAGCCTCTCTTCTCAAGATACGAACGGTGAAAGTTTGGTCAAAGAAAGGAAGTCAGTACATTGTTTGTAGCTAAAAATTTGACCATTTCTGAATTAGGTGAAAGTCATCTAAAATCGAAGATCTTGTTGAGATAAACCATAAAAATAATTGAATCTTGAAAAATAGATCCTGTCATCTCAAGATACGGACGATCAAAGTTTGGCCAAAGCAAGGATGTCAATACAGTGTTTGTAGCTAAAATTTGATCATTTCCAAATCTGGTGAAAGTGGTCTCAAATGGAAGATATCGTTGAGATGAACTAAAAAACACTTGGAATCTTGAAAAATGGAGCCTCTTCTCAAGATACAGATGGTGAAAGTTTGGTCAAAACAAGGAAGTCAGTACAAAGTTCGTAGCTACAAATTTGACCTTTTTCAAATCTGGTGAAAGTGGTCTCAAATCGAAGATCTCCTTGAGATGAACCAAAAAACACCTTGAATCTTAAAAACTGGAGCCTTTCTTCTCAAGATACGGATGGTCAAAGTTTTGTCAGAGCAAGGAAGTCAGTACAATGTGAGTAGCTAAAAATATGACCATTTCAAAATCTGGTGAAAGTGGTCTCAAATCGAAGATCTCGTCAAGATGAACCAAAAAACACCTTCAATCTTTAAAATGGAGCCTCTCTTCTCAAGATACAGATGATCAAAGTTTGGTCAAAGTAAGGAAGTCAATACAATGTTCGTAGCTAAAAATTTGACCATTTCCAAATCTGGTGAAAGTGGTCTCAAATCAAAGATTTGGTCGAGATGGACTAAAAAATAGCTTGAATCTTGAAAAATGGAGCCTATCTTCTCAAGATACAGAGCGTCAAAGTTTGGTCAAAGCAAGGAAGTCAGTACACTGTTCATAGCTAAAAGTTTCACCCTTTCCAAATCTGGTGAAAGTGGTCTCAAATAAAAGATCTTCTCATCATGAACCAAAAAACACCATGAATCTTGAAAAATAGAGCCTCTCTTCTGAAGATACGGACGATCAAAGTTTGGTCAAAGCAAGGAAGTTAGTACAGTGTTTGTAGCTAAACATTTGACCATTTCCAAATCTAGTGAAAGTGGTCTCAAATTGAAGATCTCATCGAGATGAACCAAAAAAAAACTTGAATCTTGAAAAACAAAGCCTCTCTTCTTAAGATATGGACGGTCAAAATTTGGTCAAAGCAAGGAAGTCAGTTTAGTGTTCGTAGCTAAAAATTTGACCATTTTCAATTCTTGTGAAAGTGGTCTCAAATCTAAGATCTCGTCAAGATGAACCAAAAAACACCTTGATTCTTGAAAAATGGAGCATCTCTTCTTAAGATACGCATGCTCAATGTTTGGTTAATGCAAGGAAGTCAGTACAGTGTTCGTAGCTAAAATTGTGACCATTTCCAAATTTGGTGAAAGTGGTCTCAAATCAAAGATCTCATCGAGATGAACCAAAAAACACCTTGAATCTTGAAAAATGGAGCCTCTCTTCTCAAGATATAGATGGCCAAAGTTTGGTCAAAGAATGGAAGTCAGTACAGTGTTCATCGATAAAAATTTGACTGTTTCCAAATCTTGTGAAAGTGGTCTCAAATTGAAGATCTTATCGAGATGTGTGTGTGTAAGTTTAACACCTTCATGGAATTAGGATAATCAACTACAATTCTATGAAAATACAATGTAAATTTAAGCTAAGAATTGAAATTAACATCCATGGCATCCCATGGTTCTCTAACTAATCTGATAAGTGAAGCTCTCAGCCTATTCTCCACTAGTGACAACTCTAGAATGAGAAATATGATAGTACAAATGCTTAATCTAACTCTCAAAATTATTAAAGTGATACAAAGATAATTCAAATGCTTTCAATTGCTATGAAATTGCCTATAATGGTGATGCTTTGCAAATAAATTTCTAAGATGATTATTGCTCTCAAAATGCCTCTTATTTATAGTAAATTCCCAAAGGTAAGGGGTAGAGTGAATTAACCATGATTTAGCCTTGGTTGAGTCAAAAAATTTGCAATGTTTTTAAATGGGGGGACAATTTAAATGTTTGTCTCAAAGTTTTGGACAAAAAGACAAAATTGAGTGGATGAGATTCAAAGTTGAAATGCGTGATTGAGATTCAACTATTTTGGAGTGATCCATGTGTTTTTGTTCCTCAATTCTCATTGGTTGCTCAATTTTTTGTTGAAAGATATTAGGATTAATTAAATTCCATTAATTAATTAAATTAGCCATGTAAGGGAATAGGTTCAATTTGATTTTTTATCTTTGAACTATACAATTAATCGATTAAAATCAATTATATAGTGTTTTTGACCCCTTTAAGTTTGTATTTAATTATTTAATGTAACTATTTGATTTTTCCTTTGATTTAAATGATTTTGTCCAATTTTGATTTATAAATGTCCATTTTGAATTGATTTGATCCATTTTGATGAGAATTATAGCATTTTGATTAAGAATTTGCAATTTGATGATTTTAAGCACTTGCCCATTTTTTAGTATCTACAAATGCCCCTCTTTGAATTGATGGTTGTAGAGCATTGATTAAAAGAAATTTTTTATGTCCTGATCACTTTTAGGTCCTGATTGACTAATACACAATTGATTTAGGTCCTGATTTGATACCTGATATGACTAATGATACTTTCTGATATGATTCAACAGTTGATATGATATGCCCCACTGATATGTTTCACTAATAGTAGTTCAAAATTTTTGATGCCCCTGATTCAATGATGTTTGATGCTAATTTAATACTCTTATGATTCCCCTTCATAAATGAAACATATTGATTAATTGATTTGAAACATTTGATGATTGATTTATATTGATCCAATATGTTTTCATTTTTGAAAAACATTCATGATATTCCTGGTTTCAACAAATTGTCCCAGTTTGATTGAAAGAAGTTGTTGAGAAAAAATATGATTGATAAAATATTTTTGATGTCTCTAGATGAATGATTGAACATCCAAGATAGCTAGGTCTGTTGTAGTTAAGAAAACAAAGTGATTATGATATCGGGATAATAGTACCAATGAATGTGATTTGTCAATCTGATAGGATAGTAAAACTGATATGGGATAACTGATAGGTAGGTCACTGATAGGATTGATAATTATCATATTGGTCCAGCCTCACGATCAAGAGTTGGGAAACAATAAGTTGGTACTGATTGGTTGGTTGATTGATTGATGTAAAATGATTCACTGATATAGAATACTGATATCATTCCCTTGATTTGCAAAACAAGAACATTTCTGTAACTTATACATACGGTCCCTAGCTTCTTGGATATTAGATTTATGGCTCTTGTTGTTGATTTTGTATCATGTTGATATTTATTGATCAGGACTTAGATGTATCATTTTTTCTTTGATATTGATATTTTATCTTGATATATAGATTGTTGGATCTTTGATGTTATGAACATCGATATGATGATATGGACTTCCTTGATTCTCTTGATGTTTACATGTGAGATTATCTTTATATGCAGCTATATGTGATGTTTATCATGCATTTACTTTTGATTATGCTATGGATGCAATGTATCTAATGTATGATATAGATAGATGGATGCCAATGATGATGCCATTTTTGATATGTTTTCCTGATTTTCAATGTATGAATGCAAATATTTTATTATGGAAATATGGATATTTGATGAATGCCCCTATGTTTTTGATTCTTTTGAATGTATGCAACTTTCATGCAATTCTCAACTAGTTGTATGCAAATGATGTATGAATAATGAATCTTTCTCTTTTTCTTTTTTGATATACCGATAATGACTAATGATTAATGCTATGAATGAATGTAAAAGATAATCTCACAATATTGATTTGAATCAAGGCTGAAACATTTAATTGAATCCCCCTTTTTAATGTTTTGCTCAAGCTGATTAACTAAACCCCTTTGTCCTTGGAAAACAATAACTACAAACATGCACTTAATCTAACATGAAAATGCAATGCAATGCAACTAATTTGTCACTAGCTTTTAGCAAAGAAATGCCATAGAGAAATATTTTTGTCATTGAGCATTGTGGGACTAGAAAGCAATTACAACCATCACTAACCACATCATGATGATATGAATATCACTTTATATCACTTTTGGTAACACCTTTTAGAAAACTAGTACAACCCTCACTAGTTGAATGACCAACTATGGGAGTATGAATACCGGTTTCAATGGATTCAATGTTGCAATCAAAGGTCAACCTTCCACCCTATATGGAAGTCCTCGATGATTCTTTGATGACCATGTCGTTAGATGAATTCACATAAGTTGTTGAGTCTCCCTTAAGACAGTCACTCAGAAAGAAGAAAAATAATATCATGTCCAAATCATTTCCAATCTAGTCAAAACATCATCGATTAGCTAAAAATATGTGATAAAAGTCAATTCAATAAAGATAATCAAAAAAAGCTTCAAGTGTTTTGCAATGTATCAAGATTTTCAAAAAGAATTTCCAAACGTTCTGATGTTTTAAATGTTGTCAATTTTTAATCCCGAATAATAAAGTCAATGAAGGCTCAAGGATCAAGTTTTAGGATCAAAATACTTGGTTGTGAACAATGATATCCATCAAAGGTTCAACAAAAATCTCTCTCTTCTGAAACTCTGACAATTATCTCTCTAATATGTCGAAATGTAGCACTAATGAATTTGATTGAGTTTAATGCATTATGTCATGTGAATTGATACCTATTTATTGAAATCCACTGATTAAGATCAAATGCCCCTAGTTGGATGGAAAAAATGTTGGACTTGGGAAAACTTCCAAAATATTACAAAAGCTCGGTTTATGCAAGATGTAGCTCAAAGCACTTTATGCAAGAAATTATCAACTCTGAAACAAGATCACATTGGTTTTCCCCCAATGTCTAGCAAGATATAGGACATTAATGATGACTTTGCAAACTGATGGATTAGAGATGGAAACACCATGATGGATGAAGCATGCGAATGTGATCCGTAGGACCATCTCCTCAAGATTACCCAAGCTAAGGAAAAATGATATAGTAATGTGAAGCATGTTTTTGGATAGGCCATGGAAATCAATGATGGAGTGCTAGATAGCCTATAGGATAATGATCCACTGTCATGAAAATGAGGGATCCAAAAGAATGGACATGTCAAGAAGTTTTTGATAAAAAATTTTGTACTTTAAGTTCTTCATTTTGATCAAGACCAAGGGGTCAATTTGGATAAGATGTGAATAAGATAACACAATCTGAGTAAAGGGGTGATGGAGTCTATGAAGGTGAATTTGGGATAAGAAAGATCATGATAGGGTAACATGGATGCAACAAGTACATAATCTGATGGAAAGGATAACGGATGTCAAGATACTTAATGCTCATGGATGTGTTCAACCTTGTCAAGATTAAAGGTGAAAGAGGAAATATGGATGAAACTTGCCCCCATTTGTAGAGTGCAAGAAGGAGGAATTACGCATGACGCCTGTTTACCAGGTTTTTATCATGGTATTTGTTTCTCTTTACTTTTTCCACCTAGGTGCCTATTGCTAGGTTTTCACCATGGCACTTTTTTTTCTTTTTTCTTTTTTTTTCTCTTTTATTTTTTTTGTATTTTTCAATATTTTCTGAACATCGAGATCTTTGGACAATGCTCTTCTAAAAGATATGCTATAATAAACAATGGGTATGGATAGGATGCTCAAAGATATTGATAAGAGGGATGGAAGTATGGAAAGTAAGTATTGGAAAATTAATGTGAGCATAAGAAGAAGGTATGTTGTAGATGGAAATGTTGGCAAGATCAACTTTGACACACACTTTGAAGAGTGGTGGAATGATGGAGGAACAATAGATAAAGGAGGTAAGGATCTTTTTGAGGTAGTGGATTTTGGCACTTAGGAACCCAAATTAGAATTGGAAGGTGGAAGATGTTTGGAAGGAGATGGAATGGAAGCCTTTGGAAGCTTGAATGTCAATTTTGATTTTTCTTTTATGTGCAAGTCTTTCAAGAGTGACTTGGGAATCCACATAGTTTTTGATTTTCCTTTCTTTTGTGATGCTTTTGAATGCATTTATTCAATGAGGGATTTAGGAACCCACATTTTATTTGATTTTTCTTTTTTTTTGGTGGACCTTTGCGGCCTTTTGGATATTTCATTTTTCTTTTCATTCACATGCCGATTAGATGGGACATTGTGATTTTTATACACATGGATTCTTGGATTTATGATTTTTGTGTTGCACATCACAATTGCTTCCAAAAGACTTAGGAATTATGGATAAATAGGAATAATATGGAGGTTTCATATGGATTGGTGTTTGGACATTCTTCAAGTATGTGTGCCTTCGTTGATCTTGATACATGGTAGGGTAAATGAATAGAGAGCTAAGGATGATAGGAATGGAGGATGGAGGAATATATGGACCTAATATAGATGGAAGGATGAAGACTTTTGTTTTGGGACATAGGAACCCAAAATGGATTTGGAGGATAATGAAGGCATATGGTTGCATTTGGATGGAGGGATATAAGGTGTGAAAGGGATATCAATATCTTTGGAAAGAGCTGCATTTCCTAGGTTCTCATCTTTAAGATTTATCTTTATACCCATAGGCTCATGAATAGCTTTGATAGGAACACATTTGATAGGATCAATTGAAGCTTGGAGGGATTTATTATCATGCAAGGGATTTTGAAGAATGAAGGTTTCTTGAGGTGAAAATGGAGGAATATGACAAGGAAATGATGGGATACTTTGATCTTGACAAGGATCTTCGAATGGTGTAGAGAGGATATTTTGCTCTTGATTTTCAATATGCTCATTGGAAATTGTGGAAGGGATATCTTGATCTTGCTTGGGAAGTGGAGAAAATATGGAACTTGGAAGGATATTTGGTTCTTGGAATGGAAGGATATCATCTTGGAAGACATGAAAGGATGCAAGGGGATCATCACAGGGTTCTATAGATATGGGACCTTCATCAAATATGGGAGGGGATTGTATATAATCTTGATCTTGATATTTATTGATATTTGTTTCTTTTCTCTTTGGATTATCCTCTTGACATGGAGCCACTTCTAAGGACAAGGTAGATGTTTGGATATGTGTGGGGGATGATTGGAAGAATAATGTAGGATCCTTTTGAAGGGGTATAATAGGCATTGAAGCACATGAAGCTTTGAGGTTCAAGATCTTTGAAGCATGGAAAGGATCTGCACCAAGATGTAAGTTAGCTTGGGTTTCTTTTAGAGGTAGCCCTTGAGGGTAGATATAGTCAATCTGAAAAGTGTCATCATTAGGCTCATTCTTTGATGGAGGAATTTTGGATAGTTGTGAAGCTTTGTGAGATGAATGAAAGATGAAATGAGTACAAGCTATGGGAGAAACCTTGCTAGATAGAGGTTTGTGCATTAGATCTTTCTTGAGAGTGGTACTTTTATCTTCATACTCTTTATTATCTAAATCACAAATAGGATGATGATGAAATTTCCCTTGATCCAAGATAGGTTTGTTTCTCTTAAATGTTTCTTTTTGTGAGGAAAATGAAGATACCGATGGCCCATCATCATAAAGAAAAGGACACATTGATCTTAGTGATGGATTTTTAGATGATGTATCTTTTTTTTTTCCCTCATTCTCCCTCAAGGTTGATGTGTCAAAATTATGAGGAAGCTTAGCTCCTGATTGAGCTAACTTTATGAAATATGCTTCTTTATCCCTCTTCGTAATTAATTTCATTATTTCCATAAATATGGGATCTTGGATTGCTTCTAAAACTTCTTCTTCAGATACCTCATTTTGATTCCGATGGAGATTTTGATCTTGATTTTGATAATTATGCTCCATAATAGGATTGATTCGTTTCTCAAATAGACTCATCATTATAAATATTTTTCAGGAATATGATCTATTTGTTGTACTGATAAGGAATATCTCTGAAAAGGGTATCCAAAAATGATTTCAAATTTTTTTGAAACCCTCGAGAAATGCTCACTATTTTCCCTTCTTTATTTTTGGGCATCGCTTGCCAGTGTGTAGGCGTGATTTAAAAAATGATACGCGGTTATTGGAATATTCTTAAGCGGCACTCTGTAGGTTAGCAGACATCTTTTCTTTGTTGATAGGCATTTCTTAATCTTTTCCAAGGGTTTCTTAGAATATCACAGGCGTGACTTCTTTATTGATGGGCATTTCCTTAATACTCATAGGTGTGACTTTACTACATATACACGGTTTTTCTCTATATGTAGGTGGCACTTTGCAGACCAGTTTGTAAATTTCAAATTTTAAAAGTTGTAAGATCAGGTCTACGGAATTTTCTTTCTTGAAAATGAAGTAAAAATGCAACACACACATCAAATTTGTACCATGTCCCTAAAACCACACTAAAAGTGTATGTTCTCGGTCATTTTTTACAAGTATTGAACAAGAAAGTCTACCAGACAATCTACCTATAGTAAAATTTGGCTTTTAACATGTTTGGCTCTATAAGGTAGCTTACTACTTATCGGGATTTAATGAATAATTCCATTCTAAATCATGTCAAGATCTTTTTCCCACTTGCGGGCTTCCCACACACACAAAAGAATGATTTGGGGCAATCCAAAAGGACTACTAGAGGAAGTGAAGAAACTTTCACATAACCTAGTCACTCCCCTATTAAGGAAGAGTGTATTTTTTTTATAGTGGGTTGGATAGTACCGCTGCTAAGGTGATTGTCTCCCACTTGGGTCATTCCCTCTCATCGTCCTCGTAAGGAAAATCCTGGGAGGTAGGCCCTCTATTGCTCTATTTTAACTAGCATGTATGGAAAAGAAAGAAATTGAACTTAGTTCAACAAGTTTGGGAATTTGTTTCACTTAGAAAGTGAAGAGCATATCCCTATTGTTGTTCTTTGTTCCAACAAATTCAATCAGATTTTTGTTCTTTTTCAATCTCTTGACGAGGAGATTCTTAATAAATGAAGTGTTTGGTTAATTCCTCCCTTCCTTTCTACCAAATTGAACTAACATGTTTGGCTTTTTGATCCACTTCAAGAAATGGAGAGCATATGCCTAATGCTTGTTCAATTTGAAAAATAGTAAGTTTTCTCTATTAATCTAGATTCAATGAAATAGCCACAATTTAAGCAAATGCAAGATTGATTTGATGAATACCTTTTTTTGTAGCTAGCAAAGGCTAGGCACTTTTATGAGGTTTTTTTGGATTTTTAACTTTTCTCACTCACCTAGTGGCGATCATTCCCGCTCCTTCCTCCAACAAATTAGTCCAACACAGCCATACAAAATGAAGGAAATCCAAAAGAACAATTGAAATTGCAACTTAAGTATTTTTGAAAAGATTTTTCAAAGAAATTATAACACCTTAATGCAGGAAAATTTAATCCAAAGTAGGGAATTTCTTCCTTTAAGCATGTAATACTTTAATGTAATGAGTATACAACTTTTCTTCTAATCCTAAACTTTCAAGCATTAAAGCACTATGAATTTCCTTTTGACGTTTTATCTGGATTCTTACCTCTTTGCTTCCTTGAGTGATTTTGCTTTCTAGTTTTCGCATTTTTCTATGTTTGCTCATCTGTAGGAAAAACACAGACAAAGAGTAAGAAAACAAAATTTATTGATTTGACAGCAAATTAAAATGAAAAATGCTAGGCGTCATTAGTCAGCTAATATGCATTATTTAAAGATGAGTAGGCATTATTAAATACTGGAACGTGGCATTTAAATTATGGTACGCATCATTTAAATGCTAGTACACATCATATAAATGTTGGTACGTGTCATTTAAATGCTAGCACACATCATTTAAATGATAGTAGGCATCACTTAAATGCTAGTAGGTGTCACTTTAAGAATCACAGGAGTCACTTTCCAGTGAAACAAGCGATTTTTAAAGATTAGTAAGCATGACACTATAACTGACAGGCATTAAAAGTATTGAAAATTGTGTACGATAAAGTATTAAAAGTGACAAATAACAACTACTAAGCGTTAGTTAAAGAATACTAGGCATGACAGATTATGTAAATTGCATAGTAAGAATCATCACAGGTGATGAATAATAGCTAGTAGGCATTAGTTCTCAGATCACATGCATTGCTTTACCCTTGCAGGCGTAACACTTTATCTCACAGGCATCAAAAGAATAAAAGATAGAATAGAAGGAATCGCATAGGTGTTAGTTAACTACTGGTAAGCATCGTCAGAATAGCCATAGACGTCGCTAGATCCTTCATAGGCCTCATTTCTCTTGTTTTCTGCAAAATTCATGAAAAAGTGAAGACAAAAACACATAAAATTTGATAAAAATGTTAGAAATGAGGCTCAAAGCCCCACGATGGGTGCTATTTATGTGTGTAATTTTAACACCTTCATGGAATTAGGATAATCAACTACAATTCTATGAAAATACTATATAAATTTAAGCTAAGAATTGAAATTAACATCCATGGCATCTCATGGTTCTCTAACTAATTTGATAAGTGAAGCTCTCGGCCTATTCTCCACTAGTGACAAATCTAGAATGAGAAATATGATAGTACAAATGCTTAATCTAGCTCTCAAAATGATCAAAGTGATACAAAGATAATTCAAACACTCTCAATTGCTCTCAATTGCTATGAAATTGCCTATAATGGTGATGCTTTGCAAATGAATTTCTAAGATGATTATTGCTCAAAAATGCCTCTTATTTATAGTAAATTCCCAAGGGTAGGGGGGTAGAGTGAATTAACCATGATTTAGCCTTGGTTGAGTCAAAAATTTTGCAATTTTTTTCAATGGGGGGACAATTTGAATGTTTGTCTCAAAGCTTTGGACAAAAGGACAAAATTGAGTGGATGAGATTCAAAGTTGAAATGTGTAATTGAGATTCAACTATTTTGGAGTGATCCATGTGTTTTTGTTCCTCAATTCTCATTGGTTTCTCAAATTGTTGTTGAAAGATATTAGGATTAATTAAATTCCATTAATTAATTAAATTAGCCATGTAAGGGAATAGGTTCAATTTGATTTTTTATTTTTGAACTATACAATTAATCGATTAAAATCAATTATATAGTGTTTTTGACCCCTTTAAGCTTGTATTTAATTATTTAATGTCATTATTTGATTTTTCCTTTGATTTAAATGATTCTGTCCAATTTTGATTTATAAATGTCCATTTTGAATTGATTTGATCCATTTTGATGAGAATTATAGCATTTTGATTAAGAATTTGCAATTTGATGATTTTAAGCACTTGCCCATTTTTTAGTGTCTACAAATGCCCCTCTTTGAATTGATGGTCCTAAAGCATTGATTCAAAGAAATTTTTTATGTCCTAATCACTTTTAGGTCCTGATTGACTAATACACAACTGATTTAGGTCCTTATTTGATACCTGATATGATTAATGGTACTGCCTGATATGATTCAACAGTTGATATGATATGCCCCACTGATATGTTTCATTAATAGTAGTTCAAAAATTTTTGATGCCCCTGATTCAATGATGTTTGATGCCAATTTAATACTCTTATGATTGCCCCTCATAAATGAAACATATTGATTACTTGATTTGAAACATTTGATGATTGATTTATATTGATCCAATATGTTTTGAGAAAAAATATGATTGATAAAATGTTGTTGATGTCTCTGGATGAATGATTGAACGTCCAAGATAGCTAGGTCTGTTGTAGTTAAGAAAACAAAGTGATTAGGATATCAGGATAATACTACCAATGAATGTGATTTATCAATCTGATAGGATAGTAAAACTGATATGGGATAACTAATAGGTAGGTCACTGATAGGATTGATACTAATCATATTGGTCCCGCCTCATGTTCAAGAGTTGGGAAACAATAAGTTGGTACTGAATGGTTGGTTGATTGATTGATATAAAATGATTCACTGATATAGAATACTGATATCATTCCCTTGATTTGCAAAACAAGCACATTTCTGTAAGTTATACATACGGTCCCTAGCTTCTTGGATATTAGATTTATGGATCTTCCTTGTTGATTTTGTATCATGTTGATGTTTATTGATCATGAATTAGATGTATCATTTTTTCATTGATATTGATATTGTATCTTGATATATAGATTGTTGGATCTTCGATGTTATGAACATTGATATGATGATATGGACTTCCTTGATTCTCTTGATGTTTACATGTGAGATTATCTTTATATGTAGCTATATGTGATGTTTATGATGCATTTACTTTTGATTATGCTATGGATGCAATGTATCTCATGTATGATATAGATAGATGGATGCCAATGATGATGCCATTTTTTATATGTTTTCCTGATTTTCAATGCATGAATGCAAATATTTTATTATGGAAATATGGATATTTGATGAATGCCCCTATATTTTTTATTCTTTTGAATGTATGCAACTTTCATGCAATTCTCAACTAGATGTATGCAAATGATGTATGAATAATGAATCTTTCTCTTTTTAATTTCTGATATACGGATAATGACTAATGATTAATGCTATGAATGAATGTAAAAGATAATCTCACAATATTGATTTGAATCAAGGCTGAAACATTTAATTGAACCCCCCTTTTTAATGTTTTGCTCAAGCTGATTAACTAAACCCCTTTGTCCTTGGAAAAAAATCACTACAAACATGCACTTAATCTAACATGAAAATGCAATGCAATGCAACTAATTTGTCACTAGCTTTTAGCAAAGAAATGCCATAGAGAAATATTTTCATCATTGAGCATTGTGGGACCGGAAAGAAATTACAACCATCACTGACCACATCATGATGATATGAATATCACTTTATATCACTTTTGGTAACACCTTTTAGAAACTAGTACAACCCTCACTAGTTGAATGACCAACTATGGGAGTATGAATACCGGTTTCAACGGATTCAATGTTGCAAACAAAGGTCGACCATCCACCCTATATGGAAGTCCTCGATGATTCTTTGATGAACATGTCATTAGATGAATTCACATAAGTTGTTGAATCTCGCTTAAGACAGTCACTCAGAAAGAAGAAACATAATATCATGTCCCCATCATTTCCAATTTAGTCAAAACATCATTGATTAGCTAAAAATATGTGATAAAAGTCAATTCATTAAAGATCATAAGAAAAAGCTTCAAGTGTTTTGCAATGTATCAAGATTTTCAAAAATAATTTCCAAACGTTTTGATCTTTTAAGTGTTGTCAATTTTTAATCCCAAATAATAAAGTCAATGAAGGCTCAAGGATCAAGTTGTAGGATCAAAATAATTGGTTGTGAACAATGATATCCATCAAAGGTTCAACAAAAATCTCTCTTCTGAAGCTCTGACAATTCTCTCTCTCATATGTCGAAATGTAGCACTAACGAATCCAATTGAGTTTAATGCATTGTGTCATGTGAATTGATTCATGTTTGTTGAAATCCATTGATTAAGATCAAATGCCCCTAGTTGGATAGGAAAAATGTTGGACTTGGGAAAACTTCCAAAATATTACAAAAGCTCGGTTTATGCAAGATGCAGCTCAAAGCACTTTATGCAAGAAATTACCAACTCTCGAACAAGATCACATTGGTTTGCCCCCAATGTCTAGCAAGATATAGGACATTAATGATGGCTTTGCAAGCTAATGGATTAGAGATGGAAAGAACATGATGGATGAAGCATGCGAATGTGATTCGTAGGACCATCTCCTCAAGATTACCCAAGCTAAGGAAATATGATATAGTAATGTGAAGCATGTTTTTGGATAGGCCATGAAAATCAATGCTGGAGTGCTAGATAGCCTATAGGATAACGATCTACTGTCATGAAAATGAGGGATCCAAAAGAATGGACATGTCAAGAAGTTTTTGATAAAAAATTTTGTACTTTAAGTTCTTCATTTTGATCAAGACTAAGGGGTCAATTTGGATAAGATGTGAATAAGATAACACAATCCGGGTAAATGGGTGATGGATTCCATGAAGGGATGTTTTGGGATTATTGAAAGACTATCAAGGAATAATGAAGGTGAATTTGGGATAAGCAAGATCATGATAGGGTAACATGGATGCAACAAGTACATAAGCTGATGGAAAGGATAAAAAATGTCAAGATACTTAATGCTCATGGATGTGTTCAACCATGTCAAGATTAAAGGTGAAAGAGGAAATATGGATGAAACTTGCCCCCAAGAAGGAGGAATTATGCATGACGCCTATTTATCGGGTTTTCATCATGGTATTTGTTTCTCTTTACTTTTTTCACCCAGGTGCCTATTGCTAGGTTTCACCAAGGCACTTTTTTTTCTTTTTTTTTTCACTTTTTTTTTCTCTTTTTTTTTTTTGTATTTTTCAATATTTTCCCAACATCGGATCTTTGAAAAATGCTCTTCTGAAAGATATGCTATAATACATAATGGATATGGCTAGGATGCTCAAAGATATTGATAAGAGGGATGGAAGTATGGAAAGTAAGTATTGGAAAATGAATGTGAGGATAATAAGAAGGTATGTTGTAGATGGAAATGTTGGCAAGATCAACTTTGACACACACTTTGAAGAGTGGTGGAATGATGGAGGAACAACAGATGAAGGAGGTAAGGATCTTTTTGAGGTAGTAGATTTTGGGATTTAGGAACCCAAATTAGACTTGGAAGGTGGAAGATGTTTGGAAGGAGATGGAATGGAAGCCTTTGGAAGCTTGAATGTCAATTTTGATTTTTCTTTTATGTGCAAGTCTTTCAACAGTGACTTGGGAATCCACATAGTCTTTGATTTTCCTTTCTTTTGTGATGCTTTTGAATGCATTTATTCAATGAGGGATTTAGGAACCCACATTTTATTTGATTTTTCTTTTTTTTTGGTGGACCTTTGTGGCCTTTTGGATATTTCATTTTTCTTTTCATTCACATGTCGATTAGATGGGACATTGTGATTTTTATACACATGTATGCTTGGATTTATGATTTTTGTGTTGCACATCAAAATTGCTTCCAAAAGACTTAGGAATTATGGATAAATAGGAATAATATGGAGGGTTCATATGGATTGGTGTTTGGACATTCTTCAAGTATGTGTGCCTTTGTTGATCTTGATACATGGTAGGGTAAATGAATAGAGAGCTACGGATGATAGGAATGGAGGATGGAGGAATATATGGACCTAATATGGATGGAAGGGATGAAGACTTTTGTTTTGGGACATAGGAACCCAAATGTATTTGGAGGATAATGAAGGCATATGGTTGCATTTGAATGGAGGGATATAAGGTGTGAAAGGGATATCAATATCTTTGGAAAGAGTTGCATTTCCAGTGTTCTCATCTTTAAGATTTATCTTTATACTCATAGGCTCATGAATAGCTTTGATAGGAAGACATTTGATAGGATCAACTAAAGCTTGAAGATATTTATTATCATGCAAGGGATTTTGAAGAATGAAGGTTTCTTGAGGTGAAAATGGAGGAATATGACAAGGAAATGATGGGATACTTTGATCTTGACAAGGATCTTCGAATTGTGTAGAGAGGATATTTTTCTCTTGATTTTCAATATGATCATTGGAAATTGTGGAAGGGATATCTTGATCTTTCTTGGGAAGTGGAGAAAATATGGAACTCTGAAGGATATTTGGTTCTTGGAATGGAAGGATATCATCTTGGAAGACATGAAAGGATGCAAGGGGATCATCATAGGGTTCTATAGATATGGGACCTTCATCAAATATGGGAGGGGATTGTATATAATCTTGATTTTGATCTTTATTGATATTTGTTTCATTTCCCTTTGGATTATCCTCTTGACATGGAGCCACTTCTAAGGACAAGGTAGATGTTTGGATATGTGTGGGGGATATTTGAAAGAATAATGTAGGATCCTTTTGAAGGGGTATAATAGGTATTGAAGCACATGAATCTTTGAGGTCCAAGATCTTTGAAGCATGGAAATGATTTGCAGCAAGATGTAAGTTAGCTTGGGTTTCTTTTAGAGGTAGCCCTTGAGGGTAGATATAGTCAATGTGAAAAGTTTCATCATTAGGCTCATTCTTTGATGGAGGAATTTTGGATAGTTGTGAAGATTTAAGAGATGAATGAAAGATGAAAGTAGTACAAGCTATGGGAGAAACCTTGATAGATAGAGGTTTGTGCATTAGATCTTTCTTGAGAGTGGTAATTTTATCTTCATACTCTTTATTATCTAGATCACAAATAGGATGATGATGAAATTTCCCTTGATCCAAGATAGGTTTGTTTCTCTTAAATGTTTCTTTTTTTGAGGAAAATGAAGATACAGATGGCCCATCATCATAAAGAAAAAGACACATTGATCTTAATGATGGATTTTTAGATGATGTATCTTTTTCTTTTTCCTCATTCTCCCTCAAGGTTGATCTATCAAAATTTTGAGGAAGCTTAGCTCCTGATTGAGCTAACTTTATGAAATATGCTTCTTTATCCCTCTTCTTAATTAATTGCATTATTTCCATAAATATGGGATCTTGGATTGCTTCTGAAACTTCTTCTTCAGACACCTCCTCATTTTTATTCCAATGGAGATTTTGATCTTGATTTTGATAATTATGCTCCATAATAGGATTGATTCATTTCTCAAATAGACTCATCATTATAAATATTTTTCTTGAATATGATCTTTTTGTTGTACTAATAAGGAATATCTCTGAAAAGGGTATCCAAAAATGATTTCAAATTTTTTTGAGAGGCATTTCTTAATCTTTTCCAAGTGTTTCTTAGAATATCACAGGCATGACTTTTTTATTGACAGGCATTTCCTAAATAGTCATATGCGTGACTTTACTGCATATACATAGTTTTTCTCTATGTATAGGTGACGTTTTGTAGACTAGTTTGTAAATTTCAAATTTTAAAAGTTGTAAGATCAGGTCCGTGGAATTTTCTTACTTGAGAATGAATTACAAATGCAACACACACATCAAATTTGTACCATGTCCCTAAAACCACACTAAAAGTGTATGTTCTTGGTCATTTTTCACAAGTATTGAACAAGAAAGTCTACCACTCAATCTACCTATAGTAAAATTTGGCTTTTAAGATGTTTCGCTCTATAAGGTAGCTTACTACTTATCGAGATTTAATGAATAATTTGATTCTAAATCATGTCAAGATCTTTTTCCCACTTGCAGGCTTCCCACACACAAAAAGGAATGATTTGGCGCAATCCAAAAGGACTACTAGAGGAAGTGAAGAAACTTGCACATAACCTAGTCACTCCCCTATTAAGGAAGAGTGTATTTTTTTATAGTGGGTTGGATAGTACTGTGGCTATGGCGATTGTCTCCCACTTGGGTAGTTCCCTCTCACCGTCCTCCTAAGGAAAATCTTAGGAGGCAAGCCCTCTATTGCTCTATTTTAACTAGCATGTATCGAAAAACAAGAAATTGAACTTAGTTCAACAAGTTTGGGAATTTGGTTCACTTAGAAAGTGAAGAGCATATCCCTATTGTTGTTCTTGGTTCCAAACACTTCAATCAATTTTTTGTTCTTTTTTAATCTCTTGACAAGGAGATTCTTAATAAATGAAGTGTTTGGTTAATTTCTCCCTTCCTTTCTACCAAATTGAACTAACATGTTTGGCTTTTTGATCCACTTCAAAAAATAGAGAGCATATGCCTAATGCTTGTTCAATTTGACAATCAGTAAGGTTTCTCTATTAATCTAGATTCAATGAAATAGCCACAATTTAAGAAAATGCAAGCTTGATTTGATGAATACCTTTTTTGTAGCTAGCAAAGGCTAGGTGCTTTTATGAGGTTTTTTTGGCTTTTTAACTTGGCTCACTCACCTAGTGGCAATTGTTCCCACTCCCTCCTCCAACAAATTAGTCCAACACAGCCATACAAAATGAAGGAAATCCAAAAGAACAATTGAAATTGCAACTTAAGTATTTTTGACAAGATTTTTCAAAGAAATTATAACACCTTAATGCAAGAAAATTTAATCCAAAGTAGGGAATTTCTTCTTATAAGCATCTAATACTTTAATGTAATGAGTATAAAACTTTTCTTCTAATCCTAAACTTTCAAGCATTAAAGCACTATGAATTTCCTTTTGACGTTTTATGTGGATTCTTACCTCTTTTCTTCATTGAGTGATTCTGCTTTCTAGTTTTTGCACTTTTTTGTGTTTGCTCATTTGCAAGAAAAACATAGACAGAGAGTAAGAAAACAAAATTTATTGATTTGACAGCAAATTAAAATGAAAAATGCTAGGCGTCATTAGTCAGCTAATACGTGTGATTTAAAGACTAGTAGGCGTCATATAAATACTAGTATGTGACATTTAAATTTTGGTACGCATCATTTAGATGCTAGTATGCATCATTTAAATGTTGGTACGTGTCATTTATATGCTAGTACACATCATTTAAATGCTAGTAGGCATCACTTAAATGCTAGTAGGCATCACTTTCCAGTGAATCAACTAATTTTTAAAGATTAGTAAGCGTGACACTATAACTGACAGGTGTTAAAAGTATTGAAAATTGCATACGATAAAGTATTAAAAGTGGCAAATAAAAATTACTAAGCATCAGTTAAAGAATACCAGGCCTGACAGATTATGTAAATTGCACAGTAAGAATCATCACAGGTGATGAATAACAGCTAGTAGGCATAGTTCTTAGATCACATGCATCACTTTACGCTTGCAGGTGTAACACTTTGTCTCACAGGCATTAGAAGAATAAAAGATAGAATAGAAGGAATCACATAGGCATCAGTTAACTACTGGTAAGCATCGTCAGAATAGCCATAGGCATCTCTAGATCCCTCATAGGCCTCATTTCTCCTATTTTCTACAAAATTCACAAAAAAGTGAAGACAAAAACACACAAAATTTGATAAAAATGTTAGAAATGAGGCTCAAAGCCCCACGGTGGGTGCAATTTGTGTGTGTAAGTTTAACACCTTCATGGAATTAGGATAATCAACTACAATTCTATGAAAATACTATATAAATTTAAGCTAAGAATTGAAATTAACATCCATGGCATCCCATGGTTCTCTAACTAATTTGATAAGTGAAGCTCTCAGCCTATTCTCCACTAGTGACAACTCTAGAATGAGAAATATGATAGTACAAATGCTTAATCTAGCTCTCAAAATGATCAAAGTGTTACAAAGATAATTCAAATGCTCTCAATTGATCTCAATTGCTCTCAATTGCTATGAAATTGCCTATAATGGTGATGCTTTGCAAAAGAATTTCTAAGATGATTATTGCTCTAAAAATGCCTCTTATTTATAGTAAATTCCCAAGGGTAGGAGGTAGAGTGAATTAACCATGATTTAGCTTTGGTTGAGTCAAAAAATTTGCAATGTTTTTCAATGGGGGGACAATTTCAATGTTTGTCTCAAAGCTTTCGACAAAGGACAAAAAAGAGTGGATGAGATTCAAAGTTGAAATGTGTAATTGAGATTCAACTATTTTGGAGTGATCCATGTGTTTTTGTTCCTCAATTCTCATTGGTTTCTCAAATTTTTGTTGAAAGATATTAGGATTAATTAAATTCTATTAATTAATTAAATTAGCCATGTAAGGGAATAGGTTCAATTTGATTTTTGCTTTTTGAACTATACAATTAATCAATTAAAATCAATTATATAGTGTTTTTGACCCCTTTAAGCTTGTATTTAATTATTTAATGTCATTATTTGATTTTTCCTTTGATTTATAAATGTCCATTTTTAATTGATTTGATCTATTTTGATGAGAATTATGCATTTTGATTAAGAATTTGCAATTTGATGATTTTAAGCACTTACCCATTTTTGAGTGTCTACAAGATGAAGCAAAAAGCACCTTGAATCTAGAAAAATAGAGCCTCTCTTTTGAAGAAACAGATGGTCAAAGTCTAGTCAAACCAAGGAATTCAGTATAGTGTTCGTAGCTAAAAATTTGACCATTTCCAAATTTGGTGAAAGTGGTCTCAAATCAAAGATCTCGTCAAGATGAACCAGAAAACAACTTGAATATTGAAAAATGAAGCCTCTCTTCTCAAGATACGAAAGGTCAAAGTTTGGTCAAAGCAAGGAAGTCAGTAGAGTGTTCGTAGCTAAAAACATTATTGATTCCAAATCTTGTGAAAGTGGTCTCAAATGGAAGATTTTATCGAGATGAACAAAAAAAAACCTTGAATTTTGAAAAATAGAGCCTCTCTTCTCAAGATACAGACACTCAAAGTTTGGTCAAAGAAAGGAAGTCAGTACAGTGTTCTTGGCTAAAAATTTGACCATTTCCAAATTTGTTGAAAGTGGTCTCAAATCAAAGATCTCGTAGAGATGAACCAAAAAAGACCTTGAATCTTGAAAAATAGAGCCTCTCTTCTCGACATACAGATGCTCAAAGTTTGGTCAAAGTAAGGAAGTCGGTATAGTGTCCACAGGTAAAAAAATTGACCATTTTCAAATCTTATGAAATTGGTCTCAAATGCAAGATCTCCTCGAGATGAACCAAAAAACACCTTGAATCTTGAAAAATGGAGCCTCTCTTCTCAAAATATAGACAGTCAAAGTCTGGTCAAAGAAAGGAATTCAGTACATTGTTTGTAGCTAAAAATTTGAGCATTTCCAAATCTGGTGAAAGTGGTCTCAAATCAAAGATCTCCTCGAGATGAAATGAAAAAAAACTTGAATCTTAAAAAATGGAGCCTCTCTTCTCAAGATACGGATGTTCAAAATTTGGTCAAAGCAAGGATGTCAGTACAGTGTTCGTAGATAAAAATTTGACTGTTTCCAAATCTTGTGAAAGTGGTCTCAAATTGAAGATCTCATCGAGAAGAACCAAAAAACACCTTGACTCTTGAAAAACAAAGTCTCTCTTCTCAAGATATAGAAGTTCAAAGTTTGGTCAAAACAAGGAAGTCAGTACCATGTTCATAGCTAAAAATTTGACCATTTCCAAATCTAGTGAAAGTGATCTCAAATCAAAGATATTATCAAGATGAACCAAAAAACACCTTGAATCTTGAAAAATAGAGCCTCTCTTCTCAAGATACTGATGGTCAAAGTTTGGTCAAAGAAAGGAAGTCAATATTGTATTCATAGTTAAAAATTTGACCATTTTCAAATCTGGTGAAAGTAGTCTCAAATTGAAGATCTCATCGAGATGAACCTAAAAACACCTTGATTCTTAAAAAAGGGAGCCTCTATTCTCAAGATATAGACGATCAAAGTTTGGTGAAAGAAAGTAAGTCAGTACATTATTCATAGCTAAAAATTTAACTGTTTCTAAATCTGGTGAAAGTGGTCTCAAATTAAAGATCTCATTGAGATGAACCAAAAAACACCTTGATTCTTGAAACAGGGAACCTTTCTTGTCAAGATAAAGACGGTCAAAGTTTGCTCAAAGCAAGTAAGTCAGTACATTGTTCATAGCTAAAAATTTAACCATTTCCAAATCAAGTGAAATTCATCTAAAATCGGTGATCCCGTCGAGATAAACCATAAAAATCATTGAATCTTGAAAAATAGAGCCTGCCATCTCAAGATACGGATGATCAAAGTTTGGCCAAAGCAAGGAAGTTAGTACAGTGTTTGTAGTAAAATTTGATCATTTCCAAATCTAGTGAAAGTGGTCTCAAATCGAAGATATCGTTGAGATGAACTAAAAAGCACCTGGAATCTTGAAAAATGGAGCCTCTCTTCTCAAGATACGAATGATGAAAGTTTGGTAAAAACAAGGAAGTCAGTACAGAGTTTATAGCTACAAATTTTACCTTTTCCAAATCTGGTGAAAGTGGTCTCAAATTGAAGATCTCCTTGAGATGAACCAAAAAACACCTTGAATCTTAAAAACTAGAGCCTTTCTTCTCAAGATACGGATGATCAAAGTTTAGTCAGAGCAAGGAAGTTAGTACAATGTGTGTAGCTAAAAATTTGACCATTTTGAAATTTGATGGAAGTGGTCTCAAATCGAAGATCTCCTCAAGATGAACCAAAAAACACTTTGAATCTTTAAAATGGAGCCTCTCTTCTCAAGATACAGATGGTCAAAGTTTTGTCAAAGTAAGGAAGTTAGTACAATGGTCATAGCTAAAAATTTGACCATTTCCAAATCTGGTGAAAGTGGTCTCAAATCAAAGATTTGGTTGAGATGGACTAAAAAATAGCTTGAATCTTAAAAAATGGAGCTTCTCTTCTCAGGATACGAAGGGTCAAAGTTTGGTTAAAGCAAGGAGGTCAGTACAATGTTCATAGCTAAAAGTTTGACCTTGTCCAAATCTAGTGAAAGTGGTCTCAAATAAAAGATCTCCTCATGATAAACCAAAAAACACCTTGAATCTTGTAAAATAGAGCCTCTCTTCTCAAGATACAGCTGATCAAAGTTTGGAGAAACTAAGGAAGTTAGTATAGTGTTCGTAGCTAAACATTTGACCATTTCCAAATCTAGTGAAAGTGGTTTCAAATTGAAGATCTCATCAAGATGAACCAAAATAAAACTTGAATCTTCAAAAACAAAGCCTCTCTTCTCAAGATACGGATGGTCAAAGATTGGTAAAAGCAAGGAAGTCAGTATAGTGTTCGTAGCTAAAAATTTGACCATTTCCAATTCTGCTAAAAATGGTCTCAAATCTAAGATCTCATCGAGATGAACTAAAAAACACCTTGATTATTAAAAAATGGAGCATCTCTTCTTTAGATACAGACGGTATTTGTTTGGTTAATGCAAAGAAGTCTATACAATGTTCGTAGCTAAAATTGTGACCATTTCCAAATTTGGTGAAAGTGGTCTCAAATCAAAGATCTCATCAAGATGAACCAAAAAACACCTTGAATCTTGAAAAATGGAGACTCTCTTCCCAAGATACAGAAGGCCAAAGTGTGGTGAAAGGAAGGAAGTAAGTACAATGTTCATTGCTAAAAATTTGACTGTTTCCAAATCATGTGAAAGTGGTCTCAAATCAAAGATCTTGTTAAGATGACCCAAAAAGCACCTTGAATCCTTAAAAATAGAACCTCTCTTCTAAAGATGCAGATGGTCAAAGTCTGGTCAAACCAAGGAATTCAGTATAGTGTTTGTAGATAAAAATTTGACCATTTCCAAATCTGGTGAAAGTGGTCTCAAATCAAAGATCTTGTCAAGATGAACCAAAAAACACCTTGAATATTAAAAAATGGAGCCTCTCTTCTCAAGATACGGAAGGTCAAAGTTTGGTCAAAGCAAGGAAGTCAATAGAGTGTTCGTAGCTAAAAAAATGATTGATTCCAAATCTTTTGAAAGTGGTCTCAAATCAAATATTTTGTTGAGATGAAATAAAAAAAACCTTGAATCTCAAAAAGTAGAGCCTCTCTTCTCAAGATACGGACACTCAAAGTTTGGTCAAAGAAAGGAAGTTAGTACAGTGTTCGTAGCTAAAAATTTGACCATTTCCAAATTTGTTGAAAGTGGTCTCAAATCAAAAATCTCGTAGAGATGAACCAAAAAAGACTTTGAATCTTGAAAAATAGAGCCTCTCTTCTCAACATACAGATGCACAAAGTTTGGTCAAAGCAAGGAAGTCGGTATAGTGTTCATAGGTAAAAAATTGACCGTTTCCAAATCGTGTGAAATTGGTCTCAAATCCAAGATCTCCTCGAGATGAACTAAACAACACCTTGAATCTTGAAAAACAAAGCCTCTCTTCTTAAAATATAGATGGTCAAAGTCTGGTCAGGCAAGGAATTCAGTACAGTGTTCGTAGCTAAAAATTTGAGCATTTCCAAATCTGGTGAAAGTTTTCTCAAATCGAAGATCTCATTAAGATGAACCAAAAAACAACTTGAATCTTGAAAAATAGAGCCTCTCTTCTCAAGATACGAATGGTCAAAGTTTGGTCAAAGCAAAGATGTTAGTACAGTGTTCGTAGCTAAAAATTTGACTGTTTCCAAATCTTGTGAAAGTGGTCTCAAATTGAGGATCCCATCGAGATGAACCAAAAAACACCTTGAATATTGAAAAACAAAGCCTCTCTTTTCAAGATATAGACATTCAAAGTTTGGTCAAAACAAGGAAGTCAGTACCGTGTTCGTAGCTAAAAATTTGACCGTTTCCAAATCTGGTGAAAGTGGTCTCAAATCAGAGATATTATCAAGATGAACCAAAAAACACCTTGAATCTTGAAAAATGGAGCCTCTCTTGTCAAGATACAGACGGTCAAAGTTTTATCAAAGCAAGGAAGTCAATATTGTATTCATAGCTAAAAATTTGACCATTTCCAAATCTGGTGAAAGTAGTCTCAAATTGAAGATCTCATTGAGATGAAACTAAAAACACCTTAATTCTTAAAAAAGGGAGCTTCTATTCTCAAGATACGAACGGTCAAAATTTGGTCAAAGCAAGGAAGTTAGTACATTGTTCATAGCTAAAAATTTGACCATTTCCAAATCTAGTGAAAGTGGTCTCAAATTGAAGATCTCATCAAGATGAACCAAAAAACACTTTGATTCTTGAAAAAGGGATCCTCTCTTCTCAAGTTACGAACAGTCAAATTTTGGTCAAAGCAAGGAAGTCATTACATTGTTCGTAGCTAAAAATTTGACCATTTCAAAATCAGGTGAAAGTTGTCTAAAATTGAAGATCTCGTCGAGATAAACCATAAAGATCATTGAATCTTGAAAAATAGAGCCCGCCATCTCAAGATATAGATGATCAAAGTTTGGCGAAAGAAAGGAAGTCAATATAGTGTTTGTAGCTAAAATTTGATCATTTCCAAATCTGGTGAAAGTGGTCTCAAATTGAAGATATCATTGACATGAACTAAAAAACACCTGGAATCTTGAAAAATGGAGCCTCTTTTCTCAAGATACAGATAATGAAAGTTTGGTCAAAACAAGGAAGTCAGTACAATGTTCATAGCTACAAATTTGACCTTTTGCAAATATGGTGAAAGTGGTCTCAAATTGAAGATCTCCTTGAGATGAACCAAAAAACACCTTGAATCTTAAAAACTGGAGCGGTTCTTCTCAAGATACTGATGGTCAAAATTTGGTCAGAGAAAGGAAGTCAGTACAATGTGCGTAGCTAAAAATTTTACTGTTTCAAAATTTGGTGAAAGTGGTCTCAAATAGAAGATTTCGTCAAGATGAACCAAAAAACAACTTGCATCTTTAAAATGGAGCCTCTCTTCTCAAGATACAAACGGTCAAAGTTTGGTCAAAGTAAGGAAGTCAATACAATGTTCGTAGCTAAAAATTTGACCATTTTCAGATCTAGTGAAAGTGGTCTCAAATCAAAGATTTGGTCAAGATGGACTAAAAAATAGCTTGATCTTGGAAAATGGAGCCTCTCTTCTCAAGATATAAAGGGTCAAGGTTTGGTCAAAGTAAGGAAGTTAGTACACTATTCATAGCTAAAAGTTTGACCCTTTCCAAATTTGGTGAAAGTGGTCTCAAATAAAAGATCTCCTCATGATGAACCAAAAAACACCTTGAATCTTGAAAACTAGAGCCTCTCTTCTCAAGATATGGATCAAAGTTTGGAGAAGCAAGGAAGTTAGTACAGTGTTCGTAGCTAAAAATTTGACCATTTCCAAATCTAGTGAAAGTGGTCTCAAATTGAAGATCTCGTCAAAATGAACCAAAAAACACCTTGAATATTGAAAAATAGTGTCTCTCTTCTCAAGATACGGAAGGTCAAAGTTTGGTCAAAGAAGGGAAGTTAGTAGAGTGTCCGTAGCTAAAAAGATGATTGATTCCAAATCTTGTGAAAGTGGTCTCAAATCGAAGATCTTGTAGAGATGAACCAAAAAACACCTTGAATCTTGAAAAATAGAGCTTCTCATCTCAACATACGTACGTTCAAAGTTTGGTCAAAGCAAGCAAGTTGATATAGTGTTCGTAGGTAAAAATTTGACTGCTTCCAAATATTGTGAAAGTGGTCTCAAATCCAAGATCTCATCGAGATGAACCAAAAAACACCTTGAATCTTGAAAAATAGAGCCTCTCTTCTCAAAATATAGACGTTCAAAGTCTGGTCAAAGCAAGGAATTCAGTACAGTGTTTGTAGCTAAAACTTTTACCATTTCCAAATATGGTGAAAGTGGTCTCAAACTGAAGATCTCATCGAGATTAACCGAAAAACACCTTGAATCTTTAAAACCAGAGCCTCTCTTCTCAAGATACGGATGATCAAAGTTTGGTCAAAGAAAGGATGTCAGTACAGTGTTCGTAGCTAAAAATTTGATTTTTTCCAAATCTAGTGAAAGTGGTCTCAAATTGAAGATCTCATCGAGATGAACCAAAAAGCACCTTGAATCTTGAAAAATAAAGCCTCTCTTCTCAAGATACATACGTTCAAAGTTTGGTCAAAATAAGGAAGTTAGTACCGTGTTCGTAGCTTAAAATTTGACCATTTTCAAATCTGGTGAAAGTGGTCTCAAATTGAAGATATTATCAAGAAGAACCAAAAAACACCTTGAACGTTGAAAAATGGAACCTTTCTTCTAAACATACAGATGGTCAAAGTTTGGTTAAAGCAAGGAAGTAAATACTGTATTCATAGCTAAAAATTTGACCCTTTTCAAATTTGGTGAAAGTGGTCTCAAATTGAAGATTTTATTGAGATGAACCTAAAAACACCTTGATTCTTGAAAAAGGGATTCTCTATTCTCAAGATACTAATGGTCAAAGTTTGGTCAAAGCAAGGAAGTCAGTACATTGTTCATAGCCAAAAATTTGACCATTTTTTAATCTAGTCAAAGTGGTCTCAAATTGAAGATCTCATCAAGATGAGCCAAAAAACACCTTGATTCTTGACAAAGGGAGCCTCTCTTCTCAAGATATGGATGGTCAAAGTTTGGTCAAAGTAAGGAAGTCAGTACATTGTTCATAGCTAAAAATTTGATCATTCCCAAATCAGGTGAAAGTGGTCTCAAATCAAAGATCTCGTCGAGATGTACCAAAAAACACATTGAATCTTGAAAAACAAAGCCTGTCATCTCAAGATATGGACGATCAAAGTTTTGCCAAAGCAAGGAAGTGAAAACAATGTTCGAAGCTAAAAATTTGATCATTTCCAATTCTGGTGAAAGTGGTCTCAAATCGAAGATATCGTTGAGATGAACTAAAAAACACCTGGAATTTTGAAAAATGGAGCCTCTCTTCTCAAGATACAGATGGTGAAAGTTTGGTCAAAACAAGGAAATCAGTACAGTGTTCGTAGCTACAAATTTGACCTTTTCCAAATCTGGTGAAAGTGGTCTCAAATCGAAGATCTCCTATAGATGAACCAAAAAAACTTTTAATCTTGAAAACTAGAGCCTCTCTTCTAGAGATACGGATGGTCAATGTTTGGTCAGAGCAAGGAAGTCAGTACAATGTTCGTAGCTAAAAATTTGACCATTTTAAAATCTGGTGAAAGTGGTCTCAAATCGAAGATCTCATCAAGATGAACCAAAAAACACCTTGAATCTTTAAAATGGAGCCTCTCTTCTCAAGATACAGACAGTCAAAGTTTGTTCAAAGTAAGGAAGTCAGTACAGTGTTCGTAGCTAAAATTTTGACCATTTTCAAATCTCATGGAAGTGGTCTCAAATTGAAGATCTGGTCGAGATGGACTAAAAAATAGCTTGAATCTTGAAAAATAGAGCCTCTCTTCTCAAGATGCAGACGGTCAAAGTTTGGTCAAAGCAAGGAAGTCAGTACACTATTCATAGCTAAAAATTTGACCATTTTAAAATTTGGTGAAAGTGGTCTCAAATAAAAGATCTCCTCGAGATGAACCAAAAAACACCTTGAATCTTGAAAAATAGAGCCTCTCTTCTCAAGATACGAAAGATCAAAGTTTGGAGAAAGTAAGGAAGTTAGTACAGTGTTCGTAGCTAAAAATTTGACCATTTCCAAATCTAGTGAAAGTGGTCTCAAATTGAAGATCTCATCAAGATGAACCATAAAATACCTTGAATCTTGAAAAAAAAAAAGCCTCTCTTCTCAAGATACGAATGGTCAAAGATTGGTAAAAGCAAGGAAGTCAGTATAGTGTTCGTAGCTAAAAATTTGACCATTTCTAAATCTGGTAAAAGTGGTCTCAAATCGAAGATCTCATTGAAATGAACCAAAAAATACCTTGAATCTTGATAAATAGAGCTTCTCTTCTCAAGATACAGATGGTCAAAGTTTGGTCAAAGAAAAGAAGTCTGTACAGTGTTCATAGCTAAAAATTTAACTTTTTCCAAATTAGGTGAAAGTGGTCTCAAATCGAAGATCTGGTTGAGCTGAACCAAAAAACACCTTGAAACTTGAAAAATAGAGCCTCTCTTCTCAAGATACAAATGGTTAAAGTTTTGGTCAAAGCAAGGAAGTCAGTACATTGTTTGTAGATAAAAATTTGAGCATTTCCAAATCTAGTGAAAGTGGTCTCAAATCGAAGATCTCCTCGAGATGAACCAAAAAACACCTTGAATCTTGAAAAATATAGCCTATCTTCTCAAGATACGAATGGTCAAAGTTTGGTCAAAGCAAGGAAGTCAGTACAATGTTCGTAGCTAATAATTTAAATATTTCTAAATTTTGTGAAAGTGGTCTCAAATCAAAGATCTCATCGAGATGAACCAAAAAATACCTTGAATCTTGTAAAACAGAGCCTCTCTTCTCAAAATACGGACGGTCAAATTTTGGTCAAAGCAAGGAAGTTAGTACAGTGTTTAGAGCTAAAAATTTGACCATTTCCAAATCTAGTACAAGTGGTCTCAAATCGAAGATCTCGTCAAGATGAACCAAAAAATACCTTGAATCTTGAAAAATGGAGCCTCTCTTCTCAAGATACGAATGTTCAAAGTTTGGTCAAAGCAAGGAAGTGAGTATAGTGTTTGTAGCTAAAAATATGACTATTTCCAAATTTGGTGAAAGTGGTCTCAAATCAAAGATCTTGTCGAGATGAATCAAAAAACAACATGAATATTGAAAAACGTAACCTCTCTTCTCAAGATATGAACGGTCAAAGTTTGGTCAAAGAAAAGAAGTGAGTATAGTGTTCATAGCTAAAAATTTGAGCATTTCCAAATCTGGTGAAATTGGTCTCAAATCGAAGATCTTGTCAAGATGAACCAAAAATACCTTGAATCTTGAAAAACAAAGCCTCTCTTCTCAAGATATGGACAGTCAAAGTTTGGTCAATGCAAGGAAGTCAGTACAGTGTTCATAGCTAAAACTTTTACCATTTGCAAATCTGGTGAAAGTTGTCTCAAATCAAAGATCTCGTCACGATGAACCAAAAACCACCTTGAATCTTGAAAAATGGAGCCTCTCTTCTCAAGATACAGATGGTCAAAGTTTGGTCAAAGAATGGAATTCAGTACAGTCATCATAGCTTAAAATTTGACCATTTCCAAATCTGGTCACTAGTACATTTGACCCACTTTTTAGACCAACATTTCCAACTAGGCATAAAAAGGATTTTCCTTGGTCGGTTTATAGAAGGAAAATTTTAATTTTTTTAAATTTATTCTCATGTTGGTCAGAATTATGACCATGACATGTGGTCATAATTTTGATCAACACGGGAATATAACTTAAAAAAAAAAGACAGTTTCATTTTATTTCATTCTGCAATTACTTCACATGTGAAGGAGAGGTGAAGGAGGGAAGGAGGGAAGGAGGTCGAATTTAATCAGTAGCACGCATTTTCGATCATATCTTCACGGATTTCATCTCTTAACCCTAACCTTACAAATGCTTATTAAAATTATTGGGAAAATAATGTTTATTAATGTTTATCTTTGAACATTCAGTAGATAATGGCATTGGAAGACTTAGAGGAAGTCTAGATTATCTGTTTTGTGGGCATCACCATCAGTGCCCAAAAAGTTCAATTTGAGCTCTTTTAGTTTATTTCTCTGGTAAACAAATCTACAAAATTGAGTTGGAAAAAATTGGGTTTTTTAACATTTTTTGACTGGTGTTTGATTTCTCCTAAACCCATGCAGATTACTATGGAAAAAATAACTTCATAGGAAATTTGTTAGATGTCTTAGCTTCCTGTTGCAACAAATCTGAGGTTATTTGGTTGAGAAATTGAAGATAAATTGGGTGACAGTCAATAACAAGCTATTTTTGCACATAAACTAGGGCTGTCGACTTTGTTGTATTAGACAAACTCATATCCATTCACAAGAACCATAGAGAAGCATGTAAAGTTAGTGTATTCTACCAGGCATAACCCATGAGGGTACAGCCAAAGGATTCGATGGTAAAAATGCTTCTCTATGGTTCTTTTGAATGGATATGAGTTTGTCTGATACATTTTGTTCTTTCCCTCATTGTTTTAAACTATACTATGGACCATACAAGATGTAAAGTAACTCATTTCTCTATGGTTCTTGTGAATGGATATGAGTTTTTATGATACATTTTGTTCTGATCCATCCTACTCATTTATACCCAGAGTGGAGGATCATACCAATCCAATATTACAACAATCCAAGTGACTGTGACTCATGCTCACTATTCAGGGATAGTTAACACAAAAATAGAGGGTTTACATCTTCTATGGTCCATAGTATAGTTTAAAATAATGAGGGTTTACATCTTCTATGGTCAATAGTATAGTTTATAAACTAGGGCTGTCAACTTTTTCTATATCAAACAAACTCATATCCATTCACAAGAACCATAGAGAAGCATGCAAAGTTAGTGTATTCATCTAGGCATAACCCGTGAGGGTACAGTCAGAGGATTTGATGGTAAAGATGCTTCTCTATGGTTCTTGAGAATGGATATAAGTTTTTTTTATACATTTTGTTCTTTCCCTCATTATTTTAAACCATATTATGGACCATAGAAGATGTAAAGTAATTCATTTCTCTATGGTTCTTGTGAATGGATATGAGTTTGTCTGATACATTTTGTTATGATCCATCCTACTCATTTATACCTGGAGTGGAGGATCATACCAATCCAATATTAAAACAATCCAAGTGACTGTGACCCATGCTCACTGTTCAGGGACAGTTAACACAAAAATGGAAGGTTTACATCTTCTATGGGCGATAGTATAGTTTAAATAATGAGGGTTTACATCTTCTATGGTCCATAATATAGTTTATAAACTAGTTGGGCTGTCAACTTTGTTGTATCAAACAAACTCATATGCATTCACAAGAACCATAGAGAAGCATGTAAAGTTAGTGTATTCTTCCAAGCATAACCTATGAGGGTATAGTAAGAGGATTTGATGGTAAAAATGCTTCTCTATGGTTCTTGTGGATGGATATGAGTTTGTATGATACATTTTGTTCTTTCCCTCATTATTTTAAACTATACTATGGACCATAGAAGATGTAAACTAACTCATTTCTCTATGGTTCTTGTGAATGGATATGAATTTGTCTGATACATTTTTTTATGATCCATCCTACTCATTTATACCTAGAGTGGAGGATCATACCAATCCAATATTACAACAATCCAAGTGATTGTGATAGAATGTATCAGACAAACTCATATCCATTCACAAGAACCATAGAGAAGCATTTTTACAATTAAATCCTCTAACTGTATCCTCACGGGTTATGCCTGGAAGAATACACTAACTTTACATTTTTATTGCTTTAAAGTGGATTACATTGATCTTCATGATCTGGGATTGATTATCTACCCTGTCTTCACTCTCTCCCCTTTGAAACACACCCTTATCTCTATTAAATAAGTCTCTCAAGGCTAGTATAACCCAGCTAACTGTAATAGTTAGCTATAGGACTGTTGATAGTTAGTTATTTACCACTAATAGTTAGTTGTTTTAGATTAAAATACATACAACATACTTCTTCTTAACGCTCCTCTAACAAGCCATTGTCATCTTTCTTTGTTTTGAATAAATGACTACACATGTTCCAAATTCCCTCTACAATATATTAAAAACTACCAATGAAATGTATATGCAAAAATAAAACTTAATGATACAATATTATACAATGCCTTCTCTTTTTATTTATTACAATGTGTTTAAATGTTCTACATTACATCACTACACAAGAAAGATAAAACCACGTCTAAAGTATATCTAGGATTGTGCCACAAATATATTGCTCTACATCTTATATATTGCCTCTGACACTAAGGTTTCAATGGCCAACAACAATGGAAACTTCTTTTTACAACCATCTAGATCCTCCACTAATAATACCAGTGGAGCCCTAGAAACAAGAAAAAGAGCTTAGCGTTATAATTATATGGCGATGACAACAATGGTGACATTGAGGAGGCAATTACTAATTGACGTGTGCTAGTATTTCCATTCTACTAAGTTCTTGTACACTGAAGCTAGGTAGAGATATCAACAAAGTGGATATCGCCATATCAGATCATCATGATCCCAATATTTAAGCCATTTTCATCATTCACAGCCATAGAAATTGAAGACAATTTTTTTCTAGAACAATCAACTTCATATCTATAGTATCACACACACACACACACACACACACACACACACACGTGCGTGTATATGGTCTTAAAATAGAAGCAACCATGTTGTAGGTGTCTACCAAGTATAATGTAGGCTAGGACATCGATTGAATTTCAAATTCCAATCACTATAATATATTAATAGATTTGATAATAATTTTTTATAATATTTTATTTTATATACTTAAATGGAATACACCAAGAAGTATCAAATGATGATTTCTCAATTGTTGTAATGGCAAAGCATTAGAACCGTCCATTTCTAGAACTTAATTTTCTATAGTCTTAATGATTTTTCTATAGTCCTAATGATTTTTCTTATTTTTTTGTCTTTTGTCCCTTTTTTATTTCCTATGCCTATGCTTGGTGACAGGATTTTGAACATTGTTGACAAAGCGTGTTTCTTTTTTTGATTGTCATGGGGTTCTGCATTGTTTGTTTCTCTTGATAAATTAGGCCTTGAATTTGAATTTTTGTTCATTATTTTATTTCAGCTTGATATTTCATTCATTTTTCATATACATAGAGACTACACATGCTGATAAAAAGATGAGCTATTTGATTTAGGTTTATTGTTCATGATTGTAAATGGTCAATATTTATGATGGTACTCCTTGGTGTATTCCATTTAAAAATAATTACGTTTCTACGGCTATGATAAATGTCCATCTTTGTTGAGAAAATTAGAGTTGAAAAAATGGTTGTTCAATGACTGTATCTACCATTAGAGCCATTTCATGTGCGTAGGTGATGAACATGTAGATTTGCGTAAGCACTACTAGGAGCTTACCTCGCAACACATGTACTATTGTGAAAAATCATCACAAGTCCATTTGTTGTAGGGTCTAGCTCCCAGTAATACTTGGTTGACAAATCTGCATGTTTGTCACATGTGCATATACCTTCTCTAATCGACTCTTATATTCACATGTACTATTGTGAACATGTAGATTTTCCTAAATACTACTAGGAGCTTACCCAACAATACATGTACTATTGTGAAAATCATATCACAAGTCCATTTGCTGCTGGGTCAAGCTCCCAGTAATGCTTGGTCAAATCTACATGTTTGCCAAATCTAAATGGAATACTTTGTGCCTAACATACTTAAATAGAATACACAATAACAAATGATGAATGCTCAATTATTATAATGGAAAAGCATCAGAACGTCCATTTCTAGAATTTAATTTTCTATAGTCTTAATGATTTTTCTATAGTCCTAATGATTTTGAACATTAATTGACAAAGAGTGTTTCTTTTTGTGATTATAGTCTTAATGATTTTTCTAGTCTTAAAGATTTTTCTTATTTCTTGTCTTTTGTCCCTTTTTTATTTCCTATGTCATTTCTTGGTGACAAGATTTTGTCACCTTCTTTTGATGGTATATTTCATTCACTCTATTTGGAATACTATTTTGTTCACTATTTTATTTCAACTTGATATTTCATTCATTTTTCATATACACAGAGACTACACATGCTGATAAAAAATGAGCTATTTGATTTAGGTTTACTTTTCATGTTTGTAAATGGTTAATATTTTTTATGGTACTCCTTGGTGTATTCCATATAAAAATAATCAAGTTTCTATGGCTATGATAAATGTCCCTTTGTGTTGAAAAAATTAGAGTTGATAAAATGGTTGTTCACTGACAATTTGTATCTACAGGTTGCAAAAAAATCATCCTTCTTCCACCAACGAGTCATTCCATTCAAGAAAGACCATGTCTGAAAATATCAACCCACAAAAAAAAGAGGGAGACAATTGCTATATTGCAGTCTAACTTTAAAAGAAAAGGTGATGGAAAATGTTATTGTCCCTGCAAAATTTGTAAGGGCTTAAAGACTCGAAGATATCTAATCAAAACAACCGAGGAACATTGTAGGAAGCATGGTCACATTGAAGGGAGAAATGAATTTCGTCCATTGGCATGTATTTTAATAATTTACAAAATACATAAGACATGATTTGATGATGGCATCATGGTCATGGTTAATTTAAGGTCATCATTTTGATATAGGTCAACCACCTTGGGTTTCATGTTATGGACCATGACAATCAAGAGAATGTGGATTTCCAAATGAGGGAACATGTAGGTGTGAATATAGAAGGAGAAGGTAATGATCCCATGGAAGAAGATCACGATGATCAAGAAGATCAATCACGGTGATCAAGATGATCAAGATGATGATGATGATGATGATGATGACCTTGATGTGCCTATACTTGAGAAGGTATACAAGCCCCTATATGAAGGCTCCCAAAAAAATCTTCTTGTCATGGTATTGTTGTTGGTGAACTTGAAGGTTATGAATGGTTTATCCAACGTAGAAATTACACGTATGTTAAGGTAATTTCCTTATAGTTAACAAAGGGTGAATCATGTAGCAATTAATATTCTTTATATTAACAAAATATATTTTTGGTTGTAGGTTGATAGGTGAGTGTTTGTTACCACCATCAAACATTCTACCTCACTCGTATCAAGAATTATCTTCCATTATGAAAGATATTGGAATAGAGTATCAAACAATACATGCATGTTTGAATGATCATATTATATATCATAAAAACCATGAATTTGCAACAGAATGCCCTGATTGTCATATTACTAGATATCGATAAGATTGAATAAAAAAAGGTTCCTCGCAAGGTTCTTCGGTATATTCCCATTATTCCATAGCTGCAACAATTATTCAAGTGCAATAGCTTAGCACAATTTATGGATTACCATGCATGCAATAGAAGTTCCTCTAACAATCTAT
The DNA here is from genome assembly GCA_027943335.1 of Chamaecyparis obtusa. Classification (NCBI taxonomy): domain Eukaryota; kingdom Viridiplantae; phylum Streptophyta; class Pinopsida; order Cupressales; family Cupressaceae; genus Chamaecyparis; species Chamaecyparis obtusa. Next base: position 1,744,026 of record BSBK01003345.1, read on the forward strand.
TGTCATCTAAAATACATACAACATACTTCTTAGATTAAAATACATACAACATACTTCTTCTTAATTTTCCTCTAACAATCTATTGTCATCTTTCTTTGTTTTGAATGAACGACTACACATATATTCCAAATTTCCTCTACAATATATTAAAAACTACCAATGAAATGTATATACAAAAATAAAACTTAACGATACAATATTATACAATGCCTTCTCTTTTTATTTATTACAATATATTTAAAGGTTTTGCATTACATCACTACACAAGAAAGAGAAAACCACATCTAAAGTATATCTAGGATTGTGACATAAATATATTTCTCTACATCTTGTATATTGCCTCTATCACTAAGGTTTCAATGGCCAACAACAATGGAAAAGCTAAGAAGATTTTTTCTTTCTTTTTTTTTTGCACATTCGATAGGGTTAAACCGAAGTAATCGAATCCCCAAGCCATCATTATCAAGGTTCTCTATCTTCTAGTTAACTCTCTTAGAGAAGGAAAATGATTCTTACAACCATCTAGATCCTCCACTAATAATACCACTGGAGCCCTAGAAACAAGAAAAAGAGCTTAGCATTATAATAATATCAAATATGGCTTAGCGTTATAATAAGAAAAAGAGCTTAGCGTTATAATAATATGGTGATGAAAAAAAAATGTGGCATTGAGGAGGCAATTACTAATTGAAGTGTGCCAGCAAAAGTAAAAGGCATTGGGTGAACGGTTCTATTCTAGTTCACTAGGTTATACTTTTGTATTTCATTTCACCATCTTCCACTCCTATACCAACTAGATTAAATAGTAAATATTTTCACTTGGAAGGTAAGAGTATTTGCTAATTTAAATTTAATTTTAGACCTAAATAATTTAGTTAGTGTCCACGTGTATGTATTTTTCACTATTCTAACGTTATATTACGTAGAATCAAAATCTTTAATAATATCTTGATTATGATATTTGCAATTTGAAGATGTACATATGGCAGTTTTGGCACTAGTTAGATTGTTAATAGTGGATTGATCTTCTCTTCCTTTGGACTGCCCCACATAAAATAAATATATATTGTTGTAAACTTAGTGTAATGTGTATTGTACTAATACAATCAAATTCAAAACTCTTTTATGTTCTTTTGATTTGTAATAAACATGAAAATGACAAATTGAATATAGACATAAATATTCATGAAACCACACCAAATAGAAGTTGAAACTTTCTATAAATAATATAAAATTTTCTCATCATTTCTTGAGATAGATTTTATAATTTTTTTATTGCTAAATATATTTGATCACACACACATGTTACACACACACACATGTGTGTGTGTGTGTGTTTGTGTAGTCTTAAAATAGAAGCACCCATGTTGTAGGTGTCTACTAAGCATCATGTAGGCTAGGACATCCATTGAATTTTGAATTCCAATCACTATTATATATTAATAGATTTGATAATATATTTTAATTTATTTTTTTAAACTGAATTTGCTGTCAATTTTTTGACCATTACAGCATGTAGTTTCAACGAGAATTCTATACTCTCAAAGAATGTTTCGACCATCTTTCGTCTCTATTTCAACCAACATTATGTGATTATTTTGAAAAACATTGGTCGAAGAAGATGAAACATATGTTGATAATTCTTCCAGATTGAAGTGATTATTTCGACGTTGGTTCAGTCAATAATTCAACAATTATAAAGGTCGCAATTACGACAAACATATTATGTTTCAAATAATTGATGAAAAAAGTTTGACAATAGTGATGGTCTTTTGGTCGACCACTTTGCATAAAAAAATTGACTATTCCTCATCGAAAAATAAGCTAAAATTTACTAGTGGGTGAAAGTGGTCTCAAATCAAAGATCTCATCGAGATGAACCAAAAAACACCTTGAATCTTGGAAAAAAGAGCCTCTCTTCTCAAGAGACAAAAGGTCAAAGTTTGGTCAAAATAAGGAAGTCCATACAGTATTCGTAGCTAAATATTTGACCATTTCTAAATCTGGTGAAAGTGGTCTCAAATCAAAGATCACGTTGAGATGAAGAAAAAAACACCTTGAATCTTGAGAAATAGAGCCTCTCTTCTCAAGATATGTATGGTCAAAGTATGGTAAAAAAAAAGGAAGTTAGTATAGTGTTCGTAGCTAAAACTTTGACCATTTCCAAATTTGGTGAAAGTGGTCTAAAATTAAAGATCTCATCAAGATGAACCCAAAACCACCTTGAATCTTAAAAAATGGAGCCTCTCTTCTCAAGATACAGATGGTCAAAGTTTGGTCAAAGAAAAGAATTAAGTACAGTGTTTGTAGCTAAAAATTTGACCGTTTCCAAATCTGGTGAAAGTGGTCTCAAATCAAAGATCTCATGACGATGAACCAAAAAACACTTTGAATCTTGAAAAATGGAGCCTCTCTTCTCAAGATACGGAAGGTCAAAGTTTGATCAAATGAATGAAGTAAGTACAGTGTTCGTAGCTACAAATTTAAATGTTTCTAAATTTGGGGAAAGTGGTTTCAAATCAAAGATCTCATCGAGATGAACCAAAAAACACCTTGAATCTTGAAAAATAGAGCATCTCTTCTCAAGATATGGACGGTTAAAGTTTGGACAAAGAAAGTAAGTATAGTGTTCGTAGCTAAAAATTTAACTATTTCCTAATTTGGTGAAAGTGGTCTCAAATTGATGATCTCGTCGAGATGAACCAAAAACCACCTTGAATCTTGAAAAATAGAGCTTCTCTTCTCAATATACGGATGGTCAAAGATTGGTCAAAGCAAGGAAGTCAGTAGAGTGTTCGTAGCTAAAAATTTGACTATTTTCAAATCTTGTGAAAGTGGTCTAAAATCAAAGATCTCGTTCAAATGAACCAAAAAATACCTTGAAACTTTAAAAATAGAGCCTCTCTTCTCAAGATATAAATAGTCAAAGTTTGGTCAAAGTAAGGAAGTCAATACAGTGTTTGTAGCTAAAAATTTGACGATTTTCAAATTTGGTGGATGTGGTCTCAAATTGAAGATCTCAACGAGATGAACCAAAAAAACCTTGAACCTTGAAAAATGGAGCCACTCTTCTCAAGATACAGATGATCAAAGTTTGGTCAATGCAACGAAATTAGTACAGTGTCCATAGCTAAAAATTTGACCATTTCCAAATTTGGTGAAAGTGGTCTCAAATCAAAGATCTCCTCGAGATTAAAAAAAAAAGACCTTGAATCTTGAAAAATAGAGCTTCTCTTCTCAAGATAAAGACAGTCAAAGTTTGGTGAAAGTAAGGAAGTCACTACAGTGTTCGTAGCCAAAAATTTGACCATTTTCAAATCTGGTGAAAGTGGTCTCAAATTGAAGATCACGTCGAGATGAACCAAAAATCACCTTGAATCTTAAAAAATGGAACTTGTCTTGTCAAGATACGGATAGTCAAAGTTTGGTCAAAACAAGGAAGTCAGTATAGCGTTCATAGCTAAAAATATGACCATTTTCAAATCTCATGAAAGTGGTCTCAAATAAAAGATCTCGTTGAGATGAACCAAAAAATGCCTTGAATCTTAAAAAATTGATCTTGTCTTCTCAAGATACGGATGGTCAAAGTTTGGTCAAAGAAAGGAAGTCAGTACAATGTTCGTAGCTAAAAATTTGATAGTTTCTAAATCTGGTGAAAGTGGTCTCAAATCAAAGAGCTCATCAAGATGAACCAAAAAACACCTTGAATCTTGAAAAATAGAGCCTCTCATCTCAAGATACAGACGGTCAAAGTTTGGTCAAAGCAACGAAGTCAGGATAGTGTTCGTAGCTAAAAATTTGACCATTTTCAAATCTGGTGAAAATGGTCTCAAATGGAAGATCTCATCGAGATGAACAAAAAAAACCTTGAATCTTAAAAAACAGAGCCTCTCTTCTCGAGATATTCAAGGTTAAAGTTTGGAGAAAGAAAGTAGGTTAGTATAGTGTTCATAGCTAAAAATTTAACTATTTTCTAATTTACTGAAAGTGGTCTCAAATTGATGATCTCGTCAAGATGAACCAAAAAATACCTTGAATCTTGAAAAATAGAGCCTCTCTTCTCAAGATACGGATGGTCAAAGATTGGTCAAAGCAAAGAAGTCAGTAGAGTGTTCGTAGCTAAAAATTTGACTGTTTCCAAATCTTGTGAAAGTGGTCTAATATCAAAGATCTCATTCAAATGAACCAAAAACTACTTTGAATCTTTAAAAATAGAGCCTCTCTTCTCAAGATACAAACAATCAAAGTTTGGTCAAAGCAAGGAAGTCAATATAGTGTTCGTAGCTAAAAATTTGACAGTTTCCAAATCTGGTGAATGTGGTCTCAAATTGAAGATCTCAACAAGATGAACCAAAAAAACCTTAAACCTTGAAAAATGGAGGCACTTTTTTCAAGATACAGATGATCAAAGTTTGGTCAAAGCAAGGAAGTCAGTACAGTGTCCATAGCTAAAAATTTGACCATTTCCAAATCTAGTGAAAGTGGTCTCAAATCAAAGATCTCCTCGAGATGAAAAAAAAATGCCTTGAATCTTGAAAAATAGAGCTTCTCTTCTCAAGATAAAGACGGTCAAAGTTTGGTGAAAGTAAGGAAGTCAGTAATGTGTTTGTAGCCAAAAATTTGACCATTTCCAAATTTGGTGAAACTGGTCTCAAATTGAAGATCACGTCGAGATGAACCAAAAATCACCTTGAACCTTGAAAAATAGAGCCTCTCTTGTCAAGATATGCACACTCAAAGTTTGGTCAAAGAAAGGAAGTCAATACAGTGTTTGAAGCTAAAAATTTGATAGTTTTCAAATCTGGTGAAAGTGGTCTGAAATCGAAGATCTCATCAAGATGAACCAAAAAACACCTTGAATTTTGAAAAATAGAGCCTCTCATCTCAAGATATAGACGGTCAAAGTTTGGTCAAAGCAAGGAAGTCAATACAGTGTTCGTAGCTAAAAATTTGAACATTTTCAAATTTGGTGAAAGTGGTCTTAAATGGAAGATCTCGTTGAGATGAACCAAAAAACACCTTGAATCTTGAAAAATGGAGCCTCTCTTCTCAGGATAGAGATAGTCAAAGTTTGGTCAAAGCAAGGAAGTCAGTACAATATTCATACCTAAAAATTTGACTGTTTCTAAATCTAGTGAAAGTGGTCTCAAATCGAAGATCTTGTCGAGATGAGCCAAAAAACCTTTTGAATCTTGAAAAATGGAGCCTCTCTTCTAAAGATACAGATAGTCAAACTTTGGTCAAATCAAGGTAGTCAGTATAGTGTTCATAACTAAACATTTGACTATTTCCAAATCTAGTGAATATGGACTCAGATCAAAGATCTCATCGAGATGAACAAAAAACACCTTGAATCTTGAAAAACAAAGCCTTTCTTTTCAAGATACGGATGGTCAAAGCAAGGAAGTCATTACAATGTTCATAGCTAAAAATTTGACTATTTCCAAATTTGGCAAAAGTAGTCTCAAATCGAAGATCTCATTGAGATGAACTAAAAAAAACCTTGAATTTTGAAAAAAGAGCCTCTTTTCTCAAGATAAGGACAATCAAAGTTTGGTCAAAGAAAAAAAGTCAGTATAGTGTTCGTAGCTAAAAATTTGACCATTTCCAAATGTAGAGAAAGTGGTCTTAAATCGAAGATCTCATCGACATGATCCAAAAAACACTTTGAATCTTGAAAAATGGAGCCTCTCTTCTCAAGATACAAATGGTCGAAGTTTGGTCAAAGTAAGGAAGTTAGTATAGTGTTTGTAGCTAAAAAATTAAACATTTCTAAATCTGATAAAAGTGGTATCAAATCGAAGATCTCATTGAGACAAACCAAACAACACTTTGAATCTTGAATAATAGAGCATGTCTTCTCAAGATACAGATTGTCAAAGTTTGGTCAAAGCAAGGAAGTCAGTATAGTGTTCGTAGCTAAAAATTTGATAGTATCCAAATCTAGTTAAAGTGGTCTCAAATCAAAGATCTCATCGAGATAAACCAAAAACCACCTTCAATCTTAAAAAATAGAGCCTCTCTTCTCAAGATATGGATGGTCAAAGTAAGGAAGTCAGTACAGTGTTCGTAGCTAAAAAATTGACCATTTCCAAATGTGGTAAAAGTGGTCCTAATCGAAGATATGTTGAGATGAACTAAAAAACACCTTGAATCTTGAAAAATAGAGCCTCTCTTCTCTTGATATGAATGGTCAAAGTTTGGTCAATGCAAGGAAGCTAGTACAATTTTCATAGCTAAAAATTTGACTGTTTACAAATTTGGTGAAAATGCTCTCAAATAAAAGATCTCATCGAGATGAACCTGAAAACACCTTGAATCTTGAAAAATGAAGCCTCTCTTCTTAAGATATAGATGGTCAAAGTTTGGTCAAAGCAAAGAAGTTAGTACAGTGTTCGTAGCTAAAAATTTGATATTTTTCAAATTAGGTGAAAGTGGTCTCAAATCGAAGATCTCATCGAGATGAACCAAAAAACACCTTGAATTTTGAAAAATGGAGCCTCTCTTCTCAAGATACAGATGGTCAAAGTTTGGTCAAAGAAAGGAATTCAGCACAGTGTTCATAGCTAAAAATTTGATTATTTCCAAATCTTGTGAAAGTTGTCTCAAATCAAAGATATTGTTAAGATCAACCAAAAAATACCTTGAATTTTGAAAAATAGAGCCTCTCTTCTCAAGATACAGATGGTCAAAGTTTGATCAAAGTAAAGAAGTCGGTATAGCGTTCGTAGCTAATAATTTCACAATCTCTAAATTTTGTAAAAGTGGTCTCAAATCGAAGATCTCGTCGAGATGAACCAAAAAATACCTTTAATCTTGAAAAATAGAGCCTCTTTTTGTAAGATACAGACGATCAAAGTTTGGTCAAAGCAAGGAAGTCAGTACAATGTTCATAGCTAAAAATTTAACCATTTCCAAATCTGGTGAAAGTGGTCTCAAATCAAATATCTCATCGAGATGAACTAAAAAATACCTTGAATCTTAAAAAATAGAGCCTCTCTTCTCAAGATACGGATGGTTAAAGTTTGATCAAAGCAAGAAATTCGGTATAGTATATGTAGCTAAAAATTTGATCATTTTCAAATCTGGTGAAACTGGTCTGAAATCGAAGATCTCATTGAGATGAACTAAAAAACACCATAAATCTTGAAAATGGAGCCTCTCTTCTCAAGATACAGATGGTCAACATTTTGTCAAAGCAAAGAAGTCAGTACAGTGTTCAAAGCTCAAAATTTGACCGTTTCCAAATTTGGTGAAAAAGGTCTCAAATCGAAGATCTCATCGAGATGAACCAAAAAACACCTTGAATCTTGCAAAATAGAGCCTCTCTTCTCAAGATACAAATGATCAAAGATTGCTTAAAGTAAAGAAGTCAGTACAGTGTTCGTAGCTAAAAAATTGACCATTTTCAAATCTGGTAAAAGTGGTCTCAAATCGAAGATCTCCTCGAGATGAACCAAAAAACACAATGAATCTTGAAAAATGGAGCCTCTCTTTTATAGATACGGATGGTCAAAATTTTCTCAAAGCAAGGAAGTCAGTATAGTGTTCGTAGCTAAAAATTTGACCGTTTCCAAACCTACTGAAAGTGGTCTCAAGTTGAAAATCTCATTGAAATGAACCAAAAAACACCATGAATCTTGAAACATGGAGCCTCTCTTCTCAAGATATAGATGGTCAAAGTTTTGTCAAAGCAAAGAAGTCAGTGCAGTGTTCATAGCTAAAAATTTGATTATTTCCAAATCTGGTGAATGTGGTCTCAAATAGAAGATCTCATCGAGTTGAAACAAAAAATACCTTGAATCTTGAAAAATGGAGCCTCTCTTCTCAAGATACCGACGGTGAAAATTGGGTCAAAGTAAGCAAGTCTGTAAAATGTTTGTAGCTAAAAATTTGACAATTTCCAAATTTGATGAAAGTGGTCTCAAATCGAAGATCTCTTTGAGATGACCCAAAAAATGGTCAATGTTTGGTTAAAGCAAGGAAGGTAGTACAGTGTTCGTAGCTAAAAATTTGATCATTTCCAAATCTGGTGAAAGTGGTCTAAAATCGAAGATCTCATCTAAATGATCTAAAAAAACTTTGAATCTTGAAAAATAGAGGCTTTCTTCTCAAGATACAAATGATCAAAGTTTGGTCAAAGCAAGCAAGTCAGTACAATGTTCATAGCTAAAAATATGACCGTTTGCAAATCTGGTGAAAGTGGTCTCAAATCAAATATCTCATCGAAAAGAACCAAAAAATACTTGAATCTTGAAAAATGGAGCCTCTCTTCTCAAGATATGGACAGTCAAAGTTTGGTCAAACCAAAGAAGTTAGTATAGTGTTCATAGCTAAAAATTTGACCATTTCCAAATATGTGGAACATGGTCTCAAATCAAAGATCTCGTCAAGATGAACTAAAAAATACATTGAATCTTGAAAAATAGAGCCTCTCTTCTCAAGACACGGACGGTCAAAGTTTGGTCAAAGCAAGGAAGTGAGTACAATATTTATAGCTAAACACTTGACAGTTTCCAAATTTGGTGAAAGTGATCTCAAATCAAAGATCTCGTCGAGATGAACCAAAAAAAATATTGAATCTTGAAAAATGGAGCCTCTCTTCTTAAGATATAGATGGTCAAAGTTTGGTCAAAGTAAGGAAGTCAGTATATTGTTCGTACCTAAAAATTTGACTATTTTTGAATCTAGTGAAAGTGGTCTCAAATCGAAGATCTCATCGAGATGAACGAAAAAACAAATTGAATCTTTAAAAATGGAGCCTCTCTTCTCAAGATACAAATGATTAAAGTTTGGTGAAAGCAAGAAAGTCAGTACAATGTTCGTAGCTAAAAATTTGACTATTTACAAATCTTGTGAATGTGGTCTCAAATTGAAGATCTCGTTAAGATGAACCAAAAACACCTTAAATCTTGAAAACTTGAGCCTCACTTCTCAAAATACGGATGATCAAAGTTTGGTCAAAACAAAGAAGCCAATATAGTGTATGTAGCTAAAAATTTGACCATTTCCACATTTGGTGAAAGTGGTCTTTGTAATCACCCAAAAATGGTCATCTAGACTATTAGCCCCTTGCTAGCATTATTTGCTAAAATCATCAATTGCTTATTCTTGATCAAATCCTAATTCTATCATTTATTCTATTATTTTCTATGGGCTAACCATTTTATCCTAAGTCTTTATTTAATTAAAAGAAATTTCTTCCTCTTTTATTAAATAAAAAACCCTCACTTTTTCTCTTATCCTAAGTTGCACAAATAAAACATTATTCTTATTTTATAAAAATAAGAAAAGATATTTTTGTCTCATATGGGGCACAAAAGTCAACACTTATTTCTCATTGGAGGAAACTTGTGCACATGGATTGCTCCTTTTTCAAGCTCCACCCTTGATTAAATCTTTTGCCTCTTAATCTCCATGGTCTATTACTTTTCAATTCCTTTAAAAGGAGAGCTCTCTTCTCATTCTAGGATCCCCCAACTTTTTATGTTAATCTTATGCTGTAGGATTTTTTGAAGACTTTGGAGCTTTTGGAGACCTTCTTGCATTTAGCTTTCATTCTTGCATTATAGCTTAATTTCTTTCATTGCATTCTTAATCTAGTTTCCTTTCAAGCTCTAGATTAGCTCACATAGCTTAATTAGCAAATATTTGTAATACTTCTATCTTTCCTTTCATAGCTTAGCTTGCATTTTCATTTCTAAGCATTGCATTGCATTTCCATCTTGATTCTTGAGGATATTGGCATTCTTTCCCTTGTCTCATTGAATCTCCCATTGCATGGTTTACTAGCAAGGTTATAGGCTTAATAGCTCTAGTTGAGAGCATTCTTAACACCCTTGCACTCCATGCCTAGGGAGCTCTAGGTCTCTTTCTCAAAGTTTCCCACTCATGGATTCTCTTGGAAGTAATGGCTTAGAGAAGTGCACAATCTAGTTTGTACATTTTTTGCGCCCACTGTGGGGTAGAATAGCTCTATTTTGTCTTTCTTTTTATGCATTTTCACTGCATGTTTCGGCTATTTTTTATTTTTTTATGATTTTTGTGTGTTGTCTATACTTCTGTGCATCACTGTTATGAAATCTTGTGTGAAGTTTCTCACTGTATCGTGCAAATTTTTGCTAGTACTAGCACTTCTGTGCATGACAAAGGTGTTTTATTGTGCAAGCCTATGTACTTTCTCGTGTGAGCCCATGTACTTTCTTGTGTGAGCCTTCATACTTTCTCGCACGGGCTTGTGCTTTCTTACGCATGGTTCAGTACTTGCTCACGTGGCCCTGAGTACTGTCTCGCATGGAATTCCACGATAGCAGAGATCTAGAATTCCAGAGTTGCTAGTTTTGTTTGTTGTTTCTAGGTTTTCTATTTTCGGATTTCTGATTTGCTATAGCTAGACATAGGTTTACTTGCAGATTTTACTTGGTTTTGATGTGCTAACCATTGTGGAGCTAACAAGTTGTGCTTGTAGGTGCTCTCATTGATTGAATATTTGCCAAAAAGAATGCATGTCAAAGCTCGAAATGCACAAGGGCTACTAATTATTTTTGCAGGGCTGCCCAAAGCATAAAAACCAATCAAGTGCTTGTTTAATTGCTTTCATTTTAAGTGTGGCATATACTAGTTATTTCTTTTCATAGGCACTTAATATCTTATTGTAGGAATCTTTTGGTGGTAGGAGAGTATGCTCTTCACCCTTGTGGTGAAACATAAATCTTGACCTATCTTTGGAATTTGAAGGCAAGAGGGTAATTGAACCTTTTCTTGGTGTGTTTGGGAGAAATTTTTGAGCTAGGAGAGTATGCTCTTCACCCTTGAGGTGAAACAAAAATCTTGAAACTCAAAAGTTGATGCACTCTTTGTTTAGATCTAGAAACCTTTAGTGGGCTTGCTCTTGAGAAATCAAGAGGAACGACTCAAGTGGGGACAAGCTTTTTGCCGAGCTATTCCGACCCACTATAAAATCAAGGCTATCAAGGACACAAAACCTTGGTAGACATAGTACTTGTCTTCACTTAATGTGAGTACTTGTGCGATTGTGACCATGAGGAAAATGTTGAGAAAGAATGCTTAAGGTACTCTTGTGGCCGCGAGGTTCATTACTTTCTACAAGGTAAGGAGTCCCTTTGGGGAGCAAGAGGGGTATTACGAATGGAAGCCCTTACTACGAACCATAGATAGAAGCTACCCAATTTTTCTGCTTAACATCTTGGTGCAAGGATTGATCCTAGTGGACTAACCTAGATCACCCCAAGACTACTCACCATCTGTGTTCCTTTGGTTGTGTCATTGGCACTTCCACTACAAAGCCAACATCTATTATGGGCAACCACTTTGTGTGAGGCAATGGGACATCAAGTGTGGGCCAAGTTGTTAAGTATTGAGCTTTTGTCCTTCTAGGATAATAAGTGCTTGAAGTGTTCTCGTTGTGATCTACCCATGCAAACATTCTCGAACATTAAACATCATGGTAGTGCTCATAGATTTTTTTCATTTTAATATCATAATTACTTATCTTGGCAAGGTTGCTTTTGTGCTTGCACAAGTGTTTTATGACATGTTTGATCACCTACTATTTGCAAACTTGTTTGTTTTCTGATATCGCTATGCTTAAAACCAAGAAATTGCATACAACATTGACCAAATTTCTTTCAAAACTGAGTTTTTCACATTTACTAGCCAAGAGTCATACGATACTGAAACATCATTGCACACCCTCCTGAGAATCATCATGCGATACATCGTTCCTAATTTTTCATTGCCTGCATACTATAAACTCTATCGCATTACCTGCCTAGATTTTGTCGTACTATCTCACGCGAAATATCATCCTGCCAAATTGTATCGTCCTATTGTTCTGAGACATGTTGCTTATTGTCTTACTAATTTGTGTCACTTTCAATTTTCCTTGGTTAGTCTAGGTCAGATCTTAGGTACTGTGACATGTTGCTCAATATCCAAATGAACTCAAATGGTATCAATTTGTACAAAATGACTCTTGGTCTTCTTTCTTCCACATCTCCCATGTCTTCCTAGTCTCCCATTTTCATCATTTCTCTTCTTGATTCTTGTTTCTTCCTCTTCTTCCTAGACTCTTCATATCTTCTTGATTCTTTTCCTCTTATTATCTAGTCTACTTTCTTCTATTCATCTCTTCTATCATTTCCATGCTTGATTCCTCCTCTTCCAGAACCATGAATTTCAACTATCTTGTTATGGAACCTCTTTTGAAAATAGATGATCTTGAACTCATTACTCAATTTGAAGAGTTTTATTCCTCCAATAGTCCTTCTAGATATCTCATGGGTGATAAACTTATAACAAAAATAAAATAAAATTCAAATGAATCAGACACCTTTGCTAGGATCATAGACATGATCCTGTCACACCCTCCTTCCAAACAATTTTCATCTTCTAAGTCTTCCCATCCTTCCTCATCTTCCAAGTCTTACCATGAATCTCCTAGACATTATTCGCATTCCTTATCTTCCAAGTCTTACCATGACTCTTCTAGACATTATTCACATTCCTCATTATTCAAGTCTTCTTCCTCAACTAGGTCTTCACTTTCCTCTTCTTTATGATCTCGTTCCTCTTTTACTTCTCCCAAGAGTCTTACTTCTCTTCTCAAGACATACCATAATGAGCAATGTGACAATCCTTTTGATACCTCTTCCACAAAGAGTGACATGCCCATCTTTGATGACTATGATGATAGACAATGTAGTGATACCTATGACACCTCTATTCCTAAGAGTCCTCCTACTTGTATGCTCGTGCTTTCTGTAAAAGGGTCATCATATTGGATAGATCGTGATGGTGAGCCATATGATTCTGATTTCAAAAGAGACTTTGATGATTTTTGTGAATAATACCTAGATGATTCATCTACTTCTATTGAGGAATATAAAATGTACTGCGCTGATTTGAAACATCAATACTATAAGAATCCCTCATCTAAGACCTCTCATGCTGAAAAGAAAGATTACACTCTTGAGAAAGATCATGACAATGTTGAACCTTTGTCTTGTAATGGTTCCCTTCCATCCTCTACTTCCTCCAATACCCATACACTTCCTAAAGCTTCCAAGTCTTTCAAATCTTTCACAAATCCTTCATCCAACAAAAATCCTTAAGGGCTACCTCTTAAAAAAACTCAAGCTAACCTTCACTCGGCTGCAAATACTTTCAATAATGCTACACCTAAAGAGCCTAAGCTTTTATGCGCTATAATTCCTACTTTAGCTAGTCCTTCACCATCCCTTCTAAATTCTTCCACACAATTCCAACATGCTTCCTCATCCTTAGAAGTGGCTCCATGTCAAGAGGACTCTAAAAATGATAAAGAAAAAAACATAAAGAAAGATTAAGATCAAGAACCCTCCATGTCATCCAATCCTTTTCATGATATCTCTTATCCACTTCAAGGTTCTTGTGATCCTCTACACCCTTTCTCATTCATTCCACCATGTCTTAAGTCTTCTCCTAAGCAAGAGCAAGATACTACTTACATCATTGAGCTTATTAACAATTAAAATAACCTTACTACACTTGTGCTTTCCAAAGATGATACTTCCATTAAGGTTATTAAAAATGGTGTTGTTACTTCCAATGTTAAGCCTATTGAAAATAAGAAAAAAATGATACGCTTATGCTATCCAAAGCTCCTTGTCAAGATCAAAGTCTTCCATCTTTTTATTCTACCACTCTTTGTTCGCTTCCACTTTCTACTCCTAAATCTTTGCAAGCTCCGAACAATCCTATCAAAGAAGTTTCTCCTATTCAAGATGTTCATGATCCTATTGCAAATCCTAATGCTCACTCTAAAGATGTTGATGTCCTTGGTTTTCATATAAATTTTGATGAACTTATTGATTATCCTTTTTCATCTTCCACTTCCATCATTGGACCTCTTCCATCACCACTAAAGGCTTCACATCTTCCTTCCATTTTGGACCCTTATGTCCCTTCACTTTCCCCTCCTAACTCTCCTAATTCATCATCCATCTTGGGTCCTTACATCCCTCCATCTCCTATCTTTCCTCAAGATCAGCATAGATGCATACCTTTGAATCCTTTTCATCCACCCACCCATCTAAACCAGTCATATCCTCCTTCTTCCACAAGTCCCAAGTCTTTTGGAAGTAACTTGAATGTTCAATATAAGAAAATGAAGAAATACAAGAATCCATCAAAAAAAGAAGATCACCGTGTCTCCTCTAATCGACATGGAGGCATAAAGTCAAAAGAGATATTTAAGAAGAAAACTACAAGACAAGTATGGGTTCCAAAATCCAACATTGAAAATATTCTCTTCAGATCATCAAAAGGAAATGAAAAGCCTACGGCTATATGGATTCCAAAGTCTCTCTTGAAAGAGTCTGATGTTGAGAAACAAGTGAAGTTGACATTCAAGCTTCCAAAGGCTTCTACTTCATCTTCTTCCAAAAACATTCTTTCATTCCATGCGCCTAAACCGCAACCTCTTCTAAACATTCACCATATTCTTTCTCATATTTCTTCATTCACATTTCCTCCATCCTCTCGCCACCCTTCAAGGTGTGTGTTGACGTTGATCTTGACTTCCTTTCCATCTACCCTTTCACAATCCTTCCATTCATTATCCTTCTACCTTCTATCCTTTTTCCTCGTTTTCCTATTCCTCCTATCTTCCAACCTCACTCGCTTTACATAAAACTTTATCCTCCATTTTTCTCTTTCATCTTCCTTTCCCTATTAGTATCTTTGAGAATATCATTTTGAATCCTTGGCATATCATGGTTTATCCTTTCAAGGAGCATTATCTAAAAATCTTGCCTTCTTCCAAAAAATTAAAAAAATTAAAAAAAATAAAAAAATTCAAAAAGAAAATAATTTAAAAATTGAAAATGTGCCTTGGTGAAAACTTGGAAATAGGTGTCTTGGTAGCAAAAGTAAAGAGAAATAAATTCGTCCTATGGTGAAAACCACTCCCTTGTGGTGTCTTGGATAAATACCGTGATGAAAACCTGACAATTAGGCATCATGTGTAGTTCTTCTACATATTTCATCCATTTCATCTTCTCTCTTTGATCTTGACAATGTTGACCTATACATGAACATTTGGCTATCTTGTGAGCTATCTTACAATGATTTTGCTTTCATTCCATTCATATTTTTCCTCCATTCATTCTAGCCTTTCGCTATCCTTTTACCCTTTGGTCTTGATCTATTAAAAAAGAGTAAAACACGATGCTATGAAGCTTTTTAACATGTCTACTCCTTTGGATTGCATCCTTTCCTTCTTTTTCATTACGCTTTTGTGACTTATCCTATGCTGGCCTTTCATTGCTTGTCCAAATGTGCTTTACATGACAATTTTTCCCTAGCTTGGGTACTCTTGAGGAGTTTTCCCTTGAGAATTTCTTCCCTTCATTCTCATTCATTCTCTTGTCTTCCATCTTTTTCCACTAGCTTTCTAATCCCTCTTATTCTCCACCTTGCTAGACATTGGGACTACATGATTTGATCTTGCTTGGGAGTTTGATGCTCATTCTGTCTGTGGGCATCCTTTGTACATACTTATTGATCCTAAAAAAATCCAAAAAATGATATATTGTTAAAAATCTTAAAAATAAAAAAATGTCCTAAAAAAATTATCATCTTTATGAAACTTAGTAATAGGCGCTTTGATGTCTCACCAAAAAAATCAAAAAATTGCAAAAAATTATAAAAAATTCAAAAAAATAAAAAAAGTGCCTTGGTGAAAACTTGGAAACAGGCACCTTTGTAGCAAAAATATAAAAAAATTGAAAAAATAAAAAAATCTATCAAGTGGTGAAAACCTAGAAATAGATGCTGCTTAAGACCCTTGCACCTATGTCTATCAGTCTTGCGTGGCGCTCATTTGCTCCACTTCTTATTTTGCCTCTCCTAACTTGGAATTGACTCTTGTCTTAGTCTAGGGGGCATACATTGTTTTAAGCTTATTTTGGGTCTCTTTGTGCATCTAGATTTCTTGGATAACTTGGTTCCAATGGTGTTTTTCAACACCACCCCAACTATTCTTTTCAATACTTCCCTAGCGTCAAGTGTTTCTCAACACTTATCAGATATCTTATCCGCAATCTATAATGATATAATATTTCTCACTGGCAGATGCCCTCCTCAAATTTTGACTCTCTGACCTACACACACACACACACTTAAACACTTGAGTTGCTGAGATTTATCTCTTTATGTGCTGTCTATGATGATTTCTTTGTTGAATGTTCTCTCCCTAATATTTTTTGATGATGCTGAGCTAGAAGACTGGGGGCATGAGGACATGTTTTATTTCTTTTTCTGCTTGTGGGTATATTTTGTAGGTCCTAACTGTCATTAGCATTTATGCTTGTTCCACTTGACATTGGGGTCTACAAGGTATTATTTTTGACTATTTTTTGCAAGTGCATGCTTATAGTCATCTTGAATTTCCTTGTGTCTCGATGTGAGTATAATCTTACTACATCAAACTTAGGGAACCTCACTGCACTAGTCATCTTGACCTATATGTCTTTGGTGGCTAGGTGGGATTCCCACATATCTATCTGATATAGATCATATTCAAATTCACATAGTGTATTGTATGATCTTGCAACGCTACCAACAACACTTGATGATGAATATTAGAGTCTAATAGCTTTGTAACCTTGCAAGTAAACCACTTTTTTTAGTAGCTAGCATTCTTAAGTTCATATTATTTTAGTTTTTCATCTTGCATATGAAGAGAGCTCTCCTTTCATCTTTCATGGACTTGCCAGTCAATTGCGCTCACCTTTCACTTCTTCTTGATCACATATTTCACTTCTTATCTTTCATATCACATCTTTTTCTATTTTTTAAGGATCAAAATCAAAATTCGAGTTCATTTTGATAGTCCAAATCGCATTTTCCCTTCTTCTGCGCAGTTGGCTGACCATTTGAGGCTTGATCCTTCGATCTTCGCTGGGGTATCTTCACCTCTTCATCTCCATCTCTTTCATCCTTCTAGTCTTTCATTCACTTTCATTCCTTTCATCTCTCTGAGGTCTTGATTGGGGCATTTTTTCACTGCTTAATGGTTATTCTGTCATCTTTTATCTTCGATTATGATTTCTAATGATTTGATCATGTTGCTCTCACTCCTGCCTTCCCTCTACCTCATTTTGATTTCAATCCTGAGGGGGTAGCCACATCATATCCTATTGGCTATTCTCCAGAGCATATGCTTGGCCATTCCATTTTCTCTGATCGATCTATCTCTTTGCACTTGACATGTTAGTTCTCATCTCGAGTTCTGATACTATCCATCTCTTTCCTAAGTGATCAGTACTATCGCTACCAGGCTGACCATGTAGGATTTTCTATCTCTTTGCACTTCATTCTTTGGAGTCAGATCTCTATCTATTGCCTTCTTGGCTAATCTATTCTTTGACATAATGTGTTCCTAGATCGATCACACATTAGTCAAAGAGGGGAAAATGTAATCACCCAAAAATGGTCATCTAGACTATTAGCCCCTTGCTAGCATTATTTGCTAAAATTATCAATTGCTTATTCTTGATCAAATCTTAATTCTATCATTTATTCTATTATTTTCTATGGGCTAACCATTTTATCCTAAGTCTTTATTTAATTAAAAGAAATTTCTTCCATTTTTATTAAATAAAAAGCCCCCACTTTTCATCTTATCCTAAGTTGCACAAATAAAGCATTATTCTTATTTTATAAAAATAAGAAAAGACCTTTTTGTCTCATATGGGGCACAAAATTCAACACTTATTTCTCATTGGAGGAAACTTGTGCACATGGATTGCTCCTCTTTCAAGCTCCACCCTTGATTAAATCTTTTGCCTCTTAATCTCCATGGTCTATTCTTTTTCAATTCCTTCAAAAGGAGAGCTCTCTTCTCATTTTAGGATCCCCCAACTTTTTATGCTAATCTTATGTTGTAGGATTTCTTGGAGACTTTGGAGCTTTTGGAGACCTTCTTGCATCTAGATTTCATTCTTGCATCATAGCTTAGTTTCTTTCATTGCATTCTTAATCTAGTTTCCTTTCAAGCTCTAGATTAGCTCATATAGCTTAATTAGAAAAGATTTGTAATACTTCTACCTTTCCTTTCATAGCTTAGCTTTCATTTTCATTTCTAAGCATTGCATTGCATTTCCATCTTGATTCTTGAGGATATTGGCATTCTTGCCCCTGTCTCATTGAATCTCCCATTGCATGGTTTACTAGCAAGGTTATAGGCTTAATAGCTCTAGCTGAGAGCATTCTTAATACCCTTGCACTCCATGCCTAGGGAGCTCTAGGTCGCTTTCTCAAGGTTTCCCACTCATGGATTCTCTTGGAAGTAATGGCTTAGAGAAGTGCGCAATTTGAGTGTACAGTCTTAAATTGAAGATCACGTCGAGATGAACCAAAAAATATTTTGAAAAATGGAGCCTGTCTTCTCAATAAATGGATGGTCACAGTTTGGTCAAAATAAGGAAGTCAGTATTGTGTTCATAGCTAAAAATTTGATCATTTGCAAATCTATAGAAAGTGGTCTCAAATCGAAGATCTCGTCGAGATGAACCAAAAAGCACTTTGAATCTTGAAAAATGGAGCCTCTATTCTCAATAGATGGATGATCAAAGTTTGGTCAAAGAAAGGAAGTCAATATAGTATTCATTGCTAAAAATTTGATCATTTGCAAATCTGGTGAAAGTGCTCTCAAATTGAAGATCTTGTCGAGATGAACCAAAAAACACCTTGAATCTTGAAAAAAAGAGCCTCTCTTCTTAAGATATGGACGGTCATAGTTTGGTCAAATAAAGGAAGTGAGTACAATGTTCATAGCTAAAAATTTGACCATTTCCAAATCTAGTGAAAGTGGTCATAAATCAAATATCTCATCGAGATGAACCAAAAAATATATTGAATCTTAAAAAATGTAGCCTCTCTTCTCAAGATACGGACGATTAATGTTTGGTGAAAAGAAGGAAGTCACTACAGTGTTCGTAGCTAAAAATTTGACCATTTACAAATCTGGTGAAAGTGTTCCCAATCAAAGATCTCATCGAGATGAACAAAAAAACACATTGAATCTTGAAAAATGGAGCCTCTTCTCAAGATACAAATGGTCAAAGTTTGGTCAAAGTAAGGAAGTTAGTACTGTGTTTGTAGCTAAAAATCTGATCATTTCCAAATCTAGTGAAACTGGTGTCAAATCAAAGATCTCATCGAGTTGAACCTAAAACTACATTAAATCTTGAAAAATGGAGCCTCTCTTCTCAAAATATGGACAATAAAAGTTTCATCAAAGAAAGGAAGTCAGTACAGTGTTCGTAGCTAAAAATTTGATTGTTTCAAAATCTGGTGAAAGTGGTCTCAAATTGAAGGTCTCGTTGAGATGAACGAAAAAAAACCTTCAATCTTAAAAAATTGAGCTTCACTTCTCAAGATACGGACGATCTAAGTATGGTAAAAGCAAGGAAGTCAGTATAGTGTTCATAGCCAAAAATTTCACTATTTCTAAATCAGGTGAAAGTGGTCTCAAATTGAAGATCTCATTAAGAAGAATAAAAAAACCCCTTGAATCTTGAGAAACAAAGCCTCTCTCTCAAGGTACGATGGTCAAAGTTTGGTCAAAGAAAGGAAGTCAGTATAGTGTATGTAGCTAAAAATTTGTCTATATCTAAATCTGGTGAAAGTGGTCTCAAATTAAAGATCTCAAAATTAACCAAAAAACACCTTGAATCTTGAAAAATGGAGCCTCTCTTCTCAAGATATGGATGGTTAAAGTTTGGTCAAAGGAAGTCAATACAACATTCATAGCTAAACATTTGACCATTTCCAATCTAATAAAAGTGGTCTCAAATCAAAAATCTTGTCAAGATGAACCAAAAAATACCTTAAACCTTGAAAAATGGAGGCTCTCTTCTCAAGATACGGATGATGAAAGTTTGGTAGTATAGTGTTCATAGCTAAAAATTTGACCATTTTCAAATCTGGTGAAAGTCATCTCAAGTCAAACACTTGTCGAGATAAACAAAAAAAATAGCTTAAATCTTGAAAAATAAAGCCTCTCTTCTCAAGATACGGACTGTCAAAGTTTGGTCGAACAAAAGAAATCAGTACAGTGTTCGTAGCTAAAAATTTGAACATTTCTAAATCTAGTGAAAGTGGTCTCAAATCAAAGATCTCATTGAGATGAACCAAAAAACACTTTGAATTTTGAAAAATGATGTCTCTCTTCTCATGATACGAACGGTCAAAGTTTCATCAAAGCAAAGAAGTCAGTATAGTGTTTGTAGCTAAAAAATTGACCATTTCCAAATCTGGTGAAAGTAGTCTCAAATCAAAGATCTTGTTGACATGAACCAAAACTCACATTGAATCTTGAAAAATGGAGCCTCTCTTCTCAACGTACGAATGGTCAAAGTTTGGTCAAAGAAAGGAAGTCAATACAATATTTGTAGCTTAAAATTTGACTATTTCTGTATCTTGTGAAAGTGGTCTCAAATTGAAGATCTCATCTAGATGAGTCAAAAAATAACTGCAATCGTGAAAACTAGAGCCACACTTCTCAAGATACAGATGGTCAAAGTTTCGTCAAAGTAAGGAAGTTAGTACAGTGTTCGTAAATGAACCAAACAATACCTTGAATCTTGAAAATAGAGCATCTCTTCTCAAGATACAGACAGTAAAAGTTTGGGAAAAGTAAGGAAGTCAATACAATGTTCGTAGCTAAGAATTTAACTGTTTCCAAATCTAGTGAAAATAATCTCAAATCGAAGATCTCCTCTAGATGAATGAAAAAGCACCTTGAATGTTAAAAAATAGAGCCTCTCTTCTAAAGATACAAATAGTCATAGTTTGTTCAAAGAAAGGAAGTTAGTATAGTGCTCGTACCTAAAAATTTGACCGTTTCTAAATCTGGTGAAAGTGGTCTCAAACTAAGGCTCTCCTCAAGATGATTAAAAACACCTTAAATCTTGAAAAATAGACCCTCTCTTCTCAAGATACAGATGGTCAAAGTTTGGTCAAAGTAAGGAAGTCATTACAGTGTTTGTAGCTAAAAATTTGACCATTTCCAAATCTGGTGAAAGCGGTCTCAAATCAAAGATATCATCGACATGAACCAAAACACACCTTGAATCTTGAAAACTAGAGTCTCTCTTCTTAAGATACAGATGGTGAAAGTTTGGTTAAATCAAAGAAGTCAATATAGTGTTCGTAGATAAAAATTTGATAGTTTTCAAATCGAGATAAAGTGGTCTAAAATCAAAAATCTTGTCAAGATGAACCAAAAAACTCTTTGAATCTTAAAAAATGAAGCCTCTCTTCTCAAGATACGGATGGTCAAAGTTTGGTCAAAGCAAAGAAGTCAGTATAGTATTCATAGCTAAAAATTTAACCATTTCTAAATTTTGTGAAAGTAGTCTCAAATCAAAGATCTCATCATGTTGAACCAAAAAATACTTTGATTCTTGAAAAATGGAGCCTCTCTTCTCAAGATATGGAAAGTCAAAGTTTGGTTAAAGCAACAAAGTTAGTACAGTGTTCATTGCTAAAAAATCGACTGTTTCTAAATCTGGTGAAAGTGGTCTCAAATTGAAGATGTCATCGAGATGAACCAAAAAACACCTTGAATCTTGAAAAAAAGAGCCTCTCTTCTCAAGATAAGAACGATGAAAGTTTGGTCAAAGCAAGGAAGCCAGTATAGTGTATGTAGCTAAAAATTTTACTGTTTCAAAATTTTGTGAAAGTGGTTTCAAATCAAAGATCTCATCGAGATGATCCAAAAAACACCTTGAATATTGAAAAATGGAGCCTCTCTTCTCAAGATATGAAAGTTCAAAGTTTGGTCAAAGGAAGGAAGTCAGTACAGTATTCATAGCTAAAAATTTGACCATTTTTAAATCTAGTGAAAGTGGTCTTAAATCAAAAAATTTATCAAGATGAACCAAAAAGTACCTTGAACCTTGAAAAATAGAGCCTCTATTTTCAACATACAAATGGTCAAAGTTTGGTCAAAGCAACGAAGTTAGTACAATGCTCGTAGCTAAAAATTTGACCATTTTCAAATGTGGTGAAAGTGGTCTCAAATCGAACATCTTGTCGAGATGAACCAAAAAACACCTTGGATCTTGAAAAATAGAGTCTCTCTTCTCAAGATATGGATGGTGAAAGTTTGGTCAAAGCAAGGAAGCCAGTGCAATGTTCATAATTAAAAATTTGACCTTTTCTAAATTTGGTGAAAGGGGTCTCAAATTAAAGATCTCTTCGAGATGAACCAAAAAACAACTTGAATCTTGAAACATGGAGCCTCTCTTCTCAAGATATGGATTGTCAAAATTTGGTCAAAGTAAGGAAGTCTATATAGTATTCATAGCTAAAAATTTGACCATTTCCAAATCTAGTGAAAGTGGTCTCAAATCAAAAACATCATCAATATTAACTAAAAAATACACTGACCCTTGAAAAATGGAGCCTCTCTTCTCAACATACGGATGGTCAAAGTTTGGTCAAAAAAAAGAAGTCAGTACAGTGTTCGTAGCTAAAACTTTGACCATTTTCAAATCTGGTGAAAGTGGTCTCAAATTGAAGATCTTATCAAGATAAACCAAAAAATGTTTTGAATCTTGAAAACCAGAGCCTCTCTTCTCAAGATACGGATGGTCAAAGTTTGGTCAAAGAAAGGAAGTTAGTACAGTGTTCGTAATTAAACATTTAACCTTTTCTAAATCTAGTGAAAGTGGTCTCAAATCAAAAATCTCATCGAGATGAACCAAAAAACACCTTGAATCTTGAAAAATGAAGCCTCTCTTCTCAAGATACGGATGGTCAAAGTTTGGTCAAAGTAAGGAAGTCAATACAGTGTTCATAGCTAAAAATTTTAACATTTCCAAATCTAGTGAAAGTAGTCTCAAATCGAAGATCTTGTCGAGAGAAACCAAAAATATCCTTGAATCTTAAAAAATTGAGCCTCTCTTCTCAAGATACAGATGATCAAAGTTTGGTCAAAGAAAGGATGTCAGTACAATGTTCGTAGCTTAAAATTTGTCCATTTCTAAATCTTGTCAAAGTGGTCTCAAATCGAAGATCTCGTTCAGATGAACCAAAAAACACCTTCAATCATAAAAACCAGAGCCACTCCTCTCAAGATACAGACTATCAAAGTTTGGTCAAAGTAAAGAAGTTAGTATAGTGTTTGTAGCTAAAAATTAGACCATTTTCAAATCTGGTGAAAGTGGTCTCAAATCGAAAATCATGTCAAGATGAACCAAAAAACACCTTGAATCCTTAAAACAGAGCCTCTCTTCTAAGATAAGGATGGTCAAAGTTTGGTCAAAGCAAGCAAGTCAGTACAGTGTTTGTATTTAAAACTTTGACCATTTCCAAATCATTTGAAAATGGTCTCAAAATGAAGATCTCATTGAGATGAACCAAAAAACACCTACAATTTTTAAAAATGGGACCTCTCTTCTCAAGATACAGACGGTGAAAGTTTAGTCAAAGCTTGTAAAGATGATCCAAAAAAAACTTTAAATCTTGAAAAATGGAGCCTCTCTTCTCAAGATACGAATAGTCAAAGTTTGGTCAAAGCAACGAAGTTAGTACAGTGTTCGTAGCTAAAAATTTAACTGTTTCCAAATCTGCAGAACGTGATCTTAAATCAAAGATCTCGTCAAGATGAACCAAAAAAACTTTGAATCTTAAAAAATGGAGGCTCTCTTTTCAAGATACAAATGATCAAAGTTTGGTCAAAGCAAAGAAGTCAATACAATATTTGTAGCTAAAAAATTGACCATTTAGAAATCTGGTGAAAGTGGTCTCAAATCGAAGATCTCATCGAGATGAACCAAAAATATCTTAAATATTTAAAAATGGAGCCCCTCTTCTCAAAATATGGATGGTCAAAGTTTGGTAAAAGTAAGGAAGTCAGTACAGTGTATGTAGCTAAAAATTTGACCATTTCCAAATCTACAGAAAGTGGTCTCAAATCAAAAATCTCATCAAGATGAACCAAAAAATACCTTGAATCTTGAAAAATGGAGCCTCTCTTCTCAAGATATGGACGGTCAAAGTTTGGTTAAAGCAAAGAAGTCAGTACAATATTCGTAGCTAAAAATTTGACCTTATCCACATCTGGTGAAAGTGGTCTCAAATCGAAGATTATGTCAAGATGAACCAAAAAACACCTTGAATCTTAAAAAATAGAACCTCTCTTCTCAAATACAGATGGTCAAAGTTTGGTCAAAGAAAGGAAGTGAGTACAATGTTCATAGCTAAAAATTTGACCATTTCCAAATTTGGTGAAAGTGGTCTCAAATCAAATATCACATCGAGATGAACTAAAAAACACCTTGAATCTTGAAAAATGGAGTCTCTCTTCTCAAGATACGGACAGTTAAAGTTTGGTCAAAGTAAGAAAGTGAGTACAATGTTTGTAGCTAAAAATTTAACCATTTCCAAATTTGGTGAAAGTGGCCTCAAATCTAAGATCTCATCGAGATGAATGAAAAAACATCTTGAATCATGAAAAATAGAGCCTCTCTTCTCAAGATACATATGGTCAAAGTTTAGTCAATGCAAAGAAGTCAGTATAATTTTTGTAGCTTAAAATTTGACCATTTCCAAATCTAGTGAAAGTGGTCTTAAATTGAAGATCTCATCTAGATGAACCAAAAAACACCTTGAATCTTAAAAAATAAAACTTGTCTTCTCAAGATACAGACAATCAAAATTTGGTCAAAGCAAAGAAGTCAGTACAGTGTTCGTAGCTAAAAATTTGACTGTTTTTAAATCTAGTGCAAGTAGTCTCAAATCGAAGATCTCATCGAGATGAACCAAAAATAACCTTAAATCTTGAAAAATAGAGCCTCTCTTCTCAAGATATAGAAGGTTAAAATTTGGTCAAAGCAAGGAAGTCAGCACAGTGTTTGCAGCTTAAAATTTGACCTTTTTCAAATCTGGTGAAAGTGGTCTCAAACTGAAGATCTTGTCAAGATGAACAAAAAAACACCTTAAATCTTGAAAAATAGAGCTTCTTTTCTCAAGATACAGACGGTCAAAGTTTGGTCAAAGAAAGGAAGTAAGTACAATGTTTGTAGCTAAACATTTGACCATTTCCAAATATGGTGAAAGTGGTCTCAAATCAAAGATCTCGTTGAGATGAATGAAAAAACACATTGAATCTTAAAAAATGGAGCCTCTCTTCTTAAGATAAGGATGCTCAAAGTTTGGTCAAAGCAAGGAAGTTAGTATCGTGTTCGTAGCTAAAAATTTGACCATTTTCAAATCTGGTGAAAGTGGTTTCAAATCAAAGATCTCATCAAGTTGGACCAAAAATTACATTGAATCTTAAAAAATAAAGCCTCTCTTCTCAAGATATAGATGGTCAAAGTTTGGTCAAAGCAAGGAAGTCAGTACAATGTTCATAGCTTAAAATTTAACCATTTCCAAATCTTGTGAAAGTGGTCTTAAATTTAAAATCCCGTCGAGATGAACAAAAACATATCTTAAATTTTGAAAAATGGAGTTTCTCTTCTCAAGATACGGACGATCAAAGTTTGGTCAAAGCAAGGAAGTCAGTACATTGTTCATAGCTAAAAATTTGACTATTTCTAAATCTAGTGAAAGTGGTCTCAAATCGAAGATCTTTTCAAGATGAACCAAAAAACACCTTGAATCTTGAAAAATAAAGTCTCTCTTCTCAATATACGGATGGTCAAAGTTTGGTTAAGGCAAGGAAGTCAATACAATGTTCATAACTAAAAATTTGACTATTTCCAAATCTGGTGAAAGTAGTCTCAAATAGAAGATCTCATAGAGATGAACCAAAAAACACTTTGAATCTTGAAAAACAGAGCCTCTCTTCTCAAGATACAGACTGTTAAAGTTTGGCCAAAGCAAGCAAGTCAGTATAGTGTTCGTAGCTTAAAATTTGACTATTTTCAAATTTGGTGAAAGTGGTCTCAAATTGAAGATCTCATCTAGATGAGCCAAAAAACACCTTCAATCATGATTTCCAGAGCCACTCTTCTCAAGATACGGACGTTCAAAGTTTGATCAAATCTAGGAAGTCAATACAGTGTTCGTACCAAAAAAATTTGACCGTTTCTAAATTTGGTGAAAGTGGTCTCAAATTGAAGATCTCATTGAGATGAACCAAAAACACCTTAAATCTTGAAAAAATGGTCTCTATTCTCAAGATAAGGACGGTCAAAATTTGGTCAAAGCAAGGAAGTCAGTATAGTGTTCGTAGCTAAAATTTTGACCATTTCCAAATCTGGTAAAATTGGTCTCAAATTGAAGATTTCATCGTGATGAACCAAAAAATACCTTGAATCTTGAAAAATAGAGCCTCTCATACGAACGATCAAGGTTTGGTCAAAGCAAGGAAGTCAGTACAGTATTCCTAGCTAAAAATTTGATGATTTCTAAATCTACTGAAAGTGGTCTCAAATTAAAGATCACGTCAAGATGATCCAAAAAACACCTTGAATCTTGAAAAATAGAACCTCTATTCTCAAGATACAAATGGTGAAACTTTAGTCAAAGAAAGGAAGTTAGTACAAAGTTGGTAGCTAAAAAATTGACTGTTTCCAAATTTGGTGAAACTGGTCTGAAATCAAAGATCTCACCGATATGAACAAAAAAACACCTTGAATCTTTAAAAAAGTGGCCTCTTTTCTCAAGATACGGACAGTGAAAATTTGTTCAAAGCAAAGAAGTTAGTATAGTGTTCGTAGCTAAAAGTTTGATTGTTACCAAATCTAGTGAAAGTGGTCTCAAATCGGAGATCTCGTCGAGACAAACCAAAAAACACCTTGAATCTTGAAAAATGAAGCCTCTCTTTTCAAGATACAGATGATCAAAGTTTGCTCAAAGCAAGGAAGTCAATACAATGTTTGTAGGAAATAATTTGACTATTTCCAAATCTGGTGAATGTGGTCTCAAATTGAAGATCTCGTCGAGATGAACCAAAAAACACCCTGAATCCTTAAAAATAGAGTCTCTGTTCTCAAGATACAAACGGTCAAATTTTAGTCAAAGTAAGGAAGTCAATACAATGTTCGTAGCTAAAAATATGACCGTTTCCAAATTTGGTGAAAGTAATCTCAAATCGAAGATCATTGAGATGAACCAAAAAACACCTTCAATATTAAAAAATGGAGCCTCTCTTCTCATGGTACAGATGGTCAAAGTTTTCTCAAAGCAAAGAAGTCAATACAGTGTTCGTAGCTAAAAATTTGACCATCTCCAAATCTGGTGAAAGTAGTCTCAAATTGAAGATCTCATCGAGATGAACTAAAAAACACCTTGAATATAGAAAACTGGAGCCTCTCTTCTCAAGGTACGGAGGGTCAAAGTTTTTTCAAAGCAAGGAAGTTAGTACAATGTTCGTAGCTAAAAATTTGACTGTCTCCAAATCTAGTGAAAGTGGTTTCAAATCAAAGATCTCATCGAGATAAACTAAAAAATACCTTTAATCTTGAAAAATAGAGCCTCTCTTCTCAAGATAAGGACGATCAAAGATTAGTCAAAGCAATGAAGTCAGTACAGTGTTCGTAGCTACAAATTTGACTATTTTCAAATTTGGTGAAAGTGGTCTTAAATCAAGGATCTTGTCGAGATGAACTAAAAAATACCTTGAATTTTGAAAAATAGAGCCTCTCTTCACAATATACAGATGATCAAAGTTTGGTCAAAGTAAGGAGACAGTATGGTGTTCGTAGCTAAATATTTGACCATTTCTAAATCTAGTGAACGTGGTCTCAAATAAAAGAACTCGTAGAGATGAACCAAAAAATACCTTGCATCTTGAAAAATTGAGCCTATCTTATCAAGATTTGGACGGTCAAAGTTTGGTCAAATACAGGAAGTTAGTACAGTGTTCGTAGTTGAAAATTTAACTGTTTCCAAATTTGGTGAAAGTAGTCTCAAATCAAAGATCTTGGCGAGATGAACCAAAAAACACTTTGAATCTTGAAAAATGGAGCCTCTCTTCTCAAGATACGGAGGGTCAAACTTTGATCAAAGAAAGGAAGTCAGTAGAATGTTCGTAGCTAAAAATTTGGTCATTTCCAAATCTAGTGAAAGTGGTCTCAAATTGAGGATCTCATCGAAATGAACCAAAAAACAACTTGAATCCTGAAATAAGAAGCGTATCTTCTCAAGATACAAATGGTTTGGTCAAAGCGAAGAAGTCAGTACAATGTTCGTAGCTAAAAATTTTACCATTTCTAAATTTGGTGAAAGTTGTCTCAAAGATCTCATCGAGATGAACCAAAAAACACCTTGAATCTTGAAAATGGAGCCTCTCTTCTCAAGATAAGGACGGTCAAAGTTTGGTCAAAAGAAGGAAGTCAGTACATGGTTCGTAGCTAAAAATTTGACCATTTCCAAATTTAGTGAAAGTGTTCTCAAATTGAAGATCTCATCGAGATGAACAAATAAAACACTTTGAATTTTGAAATATGGAGCCTCTCTTCTCAAGATATAGATTGTCAAAGTTTAGTCAAAGCAAGGAAGTTAGTACGACGTTGGTAACTAAAAAATTAAATATTTCCAAATCTAGTGAAAGTGATCTAAAATCAAAGATCTTGTAGAGATGATCCAAAAAACACCTTGAATTTTGAAAAATGGAGCCTCTCTTCTCAAGATACGGACAGTCAAAGTTTGGTCAAAGCAATGAAGGTAGTACAATATTTGTAGCTAAAAATTTGACTATTTTCAAATCTGGTGAAAGTGGTCTCAAATTAAAGATCTCATTGAGATGAGAAAAAAATACCTTGAATCTTAAAAAATGGAGCCTCTCTTCTCAACATATGGATGGTCAAAGTTTGGTAAAAGCAAGGAATTCAGTACAGTGTTCGTAGGCAAAAATTTGACCCTTTCCAAATCTGGTGAAAGTGGTCTCAAATTGAAAATATCATTGAAATGAACAAGAAAACACTTTGAATCTTGAAAAATGGAGCCTCTCTTCTCAAGATACGGAAGGTCAAAGTTTGGTCAAAGAAAGGAAGTCAGTACAATGTTCGTAGCTAAAAATTTGACCATTTTAAAAATTTGTGGAATGTCATCTCAAATCAAAGATCTCATCAACATGAATCAAAATATACCTTGAATCTTAAAAAATGGAGCCTCTCTTCTCAAGATGCAGATGGTCAAAGTTTGGTCAAAGAAAGGAAGTCAGTAGAGTGTTTGTAGCTAAAAATTTAAACATTTCTAAATCCAGTGAAAGTGGTCTCAAATCGAAGATCTCATCAAGATGAACAAAAAAATACTTTGAATTTTGAAAAATGGAGCCTCTTTTCAAGATACACACGGTCAAAGTTTGGTCAAAGTAAGGAAGTGAGTACAATGTTTGTACCTAAGAATTTGACGATTTACAAATCTGGTGAAACTGGTCTCAAATTGAAGATCTCATTGAGATGAACCAAAAACACCTTAAATCTTGAAAAATGGAGCCTCTCTTCTCAAAATATGGATGGTCAAAGTTTGGTAAAAACAAAGAAGTCAGTACAGTGTATGTAGCTAAAAATTTGACCTTATCCACATCTGGTGAAAGTGGTCTCAAATCAAAGATTATGTCAAGATGAACCAAAAAACACCTTGAATCTTGAAAAATGGAGCCTCTCTTCTAAAGATCTAGATGGTTAAATTATGGTCAAAACAAGGAAGTTAGTACAATGTTCATAGCTAAAAATTTGATCTTTTTCAAATCTGAGGAAAGTGGTCTCAAATCGAAGATCACTTCGAGATAAAGCAAAAAATATCTTGAATCTTGAAAAATAGAGCCTCTCTTCTCAAGATGTGGACGGTCAAAGTTTGGTTAAAGAAAAGAAGTCGGTACAATATTCGTAGCTAAAAATTTGATTCTTTCCAAATCTGGCGAAAGTGGTCTCAAATCTAAGATCTCGTCGAGATGAACCAAAAAACACTTTGAATCTTGAAAAATAGAGCCTCTCTTTTAAAGATATGGACGGTCTAAATTTGATCAAAGAAAGGAACTAAGTACAATATTCATAGCTAAAAATTTAACCATTTCCAAATCCAGTGAAAGTGGTCTCAAATTAAAGATTTCATCGATATGAACCAAAAAACACCTTGAATCTTAAAAAATAGAGCCTCTCTTCTCAAGATATGAACAGTCAAAGTTTTGTCAAAGTAAGAAAGTGAGTATAGTTTCTGTAGCTAAACATTTGACCATTTCCAAATCTTGTAAAAGTGGTCTCAAATCAAAGATCTCGTCGAGATGAATGAAAAAACACCTTGAATCTCAAAAAATAGAGCCTTTATTCTCAAAATACATATGGTCAAAGTTTTGTCAAAGAAAGGAAGTCATTTTAGTGTTTGTAGCTTAAAATTTGGCCATTTCAAAATTTGGTAAAAGTGGTCTTAAATTGAAGATCCTGTCGAGGTGAACCAAAAAACACCTTGAATCTTGAAAAATGTTGCTTCTCTTCTCAAGATCTGTACAATCAAAGTTTGCTC
Source organism: Chamaecyparis obtusa (assembly GCA_027943335.1). NCBI lineage: Eukaryota > Viridiplantae > Streptophyta > Pinopsida > Cupressales > Cupressaceae > Chamaecyparis > Chamaecyparis obtusa. The sequence continues at coordinate 1,774,515 of BSBK01003345.1, forward strand.
AAAGCAAGTAAGTCAGTATAGTGTTCGTAGCTAAAAATTTGACTATTTCTAAATCTGGTGAAAGTGGTCTCAAACTGAAGATTTCATCGAGATGAACCAAAAAACACCTCGAATCTTAAAAAATGAAGCCTCTCTTCTCAAGATAAGGATGGTCAATATTTGGTCAAAGCAAGGAAGTTAGTATAGTGTATGTAGCTAAAAATTTGACCATTTCTAAATCTGGTGAAAGTGTTCTCAAATCGAACATCTTGTTCAGATGCACCGAAAAAGATTTTGAATCTTGAAAAATAGAGACTCTTCTTAAGATACGGATAGTCAAAGTTTGGTTAAGACAAGGAAGTCAGTACAGTGTTCGTAGCTAAAAATTTGACCATTTTCAAATTTGGTGAAAGTAGTCTCAAATCAAAGATCTCCTCGAGATGAACCAAAAAGCACCTTGAATCTTGAAAAATAGAGCCTCTCTTCTTAATATACAGACAGTCCAAGTTTGGTCAAAGAAAGGAAGTCAGTACAGTGCTTGTAGCTTAAAATTTGACCATTTCAAAATCTGGTGAAAGTGGTCTCAAATTGAAGATCTCATCCAGATGAGCCAAAAAACACCTTCACTCATGAAAACCAGAGCCACTCTTCTCAAGATACAGGTAGTCAAAGTTTAATCAAAGCAAGGAAGTTACTACAGTGTTCGTATGAAAAAATTTAACTATTTCCAAATCTAGTGAAAGTGGTCTCTAATTGAAGATCTCAAGATGAAGTAGAAAACACCTTGAATCTTGAAAAATAAAGTCTTTATTCTCAAGATACGAACGGTCAAAGTTTGGTCAAAGAGAGGAAGTCAATGTAGTGTTCGTAGCTAAAAATTTGACTGTTTTCAAATCAGGAGAAAATAGTCTCAAATCGAAGATCTCATTGAGATGAACCAAAAAATATGTTGAATATTGAAAAATGAAGCCTCTCTTCTCAAGATATAGATGATCAAAGTTTGGTCAAAGCAAGGAAGTTAATACACTCTTCGTAGCTAAAAATTTGACCATTTCTAAATTTGATGAAAATGATCTCAAGTCGAAGATCTCCTCGAGATGAACTAAAAAATACTTTGAATCTTGAAAAATGGAGCCTCTCTTCTCAAGATACGGACGGTCAAAGTTTGGTCAAAGTAAGAAATACAATAAAGTATTTATAGCTAAAAGTTGTCCATTTCCAAATTTGGTGAAAGTCATCTAAAATCAAAGATCTCAATGAGATGAACCAAAAAACACCTTGAATCTTGAAAAATAGAGTCTCTCTTCTCAAGATACGGATGATCAAAGTTTGGTCAAAGTAAGGAAGTCAGTACAGTGTTCGTAGGTAAAAATTTGATCATTTTTAAATCTGGTGAAATTGGTCCCAAATCAAAGATCTTGTCGAGATGAACCAAAAAATACCTTGAATCTTGAAAAATAGAGTCTCTCTTCTCAAGATGCGGATGGTGAAAGTTTGATCAAAGTAAGAAAGGCATTAAAGTGTTTGTAGCTAAAAATTTGACAGTATCTAAATCTGGTGAAAGTGGTTTCAAATCAAAGATCTCATCAAGATGAACCAAAAAATAATTTGAATCTTGAAAAAAAAGCCTCTCTTCTCAAAGAAAGGATAGTCAAAGATTGGTCAAAGTAAGGAAGTCAATACAGTGTTCGTAGCTAAATATTTGACCATTTCCAAATCTTGTAATAGTGGTGTCAAATTGAAGATCTCATCGAGATGATTAAAAAATACCTTGAATCTTGAAAATAGGAGCCTCTCTTCTCAAGATACTGACGGTCAAAATTTGGGCAAAGCAAGGAAGTCAGTATAGTGTTTGTAAGTAGAAATTTGACCGTTTCCAAATTTGGTGAAAGTGATCTTGAATCAAAGATCTCATCGAGATGAACCAAAAAACACCTTGAATCTTGAAAAATAGAACCTCTCTTCTCAAGATATGGATGGTCAAAGGTTGGTCAAAGCAAGGAAGTTAGTATAGTGTTCGTAGCTAAAAATTTAACCGTTTCATAATTTGGTGAAAGTGGTCTCAAATTGAAGATCTTATTGAGATGAACTGAAAAATACTTTGAATTTTGAAAAATGAAGCATGTCTTCTCAAGATACGGATGGTCAAAGTTTGGTCAAAGCAGGGAAGTCAGTAGATTGTTCGTAGTTAAAAATTTGACTGTTTCCAAATTTGGTGAAAGTGGTCTCAAATCGAAGATCTCGTGGAGATGAACCAAAAATACCTTAAATTTTGAAAAATGGAGCCTCTCTTCTCAAAATATGGACGATAAATTTTCTTCAAAGCAAGGAAGTCAATACAATGTTTGTAGCTAAAAATTTGATTATTTTCAAATCTGGTGAAAGTGGTCTGAAATTGAAGATCTTGTCAAGATGAAATAAAAAATAGCTTGAATCCTAAAAATAGAGCCTCTCTTCTCAAGATATGGATGGTTAGAGTTTGGTCAAAGCAAGGAAGTCTATACATTGTTCGTAGCTTAAAATTTAACTATTTCCAAATATGGTGAAAGTGGTCTCAAATCGAAGATCTCATCAAAATGAACTAAAAAATACCTTCAATTTTGAAAAAAGGAGCTTCTCTTCTCAAGATACGGATGATCAAAGTTTGGTCAAAGCAAGGAAGTCAGTATAGTGTTCGTAGCTAAAAATTTGATCATTTCCAAATCTGGTGAAAGTGGTCTCAACTCGAAGATCTCATTGAGATGAACCAAAACACACCTTGAATCTTGAAAAACAGAGCCTCTCTTCTCAAGATACAAATAGTCAAAGTTGATCAAAGCAAAAAAAGTTAGTAAAGTGATCGTAGCTAAAAATTTGACCATTTCCAAATCTGGTGAAAGTGGTCTCAAATCAAAGATCTTATCGAGATGAATCATAAAATACTTCGAATCTTGAAAAATAGAGCGTCTCTTTCCAAGATACAGATGGTCAAAGTTTGGTCAAAGCAAGAAAGTGAGTATAGTGTTCGTAGCTAAAAATTTGACCATTTTCAAATATGGTGAAAGTGGTCTTAAATCAAAAATCTCATTGAGATGAATAAAAAAACAACTTGAATCATGAAAAACAAAGTCTATCTTTTTAAGATACGGATGGTCAAAGTTTGGTCAAAGCAAGGAAATTAGTATAGTATTCATAGTAAAAAATTTGACCATTTCCAAATCTGTTGAAAGTGGTCTCAAATCGAAGATCTCATCTAGATGAACCAAAAAACACTTGAATCTTGAAAAATGGAGCCTCTCTTCTCAAGATGCAGATAGTCAAAGTTTGGTCAAAGCAAAGAAGTCAGTACATTTTTCGTAGCTAAAAATTTTACCATTTCTAAATCTAGTGAAAGTGGTCTCAAATCGAATATCTCATCGAGATGAACCAAAAAATACCTTGAATCTTGAAAAATGGAGCCTCTGTTCTTAAGATACAAATGGTAAAAGTTTGGTCAAAGCATGGAAGTCAATATAGTATTTGTAGCTAAAAATTTGACTGTTTCCAAATTTGGTGAAAGTGTTCTCAAATCGAAGATATCATCGAGATGAACTAAAAAACACTTTCAATCTTAAAAAATGGAGTCTCTCTTCTCAAGATAGGGATAGTCAAATTTTGGTCAAAGCAAGGAAGTCAGTACAGTGTTCGTAGCTAAAAATTTCACTATTTCCAAATCTATTGAAAGTGGTCTCAAATCGAAGATCTCATCGAGATGAACCAAAAAATATTTTTAATATTGAAAAAGGAGCCTCTCTTCTCAAGATGCAAATAGTCAAAGTTTGGTCAAAGCAATGAAATTAGTATAGTATTTGTAGCTAAAAATTTGATTATTTCCAAATCTAGTGAAAGTGGTCTCAAATCAAAGATCTCATCGAAATGAACCAAAAAATACTTTTAATCTAGAAAAATAGAGCCTCTATCCTTAAGATACGGATGGTCAAAGTTTGGTCAAAGAAAAGAAGTCAATACAATGTTCATAGATAAAAATTTGACTGATTCCAAATATAGTTAAAGTAGTCTTAAATCGAAGATCTCGTTGAGATGAACCAAAAACTAATTTAAATCTTAAAAAATGGAGCCTCTCTTCTCAAGATACGGACAGTCAAAGTTTTGTCAAAGCAAGGAAGTTAGTACAGTTTTGTAGCTAAAACTTTGACCATTTCTAAATCTAGTAAAAGTGGTCTCCAATCGAAGATCTTGTCGAGATGAGCCAAAACACACCTTCAATTTTGAAAAATGGAGACTCTCTTCTCAAGATACGGACAGTCAAAGTCTAGTCGAAGCAAGGAAGTCAGTACATTGTTCATAGCTAAAAATTTGACTATTTCCAAATCTGGTGAAATTGGTATCAAATTGAAGATCTCATCTATATGAACCAAAAAAATACCTTGAATCTTGAAAAATACCTTGAATCTCAAGATACAGATGGTCAAAGTTTTGTCAATGTAAGGAAGTCAGTACAGTGTCCGTAGCTAAAACTTTGACCATTTTCAAATCTGATGAAAGTGGTCTCAAATTCAAGATCTTGTCGAGATGAACCAAAAAATACTTTGAATCTTGAAAAATGGAGCCTCTCTTATCAAGATATTGACGGTCAAAATTTAGTCAAAGCAAAGAAGTCTGTACAATGTTTGTAGTTAAAAATTTGACCGTTTTTAAATTTGGTGAAAGTGGTCTTAAATCAAAGATCTCATTGAGATGAACCAAAAAACACCTTGAATCTTGAAAAATGGAGCCACTCTTCTCAAGATACGGATGGTCAAATTTTGGTCAAAGCAAGGAAGTTAGTACGGTGTTTGTAGCTAAAAATATGACCATTTCCAAATCTGCTGAAAGTGGTCTCCAATCAAAGATCTCGTCGACATGAACCAAAAAACACCTTGAATCTAAAAAAATGGAGCCTCTCTTCTCAAGATACGAATGGTCAAAGTTTGGTCAAAGAAAAGAAGTGAGTACAGTGTTTGTAGCTAAAAATTTGACCATTTTAAAATTAGGAGAAAGTGGTCTGAAATTAAACATATTGTCGAGATGAACCAAAAAATAACTTGAATCTTCGAAAAAGGAGCTTCTCTTCTCAAGATACGAACGGTCAAAGTTTTGTTAAAGAAAGGAAGTGAGTACAGTACTTGTAGCTAAAAATTTTACTGTTTCCAAATCTGGTGAAAGTGGTCTCAAATCAAAGATCCTATTGAGATGAACCAAAAAATACATTGAATCTTGAAAAATGAAGTCTTTCTCCTCAAGCTACGCAAGGTCAAAGTTTGTTTAAATCAGGGAAGTCAGTGCAGTGTTCATAGCTAAAAATTCAACTATTTCCAAATCTAGTGAAAGTTGTCTCAAATCAAAGAGCTCATCGAGATAAACCAAAAACACATTGAATCTTAAAAAATGAATCCTCTATTCTTAAGATATAGACGGTCAAAGTTTTATCAAAGCAAAGAAGTCAGTGCAGTGTTCGTAGCTAAAAATTTGACTGTTTCCAAATTTGGTGAAAGTGGTTTCAACTCAAGGATCTCGTCAATATGAACACAAAAACACCTTAAATTTTGAAAAACATAGCCTCTTCTCAATATATGGATGGTCAAAGTTTGGTCAAAGCAAAGAAGTTAGTACACTATTCTTAACTAAAAATTTAACCATTTCCAAATTAGGTGAAAGTGGTCTCAAATCAAAGATCTCATCGAGATGAACCAAAAAACACCATGAATCTTGAAAAATGGAGCCTCTCTCGTCAAGATATAGATGGGCAAAGTTTGGTCAAAGTAAGGAAGTCAGTACAGTGTTTGTAGCTAAAAATTTGACCATTTACAAATTTGGTGAAAGTGGTCTCAAATCGAAGATCTCGTTGAGATGAACTAAAAAATACCTTGAATCTTGAAAAAAAAAGCCTTTCTTCTCAAGATAAGGATGGTCAAAGTTTGGTCAAAGAAAGGAAGTAAGTATAATATTTTTTGCTAAAAATTTAACCATTTCCAAATATGGTGAAAGTGGTCTAAAATTGAAGATCTCGTCGAGATGAACTAAAAACACCTTGAATTGTAAAAAATGGAGCTTCTCTTCTCAAGATATAGATGGTCCAAGTTTGGTCAAAGGAAGGAAGTAAGTACAGTGATCATAGCTAAAAATTTGACCCTTTCCAAATATGGTGAAAGTTCTCTCAAATTGAAGATCTCATCGAGATGAACTAAAAAATACCTTAAATCTTGAAAAATGGAGCCTCTCTTCTCAAGATACAGACGTTTAAAGTTTGGTTAAAGCAAGGAAGTCAGTACAATATTCGCAGCTCAAAATTTGACCATTTCCAAATCTGGTGAAAGTGGTCTCAAATCGAAGATCTCATTGAGATGAACCAAAAAATACGTTGAAACTTGAAAAATGGAGCCTCTCTTCTCAAGATACGGCTAGTCAAAGTTTGGTCAAAGCAAGGAAGTCAGTATAGTGTTCTTAGCTAAAAATTTTACCGTTTCCAAATCTGGTTAAAGTGGTCTCAAATCGAAGATCTCATCAAGATGAAACAAAAAATATTTTGAATCTTGAAAAATAGAGCCTCTCTTCTCAAGATACAGACAGTCAAAGTTTGGTCAAAGCAAGGAAGTTAGAACAATGTTCGTAGCTAAAAATTTGAATGTTTCCAAATTTGGTGAAAGTGGTCTCATATCAAAGATCTCGTCGAGATAAACCAAAATACCTTAAATCTTGAAAAATGGAGCCTCTCTTCTCAAAATACGAATGATCAAATTTTGTTCAAAGCAAGGAAGTCAGTTTAGTGTTCGTAATTAAAAATTAGACCATTTCCAAATCTAGTGAAAGTGGTCTCAAATTGAAGATCTCCTCGAGATGAACTTAAAAACACATTGAATCTTGAAAATGGAGCCTCTCTTCTCAAGATACAAACAATCAAAGTTTGGTCAAAGCAAGGAATTCAATAGTGTATGCAGCTAAAAAATTGACCATATCCAAATCTGGTGAAAGTGGTCTCAAATCAAAGATCACGTCGAGATGAATCAAAAAACACCTTAAATCTTGAAAAATGGAGCCTCTCTTCTAAAGATACAGACGGTCAAAATTTGGTCAAAGCAAGGAAGTTAGTACAGTGTTCCTAGTTAAAAATTTGATCGTTTTCAAATCTATGAAAAGTGGTCTCAAATTGAAGATATCGTCAAAATGAACCAAAAAAGACCTTGAATCTTAAAAAATGGAGCCTCTCTTCTCAAGATACAGATGGTCATAGTTTGGTCAAAGTAAGGAAGTCAGTACAATGTTCGTAGCTAAAAATTTGACCATTTCCAAATCTGGTGAAAGTTGTCTCGAATTGAAGATCTCGTCGAGATGAACCAAAAAAACACCTTGAATCTTGAAAAATAGAGCTTCACTTCTCAAGATATGGATGGTCAAAGTTTTGTCAAAGCAAGCAAGTGAGTACAGTGTTCGTAGCTAAAAATTTGACCATTTCCAAATGCGGTGAAAGTGGTTTTAAATCAAAGATCTCATTGAGATGAACCAAAAAACACCTTGAGTCTTTAAAAATGGAGCCTCTCTTCTCAAGATACAGGCGATCAAATTTTGGTCAAAGCAAGGAAGTCAGTATAGTGTTCGTAGCTAAAAATTTGACTATTTTCAAATCTGGTGAAAGTAGTCTCAAATCGAAGATCTCGTCGAGATGAACGAAAAACACCTTGAATCTTGAAAAACAGAGCCTCTCTTCTCAAGATACGGACTGTCAAAGTTTGGTCAAAGGAAGGAAGCAGTATAGTGTTTGTACCTCAAAATTTGACCATTTCCAAATCTAGTGAAAGTGGTCTCAAATTGAAGATCTCGTCGAGATGAACCAAAAAACACCTTGAATCTTGAAAAATGGAGCCTCTCTTCTCAAGATACAGATGATCAAAGTTTGGTGAGAGCAAGGAAGTCAGTACTGTGTTCGTAGCTAAAAATTTGACTGTTTCCAAATCTGGTGAAAGTGGTCTCAAATTGAAGATCTCGTCAAGATGAACAAAAAAAACACCTTAAATCTTGAAAAATGGAGCCTCTCTTCTTAAGATATAGATGGTCAAAGTTTGGTCAAAGCAAGGAAGTCACTATAGTGTATGTAGCTAAAAATTTGACCATTTTCAAATCTGGTGAAAGTAGTCTCAAATCAAAGATCTCATTGAGATGAACTAAAGAACACCTTGAATCTTGAAAAATGGAGCCTCTCTTCTCATGATACAGACAGTCAAAATTTGGTCAAAATAAGGAAGTCAGTAGAGTGTTCGTACCTAAAAATTTGATTGTTTCCAAATCTAGTGAAAGTGGTCTCAAATCAAATATATCGTCGAGATGTGTAATATCCCAAAAATGGGCTTAATTCCATTGACCTCCTACATCGACAAATCAATCGAAATCGACATAAAAGTGTTAACCTGAGGCACATTTGCGCATCGAGTCATCAAAACCCTAATCGATTTTATCCTAATTCTGCATCCGGGAATATTCCTAAATATTCTTAGTCTATTTTAATTATCTTTAATTAGATATTATTGGGCGATAAATGATGTTATTTTATTTATCCTAAATTTAATTAGTTGAATATTTTAAATATTTGATTAATTGAATTTAATTCTGTCACTTAATAAATTTAATTAGATTTAATTGCATTTATTCCTAATTAATATTATTTTTATTTGACAATAAATCAAATTTCTACAAATAATTGATTAAATCTTTATTTAATTGATTGAATCAAATTGTCAAATTTAATGATATAATTTTGAGATAAAGTTTGATTAAATAATTGATTATCGTATAAATCGGTTATTTTTATTAAAAAATTAGTTCAGTTGAGAACAAAATACATGAAATATTAAATAAATTCATAATTATCCATGCACATTCAGAAAAGTAGTAAACTCTAAATGAACTATTAATTTCAATTTGTTAACTTTTCAAACTCAACATGTGATCGTGAGTTGAAAAGTAGATTAGAGTTATCTGAAATTCTAATTCGAGTTAAAAAGTTGATTTTGCATGATTTTGTGAGTTAATGCTTTCAAATTTTCTAGTAACTCAACAATCAATTTGAGTTGATCAAGGAGATATTTTTTGTTTTCATGAGTTCTCACAAAACCTAGATTTCTATATAAATGAGGCTCAGTTTTTCACAAATGATCCTTCAATCGTGAATTTGGAGAATCTTGCTCGTGTGATTTGGCGAATTGTGAGATTGTGCAATTTTGAGATTCTTGCTTCATTCATTTCATAGCATTCATATCATTGTTAGAATAGATTTTAATTCATTTTTAGCTAGTTTCACGTCATTCCATATAGTCTTTCATCCATATTGCATAGAAAAATAAAAAATATAGCTTAATCTGCATTCATCTTTCATTAGCTTTCATCATCAAACCCTCCATTTAGGTGTTGCATTGTCACTGATCTTAATTATTTATGAGAATATCATAGTCGCATCTACTAGAAGGCAGTAAATTACCTGGTTAACAATATTTGTCTTATTTGTAGATTTTTGGATTTTTTAACCTCTAATGATTTACTGAAGTGTTGTGTTCTACAGATAGGTACAATTTCACACACACATTTTTGGCACCCACTGTGGGGCCCGACAACGGGTTTTCATTTTGATTTTATTTTTTTCTGACATTTGAAATTCAAGCTTCGATTTTTATTTTTTCTTCCGTAGAATCGCATACGACTTTCTGTAGACTGTCGTATCAGAATACTCTATCTGTCATGCAACAGACAACAATTTGCATTGTCATACCAATTTTATCGATATTGTAGTATAGGAGCTGAAGTGTCGTGTGTGCAAGAACCCATTGTCATATCGTATCTAAATTGTTGTATGGGAAGAGGTATACTCTCGTACGAGTTTTGAATCCAGTATTGCATTATTGTATTAGAATTTTGACACTAGTACATTTGAACTTATTTTTCCACAAAAATTTTCGACCAATAAATAAAAAGGTTTTTGTTGGTCGGATTATAGAAGGAAATTTTTTATTTTTTTAAAGTTATGCCCGTGTTTGTCAAAATATCGATAAATCCCATGGTGGTTGAAAGTTCGACAAACATGGGCATAACTTAAAAAAAAAAGGTTTCATTTCTCATTTCATTATTTCCAACTGGTGAATTAGAAGGGCAACATGCACACGAAGGAGGACCGCCTGTAAGGATTACCTTAAGCTAGGGTTTTTGGAGGTTTTTAATTCTTCGTCTCAATGCCAAGATCTAGCTTTTTTTTATTATACTATTTAATTTATAAGATACCCAATCAACATTATCATTTTCTTCTTTCATTCATTCATTTGGAGTTGTATTTAGAGGTAGATAACATAATATTTGTGAATATTTAGTCATGGGATTTGAGAAATAATGAGTTCACGTGCCCTATTTATGCTTCCACATTTGGCATACATATCTACCAGGGCATTTTCAATCTCAACTTGTGACTATATTCCACCCTCTATTATGATTCGAGACTGGTTTTACACTTGCTGATTGCATTTCTTAAAAGTCTTCAAGGCCATTTCAACAAACCCATTTTGTGTATATCCTGCAATTATCGCATTCCATGAGATAGCATCTCTTTGAGGCATTTTGTCAAATAGTTTATGTGCCTTGTGTAAAATCTACCAGAGCATTTGCGGGCTACTGTAATATCCAAGGAAAATCCCCCTTCCATTATGCTTCGATGTATGCCCATACCTTGTTCTAACGCTCCCGTTTTGGCACAAACTGGTAGGATGCTAGCAAAAGTCATGGAGTTTGGCTTTACACTTGCTAATTTCATTTCCTTAAAAGTTTCCATGGCCTTCTCAACATTAATTATGTGAATATCAAAAATAAGACTAACACTTTCCATGTTGATTCTGCACAAACATTGATATCATCTCAAAATCAGTCCTATTTCTAAGTGATCAATGGTTTCACTAGTTTTGCTAGGGTTCACAGGTCTTTGCATCAAAATGTTCATAATTTTTTACCATTTTAAAGGAATTTTAACATGATTTTAATGTTTTCAAAACATAAAATGTCATTAAAAATTAGGTCAATGATTAGCCAATGACTTTTTCATGAATCTAGATTTTTCACGAAAAAATTTGGCACTCTAGGATTCAAGATTAATTGGGTATAATCATGATTTCTTATAGAGTATTACTTCTCTAATTATTAGTATGCATGGATTATATGCATTTGTATTGAGATTGCATGTTTAGATAATTTTTAGTTGGATCCTTCTATCATGATTGCTTCAAACAATGGCTACCCATCATAACAATGATAATTACATTGTGAATAATGAAACCTATCAATCAAATCAAGAATGATGATGGACACCTTAGAATGTTAAAAGAGTAATTGTGAAATCTTAACATGCTTGTAATGGCTTTGATAAACAATGTGTGAATTATGCAGCTTCTACCGCCTTAACCTTCTATTTTCTTTGCCTCTCTGTTCGAACCAATTTACAATGTATATGGCATGAATAGTCTCAACTAGCAGTCCTTAAACAACACATATAAACAATACACATTAAGGAGAAAATTAAGCCTATAAAGAAGTTAGTTAATTCATGGGATTATAAGAAACAACTTGTAAAAAATTTGAATATTTCATGAAGGAAATTACATCATATCAAGCAAGAATAGATCAAATCTTAGACTGTCTCAAGTTAGAAGCCAATTGTCTTATTTCTTTGCAAAATTTGAGGTGAAAATTATGCTAAATCTAGAAATAAGTAATTTTTCAATTCAAACAAGTTTTAGATTTGATTCTCACCATCCTCATCATCATAGACTTTGAAATAAATCTACTCAAATCTGCCCAGATTTCACCTTTCTCAAAATTTTGATCTCTCCCCCATGTTTATCCGCCATCTCCCAAGTTAGTTCATTTCCTGATCTAATGAAGATAATCACTACATGCTGAGATTTCATTCGATGCCTCGTATAAAAAAATCTCTTCTCAAACTCGGTAAAATTTGCTTCCCAATTTGGTTGCTAATTACAGAGCCCAATTTGATTTTGAGATGATATTAAAATAAGGTCACTTAGTCTCCTTATATAGGTGATTTGTGGACCAAGAGGCATGACTACCTAGGAGGGTCGACTTGAGTTTCTTAAGGCCAATAAAGATTATTAAATTTAATTATTTTCAAATCCTTACCTTGGCCGACCTAGACAAGGATGCCAAATGGAAATTAAAATTTATGTTTGTCTCCTCCTTCATGCCTTGTTTGCTGCAGTCCTACACCTAGGTGGAAATTAATGGGTGGATGGGATAAAAATCCCAAGAAGAGGGCAGATTCTACCTCTTCAGAATTTACCTTTACTTCATCATCCCAGACTTAGTCATTTTCATACCATTAGAAGCCCACCCTTTTAAAGTTGGACTTAGATTTAGGGACTTGATTGATTTTGATCTCACACTTACTTTCTTGACTTCGCCAAAATTCTTCTCTAAGGCTCAGAGACTTGTAATTGTTACTAATTAAGACTTCTAGAGCACCTACTCCTACAAATGAAGTGAAAAGAGGGGGTCCCATTTGGAATGGGGCGATGGTATGAAAACCTCAAAACACTCATTTATTTTTGTGTGATACAATTCTTTGGATATTAAGATGACATATATAATGCTTTAGCTTAGTAAAAGTCACATCGACATGTCTTTGTTTATCATCCCTTTTACAATAATAAAATATATCAAACATTAACTGTTATTGTGGAATACCATTTTTTTCTTAGCATAATATTAACTATAGTGAAAGCTTTGGTAGTTTATATCTTGTTATTTCTGAGATATTCCTTCCTTGTCTAGTAATTTGTTTATCAAATAGCATGAGCAAAGAAAATATTCAAAACTTTGTCTCCCCAAAATGCTAGTCTTATAATCAAATTTACAAAATTGAACCAATGGAATGTTTACAACAAAGGTCTAATAGAACTCCCAACAATTCTCAAACATACTTTATTTGATATGATGAATTCTTAAACAATTAAGGTTGGAGTAGACATAGTTATCACATAGTTTTTTGTGTGGTACAAGGAAGATTTGGCTAGGTCAAATCTTCCTTCATGCTAGTAGTCTAAAGAATTAGACCTTTATTAAGAATTCATCATATTAGATAAAGTATGTTTAAGAATTGTTGGGACTAGTCCTTTGGCGTGTATTAAACATAATAGAATTTTCAGCATATTATTATCATTCTATTTCTTTGTTGTAAACATGCCATTGGTTCAGTTTTGTAAATTTTTTTGTGTTAAATGCATTTAAAATAAAGGTCTAATTCTATAGACTGCTAGCACGAAGGAAGATTTGACCTAGCCAAATAAAGGTCTAATTCTGTAGACTATTGGTTAGACAAATCTTCATTTTCTTATGATTGTCTTCTTTATATGCTAGCATTTAAATAGAACATTAAGCATAGTAATAATATGCTTAATCTATTAGTAATTGGTAGATTAAGCATATTATTACTATGTAGAGTTAGGGCCAAGTTCGCGCACGCAAACAAAAGTCTAGTGCCCTATAGAATTAGTCTAACAGTAAATTTATAATGATGTAGATAATAATCAATTTGTAATTACTATGCATTAAACATGATAAACTGATAAAGGTGTTATCTATATTTAATCTTCCAATTACTAATAGATTAAGTATATTATTACTATGCTTAATGTTCTATTTAAATGCACTTAACAAAAAAAACAAATTTACAAAACTAAACCAATGACATGTTTACAACAAAGGTCTAATAGAACTCCCAACAATTCTTAAACATACTTTATCTGATATGATGAATTATTAAACATACTTTATTTGATATGATGAATTCTTAAACAATTAAGGTTGGAGTAGACATAGTTATCACACAATTTTTTGTGTGGTACAAGGAATATTTGGCTAGCTCAAATCTTCCTTTGTGCTAGCAATCTACAGAATTAGACCTTTATTAAGAATTCATCATATCAGATAAAGTATGTTTAAGAATTGTTGGGGCTGGTCCTTTGGCATGTATTAAACATAATATATTTTTCAACATATTATTATCATTCTACTTCTTTGTTGTAAACATGCCATTGATTTGGTTTTGTAATTTTTTTTTGTGTTAACATGCCATTGGTTCAGTTTTGTCAAAAAACTTTTGTAGTTTTGTTGTAAACATGCGATTGGTATTTTGGACCACCCCTTGGAGGATAGGAACACCATTGAGGTGCTCAGTATTATTGCCTTGGCTCATTTGAAGGCGGCTATTTTTTTTTCCTTGATGTTTTAGGGTCTTGTGGTTATAGTATTGTGCAATAGGAAGCTCTGTTTCACAGCATAAAACCTTGATTTTCCAATAAGCCTCTTATTATAGTTTTTAATAAGATTGATTTGCAACCACTAGAGACACTACCAGAGGAGGATGCAAAATTGGTTGCAGAGATGAGATCTAAGGCTGGGAAAAATATGGGTGGGTTCTTTGGGAATCAGGAGGGGGGGATGATGGTGCACAACTCTCTATGAGTGCTTTGAAGGAAGAAGGGGTGATTGTGGTGAAGAATGTGGCACGCGAGAGGTTGTTGAAGAAGATCAATAGTTGTCTTAATAGGATTCATGTTGCAATGCCCAAGCTGTGAGATGGGAAAGAGAGGCCCCCTTGTATTCCTCAAGCTATTTTGGATGCCAGAGCGCATGCTGCCAAGGAGGCTAGGAAGCTAGAGAAGGATATTGAGAATGAAAATGGTGGGGCTGGATTTTACTCTACAAGCTTGAAGAAGTAGTATATTTTGGCAAATGAAGAGTGGAAAGAAGATGATATTCTTGAGATCATGGATGGACACAATTATGCAGAATTTATTGATCCAGATATCTTGCTGAGGCTTGAAGAATTGGAGAGGGAAGAAGGGATTAGGATGGAAGCTGAGGGTGACGAGGATGATGAGATGGGGGAAGTGGAGTTGAATCCTGATGAAAAGGAAGCTCTAGATGCAATTAGGAAGAAGAAGAAGATGCTTATCATCGGACACAGATTGAAGAAGAGTACTGCAGAGAGTAGGCCTACCGTACCAAGGAAGTTTGACAAGAACAAGGAATATGGCTTAAACAGAAT
Source organism: Chamaecyparis obtusa (assembly GCA_027943335.1). Lineage (NCBI taxonomy): Eukaryota > Viridiplantae > Streptophyta > Pinopsida > Cupressales > Cupressaceae > Chamaecyparis > Chamaecyparis obtusa. The sequence continues at coordinate 1,789,603 of BSBK01003345.1, forward strand.
GGGAAGATAACTTTCTAGCCTGGGCCTAGATCCTTCGACAATTAGATTCATAATAAATGAAGTAGATGAGAGTTAAGAAATTAGCTTCCCAAGAAAAATCTCATAAATGAACTATGTGTACCCCAATTCTTGTGCCCTCTATGCGTACCTAAATGATATAATTGAAAAAATAAGGGTAAGGCTTAAAGAAGTTAATTTTGCATCGCAGTCTATAGTTGTTGCAGTAGTAGAGCATTAGGCACCACCTTCAGCACAATATGATCACTAGACAAGTCTGTATGTTTTATGAATTTTGGTCATTTTGGATAGGTGATCATATTGTGCTAAAGGTGGCACCTGATGCTCTGCTACTGCAACAACTACAAACTGTGATGCAAAATTAACTTCTTTAAGACTTACCCTTGTTGTTTCAAATATATCATTTAGGTATGCACAAAGGGCATAGGAATTGGGGTAAACATAGTTCATTTATGAGATTTTTCTTGGGAAGCTAGCTCAACTCTCATCTACTTCATTTATTATGAAGCTAATTGCCGAAGGATCCAAGCCCAAGAAAGATGTCTTCTCATTCTATTGTGGATAGAGAATGTTAACTGTGACAATCTCTTGGTTTCAGGAAATGCAAAAGGAGACTCCTAGTTCAATTCATATGCATAGGATATTAGGTGGAGCTAAAAGATGCAATAGGTTTGCATTTTTGATAGAGGTCTTTAAAATGTAAATGCATCGAGTCTTCTCAGATCCACTTGTTATCCATGCATATTTTGGTTGTGTTGCATGTGCATTATCGATTCAGAGTGGGAAAATATTATTTTGGATGCGAGGGAGAGAAGCCAAACATATAAAGAACATGCACATAAACACGACAGCTGAGAAACATAAATGTAGATATCACAATAGCTGAGAAACATAAATTAGGCATCATGGTCACAATTTTTTGGAGACAACATAATTGAGTGGTATACCCAGATGATGGAAAGTAACCACTACTCCTTTGGTTCCAAGTTGACACCACGGGATCCAAAAACCATAGATAAGGAATAAATTTAGAGAGTGGAGGAGGGCCATAATGACCAAAATAATATAGGACAACCTCAAGTTAAATGAGGCAACTACAAACATTTTAATAGATTTTCATTATTAAATAATGAAATTTGCATATACTAGTGTTCTAAGCCCCCTCTGACTTACGCATCTAGAAAAATGAAACTAAAACCTATTGGGATTGAGACAAACCTTATAAAACAACAACAACTAAGAAGGATTTCTTGCCAACATCTACTGAATACAAGGTCCTCCAACCATTGCCATCATTATTGTAGTCATTGAACTTCTCTATATAGGCAATCATTGAATGCTGATGTACTAAAAAACTATGAGGTTTGTCATTTAAATTTTAGTTTTTGTGAGTGTAGGTTGAATGTTATCATGATGGAAATGGTTGGAGGACCTTGTATTTAGCAAATGTTGGAAAGCGATCCTTCTTAGCTACTGTTATTTTATAAGGTTTATCTCAATCCCAATAGGTTGTAGTTTCATTTTCTAGATGTGTAAGTCAGAGGGGGCTTACAATAATAAATCATGTAATGAGGGGGCTTAGAACACTAGTATATGTAAATTTAATTATTTAATAAAGAAAATCTATTAAAATGTTTGCAGTTGCCTCATTTAACTTGAGGTTTGTCCTATATTATTTTGGTCATTATGGCCCTCCTATGCTCTCTAAATTTATTCCTTATATATAGTTTTTGGATCCCACAGTGTAGACTTGGAACTAGAGGAGTAGTGGTTTCTTTGCATCATCTAGGTATACCACTCAATTATGTTGTCTCCAAAAAATTGTGACCATGATGCCTATATTTATGTTTCTCAGTCTTTGTGTCCCAGGACCCCTTATGACCCTTTACAATCCCTAAGAATACATCTTAGTGGTATTAAAATGTCATAAAGGGTCATAAGAGGCTCCTAGGAAGGGCCAGATGAGCTTCCACCTTCATGTGGTTGGCCTTGTTAAGTAGAGAATGTTAAACTATTCTCGAAACAAAGAGAAGCTCAATAATTTAAGGTCTCAGTCCACAAACAAATTAAATTAGACTTTCTATCCAAATTGGACAAATTATTTTGTTGTACATGGAACTTGGAGTCAAGTGTGTCTCTAAACATTGTGAGCTTTCCATATTCTTTAAGTGTTCTGTCACAATTTTATTTGTCAAAGATTGAATTAGGGATTAAGCATTTTCTCACAATTTTATTCGTACATTGATGAGAATCAATGATGGAGAGTTTTTAGATTCTGAGAAGACGTATATGCAATGGAGGCTAGAAGTGATTTTTGCGGAGATTTTATAGATGTGGATATTTTCTAGAGTGGCTATATACATACGAGGGTTTCTAGATTGAGTACCAATGCAAAGATGATGATTCAGTAACCTATGTCTATAAAACCTTCACAAATATCCCTTCTTTGGCCTCCACTCATACCTCTTCTTAAAATCTAGAAACTTTGGATAATGTTTCTCATCCATGCATGAAATGTGCTAGTGATAGTATAAAATTACTTTTGCGAGACTAGGATCAATTATGAGAAGGTAAAAAGAAAGATAATATTATTGTATCTTTCATTTCTTTTATCCATTCATATTTTCTACCTTCTCTTATATTGGACACTATACAATGTACATAAAGGCAAGGTGGTGATTATTCTTGATGATCGACATGTATAAGTCTTCCAAGCCTTACCCAGTAGCTAGGACTAAAGATAATATGCTTAAATCTTTATCATTTTCCTCATAGTGTAGGAATTTATCTACTTCCCACACTTGTAGAGTACAAGTACAACCATAAAAAAGCATCCCCTCTCATGGCTTGAATAATGTAGGCCATGGGAGGAGATGCTTAACTCTTTATCATTGTCCTCATAGTGTAGGGATGTCAAGGTAGTCTGGCTTCAAAATCTAAAGGAGGTCACTGATGAAGAATATTCCAACTTCTACCATTCACTTTCAAAGGTTTGTAAACTACAACTTTAAAGTTTGGTTAGTCTATCTTCAGAATATTATGAATGTGTTTTCTAGGATGATAATAAAAGGGTCTTTAACAATAGACTTGAAGAGCATGGATAAGACATCAGAAGGATTTTAAGCCATAATGTTTTGAATGCTAAATCATTTAACAATCCTGATTTTTTTGGTTTTTAATAATGTTAGCACTCATACTTGGACAAAATGATTTGTAGTATTACTATTAGATTGTCAACTTTAGATGATAGTTTTCCTTAGTAATAGCAAAAATTTGGTCAAAACTACAAGCATATGGATAGATAGACACATAATTTGAAATTAGGTAAAGACATATTCATTTATTCACAATTTCACATGTCTATAGGCTTGGGCAATAGGTAGAAATACACTTATTGTAGTCATTAAGCTGCTCTGTCTAGGTAGTCATTGAATGTTGATGTACTAAAAAACTATGAGGTTTGTCATTTAACTTTTAGTTTTTGTGAGTGTAGGTTGAATGTTATCATGATGGAAATGGTTGGAGGACCTTGTATTCAACAAATATTGGCAAACAATCCCTCTTAGCTGCTATTGTTTTATAAGGTTTGTCTCAATCCCAATAGGTTGTAGTTTCATTTTCTAGATGCGTAAGTCAGAGGGGGCTTACAATAATAAGTCATGTAATGAGGGGGATTAGAACACTAGTATATGAAAATTTCATTATTTAATAATGAAAATCTATTAAAATGTTTGCAGTTGCCTCATTTTACAACTAGTAACCAGTGTTAAATAAGTTCATAATAAACCATTATGCTAATAGTAAAGTAACATCATAAAATACATAGCAATACATATTAATGTAAAGTAACACCTGAAGATAAATATCTAGACTAATCACTAAGAAAGATGTCATTGGTGATTACTCTGGATATTTATCTTCAGGTGTTTTTTTCAACATTCCATACTTGGTCAAAATTTTGACTAACCTTGCTTGAAACCCTCACAAAGACTGGTCTAAATATTGACCATTCTATGTCAAAATTTAGCATTGTGGGTTTGGCATCTTGGTCAGACGGTCCAAACATTTTGACCTACTTTGGTCAAAATTTTGACCTAGTAACTTCCCAATTGTAGATGTGAATTTTGACTAAGATTGGTGTAGAACATTTTACCTTAACAACGATGTGTCAAAATTTTTACTCGAAAAATAGCGATCAAACCATTTGTAGATTATTCGACCAATTTTGGTAGAAAATTTGACCATTATTTCATCAAAAATAGGTGCCAATTGTACTAGTGTGAGCAGTCTTTGAGGTTTGGATTTTAGATTTTGATTGACAGCTAACCCTAACAATTAATGCTTGTTAGTTTCTGGTCCTTTTGACAGCCTAATAGATTTGTGCAGGATGAGAGATGAAGACTGAATATAAAAACCTATTCTTTAGCCTCTTCTTATCTTGAATTCTAAGCCCATCTTTTGTAGATAACCCAATTTTCAAAAAAAATGCTAGTCAAAGATGCTCATTCAACAAAATTTCTAACAAGTGGTTTTGTAGGTTGCCTAATCTTCTACGAGAAAATATTATGTTTGCTTAAATTTCAATTTTTATGGGCACTTAGCTAATTAGGTACATGTGTTTATTTCCATTGAGGTAGATATTGAGGGGATTATGCTCTTTTCCTTCTTAGGAGAATTAGAAACCCAAAAGGTATCTTCCCTAGTGCCAGTTTGCGTACTGTCTCTAGATTAATATGCTTGACATGTTTTGGATAGGGAAAAGGACAAGGTTAGGGAATTATGATCTTCTCTTTCAAAGAATCAGAAACCTAGATCACGTGGTCCCCAACCTCACTTTTCAATTAATCCTTTAGAGGGCATGTTGGAGAGGTAAAAAGCTCCTGAGAATGACCCAAGTGGGGACAAGTCTTACGCCAAATCTTCCACCCCACTATAAAATTTGATGCTTCCTTGAGGTTAAAGCCTTGAAAGACATAGTTGTCCTTGTTCCTTGGATTCATTCCATGAACACGCTTTGATTTTGTGTAGAGAGGAGCCACTTAAATATTGCTTGCAAGACTACACTGATCAGAGTGCTCATAGGATTAACAACCTCAATCCTACTTGTAGGACTATGGGTGAGAGTTGTGAACAAATGCCTTGATTAAAATCCTAAGCTATCCTAAGCTAGTTTTGCCACCAATCCACCCCCGAAGGATTTGTAGTGCTTGTGAGAGGTGAATAGTGTACACTCAAAATGTGCACTTCTCTAAGCCATTGATTGCAAGGGCATCCATGGATTGGAAACCTTGAAAATTGACCTAGAGCTCCCTAGACATGGAGTGCAAGGGTGTTTACAGGGCTCTCAGCTAGAGCTATTAAGCATGCAACCTTGCTAGTAAACCATGCAATGGGAGATTAAAAGAGACAAGGGCAAGGATGCCAATATCTTCAAGAATAACAATGAAAAAAGCAATGCAAGCTATGCTAGATTGAGAATGCAAGAATGCAACTAAACTATGGAAATGAGAGTGTTACAAGCCCTTACCAGTTAAACTATGTGAACTAAGCTAAAACATGAAAGGAAACTAAGCTAAGAATGCCATGAAAACTAAGCTACAATGCAAATATGAGGACTAAAAATGCAACAAGTTCTTCAAAAGTTCCAATGGTACCAAGGAAACCTGCAGCACAACATTAGCATCAAGAGCGGGGATCCTAGAATGAGAAGAGAGCTCTCCTTTTAAAGATAAATGGACCATGGAGATTAAGAGGCAAAAGATTTGATCAAGGGTGGAGTTTGAAAGTAGGAGCAATCCTTGTGCATAAGTCTCCTCCAATGAGAAAGAAGTGTTGACTTTTGTGCCCCATGTGAGACAAAAGGCCTTTTCTTCTTATTTATTAAATATGAATAATGCTTTATTTGTGCAACTTAGGATAAAAGGTAAGTGGGGATTTTTATTTAATAAAAGGAGAGGGAATTCCTTTTAATTAAATAAAGACTTAGGATAAAATGGTTAATCCATAGAATATAATCAAATAAATGATAAACTTAGGATTTGATCAAGAATAAGCAACTGATAAATTTAGCAAATAATGCTAGAAAGGGGATAATAGTCTAGATGACCATTTTTGGGTGATTACAAATAGTAATCACCCAAAGAAACTCATCATATCAAGCCCTCTTCAACACTTGAACTTGGCTAATATGGGCTTCAACATCCATTACATGTTGTTGGACCTGCATATTCTGAGGAGTCCATGAGTGTTTTACTAAATCAATGAGAAAGTAATACATCTCTTCTCTTAGCTAGGGTAAGATAGATGTGATTGATTCATTGAGTCAGTTCCCTCTATTTTCTATGATTGTGAACCTACTACTATATTAAAAACCTAAGACAATCTAATACACAGAATTTCAAAAACATGGATAGAAAAATTTGCAAACAACTTGATACCAAAAACACTCAATAGCTGAAAACTTGCAAAATTTGAAACAAAATCCTTTTTTGGTGTAAACTGTCATCCTGTAATTTCAATTGTCATACGAGTCTTGCTGTGAATTTCAATTGTTGTATCAGAACCCCCAGAAAGTCATATGGGAAGCTATATTGTGTCGTATGAGTCTTGTCAAGAAACCCTCAGCAAAAAGATATCCTAGATTCATTTTTCATACGAGCCTATGCAATTATCATCCCAGGCCTGATTTTGTGTTGTACAAGTCTGGATACTGTCATACAAGAGTTGACCCAAAATTGCTAGAAAATCCCTATTTTGTCAGAAATTCAATTCAATTTATAGCCATTGTTCAGAGTCAGTTAGAAATCCCCTATGTTAGGAATAGAGCAGAGTCAACAGAGAATCCAACTCATTTTCCCAAAGTGGTCTTTTTAGTTTGATTTTGCCTTCCAATTTATGTGTCAAAACCTTGTCAAACCAATCTTTAAATCTATACTCAAAATGGCTAAGTGCTATGAGCTCATGTTCATCATCTTTTGGGCATCTACCCATACACCTAGGGCACAGTATCCTACACTTATGTCCAATCAATCTTTTTATCAACAACCCAATCCAATCTTGACAAGGTTGCGTCATTCATTTTTTCCTAAATCAGATCATCTATCAGTTGTCTTATCTTTCTCTTTCAATTCACCCAAGGTTAATGGTGGAAACTAGAGCTTCCTCACATAGAAAATAGAGAGAATAACCAAAAATCTCTCCATCATCTTCTATTTTGGCTCAGACATTTCATTAGCCTTATGATACAAATTTGTATGAAGAAGATCCCCTTGGAAATTAGCACCTGAAAGGTGGTTACATAACCCCTCCAGTATCAACACCAGATCCAAATCAAAGTGCCACTATGTCTCAAGGAGGAGAAAACCAAGGCTCCCAGGGTCACCAATTTGAACATGGTGGGGATCAAGAACCCACACCCTCTAAAATTTCCCAATATCAAAATGATGATGTCTTCAATAAAATGATGAAATATTTCTTGCATGAAGACAAAGAGGCATATTTACTTGAATCGGCCCAACAAGGGGCCAAACTTCCTCAAAGCTTCAACATTGACAATATCATCACACATGAGGAAGAAACACCCATCACTGCTATGATGAAACAAATGCATGAAATGCAGGTTAAGCTAAACTAGCTGGAAAAGGAGAAAGAACCTAAAGAATTCTCCATGGATGCTCTATGTCCTTTTCCCTTTGATCGTAGCTTGTCTATGCCACCATTCCCTAAAGGGGTAGAAATCCTGAAATATGACAAATATGATGGAAACTCTGATCCTCAAGATCACATCAGAGAGTTCTGCACCTTATCCATGGAATTCATGCATGAATCTACATTCTTAATGTGTCTCTTCCCTTGATCTTTAGGAGTAGCCATCAATTGGTTCTCTAAGATACCCCCCACTATCACACTTTGAGGAGTTAATCAAATTGTTCTATCAGTAGTACTCCTACAATAGCCAGCATCTAGTCACCATGATCGATATCTACAATCCAAAACAAAACTTAGGAGAACCCTTCCTGACCTTCCTCAAACACCAGAGGAATAAATTTTCACTCTATGCCCAACCAATCCTAGAAAATGAAAAGCTAGAAACCTTTATCAATAATCTGATTCTAGAAATCAATTATCATCTACAAATGCAAAATCATACATCCTTTGATAAAATGGTAGAAAATGCCATAAAGATCTAAAATGTGCTTCTTCAAAAGGGAGACATATCACTTTGTAAAGAAAACAAGTATGATTCAGGCTTTGTTCCAACAAAGATAAGGGAAAAATTTGGAACAAAAACAAAAACATTGTCACAAATGGTGTTATTGATCATATCAATGCTCCATCTAAAGCACCAACATTTAATCTCACCATTGGCACCCAAGCCATAAAATCTTCTGAGATGAAACAAACTGAACTTGCTAAAAAGTCAACTAACTATAAACCTTGGGTTGTAAAACCAAAGCACAAGTTCAATCCTTTGGGTGAGTCCTTGGAATCTTCCATGAAAACTCTCTTGGTGAATAATATCATCACGTTCCTTGAAATCAGACCATATGACCCTAAAGTCAAACCTAAGTGGTGGAAAGAGACCGATTTCTATGATTTCCATCAAAACAAGGGTCATAAAACCAATAACTACATGCATCTGAAACATCTCATTCAAGACAAAATTGATGCTAGAGAAATTTTCATTAACAACCATAAATAAAATAATGACCATACAACATTCATGGAACCTTCTCTCAAACATAATCAAGGGGATTCGTCTTCTAAACCAAACATGAGTGCTAAAGTCAATTATACTTACTCTAGTAACAATGATGTCATCAACATGGTAGAACCATGCTTAGCTGAACACTGCAATTTCATCACTATTGTAAAAAGGACAAAGATAACAAGACAGCTAACACAGTTACTTGATCTCAAGCTCAGGCAATTCTCCAAGGATAAAACTCAAGTTCATCAAACACCATGAAGGTACCATTTAATCTTGCATCAGCATCTAAGAAAAGGATTACTTCAAAATCTTCCAATTCTAAAGAGTCCAAAGAGGTATCATACATCAACTTCAACATACCAATGCCAAAATCTCTATATTCAAGTTGCTTCACATCTCCCCTACTCATCGTGCAATTCTGGAGAAAGCTCTAATTGGCTCTAATATTCTTGAAGATATTGATCTTGATAGATTCCAAACAATGGTGATTCACTTGACATCCCCTCAGTACATATCCTTTTCAGAAGAAGATGACAACTCACTAAGTCATCCACATAACCAACCCTTGCATATTGAAGTCTTAATCCAAAACCGTCATGTCAAACATGTGTTGACAGATGGAGGCGCTGGTCTAAATATTTATTCCTACAAATTGGTTACACAAATGGGATTGTCAAAAGATGTTATTGGTCCTAAAAATAAGATAACGATAAAAGCATATGATGAACAAGAAAGAAATTCCAAAGGAGTCATTGTGCTACCTATCAGAATAGGACTTGTTATTAGAGATATCACCTGTCAAGTACTGGATCTCCCACTAGCCTATAACATTCTTCTAGGAAGACCTTGGATACATGAAATGAAAGCTATTCCATCAACATATCATCAATGTCTCAAATTTCCCTATGATGGAGTAGAGGTCACTATCCCCGCAGACACATCAGCATCTTGCAATGCATTGAAAGAAAGTGCAACTAAACTTGTTCCACATAACAGAGAGTCTTCCACCAAACAAATAAACATAGCATCTACATATAAAATGGAATACCTATCAAAAGGATTCAAGATCAAAGATACTAGCATGGGAGAATACACAATGGAACCAGTCCTATCTCTCACATCTCTCCCACTTTCACCTAAGTCTTATGGACAACCTTCAAAAAAGGTAACACCAATAGTTAAGGCATCTTAGGTCATATTTAATAGGATTTTTGTCATAGAGAAAGTATCCAAACAAGAATTAGATGAGGAGGAGGCTATACTAACCTAGTTCTATAAAGATGAGTCTCAATCACAGACAATCCCAAAATGTGACCCTAAAACACCCAAGATTCCTACAAAATTATATGGACTAGGGCACAACCTAATGTCTAAAATGGGATACAAAGGAAAAGGACCTATAGGAACAAGAGGCAAAGGCATCATAAAACCCATTGAGAATTGTGGGAGAACAACCAAGGATACTACAGGTCTAGGGTATCACAAGAAATCTTTCCATCTTGGTGGGAGCTCTACACGTGTCCTAGAACAAATAGAACCAAAAATAGATATTCAGTAGAAGGAAGAACCTCAACACTCAAAAAGTGATGATTCAGACACAATGGATGTTTTTCCTTATGAATGTATACCTCAACATATATTAGAACTTCTTGAAAATGAAAAGAAACCTAAAATAATTAACATGGTAGACACACAAGAACCTACTACTGAATAAGGGACAGTCGCCACACAAGAACTAGTTGATCCTAAAAATAAGTAAGAGGAAGAAGGTGAATCTACCACAATAGTTGAACAATTGGACACAACAGTGATTCTGAGATAGACTCCCATGAATATGAATTCCACTTAGACTCCGAAGTTAATCCTACTTGGGGAATCCGTCCCGATTTCACACATATTCTTGATTTTCCCAGAGATCCAAATGAAGAATCAAATGATTGTGAATAGGGAATTTTCCTAGAAGAAGATAAGATCAGCATAGAAAAACACATAGATGTCATTCACCGATACGCACCTATGCCTAAAGTGATCCTAGAATGAAATGATAGACCTCATGAGTTTAATTTACTTATCACTAATGTAGGATCCAATGATGATGTTGAGACTCTTAACAAACTAAACATTCTGAGTAGTAATATCATCCTTGAATTTGAGAGTTAAATCAGAGCCAATGATGACAACACTGTATGTGTAAATGTCATTACTCAATCCTTTCCCACGCTTACTATCCAACATCCTAAGATTATTGACCAAACATCCACTGATCCAAACCAAGACATCCATACCTTCCAATTAGACTATGCTCTTGCATGCTACCTACACACAGTAGAACCCATGATGACTTCCATCAATGAACCTAGCATTAGAATGACAAAGTCGGTGTAATGCCCAAAAGTTCGGGTCAAAACACAACCAACAAATTTTTTTTTAAAAGGTTAAAATTTCCACGCTTAAGATGCAGGTAAGAGGAGTCAACGACGAGGTCACAAAAGATTCAGGTGATCAACCTCAACAATGTTGTTTTAATATCCATAGGATGCTAGATGATATCAATATAATCGAAGAAGATCGTTGACCACCTTCTCGATCAATATCGTAGATAATTGATCTATAAAGTTTATAGGTTATCTAAGAGGAATTGAATGTTTATTTAATAACGTTAATGCTATAAATAGGTTAACCATTTTCCAATTTTGTTTATATCAAGGCCAATTTGATTATGATGATTAGATTCTCAGTTTGTGAGAATTTTGGTTGCAAAAATTAAATAATCATCTTCACCCAATATCCGTTACAAATGGATAAATGTTAAATCAATTAATACTTACAAATTAATAATTAATTAATATAATTATTATCTAATTAATGATTTTAAAAAGTTAAACAATGATATGTAAGTAATGATTATATAGATTAAATAACATAAATATATATATAATTAATTAATAATTATAATATATTAATTAATTAATATAATTATGAATTAATTAATAAACTATAATAACATTAATTAATATATGTACATATACTTTATAATAGGAACATTGAGAAACAAAATACAACTAAATAAATAATTAAAAACATACCCTAACAATATCTTATTAAAATTCCTAACAAGTCCTTAATACAAAAATAACTTAATTAAGAAACATCCTAAACTAACTTATACTTATAACTCATTCATTAAACTATCTGATCTACACTACTTATGCACTAAACCTACTCATTAATTTAATCTTCCTAGGCTGCCTACAAACTAGCCTAGCTATTCCAACAACAACCCTACTCTAAGCAACCTATAACCCATCACATCTTCCCACACACATCACCTAACATCTAGGACATTGGGGTACGCATCAAATGGAGGAGGGGAGATAATTTCAACAAATTTTAAATGCTCTTCCAAAGACCTATGCCTACTTGCATGGGGAAGAGGGAAGACATGGAAAGGTAGTGGGAAGTGGGTCCCACTCCTTTCCCATGTCATAAAGGAGTAACTTCATTAATTTTGAGTTTAATTTCAAAGCATGAGCAAGTCCTGTGAGAGTTTTATGAAGACATAAAGTGAAGACATAAAGTGAATGGGGCTTTGATGATGTGTCAGCCCGAGTACACACTTGACCAATCACAAGGTTTGAAACTTTATGCAAGTCAAGACCTCCCTCCACATGCGCCTAGTTTAGGGGGAAGTATTAAATAAGGTATGGGGGATATATTTCAATGTTAATTATTTGTTTATTGCATGTTGAGGTGGCAGGATTTATTATTTAAATATGACTGTGGTAAGATATTGTATGGGAATTCTTTTCCCATACAATTTCCAGAGAGTTGAAAACCAACTTCTCTTTGAAAATGAATTTTCCTAAGTATGAGAATATTATCTATTTCCTTCACCACCATGAATAAAATAGCTTTATCATTTTGCTAATTTCCTTATTGCATAAGTAAGTCTATAGACTTAAAATTGATATTGTATCAATAAGGATTAAATATAGTTTGATTGCAAATCAATTGAGATATCAACATAAAAACTAATTTGTTCATTTCTTCATAGTTGTTTCATTACAATTTATAGGACTAAAAGAGTGATATGAATCATATATAGAGATTATTTTCAACTATCATGACAATTAAATCATCTTATATGATACTATGATATTCTTATATCAACCCAAATATGGAATCATAATGAATTTGTTACAATATTTATTCTATCAATGTTGATAACTCATTTGTAAAGAGAGAGTATTTTTCAATTATCGTGAGAGAGAGATCTTTTATAATGTATGCAAGAATTCATCATAAACATTAAGGAATCCATTTCAATACATACAAAATTACATCAAATATAGTTACATCTTCATAGTTACAATAAAGCATTGCAAAGGATAATACCACACAATGAAAGATCAAGAAATGACAGTCTCTCATCTTTTTCATCTTCACAATACCTCCAAGTAAAAAGCATTACAATCTCTTTTACAACAATAGAAGTCTAAATACAAAGAGAGATTTCACAAAGGAATAAATGGGTTGTCTTCTCACAACCACCCAAAAGATGAAAACCTCCATGATAGCTCCTCTTTGAGCTTCCACAAATCTGCAAATATATACAAGGTAAGGGAATGACCTTGGGAAGCTCACCTCCCATCCTAGGCCTCTCATGAGGCCACCCCCGATCTTGGGGAAACTATATCAAATGGGATACATACACTCAGACTCACACACTCACAAGAAAACATTCATTAAACAAAACCCAAATTCCCTCAAGGTAATAACTAAGGAATTTCCAAAATTTCCTTTGTGGGGTGTGGGTGGACAACCCATGGAGACAACCATTGCATAATCATAAACAAGGCCACACATGGACCCAAATATCACAATTTCATAACAAGGCTCACATGGCCAATCTTCCTTCCTTATACCCCCAATGCCTCATGGGCTAAATGCAAGGTTACTTGGGGAAAATCACTCACCCAAGCTTCATCCTTCCCCACACATGGAGGAGACTCTACACATGGAGTTTCCTCCATTTCCCACACCCCCTCGTGATTTCTCTTCCCTCCCAAGGGTGAGTGAATCCAAGAGTAAACAACCCCAAATCCAATTACAAGAAAAACACAATACATGCTTGCTCTCACCATGACCAACGATGGGGAGCTAAAACACAACAAATAAGAAATGCAAGCTTCCTCCATGACCAACCATGGGGAGCCAAAGAAAAAATACACAACACATACAACTACTACAACAAAAATGAGAGAAATGAAGAGAAAGATCCTCCAACCTATGATCCAATGCAAAATGATGAAGTTTTGAGCCTTCTCCTTCTTCTATCCCTAGCTTTCTCCTTCTCCAAGTTTAGTGGTCTCTAAAGGTAGAGAGTGGGTGAACAACCCAAACCCCTCTAAAAGTTCTACTAAAAAGGGACCCCCTACCAACTCTCCACAACCCTCATTAAGATGGTCCTAGGAAGTACTTCTGGGTCCATGATGCAAGTTGCAATTTCGTTCAAGATTAAATGGGCACTATTAGAGGGGACAAAAGGTCAAAATATGGCTTCTCCCATGCTAAAATTATCCCTAACCTATGGTACAAGGAATGGGCTACCTAAAAATGCATGAAACTACCCCCTAGGGTCCCATTTAACCCTCCAAAAACCATGGTTCAGTTTATGCACGAAAATGTAAGATATGACTTCACTTTGGGGTCCTATGACAAGTGGATGCACTTTGAATTCCCCCCCCCCCCCCGAGGAAGCTTCTAGAACTTGCTCTCACATTCCAACCACATGACATACCTTAGTTAACATATAACTCTAGTGTCAAGTGACACTCACATAATTAACATCACAATTAAGGTATGTCCATAATATTACAACACTTAACATTCCTACACATACATTCACATTACGGTTACAAAATAAAACACTTCACAATGAGGCCCTGGTCTCTTCAATAGATGGGGCCTTGGCTTTACTGTTAGCACAAGCATTCAATGTGGTTTCCCCAAATGTTTCCATGGTCCTTCCACCTGCAAAACCTAAATGCAGCATCAGTAATTCAAGGAAGAAAACCATCATATATAAACATACAAGATGTAATATCCACACATTAATCTTAACTCAATTGCGTACAAGGAATCATACAAAAAGTAATGATCTAACACAATTCAATTGAACATTCAATCACATAGAATGAAATGTCATAATTCAATTATCTGCACTTAATCATATAGGATTCAATAATCACATCTAGTAAATTCAGTTTGCATAATTCAATTGTCTGCACTTAATCATATAGGATTCAATAATCACATCTAGTAAATTCAGTTTGCATAATTCAATTCGTGATTCAATAGCATAAATGAAATCAAGATCAACCATAATCTAGTCATCAGGTTCTCATAACATGATATAATCTAACATGATAAAATCCAAATCCACTAATCATGGATCCACATATAGAGTCAACAAAATGTATAGTCTAACATGTCCATCATAACATAGCAGTAAATCGAATGAGTCCATGTATCTCAATTTTCCTTAGTATAATATTTAAGATAAATCGATGGTTCAACATCGGTAAGGGGTAACCATAACAGTCAGGTCCTATAAAATTCTTATCACAAGTATGATTAAATTTCCTAATCTAGGAAAACAAAATGCAAAATAATCCTATTAGTCTAGGATCTAACAAATCCTTGTTTAGGGTTCTAATAATATCACCAAAACATCACTATGGTATAATCATATAATACATCATCAAAACATTACTCATCCTCCTCATAGGAGTTACTAGAATCATCACATCAACTATTAATTAAATCCAAGATAAACTTAAGACTTAACACATAACTAATTTGGCATTTACATCTCGACTTCATGAATCAAATCCTTTCGACAAAAGTACTCAATGGAACCTTAATAGTCTAGCTGGATCTATGATCCACAGGGTAACATACTGCATCCAAGATTCACTTACACAATTAATAACCTAGAGATATCACCTCTGTCATAGCGACACTTAGTTGATAGGTACTGATATGAAGGTATAATATATAGGTCTATCTTGAGGTATAATTCCATTAGGGATTTACCAATCATCAGATACTGCAAAACCCCTTAATCCTCCGACATTGAAGTGTCGAGGAAAATGTGGAAACAGGGTGGGCCTTACAGTCGGATATCAAATATTTTAGTCAAAATAATAAAAGTAAAATGAAAAAGAGTTCTGAGGGTGAAAACCAATATGTGGCAGTCTCAAAACCTAAAATAGTAAAAATAAAAGATGTATCCAAAGGTGAAAACCTCTCTCAAGTGCCTAAGGATGAGATATTTGATGTCCTTTCGAGTCACTTATAGGAGAGATCCCCAGTATTGATAGAACCAACTTAGTCTATCAATTTGGGCACAATAGAAGAACCATAGTTGATTCATGTAGCACAATCTTTGTCAGATGAAGAAAAATGAGCATTCACAACATTCTTAACAAAGAAGAAAATAAACTTTGCATGGAAATATTCAAATATGCCTAGGTTAGACCATGATCTCATCATGCATCATCTATCTATCACTCCAGGAGTCAAACCAATCAAGAAAAAGTTGCATAAAATGCATCCTCATGTAGCACTCCTTGTCAAAGCTGAACTAGAAAAACTACTTAAATCCAGATTTATTCAAGTTATCAATTATGTAGAATAGATCTCCAACATAGTTATAGTTTCAAAGCCAAATAAATTAGTTAGAGTATGCACAGACTTTAGAGATGTAAACAAATCATGCCATAAGGATTATTTTCCGCTACCAAACATTGATATGATAGTGGACATAACTGCGGGCTTCAAAATATATTTCTTAATGGATGGTTTCTTTGTATACAACCAAATCAAGATCACTCCAAAAGCTCAAGAGAAGATAGCTTTGACTTGTGCACCCATTACTTTCTGTTGGAACATCATGCCATTTGGTCTTAAGAATGTTGGTGCTACATATCAATGAGCTATGACATATATCTTCCATGATATGATGCATCAGACTATGGAAGACTATGTTGATGACACCTTAGCCAAATCAATGAAAAGATCTGAACATCTAGCTTATTTAAGAAAAATACTAGATAGAATGGAAAAGTTTAGTCTCTGACTAAATCCTATGAAATGTGCCTTTGGTGTCACTTCAGGAAAACTCCTAGGGTACATTGTTTCAAGGATAGGAATTGAAGTGGATCTAGAAAAGGTCAAAGCAATCATGGAGATGCAACCTCCTAAAAATATTAGTCAAATGAGGACCTTACAAGGAAGGGTACAATCAATCAGATTCTTCGTATCTCAGCTAGCAAACATATCACAACCACTAGTACATTTGAGACCTTTTTTCAACGGCCGAACGTTCAAGTTTAGATAGTATATTGTCGATTGAGTGACACTACCTGGTGTCATAGTTTTGCAGTCAAAAAAATTAATGGTTTTGTTAGGCATAGTAATTACGACACCCTTAGCCATCTCAAAAAGTGGTTTCCAACAAAGTGAACCTATTGTCGCACCTATTTGCAGACGTCCATATTGCGACACCTAACCGTTGCAACAAATACAAATGACGACGACCCGTTAGAATATTCTGACGGGTAGCTGTCATTAGTAACATGTTCATCGATGAAAATGTTATTAATGAAATGGATTTTTGTTGCAAGTATGTGACAGATGTGCGTTGTCTATGGTTTTTAATGATGACTATGTTGTACATATGATAGACATGCGTTGGACATTTATGATGGATATTCATCATTTATGATTTTTTCTGATAGCGATGCTATTAATGCAATGGTTGTATGTTGGATGTTTGTGACGGATACCCATCATTGATGTAATGTTGTCATAGTTACGATGACAATAAATTTTTTTTAAAAAATATATATATATTTGTTGATTCAGAATGGTGTTCTTGCAGATCTGGTTCCTGCTCATGATTTGGTTATGGATCATTTGGAGATAACTTTGTAGTAGATTTAGTAGCGGGTCATGGATTATTGAGTCGAGTCTAGAGACTTAGATTTTGAATGGATCCTACTGAATCAAGACTTGTGATAGCAATGACTCTGGCACAAGAAGCTAGTGCGGTTATCAGAGATGCATTCTTCCTGATGTGTTCATGGGATATATGCGGACCTGATTGCATTTGGATTTGATTCTAGTGACTTCTTGACTTCTTTGGTCTAAATTTGATATGATTTTTTCCTATGGAGTGTAGCAGTGACTTGACTTGGAGTTTGATTAGACTGTGCATTGATCGACTTGAAGATAGAATCAAGCTACTCTTTGCGTTGTTGTTGAGATTCGGTTGTGACATCGCTGGGATCGTCTACCATTTTTTGCCACAGTTTCAAATGAGTTAGGTGTGATGTCGAGAGAGCGACATGTAGAAATTGCACATTAGAGATTCGTAGATCACTATGGTGTCCGTGATGACTTGGGAGAAGTCTTCTTCTTGGTGAATCGAGCTGAGAGACTTAGATTATAGAAAGTGGATTGTTTGATGCGACTTATGAGACATTGAAATGTGGTAGATGTAAATGTGGTTTGATCAACCTACTGAAAGTATTGACATCCAATATTTCCCTGACAATACCAAATGTACATCAATTCTTCATAAAATGATTAGTTGTCATATTATTTTAAAACATAAAATATAATTATGTATCCAGACCTTTTTCCTATTTGGGAAAACCCAAAATTGATGCCCAAGATTACTTGTTGTGCATGATGTCTTCAACATGCATGGGCCAACACCACATTGACACATAGGCACATTTACCGAAGTCATCAACACTATTTTGATAAATATTGCATTATCAAAAATATTGCATTGTCATTATTTTGTTCATTCATACTAATTATAATTATAATAAAAAGAAACATACTAATGTAGACTTGCACATTTTTTGGCTAAGTCAAAGTCTTTGGTTTAAATCACTAGACACTCAAAACAAATTGACAAAACAAAGACAACCATGCAATTGTAAAGAAAGGTAATTTTCTTAATCATGTCACTAATTTGTGCATGTCTAAATACTGGTGTCTTTCAAGTGATTTGATTCTTGTCAAGCCCACTACAAATGAGAACAGTCTTAACTAGTGAGGTTGTTTAAGCATATAGAGATTAAATACACTCTTTTAGAATAAAATTTATCTTAACAAAAGATCAAAGATATATAAGTAGGACATATAAAACAAGGTGAATAAGAGTAGTACATATAGAACAATCGTTAGAACATGCCAAACATATGGCATAATTATACATTTCATTCATGTCATTAATATTCTTCTTCATCCATCTCATCATCAAGATCTTCATCATTGATGACATCATCACCACCACTATTTTTGTCATCATTGTCATCACCATCAGCATCATCATCATCATCATCCTCATCAGTAGCAACATCAGTAGTAGAATCATCATCATCAGTAGTGAAAGGTAATGATCAATGAGGTTGCTGCTATTAGATCATACATTAATACACTTACTATTTTGAATTTGAGCTTGAGCATCATGTAATGTTATTGCTGTCATTGCATGGTTGTTGCTGTTGTGCACCATATATTGTTTTATACACATAGAACAATAGATTTGGGGACTTAGACTTATGTTAAATCCTTAGTAATGGTTTGGGGAACTAATTACTAGATGAGTGAATACAGTACCCTAGTTTGCATTATTAGATGATCTTGTTTAATTTGTGTTCATTTAATGCAAAGATACATGTAAAGGAAAATAAATTTTTGCATCTAAAGATTACATGTATATATATGAAAAATAACTTGAATATACTATAAAAAAGAAAATAACTTTCAGAAGAAAATGCAAGAGTACATTCATACATAAGAGGATGAACATAAATAATAAGGGTGTCAGATATTGCCTGAAGTGATGAATTTTTGACCCGGGTATGAATCTAGTGTGCCCTTGTGTGATCCAGAACCTATAAATAAAAGAGAGATGGGGGTTAGATAAAAAATATCTAAGCAATGAATGGCATCCTATTACTGAGAGAGATCAACCACTTCACACAATATATAGGGACATTAGTAATAAAATAATACACTTACTAGTTTGAATTTGAGCTCATAAAGATTAACTTTTAGAAGAATATGAATGAATCCAAACATACAAAAGTGGATGAACATAAATAATGAAGGTACCAAACATTTCCTGAAGTAATGAAGTGTTGACTCAGGCTTCAATCTAGTATGCTCTTGTATGATCCAAAACCTGTAAGGAAGGAAAAGATGGTGTTAGATCCAAAGGATCTAAGCAATGTTTGGCACCCTATTATTGATCCTCATCTACAATTATGCATGTGCATAGTCAAGCCATGCACTTCTAAAATGAACTATGCTACAGAACATGGGTGTGTGTTAATGTGATTCAAAAGCTATTATGCAAGATTGTTTTATTATTGAGATAAGGATGTCTTAATTCTACAAGAATAAATGTTTTGAGAAATATTTGAATTTAATTTTGACAATAACTTGAAGAGTGATATATTTCAAGCTTCAGTGAGATTTTATACCACATAGTGTTCGTAGATTATGTTCAATGTGTTATTTACACTTGTATTGTTGGGAAAACTCTCAAAAACATGCAAAAGAGATTGAATTCAACCATGTTGTTTACATGACACATGTAGTTTACCTCTAGCCTAAATTAGTGTTGCATACAAATCTACGAACACTACGTGGTATGAAGCCTCGCTGAAGCTTGAAAATGATAAGCATTATGATGTTGAGGTATGGTGTGGTAAGCACAAATATAGTTTCTCATAAGCTTCTATTGGTATAGTTTTTTTTTTCAATAGTTGCATAATCTAGCTTCTCCTATACTTACATGTATGTATACATTCTGGGCTTGTCTTTAATGTCATGTAAATTTGAATGAATTGGTAATAATATTTAAGAGCAACAAGTATGGCATTTTAAACAAGTATGCATATACATTATATAACAAGAGGAGTGATATATTTTAATGGCAACACTTAATGAGAAGGATGCCTATATAACAGGAGGAGTGATATATCTTAATGGCAATGGACATAGAAATTGCAGTGAAACTCTGTAATTTATTATTGTAAGTGGACATAGAAATTGCAGTGTAAGTAGTAGGATGATTGTTCATGAGCTCACTATTTAATATCTGGCTAGGCCATGTAAATGGTACGAGGCCAACCCAATCAGCCCAACAAAATGTGTCATGTTTATCTTTGTCAAATACACTCGTTCACTATTTTGTTCTTGTTCTTCACACAAATATTGCATCAAAAGTAATTGTAAACAATGATTCAAAGAAAAAAGAAATAACTACAATAGATCAGACCTCAAAATAATACAGTCAACTAAAATAGCTCACAGTCTCATTGAAAGAAATAGTGTATAAAACAATATATGGTGCACAAAAACAACAAGCATGCAATGACAACAATAACATTGCATGATCAAATTCAATACTCTTAGTTTTTATTCAAATCTATTTGAAACTCCTATCAGCTCATTGTCCAATAGTTAAACTAACCTATGACTTCAAAAGAAGAATTATGAAATATAGTTGTAGGTAGTTATCTCTTCTATAATGATGAAAGATTCAAAGGTAATGATCAATGAGGTTGTTGCTATTAGATCATACATTAATACACATACTATTTTGACAACAATAACATTGCATGATGCCAGAGCTCAAATTCAAAATAATAAGTGTATTATTTTATTACTAATGTCCCTATTTTATCTAATAGCATTAATATAACAAACAGAGCATCGACTGATCAAATAAGGGGTCCTGGGACACAACAACTAAGAAACATAAATGTAGGCATCATGGTCACAATTTTTTGGATATCTACATTTATGTTTCTTAGCTGTTGTGATATCTACATTTATGACTATGCATCCCTCTGGTCATCTCTTTAGTTTTTGTTTTTGTAGATTTCACCATCTAACGTTATTTCTGTCATTGAATGCTTGCTATTGTTGTGCACCATATATTGTTTTATACACTGTTTATTTCATTGAGACCATGAGCTTGACATTTGTAATGTATTTTCTGTTATTGGATCAATGCTACCATGTTGTTGAGTCTATGTAAGACTTGCAAGGTTTTACCCCAAAATTTAGCAGTAATAAAATAGGGACATCAGTAATAAAATAATACACTTACTATTTTGAATTTGAGCTCAGGCATCATGCAATGTTATTGTTGTCATTGCATGCTTGCTGCTGTTGTGCACCATAACAGCAACAAGAATGCAATGTTTTAAAATTTTGGGATTAAATTGGTGAGTTTGTATACTTTCTCCATTTTAAACTAACCTATGACTTCAAAGGAGGAATTATGAAATATAATTGTAGGTGGCTATCTCTTCTATAATGATGGAGGAGTCAAAGGTAATGATCAATGAGGTTGCTGCTATTAGATCATACATATATTAATACACTTACTATTTTGAATTTGAGCTCGGGCATCATATATTGTTTTATACATTGTTTATTTCATTGAGACTGTGAGCTTGGCATTTGTAATGTATTTCCTATTATTGGATTAATATTTCTTGTCTCGTTGAAGCTTGAAATATATCACTCCTCATGTTATTATCAAAATTAAATTCAAATATTTCTCAAAACATTTATTCTTGTAGAATTAAGATATCCTTATCTCAATAAATAAAACAATCTTGCATAATAGCTTTTGAATCACATTAACACAGACCCATGTTCTGTAGCATAGTTCATTTTAGCAGTGTATGGCTTGACTATGCACATGCATAATTGTAGATGAGGATCAGTAATAGGGTGCCAGGCATTGCTTAGATCCTTTGGATCTAACCCCATCTTTTCCTTCCTTGCAGGTTTTGGATCATACAAGAGCATACTAGATTGAACCCTAGGTCAACACTTCATTACTTTAGGTAATGTTTGGTACCTTCATTTTATTGGCCGATGGTGAAATCTATGAAAACAAAAACTAAAGAGATGAGCAGAGGGATGCATAGTCATAAATGTAGATATCACAACAGTTGAGAAACATAAATGTAGATATCCAAAAAATTGTGACCATGATGCCTACATTTATGTTTCTCAACTATTGTTTCCTAGGACCCCTTATTTGATTGGCCGGTGCTTTGTTTGTTATATTGATGCTATTAGATAAAATATGGACATCAGTAATAAAATAATACACTTACTATTTTGAATTTGAGCTCGAACATCATGCAATGTTATTGTTGTCAAAACATTATGTGTATTAATGTATGATCTAATAGCAGCAACCTCATTGATCATTACCTTTGACTCCTCCATCATTATAGAAGAGATAACTACCTACAACTATATTTCATAATTCCTCCTTTGAAGTCATAGGTTAGTTTAACTATTGGACAATGAGCTGATAGGAGTTTCGAATAGATTTGAATAAAAACTAAGAGTATTGAATTTTATCATGCAATGTTATTGTTGTCATTGCATGCTTGTTATTTTTGTGCACCATATATTGTTTTATACACTATTTATTTCATTGAGACTATGAGCTATTGTAGTTGATTGTATTCTTTTGGGGTTTGATCTATTGTAGTTATTTCTTTTTTCTTTGAATCATTGTTTACAATTACTTTTGATGCAATATTTGTGTGAAGAACAAGAACAAAATGGTGAACAAGTGTATTTGACAAAGATAAACATGACACATTTTGTTGGGCTGATTTGGTTGGCCTGGTACCATTTACATGGCCTGGCCAGATATTAAACAATGAGCTCATGAACAATGCTAGTATTAAACAGTGAGCTCATGAACAATGTATGATGCCCTAGCTTGCAGCCCATGAGCCATCAAGACATTTCCTCATGAAATGATCATAAATGGGGAGTACCACATAGTGAATATCAACACCAAAACAAATAAAGAGAGATCAAACACTTCACACAATGCCTTGAAGGTAATAGAAATGATGCCCTAGCTCTCAAAGCTTGCAAGTCATCAAGCATTCCAAATGAAAAGATGTAAGCAATGCCAGTATTAAACAGTGAGCTTGTGAATAATGTATCATGCCCTAGCTTGTAGCCCGTGAGCCATCAAGACATTTCCTCATGAAATGATCATAAATGAGGAGTATGCACATAGTGAATATCAATAGAAAAACAAATAAAGAGAGATCAAACACTTCACACAATGCCTTGAAGGTAATAGAAATGATGCCATAACTATCAAATCTCATAGTTCATCAAGCATTCTAAATGAAAAGATGTAAACAATTCCAGTATTAAACAGTGAGCTCCTGAACAATGTATCATGCCCTAGCTTGTAGCCTGTAAGCCATCAAGACATTTCCTCATGAAATGATCATAAATGGGGAGTATGCACATAGTTAATATCAATAGAAAAACAAATAAAGAGAGATCAAACACTTCACACAATGCCTTTAAGGTAATAGCAATGATGCCCTAGCTCTCAAAGCTCGTGGGTCATCAAGCATTCCAAATGA
This sequence comes from Chamaecyparis obtusa, assembly GCA_027943335.1. Lineage (NCBI taxonomy): Eukaryota > Viridiplantae > Streptophyta > Pinopsida > Cupressales > Cupressaceae > Chamaecyparis > Chamaecyparis obtusa. Next base: position 1,813,855 of record BSBK01003345.1, read on the forward strand.
TAAGATGTAAACAATGCCACTATTAACAATGCTAAGATATAAATAATTCCACTGAAATTGATTTAATGAGAAGACAAAGCTCAAATGCCTACCTCAAGTGCCAGTGCCCTCTTCCCACATGGTGTCAGCCTCTTCATGCATGCCAAACTCAAATGCCCTCTTCGCGCCACACAAAAGTGCAGCATCGTCTTCGCGGAAACTCTTTGAATTCACAAATTACAAATGACACTTTCTTTTTCTTTTTCTTTTTTTATAACCAAATGGGTGTCACAATTATGATGATAGCATTGCTATTATGAAACTGTCAGCGGCACTTGCAAAAAAAACACATAAAACAAACACAAATTGTAGCAGCGTCACAAATTGGCGTTGAAATTCAACCCCAAATGTTGTAGTGAACCTTTCACAAAGACATTACATAAAGGTGTGACCTTAGCATGGAATGAGGAATGTGAAAAGAACTTCAATCACATCAAACAATACCTGGAAAATCCACCTATTATCATGCATCCTATATAAGGGAAGCCATTGATATTGTATGTCTCTACTACATATACTTCACTGGAGGCATTACTAGCACAACATGATGAAAATAAGGAGGAGAGAGCTATCTACTACATCAACAAAACACTGATAGCTTATGAAAAGAACTATTCCATCATAGAAAAATCATGTCTAGCTGCCATCTTCGCATCACAAAAGATACACCACTATATGTTGGCTCATACTACACAATTAATAGCTAAGATTGATCCACTGAAGTACTTATTAAGAAAAGTTTCCCTCACAGGTAGATTGGTGAAATGGGTCATGCTACTGAGTGAATTTGACATAGAGTATGTTGAAAGAATATCTATCAAAGGACAAGTCATTGTAGATCAGTTAGTTGAAGTGCCAATGTTTGATGACCAACCAATGAAAATGGAATTTCCTGATTCTTCTATCATGCATCTATCTTCAAGAACATGCAAATTATTCAATGATAGATCCTACACAAAAAATAGATCTGGAGCTGGTATCTTGTTCATAACACAATAGATCTACTCAATTCTGAAGGCATTTTGAATCAAATTCCCTTGTACCAACAACATAGATGAATATGAAGCTTTACTGAATGATATGAAAATAGCAATTGAATGGAGAGTA